>CM035091.1:31832299-32443097 GCA_020205505.1 Panax japonicus
AACTTCAATAATTCACAATAAATAGCCCTTTTATCAGAAAAATTCGGTTTTTATGTCATTCTATAAGAAATTCAATTCTCTACAACTTTGCAGAAGAAAGTTTTTTCCAAATTCCAAATAGAAATTGGTCAAAATCTACATACAGACGATTTTACAAGCTATAATCAAATTTCAGTCAAGAAATAGGTCTGCCAACATGTTTAACATGTTTTAAATATTTTTAGTAACAAAAATACTCTTCCTCCTCATTTACTCATATATCCCACATTCAATGTAAGAAATATCACCATTATTATATTATTATATTATTATAATATAATAATATATTTAAATGAATTATTTTATCAGAAAAGGATAAAATATCAATTTTCAACAATTGTCACATTAAAAAATTTTCTCCATCTATATCCACATAAAATGAAATTTTCCTTATCATATAAATCAATAATTAATTATTCACTAATAATATTACAGAATCACATTACTGACAACCAGGCCGTTCCCAGGAAAGAGAGGGCTTTCCAATAAGGATTTCTCCTTACTGGCGCGCAATTAGGTGACCAAACCTCTCCATAGACAGAACTTTCTAGACATTGCCAATAATGCTATCTAATAATATTATTCAAAGAATATGAATTATTGATTTAATAACGGAAAATACTGTGTAGTGATAATTATTGAAACAACAATAATATAAAATATTAACGTAGCAATTATTGAATTAATAAAATAAAATATTGAAAAGTAATTACTGTAATAATTATTGAGTAGTGACTTCTTACGTAAAAATCAATAATTGGTGCAATACTGTATGCTACTATGCAACAACGCGTATTACTATGTTTTAAACCACCGGGTATTCCAACAGTGTTAACGGTAACAACTACGCCATTATTTATAAAAATTCATACTTGTCGTTTTCTTCATCCAATCGCTTTCCGTTATGGGGCCCACACAAGGCTGCGCCGTCGTACGAATATTTCACGACCAAACAAATATTCCCCGACAACAATGAATATTTTATAACCACTAGCTTATTTGAAATATTTGCGCATTTTACCCATAACTAACCATATTAATCAAATTAACCCTTACTATTTCAAAATAATAAATAGAGGAAATTAAATTTCATTTATAATAAGTTGGGGTCTTACAGTTATGGTGTCAATAGATGATCTGGGTTGACACGTGTTAGATTCATAACATCAAAGTGCTCGAAATTTAAGTTTTTCAAAATCTGGGAAAATTATTTTTTGTGGTCTGACAACAAATGTCAGACCCTGTAGATCACAGGATGTTAGGTGTTTTTGTTGTTTAAAGGTTTGATCTTGTAGTATGCTATAAGCTCTTTGATATAAAACTTGAATCAAGTCCAGATCTTGTATATATTTAAAGTTATTCTTGGTCAAACATCGTTGACCGACCATGACCTAGCAAAATCTGGGTAACCAAGATGTTACCCTGAACTCTTTGACAAGATGTTCATGCTCTTAGATCTTTCATATGTTTGTTGTTTTGTTCTGTTTGTTACATCTAGATTGTAACCTGGTATTTGGACTGTAAAGTAAAGCCTTTATAACACCTAAATGTTAAACAAGGTGGAAGTAGTGGCTGGTCAAACCTGTATAAAAGATCACAAAAATGGTTTTCTGGGATTTCCAGAAAAATCAAGAACATGTCGTCTGACATTGTTTGACCGAATGGTAGATCATGATTCTGTTATAGTTTAATCGATTTGATGAATGTTATATGTAATATGTTATTTAGACTCCAAGTGTGACCCATTATTGTAAGACCCCAATTTTTATGAATAAAGATGAATTTTCTATAATATCATTTTTGAATATTATGGAGTGAATTTGATATAATGTTATAGTTGTGGGTAATATTTATAAATTTTGCAAAGTACGCAAGTTGTTATATAATATTCGATTGGTCGGAGAATATTCGTTTTAACAGGAAATATTCGTACAACGGCACAATCATTGGTGGACCCCACAACGGAATTATTGTCGGGTTGAGAAAACGACAAAATACTTTATGAAAATAACGGCGGAAGTTTTACCGTTAACTGTTGAAACACCCGGTGTTAAAAGTACAGTAATACGCGTAGTTGTAGAGTAGCACACGGTTTTGATTATTGATGCTTACGTGATAAGTCACTCAGTTTTGTTCAATTATTTCTACAGTAATTGCTGCATAGTATCTCACGTTATTTGATTCAATTATTATCAATATTTTATATATTATTAAATCAATAATTGAGATGACATAGTTATTAATATTATTATTTGCAATATTAACGATGTCTAGGAGTTCTGTCAAGGAGAGGTTTGGTCACCTAATTGCGCGTTAATAGGGAGAAATCCTTATTGGAAAGGTCCCTCTTTCCTGAGAACGACTTGGTCGATTAATATTGTGAATTATAATAATGATGATAAATGTTGTTAAAATTATTAAGGTGATTTTTATGAAGTTTTGCTTATTTTATGAACCCCCATTTACCCATATTTTAAAATAATCACTAGGAAAATTTTTTTAGTGTAATAAAGGTGGGGGCCCACGAGTGGGGCCCATGTGTGTTACAAAGTCTTGGGAGGAAGAAAATTGGCTACGGGGAGTACAATTATTACATATATATATATATATATATATATATATATATATATATATATATATATATATATATGTTTATAACATATGTTTATATATATATTTATATTATAAATTTGTTTTATTTGAAAAAAAAGGACGGTTGCCTGAGGGAAGGGGCGGATTTTTTGTCAGGAGGAGTATTATGGTTTATATATATATATATATATATATATATATATATATATATATATATATATATATATATATATATATATATATATATATATATATTATATAAATTTTGTTTTATTATATAATTATAAATATAATATAATATATTTTATTTAAAAGATTTTGCTTTAAATATGGACCGTCAGATTAAAGTAAATCAATCTAGACTGTTCATGAGTTAGTTACTATGCAGTCTATTTTTCTATAAATAGAAGCTCATTCCTTCATTATTTCTTACGAATTCACTGAAACTCTAGAGAGAGAAAGTATAGAGAGAAATAAAAAAAAGTATTCTGCTACTTCCCTACTCTTATATTCAGTTTCTTTTACGGTAAGGTATATTATTTCTTTAGTATTCATGAAGAAAACTTTTGTTATTCTATTCTTTATTATTCTGCTGGAATAACCAGTATATGCGGACTACCCTATACTTGGTGACATTCTACTATGATTCCGTCTTTATTATTTTCTGTTGGAATATCCTGTCTGTGCGTTTACGCCGGACCTGGTTCCATCTTTATTATTATTCTGTTCGAATATCCTGTCTGTGCGTTTTACGCTGGACCTGGTTCCATCTTTATTATTATTCTGTTGGAACATCCTGTCTGTGCGTTTTGCGCCGGACCTGGTTCCGTCTTTATTATTCGGTTGGAACATCCTGTCAGTGCGAATTTCGCCTGACCTGGTTCCGTTACTTATTATTCTGTTGGAATAACCTGTCTATGCGAAGTACTGCATGCATGGTGATTTCTTTTGTTATTCCATTCTTGATTATACTCAGTTGGTTAAAACTTTGACTTCTATACTCCATGAAATTAGTGGAATATCCATGATATTTGCGTTTCATCTAGTGTCTTTTCATGGAAATAATCTTCTAAGCATTCTTGAATTTTACTCTACAAAGCAGTATCATGTTGACAATTTGGACGTTATTAGTTTCTGGATAAATTAATTCTTGAACATGTTTTATTGAATTCGTATATCATTGTCATCATCATCATGTTTATATGTTGTTGAAAGTCATTTGTGGCCTGTAGTGTATAGATGGACTTGGAATGATTATGACCAGGGATTATTCGGTGTAATCATGACCGTAATGTTAGAAATGATGTGGTAAAAGTCCTCATTGACCCGTAGTGCATTGATGGACAGTTGTTGGCATGATCATGACCATTAATGAATACACAAATATTCTTGGCCCGTAGTGCCTGGATAATTGTGGTCGTGATACTAAAGAATATCCTTGGTCGAAGTGCAGGGGTGATTCGATGATGTGGATTATTTATTAAGCTGAGTTCCAGCGATAAAAGTGATGAAAAACCTTTTAAATCATAAAAGATAGTAGATTTTATTCTCTACTTGACTCTTTTAATGGATTACTTGTTCCGCTGCAGTTAAACTTGATGTTGTTATATTTTATCAGTTTAACACTGTTGAAGGCTAACGATAATTTATTCTACATTATCTTAGTCATAATATTTCTTACTGGGCTAGTTGAGCTCGCCCTTTCTTTCATTGTTCTCTTCAGGAAATGAGAACATAGCAAGGGACTAGTCGGGGAACGGAGTGATGGTCCAGAGGATAGTATTAGTAGTCCTCACTATTCTGTGAAATAGCGTGTTAATAATTGTAATGAGGATTCCTTTTGAGTTTGTATAATCTCTAGTAGACAATAATTGTATTCAAACTCACAGTTATGTTTTGTCGTATTGTACACGACAGTTGTATTAGTAAGTTGTATTTGAATTTTGTACCATGTATCTGACGACCCAAGATGGGTGATGTATACCTAATTTTGGGGGCGTTACAATTATATTACCATAACATCAATCAGAACCCTTAATTATTTAAACCACAAAGTGCCTACTCGAAGCTGACTGAGTTTCTGGGTTACCCAGAAAAAAACTCTGTAAGCTCTGACAGATTCTTTAAAGCCTTAGATCTTGACGCCTGTTGATGTTAAGACAATATAAAGGCTTAACTTATTTACTATGTTAATTTATCTACAAGGTCCGACGTCTAGAACACCTATGACATAAACCGATGACCGGAATAAGGCCACTAAGGTCGTTGACCGGCATTGACCAGATTTTTCTGGGCAGCCCAGAACTTGATGAACAATCCTGATAAGGTTTTTAATGGGCCAGAACACACTGTTATGATGATTTATCGACAGAAACCTTGTTGGTGATTGTAGTATTACATTAATACTACAATTATAAACCATTAGAAAACCCAGAAACATATATATCAGTGATCTACATGTAGTCAAAGTAGGTACTCGGTTAACAGCCTTTGAAGGTTTTGACATGCTCAAGAACATCTATAGCGACAGTTTCGTCGCCATAGGGCTAAAACAGTTTATTAATAAAATTAATTATTTTTATTAAATAAATAGAAAAAAATTAGTTTTTAATTATTAAAAATATAAAATAAATTCCTAAAAATTATTTTAAAATCCAAAAATTAGTTTTTTAATTATTTTGAATATATTTCATAAATATTAATTTTTTTAAAAATATTAAAATTATTTAATTTATTTAATTATAATATTAAATAAATAAGTTAAAAATGATTTTTATACTTTAAAAATCATTTAAAATTATATTATGGTATAAGAAAATAATTTAAGTTATTTTTGATAACTTTCAATATTTTGTGATGAAATTTCATTAATAAATTAATATTAATGATATTTAGGTTATTTAATAAATATATTAAATAAATGATAAAAAATAGAATTAATGATTTAAAAATTATATAAAAATTATATAAAGGATTATAAAAATATTTTAAGTTATAAAATATAAATTTTGATATTTTGTCATGAAAATATTAATATTTTAATATTAATAATATTAGTTTATTTAATAATTATATTAAATAAATTAGTTTAAAAATGATTTTAATAATAGAAAAATTATTTTAAATGAAAATAAATAGTTTAAAAATATTTTAAGTTATAAAATATAACTTTCAATATTTAAAGGTAAACTTCATCAATTATTTACTATTAATGATAATAGAATTATTTAATAATCATATTAAATAAATTAGCTTAAAAATAATTTTTATATTATAAAATCATTTAAAATGAAAATAAAGTAGTTAAACATATTTTAAGGATAATTTTATTAATAATTTAATATTCTTGATTATTAATTTAATATTAATGATATTAAATTTTTTTAATAATTATATTAAATAAATAGTTTTAAAATAGTTTTATTTATTTAAAAATGATTTTAATTGTTTTAAAAATCATTTAAGGGTAATATTAATACTTTAAAAATACTTTGAGTTATTATAAATAACTTTAATATTTTGGCAATGGTTTCATTAATAGTTTAATGTTAATTAAATATTAATGATAATAGAATTGTTTAATATTTAAATCATTTAATAATGATTCCGATGTTTGGAAATTCATGATAAATTGTAATAAATGTTTTAAAATTATTATAAGTCATTTAAAAACAATATGACTGATACTTCGAGATGTTGAACTACAAGATAGAGTCTTAGACTCGATAATTTCCCGATAAAGCCGTCAGTACACCGACATATTTTAGAAATTGATCTGGACTTAGATAATTTGATTAGATATGTGTTTATTTGTGATTCAATGGTTGTGGAACATATGTGATAATGTGATTAGGTTATGTGCTGACTGCAATAAGCAGTGCTATGTGTTATAGTATGTTATTCTAATCGATCAAATGATCTTATTACTGATAGGTGTTATATAAAGATAGAACTAAGTTATGAACTGTAAGCAACGCATCAGGCAAGTATCTTACCTTTGCATTTCCTTTATGCAATGTACATGAGTAAGAAGTTTCAGAATTATATTATAATTATGCTATATTATTAACCCTATTGTGATATATTCTATATCCAATCATTGTTTATCAACATGTTAGTATATGGTAATTCAAATATATATTCTGTTCATTAATTTCTAAACATGGTTACACAAGTGTCCCCACTTGGATAATCATTGTATTTAATCACATGTTGATATATATATATATATATATATATATATATATATATATATATATATATATATATATATATATATATATATATATATATATATATAAAGCCGTCTAAGTTATTTGACCCAGCTAGACACAAATTCAGAAATATCGTTAAATAAGTTAAAACCTTTTTACATCCAATCAAATTATTTTGGTTCGGATTCCAGACTAAGTATGAACATCCTGATCACGGGAAAACTTTTATGCGCCCAAGGCGGACAGAGTGAACGATTCTATCGTTCTTGTAATGTAGTATTGATCAATACAGGGCACATGGGAAGTACAACCTCGCACCCGTAAGTTATGACGATTTGCATATGAAGTTCTGATAAACCCTATCGAAAATTTAAAACAATGTTCATAGTATGTCAACTAAACCCCATATATAGTCAATATGTAGTTTCAAATATTTGAGATAGAATTGTTATGTTGTTATTATCGGTTCAGTTTATTTCACAACTATAAATTCGTTGTAGAAGTGATGTACAAAGAAAACATTTATTTCATTCAGCTACTTATATTTCCAATTGTTATTACTTGTTGGGCACCCAAATGCTCACCCTTGCTTAAATTTAAATGTTTTCAGCTAGTCATGATCAACCCGAAGGTTCAGACAAGAACAAGTGAAAAGGAAAGCAAACAGAACATGTTTAATGGTGTTTTTTTTGTAATAGTTAGACTGTATTAAGATAATGACATGTATTATATATCATGTAAATAATATAGTAAATATTACGTACTTGGGATTAGACTCTGATAAATGTAAGTTAAGTCTGATATTTATATTATTATTATTATTAGTATTATTCTGCTTATAGAAATGGTATCGTGAAGCACCGAGTTTGGGTTTCAAGTACCCGAGTTCGGGGTCTTTATAATCTTCGTAGGCCTCCGCGGTGACTAGCATGTGGCTTACTAGGGAATCCCCCTCATGCGCCAATTATTTGTCGTGTTGGGACTAATAGGTAATTTCATAGTCCTATATAGTATTGACATAAGTATTTAGTTCTTATAAACTTTTTCTAATTTGCAAATGTAATAATTCCAATTGTAGTATCCTTGACGCGACGCCGAGGAACACGTTGCTTGGGATTGATTGATTCTCAAACCTGTGGATGAGGTGGACGGATGTGGATGACCGCATACTCCAGCTGATTATTGCTGAGTTCAGGGTAAGATGTCATTCCTTAGTCATATATAGGTTTGTTTTATATGCATTCATATGTTAGTTTGATTTAAGTTGTCTACTAAGTTTTTTAATGTTTAATGCGCAGAGATATTACCGCTTTGAGGACAGGCAGGAAGCTCATGGCGTGACTGTTCTATATAAATACTTAGAAATGAATTGGCACAAGTAGGTCCATGACTGGAAGAAGAAGGCCCAGACGAAGATGTCTGATGGACAGACACTTAAGAATGTCCGGCCAGATTTCATCTCTGCTACGGTGTGGGACCTTATGTGTAACATTTGGGACGGCGAGGCCTTCAAGAAGCTGCCCGACATCAGAGTCGTCTCCCGCACTACACGGGGTCTCAGTCGTACGATCTCTACCGGGAGAGACTCGAGGTGAGTCTAAAACATGCCACCCTCCCGCTTGGAGTTTTGGTGGCACGCCCACCAGAAGAAAGGTGAAGGTGGTTATAAATCACTTGAGGCAGAACGCATTGCTATAAGTTATTTAATTCTCTTATTTAGTATGTATTTAAAATTCAGACATTCTTTTGTATTTTTTTGTTTTATATTTTGCGTATCATCTATTAATGTATTTTTTTTCAACGACGATTCGAGGACCTTACTGTGGCCCGGAGCAGCCAGAGAGGTGACACTCCAGTCGATGATTCTACGCGTGCGGACGAGGAGATGGAGGACTGGTTGCAGGCTACAGGGGGATCGGAGAAGGGTAGAGTTATGGGCATTCTCTATGTCCCAGCTTATACCATAGTCGTTGCTGTGAGATCTCGACGGAGCCCACCCACTGGAGGTAGTAGTGTGAGTGGATCGGGCGTCGGCCCTTCATTATCCGATGATTTCTTTCGTCGGATTATAGAGGGGTGCATGGCGTGCATTGTTGTGTAGTCAGCCGCACCATCACGCGAGCGGATCTACCAGCTGGTTCGGGAGGTTGTCCACGGCTCTATAGATTCTACAGCTACCGCTGACGACCTCATGGGTGTAGTACGGGAGGAGGCCATTCGTGTATGTGCGGTTGTCTTGGCCAACATCTTCCCATCACATATTCGACATTTAAAACAACTATTGATGTATTTTTTTATTTAATTTATTAAATTTGTAATTATATTACTTATATAAATTTGCATATCAAACACACACATAGCATCACATAGGCATTAGGCACGCGCTGCAACTTACGTGACTCGATTTTGACATACGGATGTTGAGTTATCAGCTTGTTTGCCAGAATTGCCAACACTTAGGCAAAAAGCCGAAAAAGAGACCAAAACCCGCTTCAGTTGTCCAGTCGACACGCAAACACACACACATAGCACCGCATAGGCATTAGGCACGCGCTGGAACTTACGGGACTCAATTCTGATATACGGATGCCGAGTTATCAGCCTGTTTGCCAGAATTGCCAACACTTAGAAAAAAAGCCAAAAAAGAGACCAAAATCCGTCTCGGTCGTCCAGTCGATAAGCAAACACACACATAGCACCGAATAGGAATTAGGCACGTGCTGCAACTTACTGGACTCAATTCTGATATACGGATGTCGAGTTATCAGCCCGTTTGCCAGAATTATAGAACACAAACTATAATAATTAAAATTTGCTCTATTTTCGACTTCGTTATTAATATTTTTACTTTTGTAGGGTATTGTTGACGGGACTCATGGGGGTGGAGGTTGCGGCACAGGTGATGCCGGTGGCGGAGATGGTGATGATAGATGAGACTATAGAGGGTGGGACCGGAGGTGGGACAGGCGATGGGACATGCGATCGTACGATAGATGGTGGTGATGATGACACTAAAATTCCTAATCTTGCGCAGTAGTTAGTTTATGTGTATATTTTGACTTTCATGTATGTATTTATATAGCTTTTGAGTTGTACAGACTAGAGTTTTGTATCTAACTAAATTGATTGTTGATTGTAAAAGATATGATTGTTATTGATATGCGTGCATTATAATTATTAGTTTTTCTTTTATTTATAACAGGTACAATTATGTATATCGAAATGAACAGGAGAATTTTGTAATTTTTTTAAGAAGGTCATTGATGACGGGGACCCGTGGACAATGACATGCAGGTCATTGGCGACAGGAATATGTACTCATAGGAGAATCCTTGTAATTCTTCTTGTTAAATCTTCTCATTTGTGTTTTATGTTTTCCATCGTTTTACCTGCAACATTAGAAATAACTTCATATGAGTACATGCATATAAATAGATACGATTCAATTACGGTGAAATTGTCACACAACATATCAGAATCCCAAATAGACGAGAGTATTTATTAATAGAAAAAAAAAGAAAAGAAAAAAAAAGGACATACCTTTACTAAACTTGTGGATGCATGGTTGAGGGCATGTGTTATAACAATTATTGCGGCAAATTTCGTCTAAAACACCAGTTGAAAAATTATAACAATTACGAAAACATTGGTGACAACAATCTAGAGTGCTTCCAATAGCTTCAACCATTGAAGATCCTCCAAGCATAAGTATTAGCAGTCCCAATACGACAAAAGGAGCTTTGACACCTTTCCCTTCCATGGTAATTTTTCTAATTCAATATATTATTTTATTGGATTAAGTCAAGTAACCCTACTCCCCAACCATTTTATATATATAGACCTCTTTAAGGCCAACTCTTAATAAATGTAGATTTTGTGATAAAAATATTTCCACACTACTAGACGATAGTACTCTTAATATGGATCATTTCCACATCCATTCTTTATATATATAGACCTCTTTAAGGCTGAATCTCATAAATGTAAATTTTGTGATAAAAATATATTTCCACACTAGACAATAGTAATTTTAATATGGATCATTTCCACACACACGTGTGTACATATATAAAAATGGACTAATTTTTTTTTTTGCTTTTTTTAAAACAACTAATTTTTTTTTAATATTTTATGGAACTGAAATTTTTTTTCATAATACAATATTTTGTGCGTGATTTGGATACCTATACCAAAAAATGTATGTACAGTCTGCACAGACTGTACATACATGTTTTGTTATATGTATCCAAATCACGCCCAAAACACTGTATTATGTAAAAATTCAAGTTCTATAATTATTTATTTATTTTTAGTTGTTTTAAAAAAAAGGTCCGGATTTTGGTCTGGTCCGAGAGTTCGGACCTGATCCGGCCTATATATATATATAATATGTTTCCTTTTCATCTTTATGTTTTCGTAGATTCCAGTTAAACCCATTAAAACTTTACCATAGTATTAAAATATTAAAATATATATACAATAATGTTAGGTATAACATGAATGCTTATTGGATTTGGATTTAAGTATTACCTAAAATCTGTTTTGCTTTAGGAAAGTTATCCTTTTTAACTGTACTCAATTTAGTATTTCTAATCCTGTTTAGTTAAGAATTTTTCAATGGCCTATAAATATGGCTACTGGATTTTGGAGAAGAGACATTCAGAGAGAGATTTAGATATATCCAGATACATTCAAAGAAATTCAGATATATTCAGAGTGATTCAGAAATATTCTAAGAATTCTCATAGTTCTCTCTCTTTATCTTGTACTCCTCAAATATTTATTTAGTGGATTTCTTCACTCTTCTCCGTGGTTTTTTTTTTCAATTTGGGTTTCCACGTAAAATCTTGTGTTATTGTCTTTATATTTCTGCGTTGATTTATTATGTTTGTCATAGTTTGTCATAACAAACTGGTATCAGAGCTTGGTTATTATCGATCCATACTATGGCGTTGAATTCGACTTCATCAACGAAATTTGATATTGACAAAATCGATGGGAATATTAGTTTCAGTCTTTGGCGGGTTCGGATGAAAGTTGTTCTTACTCAGCAAGGCTTGAAGAAAGCCATTGTGGGGAAGCTAGTAAAGCTTGTAGATATGTTTGATACGAATTGGGAGACGAAGAAAACTAGCGAGATGTCTGTGTTAAAATGAGAAATTGTGGATGAAAAATGGTTGTTTGCTATAAATGAGGAGATGAAATCTCTTCAGAAAAATCAGACTTGATTTGTACATTTTGAGAAGAGGAGAAAGTTCACTGTTTGTGCAATATTTGGAGAATTCAAGTCAAGGTGGAGATTTGTTGGGTATAATGAATCTTTATTGGATTTGGATTTAGGTATTACCTAGATTCTGTTTTGGTTCAGAAAAGTTTTCTTTTCTAACTATACTCAATTTAGTATATCTAATTCTGTTTGGTTATGGATTTTCTTATGGCCTATAAATATGGGTACTAGGATTTTGGAGAAGAGACATTTAGGGAGAGATTTAGATACATTCAAATATATTCAGAGAGATTCAGAAACATTCTAAGAATTCTCATAGTTCTCTCTCTTTATCTTATACTCGTCAGATAATATTTATTTAGTGGATAATATGAATGCATGAATGTAGCATATGAATGCATTAATGTAGCATAATAAAAAAAATAAAATCCTATCACTACCAAAAAAATAATGCTTTCATTCCTAATCAAAGTCTTCTTTCTCAATTGATCTAATTAATCATGCATGTAAAGTCTAAAAAAATATTTATTTTCTCAATTATTTTGGTAAGTTTATAAAATTCTTCTTTTCATGTACGTAATAAATGGCACCACATAAACTATAAAAAGGTTCTTTTGTTTTTTTAATAAGTCAATCAAAAGTCATTTGTGACGCCCCCAAAATAGGTATACATCACCCATCTTGAGTCGCCAAATATATGGTACAAAATTTAAATACAACTTAATAATACAACTGTCGTATAAAATACGACAAGACATAAACTGAGAGTTTTAAAACAAATATTGTCTTCTAGGTAGTATTCAACTCAAACGAAGTCCTCAATACATTTATTATCACACTACTTCATAGAATAGTGAGAACTACTAAAGCTATCATCTGGATCGTCACTCCGTTCCCCGACTAGTCCCAGCTACGTTCTCATTTCCTGAATAGAACAATGAAAGCAAAAGGGTGAGCTCAACTAGCCCAGTAAGAAATATTATGACTAAGATAATGCAGAATAATTTATCGTTAGCCTTCAACAGTGTTAAACTGATAAAATATAACAAACATCAAGTTTAACTGCAGCGGAACAAGCAATCCATTAGAAGAGTCAAGTAGAGAATAAAATCTACTATCTTCTATGATTTAAAAGGTATTTCATCACTTTTATCGCTGAGACTTAACTTAATAAATAATCCACATCATCCCTGCACTACGGCCAATGATATTCATTTGTATCACGACCACAAATTATACATGCACTACGGGTCAAGGATATTCGTGTATTCATCAATTGTCATGATCATGTCAACAACTGTCCATCAATGCATTACAGGCCAATGAGGACTTTTACCACATCATTTGTAACATTACGGTCATGATTATACCGAATAATCCTTGGTCATAATCATACCAAGTTCATCTATGCACTACAGGCCACAGATGACTTTCAACATAATATAAACATGAGGATGATGACAATGATATAAGAATTCAATAAAATAAGTTCAAGGATAAATTTCAAAAGATTTATAATTTAATTTATCCAGATATCAATAACATCCAAATTGTCAACATGATACTGTTTTGTGGAATAAAATTCAAGAATAATATTGTACCAAAAATAATTTTGGACTGAAAATGAATCAATTTTTATTATGAATAGTACCCCAGGTGAATAGTATTCGAGTGAATAGTATCCCGTGAATAGTACTTCGAGAATAGTAACTCCGGTATAAAAAAGTTAAAACTTATCAAATATGTTCAGAATAATATATCCATGAAAAGATACTGGATGAAGCGCAAATATCAAGAATATTCTACTAATTTCATGGAATATAGAAGCCAAAATTTAACAAACGAGTATAGAATTCGAAATCTGAAACGAAATAATATTACTTACATACTACAGAGTATGGAAGAAAATATTATTTCAAGCGAATATTGAACAAAAATAACATCCCTTACCTTAAAAAGAAGAGTATTAATTCCAACTGGTATATATAGCGGGGATATTCTTGAAGAAAATTTTTACTATTTTCTACGCTCAAAGCTTTCTAAAACTCTAAAGAAATGCGCTCAAGATTATAGAAGACGAATTCTCTGATTTTGGTGTGATTTTCAATTCTAACTAAGCACCCTATTTATAGGAAAATGCTAGAACGTCATAGGAGACTAAATTAATTAAATAATATTAATATTTTTTTCTACGCACATGTATTTGAAAAAATTTCAGCCACCACTAGTGGAGCCCACTAAAATCAGCCACCTTTCCCAACAATCAAAAGTGGGGCCCACCCATATTTTTAATAAAAATATTTTAATTTCCGAAACTTCAATAATTCATAATAAATACTCCTTTATCAAAAAATATAAATTTTATGTCCATTCCACACGAAATTGAATTCTCTACAAATTTGTAGAAGAAAGTTTTTCCAAATTCCAAACATAAAATATCCAAAATCCACAATCGGATGATTTTCAATGCCTCATAAAATTCATAACAAATCCACTACTACAAAACAGTAAATAGATAACGCGAAAAAAACGTTGTGGTTTTAGTCAGAAAAACGACGTGGTTAAGGGTGTTGTCTATTTGACACCCTTACACAACGTTTTTAAAACGTTGTAATTAAGCACAATACACAACGTTTTTTAGGAAAAAAACGTTATAGATTTATTTTTCAAAAATTAGCAGATGGATAAAAACGTTGTAGAAGGTATGATTCCACAACGTTTTTAAAATGCTGTAGAATAAAAAAAAAGAAAAAAAATGTTGTGATTCACCTACATTACCAATGCACATGCAATATGCTAATGTCATGATATATAGCTAAAAGGTCTAAATTCTCAATTAAATTTAAATCCAAAATGTATCAACCATTCAAAATACATCCCAATAAATACCATTCGTCCACAAAATATTACATTGTATTTTATCAGTTAGACTGCCTGATTAAAGTAAAATCTACTCTTTGATGAGCCTAACTAGGGTATAATCAACATACTGTGAAAACTCAGCCAAATGAAGATCATCATAGATTGCAGATGCAGTATAGCACTCTCTGCACTACTGGATCTGGAGGCTGATTGCTTGCGTTTTTGGAGACCACTAGATTGCATATGCTCAACATCACTGCTCATCCTTGTAGGGGGATTGAACTTTGTGTCATCTCCCATATACACTTTTAAGCCAGAATCTGCACCCAACTTGGATGCAAGGACTGTTGCAGCAGCTGCTTTTGCCACTGGGTCAGGGTCATATCCCTGCAGAAGAAGAGTAGGCACATTATATGTATTTAAATTTTTATATTTATCACGTATAATATTTGAAATGAAGACCAAGAGTAGATTGATTAGATACTATATTATTCTTATTACTTATTATAATCAATTTAATAATAAACTTTTTTTAAATTTAATATAATAATCAATTTTTATATTTAGAACATGATTTTTTTTAAAGCTTAATGTTAATGAAAACCAGTTCTGGAGAAACAGGATCACAGACACTTAATTAAGATTACCTTTGGCTTCTTATTCTCTTCCTCAACGGCTAAACCACTGATATTCTTTAACAATATGGATGAAGCTGGTTGAAGTCTCCTGATAACACACAACAATATGGATGAAGCTCGAATTTGATCATTCTAAATAGTTTAGAAGCCAAATGGAAAATCAGACAATCAAACCGACCTTTTAGGTTTTTCTACATTCAGAGGCTTGGGGCATTAAGCAACTTTCATCGCACTTTCAGGCGCATTACTGACATTGCATAATTTAGCTCTTGTTAGGTCTTCCTTGGGAGTTCCTGGTTGATCCAACAATTTCTGATTTCCAAAAAAAAAAAAGAGCAAAAATAGTATTCATAAGTTAGAAACTTAGGCTGAACCAAAGTGGTTACATACATAGAAAGATGATAATGTACCCAAGCAAACCAAAATTTATAAATAATCAACATAAATTAGCACTTGAAGCATACTCATTAAACTATTCTGAAAACTCAAATTGCATGTTGTATGAAGAACTACAATCATTATTGTTATTATGAGAATTCAATAATACCCGTATAGAAGTACATAACTACTTTGATGCAAGACATAGTTCATACATAACCATTAACCAGGTTAAAGACAGTAGAAATAACATTTAAGCTTATCAATATATGCTTACTGCTGCAATTCATAATCTATTATAAACTGCCAAGTAAATTAGTCTACTTCAACTAGATTAAACACCAAATTTGATACATATACATATCATATATGGAGAGATTTGCTTACCCTAACAGCCCCTTAACTTAAAATTCCAAATGGACTGGCTGAGAAACTACCTGCAGCAGGCGCTGCAAGTCTAGATGCATTTTTGGGAACCTTCTATCATCTAGCATTTGTTTCTTCAAAGAAAACCCTCCTGCAATGCAATAGAAAATGACATATTTGAAACAACCTATGAAATAGTAATAGTAAACAAAACCACAGGTTCTCCAGTTTATGGCTTCAGGTTTCTCCTTTGTCTTATGATTTGTGAATCCTCTTCAGTATAATCCCCTTCATAATCTCCTATAGCACCAATACCATAAAAGGGGTAGTACAAGACTTGAACCCAAAGGGCACATCTCTCAAATTGAGAGACACCCAAAGTCACACTACACAGCACCGGATCCTGCAAACAAGCATATTAAAGTGAACTACATATCCACCTATGGAGTAGATATCAATGTTAATCCACGTCTTATCCACCATTATCTTTTATTACTACAGATTTACTCCTTTAAATGTGAATGAAATCAACTATCAACTGTCACCTAATTCTCAAGGTAATATTCTGTTAAATTTAATACCTGAAATCTGATGAATATATCTGCCATCTAGCATAAAACCAATCATACCCCAATAAAGAACTTCTAAATACTAATACTCTAAATAAAAAAATCTAGAATAATAAAATAACATAATTATTCCAGAATCCTAAATGTTTTGAAAGCAGAAAGTATACCTGTTTACTGTTGCGCTCTGCAGTTGTTATATCTCCCTTATCAAAGGAGACAATGTCATGTTTATGTTGATCACTCTTTTCACCTTTACAACACCATGATAATTTAAATGAAGCCTGTTAGAAATAACAGAAAGTGTTACATATATATGGGAAAAGAGTTTCATTCTGTTATGAACAGCGAAAATGCATTTATATAGAAAGAATAAATATATTTGTGTTTGTATCCATTTACAACAACATTACTTCAATAAGTTATACAGTCTTGCACCTTTTTTACAGAGCGATTAGAGTACTTAATATCTTTATCATGCAAAGAAGGATGTATAAACCATCTATTGTCAGAGAACAGGAAAACAGCAACGAAAGCAACCATCAATACATAGAAGGGCTAGTAGTTTAGGCAACGTCCATGATCTGTACAGCTTAGTCATTGTCAAAGAACATGTCAGTCTCAACAATAAAGTGAAGCCAAACTTTTGTGGACATTTGATGAAGCATGTTGAATAACCATTTCTATATCTAACAATATCTTTTCAAGTGAAGTTTTAGCGATAAAAAAGTATTAAGATTTAAATCTAACCTCAAGAGTGAATCTGCCAGTGCAAGTGCTTCAAGACTTGCTTCTACAATTAGAGATGGCTCCTAGTGTATTAAAGACAACAAAAGCTTGACATATGATAATCTCACCCAACTTAGTAAGCAACGCAAAAGCTTCCTGTTCCTTTTATGTAGTTGTATGCCACTATCAAGACACTTCTCAGATTGCTGCAGTAGGAACTCAAGAACCATAGGAGTATGTGACAAAAGCTGATCAAAAATGATAAAAATATAAGTTTACAGAGAATGAAGACGATAAGAAAGTCCTGAACCTCTCTACCATACACACATCGCCCATTTGAAATTATCTTAGAATTGTTACTTTGGTCTTCAACAACTTGTGAATGTTTATATAAACAGTTGATTTCATATCTAACCATAGAAGCAACACCCAATTCAATATGCTATGGCACAAGATTAAGCACTCATTGAAGTTTTTAGACAGACCCTACTACATATAGCATCTGATTCAAGTTCAAGCACCAGAAAAACCACTTATAGAGAGAGTTAGAGCACCTGTGGAGGTAAACCACCTGTGAAGTTTTTAGACAGACCCTACTACTTTTCTTTTCTCTCTCCTTTTTCATTTTTCCTTCCTTTACCCTCAGTTTTCTGAATTCCAAAGAAATCCTTTATTGGTGAAATCACCAAGCAGTTCTAGATTCTAATCTTCTTCTAATTTCTCAGCTAATTTACTGTGAAAAATACTCCAGAGATTTCAACAAATTTTAACAGTCTTCCCCAATCTCAGGAAATTCAACAAGAAAAAAGATATTAATAGCAATGCAGAACATAAATTAGAGAAAGAGGAGCTAATCACCTCTTGTAATAGCTGAGCCTAGCGAGAAATATCTTCAACCGAAGAGCTAGTAGAGCTCCTATTGTACTCATGATCAAACAAACTTTCACTCCCACACAACGGATCCCTAATTTTCGCCTTCACAGGCTTAGGAGGTTTAGTCACAGCGGGAAATCAGTGGACGTAGCGGCGGAGGACGAGCGAGTGGGCCGATTATAAACGTCGTCATCTGGTGGTGGCGACGGTTGTGGAGGGGATGGTACCTGTGGCGTTGGTGACGACGGTGGCGGGGGAGCGGTGGACCAAAGAGAGTTGTTGAGCCAATCGGGAACTTGCTTTTTCACCATTTCTGATCTGAAAGAAAAAAGGATCTAGAGTGGTGGTGTGGGATAGGGCTTGTTCGCGGAGGAAAAGTTGGGAGGCAAGGGGTTTTTAATTTCAAGATTTCAGCCCCATGCCATTTTAAGCTCCGTGTTTTTGAAATAAATAACGTTTTTTTTAAAAAAAGTTATCTAATTAAAACAAAAAATACCCTTTTAAATACATAACGTTTTTGCATATATATCAGTAACGTTTTTAAAAAAACGTTGTAAAAAATACCACAACATTTTTATAAAAAAACTTTGTGGTTTAAGTGTTGTTTATTTACTATTTTGTAGTAGTGATCATACGTTAATTTTTAACGGTTCAAAATTTATGGACATATACTCAATTTATATATGTATAATATATCCAAAAATAACAACGATCAACCGGTCGGATTAAAATTACAACTCACGTAATAGAGCTTTAAGGACAATTATTTAATTTTTAATACCTCCATTCAGACAAAAATACTGATAAAATACCTCTACATTAATCCTTTCAATTATATCTACATAAAATAAATATTTCCTTATCATAAAAAAATTAATAAATAATTATTCATAAATAATATTACATAATCACAAGAATGAAAATCAAGCCGTTCCCAAGAAAAAGGGGGCTTTTCGATAAGGATTTCTCCTTACTGGCGCGCAATTAGGTGACCAAACCTCTGCTTGACAGAACTTTCTAGACATTGCCAATAATGCTATCTAATAATATTATTCAAATAATATGAATTATTAATATGATAATGAGAAATACTGTGCAGTGACAATTATTGAAACAACAATAATATAAAATATCAACGTAACAATTATTGAATAAAATAAAATATTGAACAATAATTATTGTAATAATTATTGAGTAGTGTCTTCTTATGTAAGAATCAATAATTCAAAAATATTGTGCAATACCGTGTGCTACTGTGCAACAACGTGTATCACTGTATTTTAACCACAAGGTATTCTAACAGTTAATGGTAAAACGTTCGCCGTTATTTTATAAAAAGATATTTTTGTCATTTTTTCAATCCAAAAATAATTCCATTGTGGGGTCTACCAATGATTGTGCCGTCGTATGAATATTCTCTGTTAAAACGAATATTTCCAGACCAATCGAATATTATATAACAACGTGCGTACTTTGCAAAATTTATAAATATTACCCATAACTATAATATTATATCAAATTCACTACATAATATTCAAAAATGATGTTTATAGAAAATTCATCTTTATTCATAAAAATTGAGGTCTTACATCATTACTTTTTAAAGTAAATTTTGTATTGTAAATATATATATATATATATATATATATATATATATATATATATATATATATATATATATATATAGGGTCCGGATCATGTCCGGACTCCCGGACAGGTTTAAAATCCGGACCTTTTTTTTTTTTTTTTTTTGCTTTTTTTTTTGAAACAACTAAAAAAAAAAAATTTATGGAATTGAAATTTTTACATTATACAGTGTTTTGGGCGTGATTTGGATGCTTATAACAAAACATGTCTGTACAGTCTGGGCAGACTGTACATATATTGGTTGGTGTAGGTATTAAAAACACACCCAAAACACTGTATTATTGAAAAATTTCAGTTCCATAAATTTTTTTTTTTTTTTTAGTTGTTCTACAAAAAAAAAAAAAAAAAAAATTCAGGTCCGGATTTTCTCCCGTCCGGGAGTCCGGACCTGATCTTTATCCTATATATATATATATATGCACATATATATTATTTTAATATAATATATCAATAACTATATATCTATATCGATCTATATAGTATATATAAAGATAGTAATAGTGTTTCTGCTCGCAAAATAAAGCATTCCCATAATTTTCAATACATTTAAACTTCTCCTAATACAAAAAAGTAATAATAATAAAGCATGCCTAAATTTTATAAATTTATTCCTTTTTTCTCCTTATCTTTCCATCTTATGTAGAGTTTAAAATCATTGAAAATCTACCACCAATAAATTTGGGCAAATAGTATATTTTATCATCAATATTATAAAATCTAGATCATAATAGTTTTTTGCTCTTTACCCCTATTATTAAATAGTATCTTTTATGTTTTTTTATTTCTCTTTTTTTTATTCTTTCCTTTTACTATTTTTGTTGCCCATATATATATATATGAGAAAATGGGTATGCACAACCGTGCTCTTTTATTTTTACACAGTATCCAAAACGACGTCGTTTTGGAGTTAAAAAAACCATGGGTTTTAACTTATTTTAGTGGTAAAAAAACCCATTAAAAATTCACCAAATCGCAACATCACTTTTAAAGGGGTCATGTAAACCCTAGAAATTATCATACGTCAAATCCTTACAGAATCGAGATGTGAATCAAGGAGGTCTGAAATAAAAGTTGAGATCGAACTGATGAGTAGCGATAATTTCAGCGGCATTGTTCTGAAGTCGCGATGGTAATTGCAGCTGTGGTGGCGGCAGTGGTAGGAATTTCTATACACGGAAGAGGATTTGGGAAGAGAAGCCTTATGCGACTGTGGAGTAGGTGATTCGCGATTGAGGAGGAGAAGGGAGAGAAGCCCTTATGCGAGTGGGGAGAAGCCTTAAGAGATTGAGGAGGAGGAGGAGAAGAAGGGTGCACAACCGTGGTTTTTTTTAACTCCAAAACGACGTCGTTTTGGATATTGTGTAAAAAAAATTAGCACGGCTGTGCATACCCATTTTCCCATATATATATATATATATATAGTAAGGATCAAGTGCATACCATTTATCTTACTCACCCGTGCTCACCCCCTTTTAGGCGACGATTTCAGTCATACAACCGTCATCTATACTTTTAGCGACGGATAACATGTAGCGTCGCTAAAAGTATAGACGACGGTTGTATAACTGAAACCGTCGCCTAAAGGGGGGTGAGCACGGGTGAGTAAGATAAGGGGTATGCACTTGATCCGGACCATATATATATATATATATATATATATATATATATATATATATATATATATATATATATATATATATATATATATATATATATATATATATATATATACAGTCCGCTTTTCCAGCGAACTCGAATGAGTGAACTAAGAACGAACCGGCTATAGCGACATTTTTTTCTTATATTATAAAAAATCAGCTTTATATGTTATAGCGATAGAAAAAACCGTCCCTATAGTCGGTTCATTCTTAGTTCACTCATTCCAGTTCGCTGGAGAAGCGAACTATATATATACAACAAGGATCTAAAGCTCACTCAGTAAAAAACTCACCCAACTCACCTATATATACCTTCCTTTTCCTTCTCTCTCCTCATTAGACACTCGGCCGAAAAAAGAAACGCGAATTGGAAAAGTTCACCCTCCCTATCTCATCGCGAAAACTGGTAACTGGTCCATCGAAAGAGAATCGGCCCCTTCTCCCTCTCTAAGCGAATCTCTGCCTTCTCCCTCTCTCTTCGTGAGGAATCGACGCCTTCTCCCTCTCTCTTCGCGGCCCTCGCGAGAATCGTCCCCTTCTCCCTTCCTCGTCGATTCTAGAACAAGGTAACAAAATTAGAACTTTGGGTGATGATTTTCTTATTTTATGGGTTGAAATCAGGTTAGATTCGTTCCAATTTGTGATTTGGTGTTCAATAATAGCTTTTTTAGAAATATAAATAAATATATATATGTATATATATGCATGGCTATATGTATATACACAGCTGTGTATTACACAATAGTGCTATGTCGACGAATTTTTTGGGATATGGGGACGGTAAACGATCGTCATAGCCCAGAATAGCTATGACGATGGGTGAAACCGTCGCTACAGCCCAAAAAATCGTTGTCATAGCCGACTGTGTAATACACAACTGTGTACCTACATTTTTCCATATATATTCTATTTGTTAATCAAGCATGCATGGATTTATTTGTGTATGTGGATTCAAATTAATTAGTAATAATTAAAAAAAATAGTTCAATTCTTTACAATATGGAGAGAATTATTGAAAGAAAATAGAGAATTCTTTCAAGCATATACTACTCTCACATGATGACATGCACTATTCTTCGAGACGCTTTTCAAGGTAAACATCACCTTATAGAACCACCGTCACTACTTTAATTTCTAATCAAATTCAAACTATATTGGAGTATATATTTTAATAATAAACATTTTTTTAGCACAATGTGTATACAAATGTGTACCTTTTCATTTTTCATTTAGTATTTTTATAATTTTGTGGGTATAATATTATTTATAATTTCAGTAGTTGAAAAAAAGCACTAATTAAATGAAATCAAAAATATGTAAGATAAGTTTTGGGTTTCTAAGTGAGTGAGGAGAAGAAAAGACATCAAGTTACAAGACCAGCCAAAAAAGAGGTACAAGAGCTCTGGAAGGAAATCTGCATTTCTTGAAGGATACCAGATAGAGTAGTCCTAAGACCAGAAACACATTTGTACAAAAAAGGTTTCTCCACCTATTGAATGAGTGATTTTATTAGTGGAAAAAACTCAAATCTTGAAGAGGAGTTTAGGGACTGGACTAGTTATATATATATCTGATATATATATATATATATATATATATATATATATATATATATAGAATAAAGATCAGGTCCGGACTCCCGGACGGGAGAAAATCCGGACATGAAAAAAATTTTTTTTTTTTTTTTTTTTTTTTTTTGTAGAACAACTAAAAAAAAAAAAAAAAAAATTTATGGAAGTGAAATTTTTCAATAATACAGTGTTTTGGGTGTGTTTTTAACGCCCACACCAACCAATGTATGTACAGTCTGCCCAGACTGTACAGACATGTTTTGTTATAGGCATCCAAATCACGCCCAAAACACTGTATAATGTAAAAATTCCAATTCCATAAATTTTTTTTTTTTTTTTTTAGTAGTTTCAAAAAAAAAAAAGCAAAAAAAAAAAAAAAAAAAAAGGTCCGGATTTTACACCTGTCCGGGAGTCCGGACAAGATCCGGACCCTATATATATATATATATATATATATATATATATATATATATATATATATATATAGTCCGGATCAGGTCCGAACTCCCGGATTTTAACAAAATCCGGACCTCTTTTTTTTTCTTTTTTTTTTGAAACAACTAAAAAAAAAATTATGGAATTGGAATTTTTACATTATACAGTGTTTTGGGCGTGATTTGGATGCCTATAACAAAACATGTCTGTACAGTCTGGGCAGACTGTACATACATTGGTTGGTGTAGGTATTAAAAACACACCCAAAACACTGTATTATTGAAAAATTTCAGTTCCATAAAAAATTTTTTTTAGTTGTTCTACAAAAAAAAAAAAAAAAAATTGGGTCCTGATTTTCTCCCGTCCGGGAGGTCCGGACCTGATCCATTTCATATATATATATATATATTGAACTAGGATATATCTTTGCGTCTTCTGTTTGGTATTTCTCTTTCCCAATCCTTTTATTTCACTCACAAAATACTTGACACAAACTCACTCATAAATTTAATAGTTAAAAATTATAAAGGCCAAGATTTATTCTAAAAGTGAATTAATCTATTCAACACCCTTCTAGATTAATATCAGAATAAATTAGACCAAACAATTACTATTATGGAATTTCTTATTTGTTATTTTTATCAATAATTATGTATATAAATAATTTTATTATTAATCAGATAATATAGTTTTAGAGGACAACATTTTTTATAAAGATCTTACTCAATACTAATATAACTCAATTATTAAGTTTAAAAGTAAATATTAATTACTTTATTCAATAAATATATTAATTTATAATAAAATCACGTGCTTTGTGTTCTGTTCGTATTAATTAAAGGAAAATGATTTATATATCGACAAATTTTGGATAACTTTTGTTGCTATCAAGACTTGAATAATTTACAGCGGTCCGGATCAAGTGCATACCCCTTATCTTACTCACCCGTGCTCACTCCACTTTAGGCGACGGTTTCGGTTATACAACCGTCGTCTATACTTTTAGCGACCCTATATGTTATCCGTCGCTAAAAGTATAGACGACGGTTGTATGACCGAAATCGTCGCCTAAAGGGGGTGAGCACAGGTGAGTAAGATAAGGGGTATGCACTTGATCCTTGCTCTAATTTACAGCAATTTAAAGTTTTCCTAAATAGAGATACATTTTTCTTTTTAGTTTGTTTTAAAATTAGAGATACATTTCTATTTTAAGACTATAAAGTAACATGATATTCTTAATTTGTCATTATTTTTTTACCATCATTTTTAATATCAAACCATCACAGTTGACTTCTTAACTAATACTAATGATATATTTAAGAACATAAAATTATCTTTAAAAGTCTTCGTTTTACAAATGTTTATGTATCTCTAATTTTGAAACGGAAAACTCTGAGCAATATGCTAGAATAAATTAGTGTGAGACAAGGGAGGATCCATAAATTTGATTCAGCTTGGGCAATATTAAAATAAAATTGTCTCATTCAATTTTTCAAAATCAATGGGCTATATATTCAATTTTTCAAAATAAATTGGTGATATTTTTCAATTTTCAATTGATAGAATTCATTTAATTTTAATAATTTTGTAATTGGAAAGTACCAAAGATACAACTATGTAAAATGTTGCTTACATATTTATTAGTGTCATTAAATATGTATTTTCTCATTTAGCAAAAAAAATAATATATATATATATATGTATGTATGTATTTTCTCTAACTGTCATTTTTGCTTTGGCAATATCAAGAAATATCTACTCACCAAAATGCATTCCTTTCCAAACATACCCCAAACTTGCAATCAAATTCAACCCATAAAATCGTTCTTTCTTACACACATGTCATTCGAAAGTTATATAAAGACAATTTGCAGTAAGTACTTAAAACTAGATATACAGTGCTAACATAATCAATACAGTGAAATTTATGATAAGTTGATTTCATAATCAATGCAGACGGAGAGATCACCCTTCCACCTGTGTGTCAGCACTGTATGGGACATGAAGTGTCTATTCCCACGATATCATATGATATTTTGGAATACCAAATGCAAATCCAAATTTGTATGTTTTGCTTGGATTGCAGTTGAAATTCTTGTCACCACCAAACCCATATTTTGTGCGGTAGCCCAGATATTCTCTGAAATTAAAAGGCTCCTCTTCAATGAGTTGGAGCCCGACACCAGATGCCAAAAATTCTAAATCCCATTCACGAAAGTACCTGTTTGACTTGTGAGTAATATGAATTTCACCACCATCCATTATCATCTTTTTAGCATTCTTCAGAAACATTAGTATCAATGTTCTATGCCGACTGCAACAAAAAATATTAAAGATTGATCATCAAAGATATGAGAATTAATACATTAGATTTTTCTCTACGTATTTTAATATTGTTCTTACATACAAGTGCGGCTGTTGGTGTTCTAAAAATCCCCATCTAAGTTTGATTAATCACCGCCTACGCACTATGCATGTCCTCAACTGCCTCGAATTGGCTAGACGCCTAAGCAGAATCAAACCTCTATGATACACATGAGGACTCAGGAGAACTAACTTTGCTAAAGAAATAAGATCAAGTTAAATGAAACAAAAGGAGATGATCTCAAAAACAAGTTTATCACTCTACTGAATCGATTTAATAAAATGTTTGAAACTCTACAATACTTGAAATGAATTTCTTAAGCCATAAAAGATTTATTTTTTAATAATTTTTTCGTGTAAAACTTAAAAAAATTACATCTATTTTATACTTTGTATGGTTTAACAAGTACATACAATAAAAAATAAAAAAGTGAGAACTCCTAAGACCGACTAAGAAAGCGCCTAAAGTCTAAACATTTATGTTATTTTTTCAAAATATTTTTTTAAAAAAAGTTAATATTGGAAAAAAAATTAAAATGATTATGTCTAGGTTTGTCTATGATAATACTCATAAACTAGTTACCTCTTATGCCCAAGGAAAAACCTAGTCTGCCTAGGAAAACACTTAGAACACCGCCTAAGTGCTAGGCCCCTCCTACACTGCCTAGCGATTTTTAGAACAAGTACAACTGTACAAATGCAGACTAAAGTCTACACGTTTATGATAAATTTTTCAATAGAAAATTTTATTTTTAATAGATAAAATTGTACCAAAAAAAACACTTTTAAAATAATTATGTCAAAGCATGTCTATGATAATAACCATAAACTAGTAAGAAATCAAATGGTTGTTCCACTTGGAAACTGAAGTTTATATTCATTTGTTTTTGTCCCTTGCAAGCTATGTTTGATAACTAAATTACCAACTTTGGAAGACAAAATTTAACTAAATTTCAATTCAACAGAATTGTAAATGTGCTTTCAATTTCAAGTACCAAACTTAGAATTAGTATATTAATAACTTTGTGTTATACACAACTATATATGAATCAGAAATTTGATTTTACTGACCTAAGCTCGGAACTGCGTGATTCATTCTGAAAAAATCCAGCATGTGGGAAATTAAAAACAACGCGATCAAACGTCAAGCCCATTTGCCAGAAATAATTTGCCATTTGGGTGGCATCTACACCATGCAAAACCATGCACCCTCTATTTTGTAAGTTTTGGATGTTGGACATGGCATTTCCGTAATTACTGGCCAGAAATCCTGAAATGAAATTCCCAGAAGAATACACTTTAGAATTATTACATTCAACTAAAACAATCATACACGCTGTATTATTTAGCATATATATAGTCCGCTCAGCGAACTGGAAGTAGTGAACTAAGAACGAACCGGTTATAGCGACGGATTTTTCCGTCAACCGTCGTTATAGCATAGAAAGCTAGTTTTTTATGTTATAGCGACATAAAAAACCGTCGCTATACTTAGTTCGCTCCCTCCAGTTCACTGGAGAGAGCCGGACTATATATATATATATATATATATATATATATATATATATATATATATATATATACGGTCCGGATCAAGTGCATACCCCTTATCTTACTCATCCGTGCTTACCCCCCTTTAAGCGACGGTTTCGGTCATACAACTGTCGTCTATACTTTTAGTGACGGACAAACATATAGCGTCGCTAAAAGTATAGACGACGGTTGTATAATCGAAACTGTCGCCAAAAGGGGGTAAGCACGGGTGAGTAAGATAAGGGGTATGCACTTGATCCTTGCTCTCTATATATATATATATATACGGTCCGGATCTAGTGCATACCCTTTATCTTACCCACCCGTGCTCACCCCCCCGGGTGATCACCCCCCTTTAGGCGACGGTTTCGGTCATACAACCGTCGTCTATACTTTTAGCGACGGACAACATATAGCGTCGCTAAAAGTATAGGCGACGATTGTATGACCGAAACCGTCGCCTAAAGGGGGGGTGAACACGGGTGAGTAAGATAAGATGTATGCACTTGATCCGGACCGTATATATATATGCCAAGTTGTACACATACTTGCACATAACTTTTTCTACTAATACTTCCTCGGTTCCACAATAAGAAACACATTTGGAGACTTACAAGATAAAACACTCTCTTATCACATGGGTATGGAAACCATTTTACTATTTATGCGGAATCTTGTCAAACTATCGTTTTACTTGTGAAAATATGCCTATATTTTTTGTTCCATAGTTACCCTAATACAAACTTTAAAGGATATGCTATTATATAGACCCTAAATATAATGATACTAAAATTATGATGGTAAATTAGTAATAGAAATGTCTCTTATTCTGGACACAAGAAATTGATCTTCTTTTGAAATGGAGAGTACTAAAATCAGGGAAGTGATAAATTCACTCTAAATTTCTTCATTTGCTCTACAATGTCAGGCTATAATGTTGAAATTTTTTGTTTACAATGGAATACAAATATCATTTCCCTATGAAATTTATTACTAGGAAAAAGAATATGTTCAAATTGGACTCTAATTTGGAACATAGGTTTCATATGATAGGCAAACAGAGTATATGCAGCACATATTAATGCATGAAGGATTTATGTGTTTCTCTTTTTTGTTGGTGACTCTTAAATTGAAGAGTATTAAATTTAGGAAAGTGATGAACTACATTTCTTCATTTAGGAAAGAAAAGTAAAAATGTTGCAAATTTGGTTTAACAATGAAGTGCAAATATCATTTCCTTAATTTAAACCCCAAATTTGCGGATTCGGTTAACTTCATGATAAGTTGGTCAATTGACCAATATAGTATTGACACGCAGAGAGATATCACCTCCCGTTTGCGTGTCGACACTGTATTGATCAATTGATGAAAGTTCACTTCATGCTGATCATTACCCAAATTTGCTATTAGGAAAAAGATTATGTTCAAATGGGATCTTGATTCCGGACAGTTTGAAATAAGTAGTCAAGTTGCATTTATATAACAGAGAATTACAATTGTATCTGATATGCAACTGTGTTGTATCAATACAACTCATTTCTACATACTGCTCAAAAAAACTGTCGGAAATCAAAATCCTTCAAATGTTTTATATATGATAGGCAAATAAGAGTGTGTATATATATATATATATATATATATATATATATGTTGTATATATTGATTGATTCGTGAATGATTTATGAGTGAACTTTTTATTTATTTTTTACCTTGAGAATCAAGAGAAGTAGCAATCATATTAGTGGCAGAGCCAAAAGCCATGGCCAAACTATTAGAGAAAGAGAAATCTCCTTCACCCACAAGTAATATCTTGTGACAATTGCTGTAGTGATTTTTCCATCTCTCATTTATCACCACTTCTCTGCCCAAATTCAACTTATTGTCTTCTTCTTCTTCTTCTTCACCATCATCATAATCATAATCATGATCATGATCATATTGATCATTTAGCTCTGAGAAATCTATTGAAATCTGTTCATGCTGCTGCAGCACTTCTCTGCTCAAATTCAACTTATTGCCTTCTTCTTCTTCTTCTTCTTCTTCACCATAATCATAATCATGATCATGATCATATTGATCATTTAGCTCTGATAAATCTATTGAAATCTGTTCATGCTGCTGCAGCACTTCTCTGCTCAAATTCAACTTATTGCCTTCTTCTTCTTCACCATCATCATAATCATGATCATGATCATATTCATTTAGCTCCGAGAAATCTATTGAAATATTCTGTTCATGCTGCTGCAGCACTAACGGAGAATTTAGTTGATTTTCTGAAGTTTTGCAACCATTGATGATGTTTTTCTTCCGAGAAAAATAATACTCCATGGATTTGATGATGTTTAATAAAGTTTGATCCATGGAAGAAGAACAGCCCTTGTTCTTGTAGATCTTCTTGGACATGTTTTTTTAGGGTACTCCTTGGATATGTAAATGGAAATTAAGAGTGCATGGTTCGCTGTTTGTGAAGCTAAAAGTCAAGTCCTCGTCCTTCAGATGCTTAAAGGTTACTTGCTATAATTAATTTTTACTGTTTTTTTCCCCACTTTTCTAGGATACCTTCTACTACTACTACTGTAAAAGAAAATGGAGTGCCTGGTTCGCTGTTTGTGAAGCTAAAAGTCAAGTCCTCGTCCTTCAGATGCTTAAAGGTTACTTGCTATAATTAATTTTTACTGTTCCCCCCCTCCCCCCCTCGCCCTCCCCCTCCCCCTTCCCCTTCCCCTTCCCCTTCCCCTTCCCCTTCCCTTCCCTTCCCTTCCCTTCCTAGGATACCTTCTGCTACTATTGTAACACTCCCTTCATGAAAAGAAAATAGAGGTCACGTGCAAATCACAACAAACCTCAAAATAAATAAACAGAGCACTGATAATTTCAAAATATTAATAGTGATATCCATCAATAAAATACTAAATACAATTCTCCAAACAGAGTCAAAATAATCAAAACTTAAAATCGAATCAACTTAGATGGTCAAAGGCAACTCTCTCATCACACTAATAATGAATCACCCATGCAAACCTACCGAAAGAAAAACACAGCAGGAGCCAATTGCACAGTACGAATATAGATAATACAAAAATGTATAACTGAAATACAAAATCAACTGAAGCAACATACTTAACAAAGCCTCAAGCTTAAAGACCGACGAAAATATGATATCCAAAGTCTGGATATAATATATCCGAATCAACAGGCTTAACGAAACAAACAGAAAAGTAAAGAATGAACTGAAGTAACTAACTCAATTAATTAAACTTAACAGAAACAAACAAAACTAATACAATGAAATAATAGGCTGAATCAAATGTCTGGGTGTTATTTCATTCCGAGTGAGCTCAAAAATATACATTGTCACACATGCAAGTCAAAACAATGTCACACAGACAAGTCAAAATAATGCCACACAGGCAACCAAAATAATGCCAAACATGCAATCAAAATAATGTCACACAGGTAAATCATACATTGGACCGCGAATCCAAATGTATACAAATCGGATAGGTGTGTTTGACACAACATCACAAATTCATAGAACAGAAAACTAGGGTTAACCCATACGCCTCCCACAACAAAACACCAAATGACCCACTTCTTCCGGAGCCCAAACGGAGACGTCGTGGACTAATCACACCGTTACGAAAAGTGTCATGCCTCTCATGCCAAGATGACATGCCTATGGTACCCCCACATGTGATTAGCTCAAGTATACCCTCAAGAAAAATCTACAAAATGCAAGTCAAAAGGGGTTCAAATCACAAGGCTTACATGACCATACTCCAAAGTCCAAACGACATCGAATTATCAAATACGAACATACCCAATTATCACAAGATATTAACGATTAAAACAACTCCCGAATGTGAACGAAAATATACAAAGAATGATACAAACGAATAAAGTATCCAAAACATATTGACATGATTAACTAGTTCAAAGAGTACAAATATGAGTTAATACCACCAACATGAAACTATCATTAATTACACACTGAACAATTATGTTAAATAATATCCAAATTTGAAATGGATACCAAAACGTATTAATAAATTTAACAAGATTATCGCTGGAGAAGTACGAAATCCGTATCTTAATATAGTACCAAAATAATTCACCGAAGTCAAATATCACCCGTTAGATTCCCTCAATCCGATCTAATTATCAAAATATATATAATATAATTAACTAAATTATGAACTTGTATAGTTTATATTTTCATAAATTCAATAATTTTAATATACTATATTCAGTTTGTAATTAAATGATATATTTTAATTGTAATAACAATATTATAATATTATTTATCACTTTCCCCTTTTTTAAATTTTTGTATATCTTATATATATATATATAACTAATATCAAGATTCACAGGACGTATCTGCAGGATGATCTTGATAAAATTATATATATATAACGTAATGCCGCAAATCACAAATTGACAGTTACAATTAATTTTCTTAGTTCATATATATCATGTATCCCAATTGTAAATCAAAATTTTATTAACAAATTCAATTAATCAAGCGGCATGAATTTTTTTTAAAATAAATTGCAAACACAACAAGAAAATAGATTATAATTACAATAGCAAAATAATTATTTTATATTAAAAAATAGTCCAATAATTACCTTTGAAAAGAAGAATATGGTGAATAAAGTTTTAATGATCTTGCTCTCAAACCTTTTTTAAATTCCAGTCACGTTCCCTCGTTCTTAGAAACCCTCTTTAGTCGATTATGTCAGTATATATATTAGGAAGGAATTTAACCTAATATATTACTCCTGTTCTAATTTGGTTTTTAAACCCATCACCTTAATTTGGGCACAAATAATTTAACAAGCCCAAACTTAAATACTTAAAAATTAGTTTGACTCAATTAGTATAAATGCCCAAATTAATGTAACCACATACTTATTATAGTCAACATAAATTAAATACAATTTGACCAAAACTGTCAAACATAAGAAAAGTCCAATTTTACTAAGTTAATTATTCATCACTTATTAATACTTATTAGCCCAAATTAATTAAATAACAAGTTTGACTCAAATAAAAGACAAAGTCCAAACAATATGTAAGACCCCAACTTTTATGAATAAAGAATAATTTTCTCAAAATATATTTTTGAATATTATGGTGTAGATTTGATATAATGTTATAGTTGTGGGTAATATTTATAAATTTTGCAAAGTAAGCAAGTGGTTATATAATATTCGATTGGTCGGGGAATATTCGTTTTAACAGGGAATATTCGTACGACGGCACAATCATTGGTGGACCCCACAACGGAAGTATTGTCGTAGTTAGAAAATGACATAATTATCTTTTTATAAAAATAACGGCGAAAGTGTTACCGCTAAAACTGTTGAATTACCCGGTAGTAAAAGTACAATAATACGCGTGGTTGCATAGTAGCACACGTGTGACGCCCCCAAATTAGGTATACATCACACATCTTGAGTCGCCAAATACATGGTACAAAATTCAAATACAACTTAATTATACAACAGTCGTGTAAAATACGACTAAACATATGTTGTGAGTTTTAATACAAATATTACCATCCAGATAATATACAAACTCAATGGGGTCTTTATTACATTTATTATCACACTATTTCACAGAATAATGAGGACTGCTAATGCACCATCAAGGACCACCACTCTGTTTCTCCCGACTAGTCTCTGCTACGTTCTCATTTCTTAAAGAGAATAATGAAAGTAAAAGGGAGAGCTCTGTAATGACCTCAAAATAGGTCCATTCCATCCAACCCATTCTGAGTCGCTAAATACATGGTACGAAAAATAACTACAACTTTATTACAACAATTGTCGTGCAAAATACAACAACACATATGATGTGAGTTTGGATACAAATATATACCAACTGTAGCACGTCACAATGACACCTTACATAAATGTAAAGTCAAAAACTGTTTTAAAAATTAGAATCTTTGAGAAATGCTCAAGGAAACCTTCGTACATGGGAGGTCATGCTTTTAGGTTATGGTAGATATCATACGGCCACAGAATTATCCTTGGTTGACCCAATAGACCCCAAAGAAAAACGAGAAGATTACTATCATATTCTTCCCAATGATTAGTCTTCTCTTGACATATCATTATCTCCACTGTCTCTAATTGGAAATTAAACTCCAAACAAACACCAAGATTATATAGGTAGTGTTTGTAAATATACTCAGCAAGTGGATGAGTACAACCCTGTCTTATGATGACACGAGGTTGTATGTCATTAGACATCTTGTATGATAGTGACAAAACACCCTTTCAAGTTAAATTCACCTCACCCTCAACATCTATAGACCACCGTTCTATTCCCTTGTTATCCCCCGCTCGACCCAGCTACACTTTTATTACCTGAAAGGAATTGTAAAGCAAAAGGGTGAGCACAACTAGCTCAGTAAAGAATATCATGACTAAAGATAAATAAATTATCAATAGCCTTCAACAGTAATAAATCAGAGATTTAGAAAATAGGGTAGATGATAAAACTTTTCAACCATAGTTGCAGCGGAATGAGCAATCCATTAGAAGAGTCAAATAAACTATAAAGTCTATTATCTTCTCCATATTAAAAGTCCACCAACAATGTTTTATCCCTGTAACATCAATCAAAAATTCCTGTCCACAATCACATGTATAACTCATAATTGTAATTGTAGTTCTAAATTCCTTTTCTCATCCAGGACAAAGATAATTTTCATCACCTGAAACATCAAAGATTATGGTTATATCAAATCACAGTTTATGTTCCTAATCCTACTAATAAATTCATCTTTGCACTACGGCCAAAGATATTCATCAACAAGTCATCTTTGCACTACAGGCCAAAGATATTCATCAACAAGTCATCTTTGCACTACAGACCAAAGATATTTATCAGTTGGTCATGTTCATCTAAACACCTGTTCATCTTTGCACTACGGGCCAAAGATATTCATCAGAAATCATTCATCTTTGCATTACAGGCCAACGATATTCAGTTATATCATCATTTAGGACTGAGGATGATGAAAAATATTTTAAAAAAAACGAATCTAGTGAAACAAAAGAACAAATATTAAGGATTAGTACTTTAAACAATTTTCGTTCAAAAATACTTCATAAATAACCAGAGTGGAGTAAAATTCAAGAATGAAGACCAAAACATAGATCCAATCAAAGATAGTATCCAGAATAGATATTTTGGACAAAAAAAAAATTTTATTTTTTGGTGAATAGTGTCGTATTCGTGAATAGTTTCGTATACGTGAATAGTAACTCCGACACCAAAAGATAGAAATTTCACAAAAAATATCATCACGTTTCGTGAATAGTACTTGTAAATAGTAACTTGTGAATAGTAACTCATAAATAGTAACTCTGACATAAAAAAGATCCAAATTTGATAAAAATTTCCAACCAACATTCTGGCATAATGATATTGAAGAAATAATATCATTTTAGAAGAAAATAACCTCCCTTACCTTAGAAAGAATTGTACTTCTGACTGAAATACTGGATATAGTGCTAAAAGAACTTGCACCGTATAACAATACTCGAAGTACTAAAATACTCACAAAAATACGCTCGATATTATAGAGAGAAAAAGAGAGAGAAATCTGTAGTTTCTGGTGTGATTTTCAATTCTAACCTAAGCACCCTATTTATAGGAAAATGCTTAGAACACCAAAGCAGAAAATTTAATATAATATTAATATATTAAAATTAAATTCCTACGCCAACCTTAGAAAATCTGAAATCAGCCCATTCAACAAACATGTGGAACACACCATAATGAAAAAAACGTTTTTGTTATTTAAAGTATTTTAAACTTCCAAAAATTAATTATTTCGGAACTCCAGAACTTCAATAATTCACAATAAATAGCCCTTTATCAGAAAATTTGAATCTCGTGAATTTTTATAGGAAATTCAATTCTCTACAACTTTGCAGAAGAAAGTTTTTCCAAATTCCAAACAGAAATTGACCAAAATCCACAAACGGGCGATTTTACAGGCTATAATCAAATTTCAGTCAAAAAATGGGGTCCACCGACACACAAAACATGTGTTAAATAAATTTTGCAATAAAAATACTCTTCCTCCTCATATACTCATATATCCCACATTCATTGTAAAAATATCATCATTATTATATTATAATAATATAATAAAATATTATTTTATCAGAAAAGATAAAATATCGATTTTCAACAATTGTCACTTTAAAAATTTTCTCCATCTATATCCACATAAAATCAATATTTTCCTCATCATATAAATCAATAATTAATTATTCACAAATAATATAACAGAATCACAGTACTGGCAACCAGGCCGTTCACAGGAAAGAGGTGGCTTTCCAATAAGAATTTCTTCTTACTGGCGCGTAATTAGGTGACCAAACCTCTCCTTAGACAGAACTTTCTAGACATTGCCAATAATATTTTCTAATAATATTATTCAGATAATATGAATTATTGCTTCGATAATGGAAAATACTGTGTAGTGACAATTATTGAAACAACAGTAATATAAAATATCAACGCAGCAATTATTGAATCAATAAAATAAAATACTGAACAGTAACTACTGTAACAATTATTGAGTAATGCCTTCTTAAGTAAGAATCAATAATTGGTGCAATACCGTGTGTTACTGCGCAACAACGCGTATTACTGTGTTTTAACCACCGGGTATTCTAACAGTGTTAACGGTAAAAACTACGTCGTTATTTATAAACAACTTATACTTGTCGTTTTTTTCATCCAATCGTTTTCCGTTATGGGCCCACAAAAGACTGCGTCGTCGTACGAATATTCCCCGACAGCAAGAATATTCCACGACCAAACGAATATTCCCCGACAACAATGAATATTTTATAACCACCTGCTTATTTTGAAAAAAAATCATATATCACCCTTAACTTTAACATTTTATCAATTTAACCATTTACTGAATTGTAATTATAAGAAAAATTGAATACTTTTATTTCATAAAATTCAGGGTCTTACAAGCTTAATTAGCCCAGTAAGAAATATTATGACTAAGATAATGCATAAAAAATTATCATTAGCCTTCAACAGTGTTAAACTGATAAAATATAACAAATATCAAGTTTAACTGCAGCGGAACAAGCAATCCATTAGAAGAGTCAAGTAGAGGATAAAATCTATTATCTTCTATAATTTAAAAGGTTTTTCCATTACTTTTATCGCTGAGACTCAGCTTGATAAATATTCCACATCATCAAATCATCCATGCACTACAGGCCAAAGATATTTTTTAGTATCACGACCACGAATTATTAATGCACTAAGGGCCAAAGATAATTGTGGTTTTATCAACGGTCCTGATCATGCCATAAAATAATTCATCTTTGCACCCTTGGCTAAAGAGAATTCATAGCCATAATCATACCAAAAACTGTCCATCAATGCATTAGTGGCCAATGAGAACTTTTTTCACATCATTTGTAATATTACGGTCATGATTATACCGAAATAATCCCTGGTCATAATCATACCAAGTCCATTTATGCACTACAGGCCACAGATGACTTTCAACATAATATAAACATGAGGATGATGACAATGACATAATAATTCAATAAAACAAGTTCAAAAATTAATTTATCCAGGAACCAATAACGTCCAAATTATCAGCATGATACTTCTTTGTAGAGTAAAATTCAAGAATGTTCAGAAGAATATTTTCATGAAAAGATACTGGATGAAGCGCAAATATCAAGGATATTCCACTAATTCCATGGAGTATAGAAGTCAAAACTTTAACCAACTGAGTATAATAAAGAATAGAATAACAAAAGAAATCACCAGGCATGCGATAGACCGCACAGATAAGTTATTCCAACAGAATAACAAATAACAGAACCAGGTCATGCGTAAACGCACAAACAGGATATTCCAACAGAATATTAAATAATGGAATCAGGTCATGCGTAAATCGCATAGACATGATGTTCCAACAGAATAATAAAGGACGAAACCAGGTCATGCGTAAACGCACCGACAGGATGTTCCAACAGAATAATAAAGAGTGTAATAACAACAGAATTCACCATGTATAGGGTAGCCCACGTATACAGGTTATTCCAACAGAATAATAAAGAATGGAATAACAGAAGTTCTCTTCATGAATACAAAAGAAATAATACCCCTTACGAGTACAACAAATAATATCCCTTACGAGTACAACAAATAATATCCCTACCTTAAAAAAGAAAAGTATTCTGACTGGTAGGGCGGGGATATACTTGAAGAAAACTTGCACTATCTTTTACGCGCAAAGCTTTCTTAAATTATAAAGATATACGCTCGAGATTACAGAAGAAGAACTCTCTCTATAGTTTCTATCTCTAGAGTTTCAGTGAATTCGTAAGAAATAATGAATGAATGAGCTTTTATTTATAGAAGAATGGACTGAATAGTAACTAATTCATGAACGATCTAAATTGATTTACTTTTAATCGGACGGTCCATATTGATTTAATAAAATATTCTAATAAAACAAAATCTTTTAAATAAAATATAATATATTCTATTTATAATCTAATAAAACGAATAACTTTATAAAAGTATTTTGTTTTATATAAAAAGATTTTACTATACAATTACTATGCAAGTACTATGCATAATAAAATACAATATATTCTAATTATTGTCTAATAAAATAAATAACTTTATAAAAGTATTATGTTTTATATAAAAAGATTTTACTATGCAAGCACTATGCAAATACTATACATAATAAAATATAATCTATTCTAATTATTGTCTAATAAAACAAATAACTTTATAAAAGTATTCTGTTTTATATAAAAAGATTTTACTATGCAAAATACTATGCATAATAGAATATTATATATTCTATTTATAGTCTAAGAAAATGAATAACTTTATAAAAGTATTCTGTTTTATTACATTAATAATACTAATAAAACAAAACCCATCATCATTATTATTATCCACACTATTAATCGACCAGGTCGTTCCCAGGAAAGAGGGGGCTTTCTAATAAGGATTTCTCCCTATTGGCGCGCAATTAGGTGACCAAACCTCTCCTTGGCAGAACTTCTAGATATCGTTAATATTGCAAATAATAATCTTAATAACTTTGTCATCTCAATTATTGATATAATAATATATATAAAATATCGACAATAATTGAATCAAATAACGTGAGATACTATGCAGCAATTAATATAGCAATAATTGGACAAAACTGAGTGACTTCTCACGTAAGCCTCAATAATCAATACTGTGTGCTACTATACAACCACGCGTATTACTGCACTTTTATTACCGAGTAATTCAACAGTTTTAACGGTAAAACTTCCGCCGTTATTTTCATAAAAATATTTTTATCGTTTTCTCAATTCGACAATAATTCTATTGTGGGGTCCACCAATGATTATACCGTCGTACGAATATTCTCCGACAAAAAGAATATTCCCCGACTAATCGAATATTCCCCGACACGACGAATATTTTATATCAACTTGCTTACTTTGCAAAAAAAAAATCACATATTACCCTTAACTTTAAACTTTTATCAATTTAACTATTTACAAAAATAAAAAAATTGAATACTTTTATTTCATAAAATTCGGGGTCTCACAACACGGTATTGATTATTGATGCTTACGTGAGAAGTCACTCAATTATACTCAATTATTGCTACAGTAATTGCTGCATCATATCTCTCATATTATTGATTCAATTATTGTCACAGTATTATCTGTATTATATTTATTATTATTAAATCAATAATTGAGACGACAAAGTTATTCATATTATTATTTGCAATATTGACAATATCTAGAAATTCTGTCAAAGAGAGGTTTGGTCACCTAATTGCGCGCCAATAAGGATTAATCCTTATTGAAAAGCCTCCTCTTTCCTGAGAACGACCTGATTGTTAAATATTGTGAGTTATAATATTAATGATGAATAAGTTGTGTTGATTAAAGATGAATTTGATAGTTCTATTGTGTTAAGATTATTAGTGTTAGTGGAAATCGACATTTATTCCGATGATAATTGATGTCTAGGGGTTATATTTATAAATAGAGTAATTTATCGGATAAATGAGCAATTAATTGCTACTAATTCACATGCTTATATAACTATTTGTTTACATGTGTGTACTATTGAATCACATTCTTGTACTATTAGGGGAATTGGTGCAAGATTGATAATACTTACATGACTAAATTAAAAATGAAGAAAAAGAGAAGGTATTATACTGTAATATTTCGAGCCCCAAAACGTGCAATTATCGAAACTATATTTTTCTATAAATAGAAGCTCATTCCTCCTTCATTTCTCACCAATTCACAAAAGGTGCAAGGATGATTTGATGATGTGGATTATATATTGAGCTGAGTCTCAGTGATTAAAGTGATGAAAAACCTTTTAAATCATAGAAGATAGTAGATTTTATTCTCTATTTGACTCTTCTAATGGATTGTTTGTTCCGCTGCAGTTAAACTTGATGTTTGTTATATTGTATCAGTTTAACACTGTTGAAGGCTAACGATAAATTATTCTGCATTATCTTAGTCATAATATTTCTTACTGGGCTAGTTGAGCTCACCCTTTCTTTCACTGTTCTTTTCAGAAAATGAGAACGTAGCCTGGACTAGTCGAAAAACGGAGTGACGGTCCAGATGATAGCATTAGTAGTCCTCACTATTCTGTTAAATAGTGTGACAATAAAAGTAATGAGGACTCCATTGAGTTTGTATATTGTCTAGATGACAATATTCTTATTAAAAACTATTAGATTATATTTTATCGTATTTTACACAACTGTTGTATAATTAAGTTGTATTTGAATTTTGTACCATGTATTTGGCGACTCAAAATGGGTGATGTATACCTGTTTTGGGGGCGTCACACAATATGTTTTAAGAAAATAATTTTTTTTCTCAGGTATTACAACTACTCCATCCGTTACTTAATATAAGTCGTTTTTGAATTGTGCACAAGTATTAAAAAAATAATTATATATCATTAAATATAATATTAATTGTCTATATTGCCCTTGTATTGAAAAAAGAAAGTGTTATTTATTGGACAAAAAATAGTGAGAAGAGCAAAGTTATATTTATTACTTAAAATAATATTGAAAACTATGCAATTAATACTTATTTAAAATTCTCAACCTACTTGTATTAAGCAGCAAAAATAATTCTCTAAAACGGAGCAAGTATTTCCCAAGGAGATATAAAGAGTTGATGGAAATTGCCTCCGACTCTACCACCTTTACTTTGGGAAAACACCATCAATAATTTTTACTTTGGGAAAGGGCCTATTTATTGCCAAGACTTGTGGTAGTATTGGTCTTATTAAAAGAGTGGATGCTACAATTAAATAATATATTTTCTTATAAAATATACTACTATTATTTAACTAATAATGTGTAATTGAATATTGATAAAAAAGTTAAAACTCATAATATCTATCTTTAAATTAATGATTTATTTGTGTTAGGTTTCACTTTTTGTGTGATTTTGATGATAACAAATAAACTTCGTAGGAAAATAAGAAGAAGAAAAACAACACTAAATTTTCCTCTCTATAGGATTTTTCTTATCTCAATAATTGGTTCAAAAATTATTTTTAAAAATATTGAGTGCATTTCTATTAATTTATGTCAAGTGTTAATAGAGTAATATTTTCAAAGGCAATAGAGTTTATTAAGATTAATTTTCATAATCATCTCATCATTTTATAAAAACGACTATAAAACATAAAGTATTGTTTCATGCTGGATCCGGTTAGCATGAAGTTTATTTTTGAGTAAGTTGATCAATTGACCAATAAAATAATGACATACATAAAATTTCGTCTGCGTGTCAGCACTCTATTGTCAATAAACTAACTTACCTAAAAATAAATTTAATGTTAACCACTTCCATACTTTTTGAGTCACTTCAAGCCTAATCTATCAACGCAGGCTCACAAGGGAAGGAAATTGGCTACACAAAATGGGACGGTCCCACCTTATTACCCCAGCCAAATGAAAAAAAGATAAAAGTGCCTAAATTAAAACCTACTTTTCCAAAGGCTAAAACTTTTGAATATTGAAAACAAAAGTAGTATCTTTAACTTAGATGAGTTTATTTCTTCTATTATAATATACTTTTTTTCTTTTTTATGTAAAGTTTATTTATTTTACTTTTAGTGAAGTTTGATTGATTCTTAATATTGTAATTATATTTGATTATGAAGTTATATTGCATTTCTCAAAAAGTGGATCCTTTAAAAAAATAGTGGTTTGATGACTAAAATATGGGGAGCAGTTAGTATGAATTTTAATTTTATACAGTGTCGACACGTAGACGGGAGTTGATCTTTCGCTCTACGTGTTAGCACTGTATTCGTCAATTGACAAATTTACCATGGAGTTAATTTCATGGTAACTGAATTCTTAAAATATGGTTACTAAATGACGTATATGATTGTGTTAAGTTATATGAGCTTACCTATATATAGTGGGTTATTAATTAATTAAATACAATTTGACACATCATTTTGTAACTTTTTATTTGCAAGTGTATTTTGTTATGTAACATTACTTCATACAAAATTATGCAAAAAAAAAATTATGAAATAAAAACAGTATAAAACTAAAATGAAACTAAAGAAGAGTACAATGACCAAATATTTATTTTAAAATAAATTATAAGTTATTTTAAGGCGCGAATTAAAAATAAAAACTTTTAACACTAATTTAACTTATACTTATAACAAGTTATGAATGTGTTGATAAAAGAATCTTTACATTTCACTAAAATTATTTATTTTAAAATAATTTATAAGTCAAATTTTGAGAACAAAAAAATCGTTATCTCTCAAAAACAATTTGTAGACATCAATTTATAAATTAAAAAATATGTTATAAATACTTTTAAAAAATAAGTTGTAAATACTTAAAAAGTAAAAAATTACTTATAAAAGTTACTTTGACATCCCTCACTATAAGGGTTGTTTTGCCAAAAATTAAAAGGACAATATTTGGAAAAAAAGAAGAATTTGATTTTCTTTACAGGGAGATATTGGTCATTTAAAATCCAATATATGCTTAAACCATAAACCCTATTCCGCCATTCGTGACCTCAAACAAATTCCCAATTTCTCAGCTGAGCTCTAATTAACAAAAATGCGACCACCGAGAGGCCGTGGTAGCGGTGGGTTTAGGGGTGGCAGGGATGGAGGTCGTTTCGGTGGCGGCGGCCGTGGAAGAGGCGGTCGTTTCGGTGGTGGTGGTGGTGGTGGTGGTGGTGGCCGCGGTGGTTATCACGACGAAGGCCCTCCAGCCGAAGTTGTAGGTCTGATAATTATTCTCTCTATATAGATATGCAAATATGTACGTAGTGTGGTTCTAATTAAGTGTTTGATTTGAAATGGTTCTAATTAAGGGATTGACTTGAAAAGGTTCTAATTAAGGTTTTGATTTGAAATGGTTCTAATTAAGGGTTAGAAATATAGATATGCAAATATATACCTAGTGCAAATATACACTTGGTGTGGTTCTAAATAAGTTTGTTTATTTGTTTGGGTTGTTTTGGATAAAAAAATTTCAACCTTCTAATTAAGGTTTGATTTGAATGTATGTAGAGGTTTCGGCATTTGTTCATGGTTGTGAAGGTGATGCAGTCACGAAGCTCACTAATGAGAAAATACCCTATTTCAATGCGCCAATTTATCTTCAGAATAAGACCCAAATTGGCAAAGTTGATGAAATCTTTGGTCCTATTAATGAATCCGTGAGTAGCATTTCTTATGTTCTTATGTTCTAGTGTATTTTTAATATATATTTTTTTAATATTGAAATGCAGTGTTTTTTGTTTATTTGTAGTTTTTTTCAGTTAAAATGAAGGAAGGCATTGTAGCTACTTCGTATTCAGCTGGAGACAAGTTCTACATTGACCCATTTAAACTTTTGCCATTGGCGAGGTTTCTTCCGCAGCCAAAGTATGTTTGCTTTAATTTATTACTTGAATATTTAAATTTCTTGCTTTTTGGATTTTACAACCGAGTTAAGTTGGAGATGCTCATGCGTGTAGGAATTTCTATTTAGTTTAAAGTATGTTGGCTTGATACTATGAATTAATTCTACCATGCATTGATATATGGGATAAAGTACAATATATGCAGTTGAATTAATGAAGAACGGATTTTTAGTTTTCACCGCCTCTCTCTTCCTAGATTCTTGCAAATTGTTTTTGTTAAGAAACAATCCCTTGGGATCAATTTTGAGTAAACTTTTTAAATTTAAAGGTATATTGACTAATGAATACAAACTGTTTTTAGGTACAACTTTTAAGTATCCATATTAGAAAAAAGGTATCAACTATTGTTCTTGTTTTTGTCTGTCATGATGTTGACTTAGGAAAGAGAACACTTAGGTACTTGTTCTTGTCAAGATAATTGTAGAAAAATAATTTGATCTCTTTGTGACAAAGAACAACAGTACTAGGTGTGCAGACTAAATTAGAACTTGTTCTTCTCTCCTGGCCAAAAGACAGGGTACTCATCCAATTAGAGCTTGCTTTTTCGTCTGATTGTCTAGGTAACTTCTTGGAAGTCCTAAACTAAACAGTATAGCCTTCTTTCTACATGGTCGCAAACATCATTTCGTATAGTTTATGATGTTTCTGTCGTACGGTGTCTTCGCATTAAATGGAAAACATCTCTTTTGTAACACCCCACTCCTCAAAATAAGTAAACAGAACACTAATGACTTCAAAATATTTAATACTGATATCCATTAATAAAGTATTAAATACAATTCTGTAAACAAAGTCAAAATAATCAAAACCTAAAATCGAATATTCCTAGTTGGTCAAAGGCGACTCTCTTTATCACACTAGCCCTATATCACCCCTGCAAATCTGTCGGAAGAAAAATACAGCATGAGCCAATTGCCCAGTACGAATATAAAGATGCACAAATATAAAGCAAATATATAAATATGTACCAAAAGAATTGAATGAACGAATAAATACAAATTACGAACAATGCAAACTACTAATCAAATATGAATATATATCGAAATTGGCGAGACAAGGTGCAAATGATTAACACTGGCAAACTGAAAACTATAGTCAAAAGAATTCCAAATAAAATAAGGCTGAATCAAATGGTTATAAGATAACAATTTCATACTGAGCTCAAATACAAATAGTCAAAGGCTAACAAAATACATCGGAACCATGATGTATGCTAATCCAAAATGGATAATACGCACGACACATACGTCACTAATCCGCCAAATGAAACGAATCAAATCAAATATTGGGTCGACCCATACGTATCCTGAACAAATATATCAAATGGCCAAAGCTCACATCTAGAGCAACATACAAAACAAAAAGATACGACGTGGGCTAATCACACCGCCACGGAAGGTGTTGTGCCCTTGTGTCAAGAGGACATGTCTGTGGTACCCTCACAGGTGGTTAACTCAAGTATACCCTAAGGATCAAACTACAAAATGTAAGCCAAAAGGGATTCAAATCACAAGGCTTATATGACCATTTTCAAATGACATCGAATCATCAAATACAGACATTCTTAAATATTCACAAGATATCAATGATCAAAACAACTCCCGAATGTGAACAAAAATATACGAAGAATGATACAAACGAATTATAAAGTCTCCAAAACATATTGACATGATTAACTAGTTCAAAGAGTACAAATACGAGTTCTAATATCAACGCCAAAATGAAATTATCACAATAAATTTGATAAGGAATAATCATGAGAGGCAATACTAAATTTCTAAATGAGTAGCAAAATGAACACATTAAAATTAAAAGAGTCGCTGAAAAAGTACGGAATTCGTACCTGGAGCAAACAATGTAATACCCAGAGTATATTCCAAATTAAACTCGTTAAACTCTCTCCGTCCGAACTAATTAAACAAAGTAATAATTAATACAAGTAAAATTACCGAATTATAATTACTACTGTTATTAAAATAGTACACATTTCTTTCACGAGACTAATTATGTAACAAATTTTCCCACTTCTCTCCGTTTCAAATATAATGTATTATCCGTTTTCAAATTACCTAAAGTATCACATTCAAACTCTAATTAAATATTATTTAGCTATAAGTGAGTCTTTGTAATTTTGTATAGGATTAGAGGTGACATCCTAGAAGTATTACGGTAATACCACTTTATAAATTTGCATGCATATGTACAATATAGCTTATTCAAATTAGTACTTCTGGAAAAGAACCTGGACAGGCAAATGAATAACTTCTAATAAATAAATTTTATATTATCTATGATTGCACTAATATATATATTAATTGCTATGCCAATCTATTTCCATACAGCTTACCGGTGCTCTTCAGAAAGCATGAACACATGATTTCTTAACATCATTATATAAAAAAATAACAAATAAATGGTACATGCCTAATTAAAGCTATCTTGAATTTTTCTATCACTTCTTATTCTCCCATGAATGGACCAAGAAGTTCGTGAATGGCGACTCCCTTTAATCTTCACCTCTGTTTCTGTTTACAATATAACCCTACTTATCTCATATATAATAGTTTGATAACCGACTTTTATCTTTCAAAATATTATTATTAGTATTTTAAATAATATTTTTGTCCTATGTCCTAATTTAAAACCAAATTTCAAATTTTAAAATTTATTTCCTTGTCATAATCAGAAAAGTATTTTACTTCTATTAAATTTTTTTTTATTAATTAATATTTTTAGTTTAATAATTATATTTCTCAATTAAGCCCAACATAATAAAATTGAGATCCAAATAAAAGACAAGGTCCAATTACCATGTTTATATATATATATATATATATATATATAGGGTATCCATCCACAGCAACCGGTTGTTGAGAGAAACCCCTTTTGGCCCAGCCGCTACAACCTGTAGCGGCTTATAAAAAAAAATTGTCTAAGACCGGTACAAGTTGTAGCGGCTGGGCCAAAAGGGGTTGCTTCCCAACAACCGGTTGCTGTGGATGGAATCCCATATATATATATATAAGTTATCTTTATTTGTTTATTTATTTTTACTGGGTATTACATCTTTCCTGGAAAGAATCAATTAGTGTAGCATAATTGGGAAGATATTTAAAGTGATTTCAAAAATAGTTTAATCTGTCAGAACTTCTGGACAAATATGACTTCTTACACTACATGTCTTGGTTCAAAGACATTGATTGTGTTCATGTTGCTATGGATTCACTTACAGATAGCTCATACAAATTCTTTTTTTAATGTAGCGTCTATGTACACAATTCTCTAATTTTAGTGTTGCACTATTTTTTAGGGGAGAGGCGCAATCTGGTGGAAGAGGTGGAGGTCGTGGAGGAGGAAGAGGTGGTGGACGAGGATTTAGCCGTGGAGGTGGTGGTGGTTTTCGTGGAAGAGGTGCTCCAAGAGGTGGCCGAGGACGTGGCTTTCGAGGTGGTGGCGGTGGCGGTGGAGGTTTCAGGGGCAGAGGAAGATCATAGAGAACTTGTACTTCATCTGGTGCTAGTTTAAGTTATCATTACTGGATACTTTTAACTTTATTTTGAATGCTAATTCAGATATTACTTCTTGGTTGTTCTTTTGAATGAGTTGGGATTACTTATGCAGTCATAGTAATTTTATTGTTTAATATTTTCTCCGACTTGCGATCTGGAGTAGAGCTGTAGAAATCGGTTGCTGCTATTGTTGTATATTTGTGTGCGAATGATTCACAGTGGCCATAAATAATAGAAATATTTTGATTTGTGTTTAAGAAATGATTCAATCTGCCATTGGTAAAATAGAAATTGTTTTTGGGAATATCGCAGGCCATAAATAATAGAAATATGTAACGACACTCGATCAATAGTCACATATTGACCTAACACCGTGTTTGCAAGTTTTTATTTGAGGGGAAGGGGAGGGTTTTTTTAGGGAGGATTTTTAGGGAGGAATGGAAGGGATTTGGAGGTAAAATTAATTTTATTTTTGGCTCAAAGGATTTGGAGGGATGGAAAAGGATAGAAAAATGAAAAATTTTATATTATCAAAAATAACATTTCAAAATAAATAATGTAACTTGTTCTTAATAATTATAACTCTCAATTTTTGAAAATATAAATTCTCTTTTCTTCAACGTCCCCACCCATGCCACTCCACCTAACCCTCACCCACCCACTCACCCACCCACCCACCCACCCACCCACCCACCCACCCTACCTTCCCTATAAGACTCCAACTTTTATAAATAAATATTTAATTTTCTCTGAATAGTAATCTAAATATTAAGGTGATATTTTAATAAATGTTATAGTTATAGGTGATATGTGCAAAATCTGCAAAGTAAACAAGTTATTATAAAATATTCGTTTTGTCGAGTGATATTCGTTTGGTTGGGGAATATTCGTACGACGGCGAAATCTTTAGCGGAAAGTCCCTTCTTTCTTGGGAACGATCTGATTGTCAATATTGTGGGTTATACTATTAATGATGAATAATTGTTGAAAGATTAAAAATGAGTTGATTGAAGATAAGTGATTTGTGGGAAATATTTATTCAATTTTTGATATAAATAGAGAGGTTTGTCATAAAGCGTTTTGTTGTAAGTTTGATTTATTATTCCATTGATCCATGTGTGCCAATTTATCAAACCGTCGGTAGAAAGTTATCTTAATTTTGTTTTATTATTATTATAATAGTAATAAAACATAATTTTTTTTATATAAAACAGAATACTTTTTATAATATATATAAAGTTATTTGTTTTATTAGAATATAAATAGAATATATTATATTATATATAAAGTTTTTTATTTTATTAGAATATTTTATTGCATAGTGTTGCATAGTAAAAATCAGAAAAATCAGACGAAACCCGTGAATTCTCTTCTGTTCATCCGTGAAGATTTTAAATGATGCCCTGTCAATCTCCTACAAATAGGTTGCTTAGCTAAGAAATGAAAATTATACCAAAATCAAATAATTATTCTTCTATAATATTGTGCGTATTTTTTTCTAGTATAAGAATACTTTGAGTGTAGCTAATAGTGCAAGATTTTCTCAAGAATATATCCGCTATACCAGTCAGATTTAGTCTTCTACTAAGGTAAATGATGCTATTTTTTTTCATACTCATAAGGGTTGTCATTCTATACTTATTAATCTGTAGGAATAACATGTCTACGCGGATTATCGCATGCCTGGTGAATAACCTTTCGTATTCATTCTTTATAAAGTTGTGAAAATGATATGTCTACGCGAATTACCGCATGACGGGTGAAAATTCATTTGCAGTTTCGTATATTCTTTCATACTCGTATGAGATATCATTTCTTTTATAGTCAAGAAATATCGGTTTCTTTCATATTTCTCTTCATTTATGGTACATAATTATTGTTTGTTTCCATAACCTTATTATTAAATGGTGAAAATTCTTAAAATTAATAGAATATCTTTAATAATTTGTGATTCATCTATATTGGTCTGAATTTTTTATTAAATTTTAATCTTTTCATCTGGGGTACTATTCATACCGGAGTACTATTCACGACGGAATTTAGTTTCTTTTCTTTGTCTAAATTATCTTTAAAATTTGAATCTTAAATATCATTTTTGAATTTTAATCCACAATTGGTGATCATGTTGACAATTTGAACATTTTTGAATTCTGGATAAATTAAATTATAAAGCTCTAATATTTTTTCTTGATTTCATTTGATTCATTCTTTATATCATTGTCATTATACTCATGTTTATATTGTACTGAAAGTCATCTTTGGCCCGTAGTGCAAAGATTGACTGTTGATTGATATGATTATGTGTATTGGTATAATCATGACTTTCATGTTGGGTTAAATATTTTTTCGGTCACTGTACTATAGGTCAACTTACAAATGAATAATTGAACTTTTTTTCCTACAGTCAACTAACTATACTTTATTTTTCTAACACAAACTTAAAAAAACTGTTAACACAAAAAATGACCCATCAACTGCTGAGTTGTTAAAAAAAGGCTATGTAGTAGTTAGTATGCGACGTGGTAGTGATGATGTGAATTTGGAAAAAAAATTAAAATGAAAAAAAATATTTTAAAGTATAATATAAATTTAAAAAATTAGCCAAAAAATAAGAAAATAAATAAAAAAATATATTTAATTATTTTTGTAATTAATATCAAATAAATTTTTATTTATAATTAAGCCATTTATAAAACATAAAAATTAAAAGTTTGCTAATTATTGTAAGACCCCAACTTATTATAAATAAAATTAAATTTCATCTATTTATTATTTTGAAATAGTAAGGGTTGATTTGATTAATGTGGTTAGTTATGGGTAAAATGCGCAAATATTTTAAATAAGCTAGTGGTTATAAAATATTCATTTTTATCGGAGAATATTCGTTTGATCGTGGAATATTCTTACTGTCGGAGAATATTCGTACGACGGCGCAGCCATGTGTGGGCCCCATAACAAAAAGCGATTGGATGAAAAAAACTACAAGTATAAGTTGTTTATAAATAACGACATAGTTGTTACCGTTAATACTGTTGGAATATCTGGTGGTTAAAACACAGTAATACGCGTTGTTGCACAGTAGAACACGGTATCACACCAATTATTGATTCTTACGTAAGAAGGCACTACTCAATAATTGTTACAGTAATTTATGTTCAGTATTTTATTTTATTGATTCAATAATTGTTGCATTGATATTTTATATTACTGTTGTTTCAATAATTGTCACTACACAGTATTTTCATTATCGAAGCAATAATTCATATTATCTGAATAATATTATTAAATAACATTATTGACAATGTCTAGAAAGTTCTGTCTAAGGAGAGGTTTGATCACCTAATTGCGCGCCAGTAAGAAGAAATCCTTATTGGAAAGCCCCCTCTTTCTTGGAAACTGTCTGGTTGTCAGTATTGTGATTCGGTAATATTATTTGTGAATAATTAATTATTGATTTATATGATGAGGAAAATATTCATTTTATGTGGATATAGATGGAGAAAATTTTTAAAGTGACAATTATTAAAAATCTATATTTTATCTTTTCTGATAAAATAATATTTTATTATATTATTATAATATAATAATGATGATATTTTTTATAATGAATGTGGGATATATGAATATATGAGGAGGAAGAGTATTTTTATTGCAAAAGTTATTTAAAACATGTTAAACATGTCTGTGGACCCATTTCTTGACTGAAATTTAATTATAGCCTGCAAAATCATCCGTTTGTGAATTTCGGTCAGTTTTTGTTTGGAATTTGGAAAAATTTAAACTTACAAAGTTGTAGAGAATAGAATTTACTATGGAAAGGACATGAGGTTCAAATTTTTCTGACAAAAGGGCTATTTGTTATGAATTATTGAAGTTCCGAAATAATTAAATTTTGAAAGTTTTAAATATTTTTATTTAGAAAAACATTTTTGTCATTATGGTGGGCTATATTGGTGGCTGAAATCAGATTGTCAAGAGGTGTGCGTGAATTTGTTTTGTAAATATATTATTTTATTAAATTTGTTATTTTGGTGTTTTAAGCAATTTTCTATAAATAGAGTGCTTAGGTTAGAATTGAAAATCACACCAGAAACTAAAGTTTTTTCTCTCTTTCTCTCTATATATTGAGTGTATTTTTGTGAGTATTTTGATACTTTGAGTGTTGTTATACGGTGCAAGTTTCCTTCAGCACTATATTCAGTATTTCAGCCAGAAGTACTATTCTTTTGAGGTAAGAGATGTTATTTTCTTCTTAAATGATATTATTTTCTTCAATATCATTATGCCGAAATACTGGTTTGAACTTTTTATCAAATTTAAAACTTTTTGTGTCGGGGTTACTATTCACGTATACGACACTATTCACGTATATGACACTATTCACGAATACGGCACTATTCATCAAAAAATATATAAAATTTTCTTCTTGTTCAAAATATCTATTATGAATACTAGCTTTGATTGTATCCATGTTTTGATTATTCTTGAATTTTACTCCACTAAGATTATTTATGAGGTATTTTTGGACATGGATAAACCAAAATACGAATCTTTAATATTTGTTATTTTGTTTCACTGGATTCGTTTTCTTTAAAATATTTTTCATCATCCTCAGTCCTAAATGATGATATTACTGAATATCTTTGGCTTGTAGTGCAAAGATGAATGATTTCTGATGAATATCTTTGGCCCGTAGTGCAAAGATGAACAGGCGTTTAGATGAACATGACTAATTGATAAATATCATTGGCATGTAGTGCAAAGATGAATATTTGATTTCAGATATATGTTGATTGATGTTACAGGGATAAAATATTGACGATGAACTTTTAAATTCATATATAGAAGATAGTAGATTTTATTCTCTATTTAACTCTTCTAATGAATGATTATTTCCGCTGCGAATATTGATTTAAAACTTGTTGTCTATTGTATTCTATTAGATTTTTCCTTGTTGAAGACTAACGATAATTTGTTCTATATTATCTTGGTCATAATATTCTTTACTGGACTAGTTGAGCTCACCCTTTTCCTTTTTGTTCTATTTTTCTTCTCAAGAGGCGAGAATATAGCGAGTACTAGTCGGGGTATGGAATGAAGGTTCTAGAAAGTCGTTTTAGTAGTCCTCACTATTTTTATAAAATAATGTATCAATAATTATAATAAGAACTTATTTGAGTGTGGATATTGTCTAGATGACAATATTTGTATTTAAACTCACATTTTTTATGTTGTATTAATAAAGTTGTAGTTGTTTCTGTACCATGTATTTTGATGACTCGGAATGGGTGTTGTATACCTATTTTGGGGGCGTCACAATTATTTAGTTATTTTTTCATATAATTAATAACAAAAATAATTGAAAAATATATTTAATTATTTTTTTATTAATACCAAATAATTTTTTATTTAAATCTTTACAAATAATAATAAAATTCAGAAAATTTTGTCAAATTAATCAAATTAATATACATAACAATCAAATAAATTAATAAATAAATAAATAAATTTATTTTATTATTAAATAAATAATAAGTTTCAGATTCATAATCAATTTTATCTCTCGAGATTATTTGCTCTAAGTTTATTATTTGTAAAGAATTAAATAAAAAATTGTTGGTGACATAATCATTTGTCAAATTCGGACATTAAATTTATAATTGAGTTAATTTGGTGATATTTTTTTTTCTAACTCTTTTATGTCAATAATTATATATCAACGGTTGTTTGCAAATATTATTACTTAATGAAGTAGTATTAAATAGTACAGGATAACGTAAAAAATTAATTAACTTTATTAATAATTTAAATAACAGAAATCACGTAGGTACTAGTATTCTATTTTTCTATTTGTGTATGCCGTATAATTACTCCAATTAAAAATGCATAAATTCCGACGTGGCAGTTTCGGAGGAATGCAGTTAAAAAAATTTAAAATATTTTTAATTTTTAATTTTTAATTTTTATAATTTCCTCAATTATATTTATTATTAATTATATAAAAAAACTTTTTCTATTAATTACAAAATAACTAAATAACTCTTTTTATTTTTTAATTTCTACCATGTATTTTTTGCTAAATTTTCTGATTTTATTATAATTTTCTTTCATTTCTCCCTAAATATATTTCACATTCCCCTTAATTTTAATTAGTATATTTTTGGATTTTTTATTTTATAAATGGCTTAAGTATAAATAAAATTTTATTTGATATTAATTACAAAAATAATTAAATATATATTTTTATTTATTTTCTTGTTTTTTGACACACTTTTTAAATTTATATTATACTTTAAAATATTTTTTTCATTTTCTTCATAAAAAATTTCCTACAAATCCACATAATCACTGTCACGTCGCACAAATGCGCCACATCAGCTTTTTAATAGATAACTCAGCTGTTTAGCTATCTGTTTTCGTTAAAGTCAAAGCTTTTAACGATTTTTTTAACTGTGTTAGTAAAATCGAATACAGTGACTTGACTATAAGAAAAAAAAGTTTAGTTATCCATCTGTAAGTTGACATATAGTACAGTGATTGAAAAAATATTTAACCCCTTTCATGTTACATATAAAGGTTTGTGATAAAAGTTCTCTTTGTTCCGTAGTGCATAGATGGACAAGTGGTTGACATGATTATGACCACTAGTGATACAAACGATTATCTTTGGCCCGTAGTGCATAAATAATTCGTTGATTGAAAATAATTATTGATTGATATTACATGGATAAAATATTGATGATGAATTTTTAAATCATTGAAGATAGTAGACAACATGCTCTACTTGACTCTTCTAATGGATTGTTATTTCTTGTAAGACCCCAACTTATTATAAATAAAATTGAGTTTTTTCTATTTATTATTTTGAAATAGTAAGGTGATAATTTGATATAATACTTTGGTTATGGGTGAAATGTACAAATTTTGTCGGAGAATATTCGTTTGGTCGTGGAATATTTTTGTTGTCGGAGAATATTCGTACCGCGACGCAGCCATTTGTGGGCCCCATAACAGAATAAATGTCGGATGAAGAAAACGATAAGTTTGAGTTTTTATAAATAACGGCGTAGTTGTTACCGTTAACACTGTTGGAATACCTGGTGGTTAAAATACAATAATACGCGTGGTTGCACAGTAGCACACAGTATTGCACAGTATTATTGAATTATTGATTCTTTACGTGAGAAGACCCTACTCAATAATTGTTACAGTAATTACTGTTCGATATTTTATTTTATTGATTCAATAATTGATGCGTTGATATTTTATATTATTGTTGTTTCAATATTTGTCACTGCACAATATTTCCCATTATCCGATCAATTATTTATATTATTTAAATAATATTATTAGATAACATTATTGACAATGTATAGAAAGTTCTGTCAAGGAGAGGTTTGGTCACCTAATTACGCGCTAGTAAGTAGAAATCGTTATTGAAAAGTCCCCTCTTTCCTGAGAACGACATGGTTGTTATAATTGTGATTCTGTAATATTATTTGTGAATAATTAATTATTGATTTATATGATAAGAAAATATTTATTTGATGCGGATATAAATGATGAATTTATTTATGTGGTTATAAATGAAGAAATTCTAGCGTGACATAATTGTTGAAAGTTTAGTATATTTTTTGTGGAGTTACAATTATTTCTTCGATAAAATATTCATTCAAATATATTATTATAATATATTATAATTGTTTAAATAATAATATTATTATAATATATATATATATATATATATATATAAGCACGTGAATATTTTAAGGAGGTGAGAAGTTTGGCTTTGATTTCCTCTGGTGTATTGCATTAATCTCTTCTTTTTCAAAATCATGTGCTGATTTTGTTTGTTTTCTCCTGCAAAGTTTTGGTGTGGCCCCAACCATTGAAATGAGAAAAGCTAGGAATTTAGGAATTTAATTGCCTTAGCATTGTGCAGGGAATTGGTGGGAATGATATTGTTATTGCAGCATGTGAATTAATGGGTGGAGGTTAGATAATTGATTTTGAATTCTCTGCATGCAACTTTTCATAATTGATAAGCCATTTGGTTGGTGAAGAAGATGTTGTCTGCAAGTTGTTTCAAAGGATGCCCCCCACCCATATTGAAATTAGAAGTTAAGCTTTGAAAAATGAGGAAATTTAGGCATGTTGTTGAAATCTGTTCCTCCGAATTGTGCTATAAAAGGAGGGCAAACCTCCTTCCTCAATCACACCTTCATAATCAAAAATTCCTATTTTATAGTATTGTGAGTATTTTTCTTGAGTAAAAGAATACTTTGAGCGTAGTTTTTCTGCAAGATTTTCTCAGAATAATATTCGATATTCCAGTCAAATCCAACTTCTACTAAGGTAAAGGATATTATTTTATTGTAACACTCGTGAGAAATTTTATTTTCTTTCATACTCCATATTACGTAAGCGATATTATTTCTTCTCGTATTCTTAAATTTGAACTTACTATGGTAAGTATTACTTCTATAACTCCTGAAATGATTAAAAATTTCTCTTCATCTAATATCATTTCATAGAAATATTGGTCTTAACTTTTTATCAAATTTGGAACTTTTCATTACTGGGTACTATTTACTGATACTGTTCACAGTTACTGTTCACGGGTACTGTTCACAAAGGAATTTTTTTTCTTTCAAGTTATCTGTTGTGACCTTTATTCTTGAAATTAAATCCATGTTTTGATCTTCATTCTTGAATTTTATTCCACTATAGTTTATTATGGAGTCTTATTGATTTTGGATAAACTGTAATACAAATCCAGAATATTTGTCCTTCTGTCTCAATGGATTCATTTTCTTTAAAATATTTTTCATCATCCTCAGTCTTAAATGATGATGTTACTGAATATCTTTGGCCTGTAGTGCAAAGATGAATGATTAACTGATGAATATCTTTGGCCCGTAGTGCAAAGATGAACAAGTGTTGAGATGAACATGACCGACTGGTGATACAAATGAATATCTTTGGCATGTAGTACAAAGTTGAATATTTGATTAAAGATGTATATTGATTGTTGTTACAGGGATAAAATATTGATGATGAATTTTTAAATCTTAGAAGATAGTAAAATTCATTCTCTACGTGACTCTTCTAATGGATTGCTGTTTCCGCTGTATTTGTTGATCTAAAACTTGTTGTCTATTATATTCTATCAGACTTTTCCCTGTTGAAGACTAATGATAATTTATTGTATATTATCATAGTCATAATATTCTTTATTGGGCTAGTTGAGCTCACCCTTTTCCTTGTTGTTCTATTTTCTTCTCAGGAAGCGAGAATATAGCAGGAACCAGTCGGGGTAGAGAGTGATGGTTCTAGAAAGTTGTTTTAGCAGTACTCACTATTTTTTTTATAAAATAGTGTATGAATAATTGTAATGAGGACTTATCTAAGTATGGATATTGCATAGAAGACAATATTTGTATTTAAACTTACAGCATGTGTTGTCGTATTTTGCACGACAATTGTAATAATGAAGTTGTAGTTGTTTCTGTACCATGGTACAGAAACAACTACAACTTCATAAATACAATTGTTGTGCAAAATACGACAACACATAAACTATGAGTTTAAATACAAATATTTTCTTCTAGATAATATTCACACTCAAATAAGTCCTCATTACAATTATTGATACACTATTTTACAAAATAGTGAGGGCTACAAAAACAACTGTCTTGAACCATCACTCCACACCCCCACTAGTTCCCGCTATATTCTCGTCTCCTGAGAAGAAAAATGGAACAAAAAGGAAAAGGGTGAGCTCAACTAGCCTAATAAAAAATATTATGACTAAGATAATGTACAACAAATTATCCTTAGTCTTCAACAGGGAAAAATATGATAGAATATAATAGACAACAAGTTTTAAATCAACAACTGCAGCGGAAACAACAATTCATTAGAAGAGTTAAGTATAAAATGAAATCTACTATCATGAATTTAAAAGTGCATCATCGATATTTTATCCCTGTAACATCAATTAATATACATCATAAATCAAATAGTTATCTTTGCACTACAGGCCAAAAATATTCATCTGTTGGTCATGTTCATCTCAACACCTGTTCATCTTTGCACTACGGGCCAAAGATATTCATCAGTTGGTCATGTTCATCTAAACAACTGTTTATCTTTGCACTACGGGCTATAAACATTCATCAAAACATCATTTATCTTTGCACTACATGCCAAAGATATTCAGTAATATCATCATTTAGGACTAAGGATGATGAAAAATATTTTAAAGGAAACGAATCCAGTGAATCAAAAGAACAAATATTAAGGATTCGTACTTTACACAATCCAAGTTCAAAAATACTTCATAAATAATCAGAGTGGAGTAAAATTCAAGAATGATCAAAACATGGATACAATCAAAGCTAGTATCCATAATAGATATTTTGGATGAAAAACAAAAATTTAATTTTTCTGTGAATAGTGCCGTATACGTAAATAGTAACTCCGATACGAAAATAAAGAAATTTCATAAAAAAAAATTATCATGCTTCGTGAATAGTATTCATGAATAATAACTCGTGAATAGTAACTCATGAATAGTAATTCGTGAATAGTAACTCGTGAATAGTAACTCATGAATAGTAACCCCGACATAAAAAGTTCTAAATTTAATAAAAAGTTCCAACCAACATTTCGGCATAATGATATTGAAGAAATAATATCATTTTTTTAAAAAAATAATATCCCTTACCTCAGAAAGAATAGTACTTCGAACTGGAATACTGGATATAGTGCTGAAAGAACTTGCACCGTATAGCAATACTCAAAGTACTGAAATACTCATAAAATACGCTCGATATTATAGAGAGAAATCTTCAGTTTCTGGTGTGATTTTCAATTCTAACCTAAGCACCCTATTTATAAGAAATTGCTTAGAACACCAAAACAGAAAATTTAATATAATATTAATATATATATCAAAATTTCCTACGCACACAAATCTGGTCCAAACTTCAGCCACACATGTGCCAAAAATAATAAAAACGTTTTTCTTAAAAAAAATAATTAAAACTTCCAAAAATCAATTATTTCAGAACTTCGAAACTTCAATAATTCATAATAAATAGCTCTTTTATCAGAAAATTCGAATCTCGCGACTTTGTATAGGAAATTTAATTCTCTACAACTTTAAAGAAGAAAGATTTTCCAAATTCCAAACAGAAATTGACCGAAATTAACATACGGACGATTTTACAGGCTATAATCAAATTTCAGTCAAGAAATGGGGTCCACCGACACACAAAACATGTGTTAATCATTTAATGCAACAAAAATACTCTTCCTTCTCATATACTCATATATCCCACATTCATTGTAAAAATATCATCATTAATATATTATTAAAATAATATATTTAAATGAATTATTTTATCAGAAAAAGATAAAATATTAATTTTTAACAATTGTCACATTAAAAATTTTCTCCATCTATATCCACATAAAATCAATATTTTTCTCATCATATAAATCAGTAATTAATTATTCACAAATAATATTACAGAATCACAGTACTGACAACTAGGCCGTTCCTAGGAAAGAGGGGGCTTTCCAATAAGAATTTCTCCTTACTGGCGCGCAATTAGGTGACCAAACCTCTCATTAGACAGAACTTTCTAGACATTGCTAATAATGTTTTCTAATAATATTATTCAGATAATATGAATTATTACTTCAATAATGGAACATACTGTGTAGTGACAATTATTGAAATAACAATAATATAAAAAAATTAACGCAGCAGTTATTGAATCAATAAAATAAAATACTGAACAGTAATTACTGTAACAATTATTGAGTAGTGTCTTCTTACGTAAGAATCAATAATTGGTGCAATACCGCGTGCTACTGTGCAACAACGCGTATTACTGTGTTTTAACCACCGGGTATTCCAACAGTATTAATGGTAATAATTACGCCGTTATTTATAAACAACTTATACTTGTTGTTTTCTTCATCCAATCTCTTTTCTTTATGGGCCCACACAAGGCTGTGCCGTCGTACGAATATTCCCCGACAGTAAGAATATTCCACGACTAAACGAATATTTCCCTACAACAATGAATATTTTATAACCACTTGTTTATTTAAAATATTTGCGCATTTTATCCATAACTAACCACATTAATCAAATCAACCCCTTACTATTTCAAAATAATAATTAGAGAAATTAAATCTTTATTTATAAAAAGTTGGGGTCTTACAACCTCCCCTCCTTATGAAGTTTCGTCCTCGAAATTGACGTGCGTAGGACATGCTCCTTCCTATCCAAGATTTTGATTGATACCTCCTCGTACGTTAAATCTTCTGCTATCTCGTCTGGTTCTAACTCAATAATGTGGTTCGGGTCGTCCACATATTTACGTAACATCGATACGTGAAAAACGTTATGAACACGCGTCATACTTGGCGGTAAAACGAGTCTATAGGCCACAGTTCCTATTTGATCGAGGATTTAAAATGGACTAATAAATCGAAGGTTTGACCTTTCCTCACATCGCCAATTCTCGCTTTTGGTAATAACAACTTCTTGTACCTCCTTCTTCATATTCATCAGCTCCGGTGTGTAGCTTGAACGTTTTTAACTTTATCGATTAAAGTCAGTTCTACTTGTATATCATCACGTGAGTCCCTAGAGTCTTTAACTCTATATCTATCATTTGTAAGTTATATGAAATGGGTCTTTGACAATATCGTATTCGTACTCGTATAAGATCTTTTATTCAACACGTCAGCTACCACGTTCGCTTTTTCATGATGGTATGGTCAGAACATGTGCCGAAATGAGTCTCCTATTGAGTTCTTCGAAGCTCTTCCCACATTCCTTGCTCCATTCAAATTTTGTATCTCTACAAGTCAGTTGCGTTAATGGAATAGCGATTCGAGAATATCCTTCAACGAATCTCCGATAATAACCAACTAAGCCTAGAAAGCTACGTATTTCGATTACCGACTTAGGTTGTTCTCAACTTTGACTCATATCCCAACCTTGGATAGCACGTCATAATGACACCTATCAGTTTACTATCGCACGAATATGGTGTCCCCTATGGAGAGTCTGGCTTCAATGCATTCCACAATAGAAGTCACCAGATAGAGGCTCGGGTACAAACTTCTACAGTTGAATTTTTAAACTCCTGAAGTTCAATAGGAGCCATGAGATTTTAGAAATGGGTTTTGTACCGGGTTCAAAGTCGATACAAAATTCAATATCACACTTTGGGAGTAAGCCAAAAAATTCTTCAGGAAATACATCAGGAAATTTACTAACAACAGAAATATCATTCAAATCTGACGTATTTTTGTTCAAGTCCATAACATGGCTAAGAAAGCTTGACATCCATTTTTTAATAAACGAATGACTTTACGGCTTGATATAAACGAGTTTGACTTTAATGGTTTTGTTACTTAAATTCGAATAACAGGTTGCTTAGGAATATGAAAACTAACAACCTTACAAAAGCAATCAATTTTGGCATGATGAGTGGTTGACTAATCAATCCCTAAGGTCACATCAAATGCAAGAATTTTTAAAAATATAAGATCAACAGATAATGTGATAGTGCCAACTTGAATCAAACAAGATTTATAAATAGTGGATGTGATGAAAGTTTCTCCTAACGGAGTTTCCACAGATAGGTCAAAGTCTAATTTTTTCCAAAGTCAAGTTTAAACGTTAAGTATAAGCAGGAGAGATAAATGAATGGGTAGAACCGATATCTAATAAGGTATAAACTTCGTAAGAATTTATAATTAACTAACTCGTTCTAACTTCGTTCGGGTTCCTCGCATTCTGACCAGTCACGAAAAATGCTCTTCTAGGAACCGTTGACTTTGACTTTTCTAGGACAGCCTTTTGAGTCACCATCCCCACTGGACTGGGTTTCGCTACCGTACAATCTCGAGCGATATGACCTTTTTTCCATAATTATAACATACCTTGGAAGGTTGTGAATATTTTGGACTTATGTGTCCCTCTTCTTCGCATCTGTAAGCATCTAACTGGTGGTCTTTCTCCTCCTCTAAAATTTGTTGTTGGTGTTGGTGCCGACGTCTTCCCGTCATTGTTAAATCTTCTCTTCTTGAAATTTCCACTTGAGTTATTTCTTCTATTATCTTGGCCCTGATTACCACCGAAGTGGTTACCATTTCTGGCATGATAATTTCCTCCACTGATTGTTATCATTGTTCCGATGACCGTTACCACCGGTACGATTATCATCGAGTTCTTGGTCATTATTCTTCAGTTGAGCTGACTCATTATCGTGCTCCAATAACTGAGCCATATTCACAACATCTGAATATAAACAAAGTTTGTGAGAAATGAGGTATTAACGTATTTTGGGTTTCAAACCTCGCAGAAACATTCGCGTCATTCTCTCATCATTATTAACAAATTGGCATGCAAATCGGGATAACTCAGCAAACTTAGCTTCGTACCGCGACACGTTCATATTAGTTTTGCTCCAGCTTGATGAACTCTACCTCCTTCATGTGACGAATACTTTCGAAAAAGTACTTGTCGTTGAACAATTCTTGGAACTTCTCCCAAGACATCTTCAGCGTGGTAGGCTGAGTACGCTTTACGGATTTCCACCAATAATCTGCCTCTCCTCGTAACATGAAAGTGGCGAAAGGAAACTTTTGCTCCCTTGAGCATCTCAAGAAATCAAATATCTTAGTGATTTGCTTTATCCACGTCTCTGTCGTAAGTGGTTCTGGCTTTCCCAAAAACTCTGGCGGTCCTAACTCCTTGAACTGCTTAGCGGTGACCATCCGTGAGTTGCCAGTGTTTCCACCTGTATTTTGAACAGTAGTCTTTCTCGTTTGGTTTTGCATGAATTCTAGAAAGTTCCTAAACATACCATCATTCGTCATCTGCTCAGTGGTGTTGTTCACAGGAGGAACATTGTCAACTTGTTGCACGTTCTCCTCGTTGGTGAACAAAGGTGTCTCCATGGTCTCATTAACTCCACTGATAACATTCTCAGTCGACATTCTCAAATACTACCATAAAACAAGGGTTAATTTAACAAATTAACAAATTACATAATACCCCTATATTATAACCGACCAACAAATAAGCTTAGGTAGGACACACTAGCGAAGGATTTACTCGTCTCTCCTCTCCTAGTTCTATTCCCCGATCTCCGCCTAGAGATCATATCCCTAAGCTCTGATACATGGTACAGAAACTAACTACAACTTCATTAATACAATTGTTGTGCAAAATACGACAACACATAAACTGTGAGTTTAAATACAAATATTGTCTTCTAGATAATATTCACACTCAAATAAGTCCTCATTACAATTATTGATACACTATTTTATAAAATAGTGAGGACTACAAAAACTAACTGTCTTGAACCATCACTCCACAACCCCGACTAGTTCCCGCTATATTCTCGTCTCCTGAGAAGAAAAATAGAACAAAAAGGAAAAGGGTGAGCTCAACTATCCTAGTAAAGAATATTATAACTAAGATAATGTACAACAAATTATCCTTAGTCTTCAACAGGGAAAAATCTGATAGAATACAATAGAGAACAAGTTTTAAATCAACAACTGCAGTGGAAAATAACAATTCAATTAGAAGAGTTAAGTAGAAAATGAAATCTACTATCATGAATTTAAAAGTCCATCATCGATATTTTATCCCTGTAACATCAACTAATATACATCATAAATCAAATAGTCATCTTTGCACTACAGGCCAAAGATATTCATCTGTTGGTCATGTTCATCTCAACACCTATTCATCTTTGCACTACGGGCCAAAGATATTCATCAGTTGGTCATGTTCATCTAAACACCTGTTTATCTTTACACTACGGGCCAAAGATATTCATCAGAAAATCATTCATCTTTGCACTACAGGCCAAAGATATTTAGTAATATCATCATTTTGGACTGAGGATGATGAAAAATATTTTAAAAGAAACGAATCCAGTGAAACAAAAGAACAAATATTAAAAATTCGTACTTTACACAATCCAAGTTCAAAAATACTTCATAAATAATCAGAGTGGAGTAAAATTCAAGAATGATCAAAACATGGATACAATCAAAGTTAGTATCCATAATAGATATTTTGGACGAAAAACAAAAATTTAATTTTTCTGTGAATAGTGCCGTATTCGTCAATAGTGCCATATACGTGAATAGTGCCGTATACGTGAATAATAACTCCGACACTAAAATATAGAAATTTCACAAAAAAATCATCATGCTTAGTGAATAGTACTCATGAATAGTAACCCCGACATGAAAAAGTTCCAAATTTAATAAAAAGTTCCAACCAACATTTCAGCATAATGATATTGAAGAAATAATATCATTTTGAAAAAAAAAAATATCCCTTATGTAAGACCCCAAATTATTAATAATTAAAATTTAATTTCCTCTATTTATCATTTTGAAATAGTAAGGGTTGATTTGATTAATGTGGTTAGTTATGGGTAAAATGCGCAAATATTTCAAATAAGCAAGTGGTTATAAAATACTCATTGTTGTCGGAGAATATTCGTTTGGTCGTGGAATATTCTTGCTGTCGGGGAATATTCGTACGACGGCGCAGCCTTGTGTGGGCCCCATAACGAAAATAAATTGGATGAAGAAATCGACAAGTATAAGTTGTTATAAATAACGTCACAGTTGTTACCATTAATATTGTTGGAATACTCGGTGGTTAAAATACAGTAATACACGTTGTTGCACAGTAGCACACGGTATTGCACCAATTATTGATTCTTACGTAAGAAGGCACTACTCAATAATTATTACAGTAATTACTGTTCAATATTTTATTTTATTGATTCAATAATTGTTGCGTTGATATTTTATATTACTGTTGTTTCAATAATTGTCACTACACAATATTTTTTATTATCGAAGCAATAATTCATATTATCTGGAAAATATTATTAGATAACATTATTGGCAATGTCTAGAAAATTCTGTCTAAGGAGAGGTTTGGTCACCTAATTGCGCGCCAGTAAGGAGAAATTCTTATTGGAAAGCCCCCTCTTTCCTGGGAACGGTCTGGTTGCCAGTACTGTGATTTTGTAATATTATTTGTGAATAATTAATTATTGATTTATATGATGAGAAAAATATTGATTTTATGTGGATATAGATGGAGAAATTTTTTAAATGTGACAATTGTTGAAAATTAATATTTTATTTTTTATGATAAAATAATTCATTTGAATATATTATTTTAATAATATATTAATGATGATATTTTTACAATGAATGTGGGATATATGAGTATATGAGGAGGAAGAGTATTTTTATTACATTAAATGATTAACACATATTTTGTGTGTCGGTGGACCCCATTTCTTGACTGAAATTTGATTATAGCTTGTAAAATCGCCCGTTTATGGACTTCGGTCAATTTCTGTTTGGAATTTGGAAAAACTTTCTTCTACAAAGTTGTAGAGAATTGAATTTCCTATAAAAACACGCGAGATTTGAATTTTCTGATAAAGGGCTATTTATTATGAATTATTGAAGTTCTGTAATTCCGAAATAATTGATTTTTGGAATTTTAAATAATTATTTTAAGAAAAAAGTTTTTTCTTACTTTTTCTAGAAGGTTAGCATGTGTGAATTGCTGAAAGTCAGATTTCAAGGAGTGCGTATAATATTTTTATAAATATTATTATTATATTAAATTTTCTGCTTTGGTGTTCTAAACAATTTCCTATAAATAGGGTGCTTAGGTTAGAATTGAAAATCACACCAGAAACTGAAGTTTTCTTTCTCTCTCTGTATATCGAGCGTTCTTTTGTGAGTATTTTAGTACTTTGATTATTGCTATACGGTGCAAGTTTTTTCAGCACTATATCCAGTATTCCAGTCAGAAGTACAATTCTTTCTGAGGTAAGGGATGTTATTTTATTCGAAAATGATATTATTTCTTCAATATCATTATGCCGAAATATTGGTTAATTTTTTTTTATCAAATTTGGAACTTTTCATGTCCGGGGTTACTATTCATGGGTTACTATTCACGAGTTACTATTCACGAGTACTATTCACGAAGCATGATGATATTTTTTGTGAAATTTCTATCTTTTGGTGTCGAAGTTACTATTCACGTATACGGTACTATTTACGTATACGCCACTATTCACGAATACGACACTATTCACAAAAAAAATTAAATTTTCTTTTCTGTGTCCAAGATTGTCTGTTATGATTCCTATCTTTGATTGGGTCTATATTTTGATCTTCATTCTTGAATTTTACTCCAATCTGGTTAGTTATGAAGTATTTTTGAACTGAGATTATTTAAAGTACGAATCCTTAATACTTGTTCTTTTGTTTCACTGGATTCGTTTTCTTTAAAATATTTTTTATCATCCTCACTCCTAAATGATGATATTACTGAATATCTTTGGCTTGTAGTGCAAAGATGAATGATTTCTTGATGAATATCTTTGGCTCGTAGTGCAAAGATGAACAGGTGTTGAGATGAACATGACCGACTGATTAATATCTTTGGCCCGTAGTGCAAAGATGAACAGGTGTTTAGATGAACATGACCAACTGATGAATATCTTTGGCCTGTAGTGCAAATATGAATATTTGATTCCAGATATATATTGATTGATGTTATAGGGATAAAATATCGACGATGAACTTTTAAATTCATATATAGAAGATAGTAGTTTGTATTCTCTACTTAACTCTTCTAATGAATTATTATTTTCGCTGCGAAAATTGATTTAAAACTGGTTGTCTATTGTATTCTATTAGATTTTCCCCTGTTGAGGACTAACGATAATTTGTTCTATATTATCTTAGTCATAATGTTCTTTACTGAGCTAGTTGAGCTCACCCTTTTCCTTGTTGTTCCATTTTCTTCTCAAGAGGCGAGAATGTAACGAGTACTAGTCGGGGTGTGGAATGATGGTTCTAGAAGTTGTTCTAGTAGTTCTCACTATTTTGTAAAATAGTGTATTATTAATTGTAATGAGGACTTATTTGAGTGTGGATATTGTCTAGATGACAATATTTGTATTTAAACTCACAGTTTTATGTTGTATTAATAAAGTTGTAGTTGTTTCTGTACCATGTATTTGGCGACTCAGAATGGGTTTTGTATACCTATTTTGGGGGCGTCACACCTTACCTCAAAAAGAATAGTATTTCTGACTGGAATACTAGATATAGTACTGAAAGAACTTGCACCGTATAGCAATACTCAAAGTACTAAAATACTCACAAAATACGCTCGATATTATAGAAAGAGAAAGAGAGAGAAATCTTTAGTTTCTGGTGTAATTTTCAATTCTAACATAAGCACCCTATTTATATAAAATTGCTTAGAACACCAAAGCAGAAAATTTAATATAATATTAATATATATATATATATATATATATATATATATATATATATCAAAATTTCCTACGCACACAAATCTGGTCCAAACTTCAGCCACACATGTACCAAAAATAATAAAAACGTTTTTCTTAATAAAAATAATTAAAACTTCTAAAAATTAATTATTTCGGAATTTCATAACTTCAATAATTCATAATAAATAGCCCTTTTATCAGAAAATTTGAATCTCACAACTGTTTATAAGAAATTCAATTCTCTACAACTTTGCAGAAGAAAGTTTTTCCAAATTCTAAACAGAAATTGACCGAAATTCACATATGGACGATTTTACATGTTATAATTAAATTTCAGTCAAGAAATGGGGTCCGCCGACACACAAAACATGTGTTAATCATTTAATGCAATAAAAATACTCTTCCTCCTCATATACTCATATATCCCACATTCATTGTAAAAATATCATCATTAATATATTATTAAAATAATATATTTAAATGAATTATTTTATCAAAAAAAGATAAAATATTAATTTTTAACAATTGTCACATTAAAAATTTTCTCCATCTATATCCACATAAAATCAATATTTTTCTCATCATATAAATTAATAATTAATTATTTACAAATAATATTACAGAATTACAGTACTGGCAACCAAGCCATTCCCAGGAAAGAGGGGGCTTTCTAATAAGAATTTTTTCTTACTGGCGCGTAATTAGGTAACCAAATCTCTCCTTATATAGAACATTCTAGACATTGCCAATAATATTTTCTAATAATATTATTCAGATAATATGAATTATTGCTTCGATAATGGAACATACTGTGTAGTGATAATTATTGAAACAACAATAATATAAAAAAATCAACGCAGCAATTATTGAATCAATAAAATAAAATACTGAACAGTAATTACTGTAATAATTATTGAGTAGTGCCTTCTTACGTAAGAATCAATAATTGGTGCAATACCGCGTGCTACTGTGCAACAACGCGTATTACTGTGTTTTAACCACCGGGTATTCCAAAAGTATTAACGGTAACAACTGCGCCGTTATTTATAAACAAATTATACTAGTCGTTTTCTTCATCTAATCGCTTTTCGTTATGGGCCCACACAAGGCTGTGCCGTCGTACGAATATTCCCCGACAGTAAGAATATTCCACGACCAAACGAATATTTTTCGACAACAATAAATATTTTATAACCACTTGCTTATTTAAAATATTTGCGCATTTTATCCATAACTAACCACATTAATTAAATCAACCTCTTACTATTTCAAAATAATAATTAAAGAAATTAAATCTTTATTTATAAAAAGTTGAGGTCTTACACACACACACACACACACACACACACACACACACACATATATATATATATATATATATATATAGAGCAATGATCAAGAGCTTACCCCTTATCTAACTCACCCGAGCTCACCCCCTTTAGCGACGGACCCGGCGATGGTTCGGTCATACAACCGTCGTCTATACTTTTAGCGACGGACAACATATAGCGTCGCTAAAAGTATAGACGACGGTTATATGACCGAACCGTCGCCGGGTCCGTCGCTAAAAGGAGGGTGAGCTCGGGTGAGTTGGATAAGGGGTATGCTCTTGATCCGGACCGTATATATATATATATATATATATATATATATATATATATATATATATATATATATATATATAGTCTGGATCCTATCCGGGATCCCGGATGTTGTTAAAATTCGGAAATTTTATTTTTTTAAAAAAATTAAAAAAAAGTTTAATATTTTATGGAACTGATTTTTTTTTTCATAATACAGTATTTTGGGTGTGATTTGGATATATATAACAAAACAGGTCTGTACAGTAACACCAAAAATATTGTATTATGGAAAAATTCCAGTTCCATAAAATATTAAAAAAAAATTAATTGTTTTAAAAAAAATTTTAAAAAATTTGTATTTTAACAAAATGCGGACTCCCGCACCTAATCCTCTGTGTGTGTGTATATATATATATATATATATACAGTCTGGATCAAGTGCATACCCTTATCTTACTCACCCGTGCTCACTCTCTTTTAAGTGACGGTTTCAGTCATACAATTGTCATCTATACTTTTAGCGACGGACAACATATAGCGTCGCTAAAAGTATAGACGACAGTTGTATGACCGAAATCGTCGCCTAAAGGGGGTGAGCACGGGTGAGTAAGATAAGGAGTATGCACTTGATCCGGACCGTATATATATATATATATATATATATATATATATATATATATATATATATATATATATATATATATAGTTGTTTAGTATACAGTCGTCTATAACAACAGCATTAAAAAAAGGTTGAACAAAATAATTTAATAACTAGACATAAGTAAATTATATATTTATTATATTTATATATAAGGGTAATATAATAATAATATAATTTAAAATTAAAATTATTTTTCCTTCCCTTCTCTCCTTACAAACAAGGAAAATATAATAAGTATTCCATCCCTTCCCTTCTAAACTCACAAATATTATAAAAGAGAAAAATATAATCTCTTCCCTTTGTATGCTTTCCCTTCCCATCAGGTTAGCGTCTAATTTGAGCATACATGTCCCCTAAGTCTTTCTCTATCCTGGCTGGAACTTTAATATACTGCCGTCCCTCAACAATTGTTCCCCAACTGGGAAATTTAAATTTTAGACCAAATTAAATAATTGTTCCCCAACAGTGGAGCTGATCTATAATTTTAGGGTATTGAATTAATTCAATGCACGGAAAAAATCTTTAAATCAATGCAGTGGAAGAAAGAGGAAAACTGAAAAATGTCTCTGAAGGAGACTTCCATTCCATTTGTGTAACCAAATCATTAGGAAATACAGAACAATAAGAAGATACAGAGGTCCAAAATAATGTAAAACCAAATTTAACAATGACAAAGCCTATGTTAGAGATCTCGTGGCGAAGAATAGAAGGAACTAAGTTGAAACCTTGTCTTTATTTTAGCATAGCAGGCAACTCAGGCTTCCCAACCCCTAAGAATTGTAGCCCGGGCAACTCGATTAACTCCGAGGGTGAAGGCTCCCATTCGGAGATCACAGTTGTGGGTTTGACACATCTCTATGACGTCTTTAAACCCTTTCGTCATGTATGTCTTTAGCTCCACATTCACTTTCTCCTCGTCCCACATAAACCCTTGAATGTTCTACAATATAAAGACCAAAAGGCAAAAACAGTATTACGCACCTGCTAGTTTAAACAATATTAGGCACCTGGTAGTTTAAATTGTTTCGAACTGCTTGGAATCAGGATCCTTAATATATAGAGGGGGAGAGAGTGATACCTGAACCCACTCAAAATAGCTAACAGTAACTCCTCCGCCGTTTGCAAGGATATCCGGTAAAATAACAACACCCTTCTTTTTTAGGATCTGCATCAGAAGATATTGGTCATGCTAGTATGATCAGTTTGTATATGATTCCAGATTTCAAGCATCAACCTAACTAACCTCGTCAGCTTCTGGATCAGTTGGATGGTTAGCTGCCTAGATAATAAATTTGGCTTTGATTTCATTTGCATTCTCTCTACCAACCATGACCAAAAAAACATCATAATCAGACACAGAAAACATGAGCATCGACACAAGTTGTATACATATACAACAGTAAACAAACTGGATTGTCCGGGGCCGACTAGAACTGAAATAAGCTCCTTTTGCCACTTTAGTTAGACGAGCCGAACTCGAACAATGTGGTGTATAGTTCGAGTCCAGCTTGTTTAGGTCTGGGTCTAGTAAGCCCGACTCATTAAACGAGCTGTCCTTGAGCTCGATTAGGCTCGGCTCGAGCTTAACTTATTTACTAAACAGGGTGTATAAACGTTTAAAGTCCGACTCAATTAACTCATTTAACACAAGTCAAAGTTTAGCTCTGCTCGACTTGTTTACAACCTTATTTACGAGCGTGTGTATATATGCATATATATACCTTTTCTTTCCTTTTTCCAAGTATAAAACAAGATTTTTCGAATATAGGATTAGAAAAGATGAAACAGAGGGCCTATGTTAAACAGATCGCTAGAACAAGAACCTGTTAATGACACCCCCCAGAGCTGCTGGGATGAGAATGTCACAGTCTTCAACCAAAATTGAATCGGCATCTATTGGATCTGCACCATGGAAACCTTTGACTCCGTGATTTTCCTTGGCATGCTCGAGCAGGCTAGGAATGTCAATTCCTTTACTGTTCTTAATGGCTCCAGTTATGTCGCTTACTGCAACAATCTTCCCGCCCTTATCACTGATAAGTTGAGCAGCCCAGGAACCAACATTCCCAAATCCCTGAAACAAAACATACACATGTACATTTAAGGATCGATCGATGAAAATCAATTACTTCTACTTCTACTTCTTTTCAGACGTTTCCTTCATATATCAACGATGTGTAGGAAATTAAGTTTTATAGAGGATTTTTAGCTGAATCAATAAGTAGATTGTTTCAAATGTGTTGTTCGAGCATTCAATACTAAGTTAGACTAAATACTGATAGGTAAAACAATAAGGAAATATTTCAGTGCGATACGTAAAGTCAATAAGAGTATTTTTTAGCTCTGGCCTAAGATTTAAAGGTTCACCTGTACAACAAACCGTTGTCCAGAAATGGTCTTTCCATGCTCATTAAGCAGGGCTTCTGTTGCAAAGAGTACTCCCCTTCCGGTAGCCGCATCTCTGCCTAAGGACCCACCAAGATCCTGGTTCAAAGAAATTGAGCTTTTTAACTAAGAGGAATATTCATAGACAATGTGTTTTAAAAATGGAGATAGCCATGGAGAAAGAAATGGTAAAAAGGATTGTATTTTTTGTACAATTTAAAGTTACAAGAAATCACAACTAAATTGCAGAAATGTATGCTTACAATAGGTTTTCCAGTTACTACTGCAGGTGAGTAGCCATGGAACTTTGAGTACTCATCTAGTATCCACTGCCATTGTCTGTTTGAAGACGACAAAACATAAACTATTAATTTCAATTATGATAATTCTCTGACTGCATTATTTGATTAAGGGCTAGTTTAGTTATTAACAATTGTATTTGCAGATTGATTGTCCAAATGCACCACACCACATTTAGTGCTTGTTTGTTTAGAGGGCGTTTGTTGCGTTTAAACTTTGAAATGCACTTTAAATCTTATTCAGTTATTTGTCTAGAAGCAGTTTATTTAACTCACAAAACCAACATTTGGGGCAGAAATGCATCACACAGAAAATGGTGCCGCAAGTTTGGAAGTCCCAACACACCAAATGCTACGACTGTGAAACCTACAACCGCTAGTAACCATACAAACCCAAATAAGTGTAGTGCGTTTGTGTTTGTGAGTTGAATAAGTTGCGTTTGAAATAACATGTTTCTGTTTCTAGACAAACAAGATTTTAGAGTGCATTTGAAGTTATAAACGCACTGACCACACTTAATGCACCAAACGTTTTCTAATGAAACAAGAAAAAACTATAAGTGAATTGAAATATAGATTCTGCAAACCTGTGGATTTGTTCCCATATCAGGTGCAGGAACATCTGTATGAATACCAATCAGATCATGTATCTTCTGTGTGAAAACTCTGGTAAGTCGTTCGAGCTCAGAGATACTTAGTTCCCCTGGATTACATCCTAATCCCTCCTTTAGCGCCACCATACGGTATATTAGCTACTGCTGTCTTCCATGTCATTAGTTGAGCTAAAGCATTCACCTCATCAGGGTCAACCTATAAGACCCATCAAGTTTTGTCAATTGGAACACTAAAAACGTTCGATATGATCCATTAAATAAAAAAAATATTGGTTTTACAAACTATTCACTCCCAAAATTAATGTGCTTTCCATTATCAGAGATAGAGAAAAAACTAATCCGAGCTTGTTAAACTAGCAGATCTCGAACAAACTCCTTTACCTATTTAATTAAACGAATTGAGCTAGAACAATCAAATATTTTTCGCGTTTAGAACATTGAACTTATTATTTCTATAATAAAAAAGTTAAAATGAGTCGTGCTTAAGCTCGACTAGACTAGTTTACTAAACGAATAAATTCGTACACCGTACTCGTTTAAAACCTAACTCAACTCGTTGGAGCTCAAGCTGGGCAAGTCAAAACCCGACTGAGCTCGGCTTGTTTACAGCTCTAAATGTAATGTACCTCTGGGTGGTATCTGATTCCTCCTTTCATAGGCCCTCGGGCATTGTCATGTTGAACCCTGAAGCCTACAAAAGATGCCAAACTGCCATCATCCTTAGGTATGGTACATTCAACCTGCATGCAGAAACAAGAAATGATAAAGATTTGTTCAAATTATCTACATTTTTCAAGTCAAAAAAATAAAAAAGTCGACATGATCAACAACCTTGATTTCCCTAAATGGGATGAGCAAACTCTGCTCAAGCTTCGAATCCAACCCCAACAGCCGCGCTGCCAGCTTAAAGTTTCTGTTGGTTGCAACTAACGCATTCATCGTTCCAACAACTGTTTACACAACTAACCTACATATATATATATATATATATATATATATTCCAAACTCAAATCAAGGAATTTAATAGACTCCAATTACTTTTCTCAAATAAAATATATATTCACAGTTGAGCTATATATATGGACAATAAAATTTGCATTTAAAAACATAAAACATGTCATCTACATCTTCACAATCCCATAATATATAAGGAAATAATTATATGCCATTAAACAAATTTAATAGCATAGCAGACACATTAGAAATGTTTTATTTTTCATGTGTTTGTTGTTACATTAAATTAACAAAAGGTTTTTTGCAGTCATTTTGACTTTGTGATTTAGATGGATCTGATTGTATTTGGTCAGTTTATAAAAACAAGTTGCATTTATATAAGAAAAGAGTGGAGTAGTATTTCATTTATTTATTATTTTCTTTGTCTAAATAAAGAACTGCATTTCAGACAACCTTTGTTATACAAGTAGTATACGATTATCAGGATCCATGAAATATTAATGGTTAGTAATGTTTGCAGCAACCGTACTAAAAATGATGTGATGCGTTGAACTTCTCTGAACGATATTTATTTAAATTAAATAAGTTATATTTAAAATAAATTATTTATAAACTAGCAAGGTTGTTAAATTCCTTTACAATTCTAAGTGCACTAAACGATATATAAACTAATAATTGAACAAACAATATAGTGCTTGTTTATTTGCCCGCCAATTGAATAGGCTTAATTGCTTAAACTTGAAAGAATATATATTGTGTTAAAATATTGCAACTAGTTTAGTTCTATTCTGTTGTGGCTATTTTTCAGAAGCAAAATAACACAAAATACAAAACTATGAGCAGCCTACCCCACGTGCTCTTCCCCTTCACCCCCACCATCCCTCCACCCCACCCCACCCCACCCCACTCCAATAACATATGGTACCCACAAATAGATACATACATAAATGTAAATTTAGTGCTTGTTTGTTTATGATGTATGGTCTTGAAAATTTTGTATATTTACATACAATTTATTTTAAATATTAATTATTTAACTTATAAACACAATATTTAATATTCAAACGAAATGCACCAAAATTAATAAGGTGCATTTAAAAGCACAAACACTTAAACCCCGAATATACCCATAAAGGATCATATGATTGGAAATGCAGAAACAGAGAGGTTATGATAAAAATAAATAGATTGAGCTTAATCATACCCAAAAAATGAGGCGAAGTTGGTAGCAAATCCGGACAAACGATTGATGATCAGCAAATCTCCCTCCTCCTCGACTGGTATCACCAGTTTATTTATATAGACTAGTAATTATCCTAATAAAAATAAGCACACACAATCAGAATCGAATTCTCTCAAAAATCCTAAAAAATTATATTCCAACCTTTTACAATACATACATATATATATATATATATATATATATAGAGAGAGAGAGAGAGAGAGGAAATATCAAGTTGAAGAGAATGGAAGGAATGAAGTCAGAAAAAAAGAATATGAATATGTGCTCTGTACTACTACTACTAGTAGTCCGTATTCCGACAGAATCAAAACTCCTCCTCACCTTCCACTATATCCCTTGTTCGCTCTTTGTTTGTGAGTTTTCAAAAGGAGAGAAAAGAAATGAGGAAAGAAATTTGGGAGAGAAAGTAAAAGTAGATTGTTTCTGACTTATTTTTGGATATATATATATATATATATAAAGATGGAAATTTGAGACTAATAATCTATAAAAAAAATCTTTATGAAGCGGGAAGATTTAGAAGAAAATTTATCGAATATATACAGTTAGACCAAAATTGATAATCTAGTAATTGATAATCTAGACCTCCGTCTCATAATAAGTAATTTTTTAGCTTAAATCACACATACCAATATACAATTTAAAATAGTAAAACTATTCTTAATATATTTTCTTTGAAGTTGAAAAGTTAATGGGTGTCATTTAATTGTAGTGATGATAAGATCCAACAAATACCATTGAATGCATAACAGCATATATGAGAAAATATTGAAAAAAATTAATAATGGAGTTCTAACATATCACTTATTTTGAAAAAAAATATTAAGCCTAAAAAATCACTTATTGTGGGACGGAGGTAGTAATAAATAAGTATATAAGGTTACATGTTCGAGTCGTACATGCTGAATAAGGTTAACAATGGAAGCTTAATGATTGGAAAAATAATAATTACATGTATCTTAGAATCAGAGTAAAGTCTTGTATTAATAATGTTGTCACCACCTCCATAAAATCCTTCCCCAGGTTGGATTAGAGTTCCCTCCCAATATGTTATTCCTTAACATGATTGCACCAAATCTATCTAATAAAATACAAATGATTTTGAATTTCCCGCTCACTCAATAAATCATCTGGACCGTTCAAAGTTTAGGATAAATCTCACCATCCATCTATCTAATCTATCTATCTATCTAATAAAATATAAATGATTTTGAATTTTCCGCTCACTCAATAAATCATCTGGGTCGTCCAAAGTTTGGGATAAATCTCACCGTTCATACATCTATCTAATAAAATACATCTATAAATTATTTTGGTCGTTTAAAATTTGAAATAAATCATCTTATCCATATAGTGCCGGAGGCACGGGACCCAGTTAGTTTCTTATAATTAAGGAAGTTAGCTCAAATCCCAATATTTCTTTACATATCTAGAAATCAAATATAACTAGGAGCTTTAATTCACAAATCTCCATCTATCAAAACAGTCCCTTATTCAAACACACATAATTTTACATGGGTAACAGCCACCGTATATCTTAGACCCAAATATTTTTGGCCCAACAGTGTAGTTTGTCAAAAAGACTTGTCTAAAATATCATTGTTCTTAGCCCCTATAAATGAAATGTATCCCTAGATATAGTACATTGTAATAGTGTAGATTCTTAAAAAATAAAAATTTTAAAGTATCACAAATATCTTTGTAATGATTTATTAAATATTCAAACTGAATTTGAAGGATAAAATAGTAATGTACAATTTTAAATAACATTTTTTTTTTTTGCAAAAGTTACAAACACAGGGAAAGAAATTTAAAATTTCATCATTTGTCTTCACAAACACAGTGTAACAAAGAGATAAATTTCGCAATTTAAGTGAGAGTGAATTTGTATATAAATAATTTAAAAGTTATAGGAGTATAAGAAAAAGATGTCGACTTCTTGAGTGAGTTGTTGGTTATATATTTTATGATTTTAATGATGATAATATTATTGGGTTTATGAATTTGATTTAAATTGTTTGGGTTGATTTAAATTTAGTATATGTTGTTTTCTTGTTGGCCTAAGATTAGAATTATGACCCATTAGTATATTCCTTCTATATTTAAGTTTGCATGTGAATGATATTCCTTTTTAATATATGATTTGATTATGATATATATGAATGAATATGCAAGTATGCTTGCATTAAGAAAAGCTGTAAAGTCCTTTATTAGATAATAGAAATATATGTACAAGGACTTAGAATGAATTGATCAAATATGTTAGGTTGATCCTACATAAGTAAAATAGCTTTGTAAAGTCTTTAAAAAGAAATGATGTACAAGGACTATAAATATAAAAAGATCAAGCTTGTTAGGTTGATCTTATGATATAATAGATAGGCTAGTCTGATCGTTGAGCACTACACCAGAAGTCATAGTCTGCCTGGTGAGTCAAGGTTAACTCGAGAGCTATCGAGACAGAATAGGAGTATGCAAGATAGTAGATCTCGGAGTTCGTAGACTGCTAAGGAAAACGAAGAAGGATCGTAGTGTATCGAGTAGAGCTTCCTCGGGATCGTAGTGTGCTGAGGAAGTCATGTTCAGAATCGTAGAGACAGCCTGCCTACGAGCCGACCGGTCATCTGCCGAAGCCAAGACAGAAACGTAGACTACACTCAGAGTCGTAGAGTCTACTGATGCCAAAGCCAAGTCAAGGATTGTAGATCACACTTTGAGTTTGTAGAGTCTATTGATTACATGCAGAGATCGTAGTCAAACAAGATTAGATGAAGAAAACAAGCACAAGGCAGAAATCGTAGTGTCAAGATATGATCTCGGGATCGTAGTGTCTGCACAAGCAGAAGCTGAATTGTAGAGTGCAGAACTACGATCTAAGAAGAAGTGCTCATAATGCCAAGGATGAATCGTAGCGCATATACGGTTCACAACAAATGAACACTCCCAGAATATCCAAAGGAACGAAGCATCTGATTCAAGCTGCAAGCTACATCCAAGGAAACCAGAGAGCACTCAACGAATGGCATGCAGGCTAACAGAAGATCTAAGCACCAACACTAATCAACATCAAGATTGAGATTGTAAGGCCATTCGTAATGAAGTCTTGCACAAGGAGATCCAAAGAAGACTTCAGAAGCTGACTAAGGAAAGTCAGCTAATGCAGTAGCTATCAAGTGAACATAAGACAATGATCTTGGAGGCAACCAAGATCGTAGTGTTTTCTAAACAAAGAAGGAACTAATGGAAGGTGAACCGAGATACTGGTCAGCCTCTGAAGAGCAAGGCTAAAGTGATTAAGTGCAGGGTCAAGTTCATTAATGATAAGTGAACGGGAGATCACAAGGAGAAAGCAAGCTGGACACGCCACAAATCTGAAGTGTCTTGATATTCAGAAGGGGACCAGAGCAAGGAATTAGGCCATCAGTATCTGAGAACAGTCGAAGCAAACAGAAGTATTGAAGCACTGCACAATACAAGGAAGAGGTGTTCTACATTGAAGATCCAAGCAACACTCTTCAGGATCGTAGTGTTAACTCTACCAGTCAACGAGCAACACTCAACAAGACACTATGATCAGGTCCTTGAAGACGTGCATCAGAATCGTAGAGTTCGAATAGCTGAAGACTGAAGCATTGCCAACGGTTCAATCTGAAGGGTAATATTCGGACAAGTACTTAGTGAGAGCATCGATGCAAAAGGACAACCTCTGATCAAGAAATCAGAAGAAATAAAGTCTTCAACCTGCCCAAGACAGTAAAGTGATACATCTGACAGGGTAGGTGAAACAGTAGACTGCAGCGTCAGAAAAAGTATGACAAGTCACATCAAGCAATCTACCTCAAGCAACTCGAGATCTGTGAAGATATTTGAATAGCCTTCAACGGTTACTTTCCAACGGAAGGATTGGGAGGGAGTATAAATGAGAAAGAGCTTCAAAGATCAAAGGTTGCTGGAGTTGCCGAGTTTAGAGAGAAGGTGGACTGATCTAAACCATATGAAACAGTGAGTCTGAAGACTCACTCTTTGATCCACCAAGAACACTCAGAAGCCAGATAAAGAAAGAAGTAGAAGTGAGAGTTCTACTACATGAAGAGTGTTCAGAACTGCCGAGAGAAAGAAGAGCATCATGACATCTTGATGTCCATCATGGGAAGACTCTAACTACAATAGAGAAGAGCCTACAGTCATCTTAGCAAGCCCATCATGAGAAGGCATCAAGTAGCGTAAGGGAGATCACAAAATTCATCTTGGTGTCAAGCATGAGAAAGCTTCCAAGTACCTAAAGAAGAGCCTACTGTCAGCTTAGAAGCCTCTCATGTGCAGACATCAAGTACCAAGGAGAAGGATCTTCAAGGCAGTTCACAAAAGGGGTCATCCAGAGTAGTTGAACAACCTAAGAAGGTGAGCATAATGCAACACCCACCTGCTCTTTAAGGATGATCAAGCAAAGCTGCTAAGGATAGAAGATATTCAGAGCATGAAGACATCTTAGCAGCTCAGCACCAACTCCAACAACAACAAACAAACAACTCAACAAAGCCAGGGCCTGAGGGGTCCTTTTCTAGAGGGACTAAACAAAGCAGGGCCAAAGGGTCTTTATCCGGAGGGACTAAATGAAGTTCCAAACCTGCTGGGCTTTAAGAGTTCCTAGGGAACTAGTGGAGTTCCAAGGCTGCTGGCCTTGAAGAGTTCTTAGTGAACTGAAGTCCCAAGGCTGTTGGCCTTGAAGGAATCTTTGTGATTCAGGGTGCTGCCCTTCCTTAGTGAAAATCCTGCTAGTTGAAAGCAGAAGAGTGGATTAGGAGCTTGAGTCTCTGAACCACTTAAAACCCCTTGTGTCTTTTATATTATGTCATTTACATTATGTACTATAACTGCTATGTATGTTTTAACTACTTACAACTAAACTTACTCTATGAACAGTGCATGTATGATTATGAATATATCAATGAAGGGGATCTATTACTTATTCCGCTGTGCTTGAAAAGATTCTTATGTTTGTCATATGCTAATTATGAACTAATATAATATAAACCTGAAAAGTATTTGAATTACAAAGGATCTATTCAACCCCCCCTTCTAGATCTATTGTGCCCTCTGGGAACTAACAATTGGTATCAGAGCAGGTTACTCATGCTATATTCAAAAGCTAATCGCTTTGAGTCTGATCCCAGGCACTAACATTGTTCTAAACTTAGTTTAGTAGTAAGCTAACTTGTTATATGCAGAAGATATCACACGATTGGAAATATTGTGTATAGGTAAAAATGTGTATACATCTGAAGCTGCTCAGATTGGTCCCTATCCTCGATTGATATATCAACAAGACCAATCCTAGCCTGCAGTCAATCTTGTAGTCTGAAGACCAGACGAGAGAGTGAGAGCTCAAGAGACATCAATGACAAAGAATAAAGCATCCATCAGTCTGAAAGATGAAGAAGTCATACATGCTAAGAAATGCTGATCAAGAGGAGAAAAGAAGATCTTCTCAAACTTATAAGTGACCAACCAACAACCAGGTGCTATCTTTGTAAGATCAAAGATGTCAAGGATCTTAATGCTGAGATTCTCTTGATCTACATCTTCAAGACCACGACTGAATTGATTAAAGGACCAACAAGAGTAACAAGCGGAAAGGAGCAAAATTAAAAGCTATGCACATCAATACCTGAACTCAGTATATCTAAGGTAAATGATTGTTAAGTACTGACAGTAAAAAGGTACGATTCCTCACCATTATAATTGTATACATCAATTGCACCATCTTATGAACTATAAACAGTATTCTGTCAAGAAGTCATAATATACCTAAAAAGGTGAAGAGAGAAAGTAGCCTGAAGATGAAAATTCAAATGACTACAAAATTCAATGAAGGGGATCTGTTACTTATTCCGCTTGTGCTTGAAACGAATCTTATGTTTGTCATATGCTAATTATGAACAATATAATATAAACCTGAAAAGTACTTGAATTAAAAAGAATCTATTCAACCCCCCTTCTAGATCTATTGTGCCCTCTTGGAACTAACAAAATCTGTTGGACTCTTTAATTGCTAAAATCATGGTGTATATCAACTTTGATAAATGTTCCGTTGGTCAATATTGTAGCTTTAATTATGAGATTTAAATTATCTGAGTTCTTGCTAACAAATATAGTCGTTGGCCTTCATGTTATATAAAGTTTCATCATGCTCGATTATGAAGGAGCCCAACGATTGGAAAGCAGCAATTAATTCTTATTAATTCTTATAGCTTTCTAATAGTCTTTCTAGCAATCAATGTCCTATTATCCTTAGGCTAGAAAGTTGATATTCCATTGGAATCACCATCATTGTAATCTGAAAAACAAAACTGTTAGCTTTGGTGGTCTAGGATTTTCTAGAGTTAGTGGGTCTGTTCAAAGGAAGTTTCAAAGGTCTCACAGGTGAGAACAAGTGTAGAGGTGTACAAGTTGCAGAGGTGCAAAGGGGGCATTGGTGTCCAACAGTCATAATTGAAGCTTCTTTGTAACAGGGAGTTCTTTTATAGTATTTAATTGAATATTAAGTTTAATAAAAAGAGTCTCCAATCCTAGTTGGGATTGGACATAGATTAGGCCACTAGATTAGAGGATAGAGGCTGAACCACGTAAAAATCTTGGTGTGATTTTTACTTCAGTTTATCTCTTTAACTGGCATTCACGTTCTGCACTTTTTTGTTCTTCACGCTACTTGAAGTTATACTATCCAGACACTAAAGTAAGACAGGTCTAGCTGACTGATAATATTAAACAAAGAACATAAGCTAAAGCAGACACTAAAGCAGACATGTGTAGCTTGTCTGAATTAAACATATATCATAAAGTTACAAAAAGATTTTCACCGTTTATTCACTTTTAGCTTAAACACCTATTCACCCCTCTCTAGGTGTGCACATACATAGAATTTCATGAAGTAAATACATCAATCAATTATAAATTTATTTGTATTAATTTACCGATTACTCTATTCTATATATTCGCAGTAAAAATTAATTGTTATCGCAATATAAAGATAACTTAAATATGGATTAATATCCTGAATTTTTATTTTTATTTTCTATTTTGGGAATTGTCTTATCAATTTTTTTAATTAAGAGATTAAACTTTTAATTTTTTCTCATCTTGAGGATTGTCTTCTCAATTTTTTTTATTAGGGGATTAAACATTTATTTTTTCCTGATTACATCTAATTGATAGTGTCACATCAGAAAATTGATGACATGACAGCGACATATGACTAAAAAATACTTATGTGTAATATTGAGTCCCATTTTAACATTTAATTAATTAATTTTTATACCAAAAAATGTAAATATAAGACTATTATTAATTTTTTAAAATAAATTTCATTAAATCTACCCTTTTAGGTATAAAAATTAATTATATTGATTATTGATGATTATAAAATAAATTTAAAGTTCAGGGTATTAATCTATATTTAGGCCTTAATTTTTACACCAAAAAGGGTAAAATTATCATTATATTGATTATTGATGATTATGAAATAACAAGATTTTAATTAGTAGTAAATTTATACATTTTAAAATATTTATCATTATTTTGTTTATATAATCATTATATAAGATTTTAATCATTACATTGATTATATTGATTATTGATGATTTTTTTAAGTCGAGCTTGTAATGTATTAAATTTATTTTAAAAAATTAATAATGGTATTATATTTACCATTTTTGATATAAAAATTTATTTGAATAAATGTTAAAATGTGACTCAATATTACACATAAGCATTTTTTAACCACATGTCGCTCTCATGTCATCAATATTTTAAGTGGTACTATCAATTAGACGTAATAAAAAAATTAAAAATTTAATCTTTTAATTGAAAAAATTGAGATCACAGTCCTTTAAATAAAAAAAATAAAAATTCAGGATATTAATTCATATTTAGGCTCAACATATAAAAGGAAGGCTTAAATATGAATTACTACCCTGAACTATAGGCCATATTCCACTTCAGTGATCAAATTTTAATTTTTTCAATTAGATGATTGAATTATCAATTTTTTCAATTGAGGCTGCCACGTCAGAAATTGCTGACGTGACTCTTTGGGTAGGCCATTGTTTAACTGATGTGTAATTAAAAAGAGTATTTTAATATTTGATTACACATTTTATTATATATGAAAGGGAAAATTTGTCAAATACTTAATTAAACCAATTTACAAATAAAAAAGCCTCAGTTAGTGGGAATCCAAATCAAACATGCCGTGAGTTCCATAGTCACTGTTGAAAAACTTAGCCGATTGAATAGTATGAATCTGCCGAAAAAAGTGGATTCTTTTACTGAAAAAAAAGTAGTTTTTCAGTAGGCTATTTTGAAAGAAAGAGAAAAAAATTGAAGCTGATTATTCTTTGCTCCTTTATGCGGATAATGATGATTGTACAGATCTGGAGGTTTAAGAAGGTGATACGGATCTGGAGGTTGAAGAAGATGAAGAGTTTGTCCCTCAATCAATGGGGCAAGTCGAGGCATGTCTTCTTTCAAGCAAGACGAGTTAGCTCCTTTCTCTGAAAGATGAGGTGGTTTGACCATACTGGAAAGGGTTGAACCTGCCTACTTACTAAGCCTTAGAAGCCCTTAAGGAGGCCTAAATCTGGAGTGTTCCCTAGCTTGATTCTTTCTTTGTTTGCTTCTAGTCGCTGCTTCTGACTTTCGTTCTTCCTCCCTATTAAAAAATATTCATACCCAAACTCAAATGGAAACCCAAACGAAACTCTAATTCATTTCAGAGCTTACACCAATTAAGTCAATGCTTGATAAAAAAATTAATTTCTGGGTTTATTATTTGGAGGTATTAAATTTATTGTGTATAAATTGTTGGTATGGATGGTAGTTTAATTGGTATTTCTGTGTATTTTCGCCATGTTAGTTTCTATTTTACTTTATGATATCCGTGGTTGTGTTCTTTGAATAACAAAGGGGTCTGTGAAGAAGAAAGTAAAAATAGAGATTAGGCTTGTTCAAAAATGGTGAGTGTAAGATTTAATTTGAGGAAGAGGACGAAGAACATGAGATGAAGAATTTTTTTGTATTGTTTGATTTAATAATTTTTGGCTGCAAATCTTGATCTTCAATGTTTGGCTAAGAGGAGTTTTTGATCGATTTTTAATGATTTTAGATTTTGTTGTTTTGATTGATTTGATTAATTTCTGATTGTTTGAAAGTTTTAATTAGTTTTGATGTATTAAGTGAATAAGGTGTGACCATTTTACCCTTTAATATAACAAATATGTTTTATCACAATTTAAGAAACTATTTTTTCTATACACATCATGTGACACCCCCAAAATAGGTCCATTCCATCCAACCCATTCTGAGTCGCCAAATACATGGTACAGAAACAACTACAACTTTTACCATCCATAAGCTGTGGGTTTGAATACAAACATTATCATCTAGACAATATCCACATGTAAATAAATCCCCATCATAATTATTGATACATAATTTTACAAAAAATGGTGAGGACTACTAAACAACTCTCTCTAGAACCTTCATTCCATACCCCGACTAGTACTCGCTACATTCTCGCCTCCTGAGAAGAAAAATGGAACAACAAGGAAAAGGGTGAGCTCAACTAGCCCAGTAAAGAATATTATGACTAAGATAATGTACAACAAATTATCCTTAGTCTTCAACAGGGAAAAATCTGATAGAATACAATAAACAACAAGTTTTAGATCAACAACTGCAGCGGAAACAACAATTCATTAGAAGAGTTAAGTAGAGAATAAAATCTACTAACATCTATGAATTTAAAAGTCCATCATCAATGTTTTATCCCTGTAACATCAATCAATATATATCTCAAATCAAATCAAATATTCATCTTTGCACTACAGGCCAAAGATATTCATCAGTCGATCATGTTCATCTAAACACCTGTTCATCTTTGCACTACAGGCCAAAGATATTCATCAATTGTTCATGTTCATCTCAACACCTGTACATCTTTGTACTACGGGCCAAAGATATTCATAATAAAATCAACCATCTTTGCACTACAGGCCAAAGATATTCAGTAACACCATCATTTAGGACTGAGGATGATGAAAAATATTTTAAAGGAAACGAATCCAGTGAAACAAAATAACAAGTATTAAGGATTCGTACTTTAAACAATTCGAGTTCAAAAATACTTCATAAATAATCATACTGAAGTAAAATTCAAGAATGATCAAAACATGGATACAACCAAAGCTAGTATCCAGAATAGATATTTTGGACAAAAAGAAGAAATTTCATTTTTCGGTGAATAGTGCTGTATTCGTGAATAGTGCCGTATACGTGAATAGTGCCGTATACGTGAATAGTAACTCCGACACCAAAAGATAGAAATTTCACAAAAAACATCTTCACGCTTCGTGAATAGTACTCGTGAATAGTAACTCGTGAATAGTAACTCATGAATAGTAACTCGTGAATAGTAACTCATGAATAGTAACTCATGAATAGTAACCCCGACATGAAAAAGTTCCAAATTTGATAAAAAGTTTCAACCAATATTTCAGCATCATGATATTGAAGAAATAATATCATTTGAGAAGAAAATAACATCCTTTACCTCGAAAGACAGTACTTCTAGTTGAAACACCGGATATAAGCTATAACTTGAACTTGCACCGTATAGCAATACTCAAAGTATACTCAAAATACTCACAAGAATACGCTCGATAATATAGAGAGAGAAAACTTCAGTTTCTGGTGTGATTTTCAATTCTAACCTAAGCACCTATTTATAGGAAATTGCTTAGAACACCAAAGCAGAAAATTTAATATAATATTAATATATTATATAAATATTCCTACGCCATCCTTTTAAGAACTGATTTCAGCCATCTTTGTTGCTCCACAATAATGACAAAAACAAAAAAAACGTTTTTGTTATTAAAAATAATTAAAACTTCCAAAAATCAATTATTTCGGAGCTTCGGAACTTCAATAATTCATAATAAATAGCCCTTTTGTCAGAAAATTCGAATCTCGCGAGTTTTTATAGAAAATTCAATTCTGCACAACTTTGCAGAAGGAAGTTTTTCCAAATTCCAAACAGAAATTGACCAAAATCCACAAACGGGCGATTTTACAGGCTATAATCAAATTTTCAGTCAAGAAACAGGTCTACCGACACACAAAATCTGTTTTTAATATTCATTACAACAAAAATATTCTTTCTCCTCATATACTCATATATCCCACATTCATCGTAAAAATATCACCGTTAATATATTATTAAAATAATATATTTAAATGAATTATTTTATCAGAAAAAGATAAAATATTAATTTTCAACAATTGTCACATTAAAAATTTTCTCCATCTATATCCACATAAAATCAATATTTTCCTCATCATATAAATCAATAATTTAATTATTCACAAATAATATTACAGAATCACAGTACTAGCAACCAGGCCGTTTCCAGGAAAGAGGGGGCTTTCCAATAAGAATTTCTCCTTATTGGCGCGCAATTAGGTGACCAAACCTCTCCTTAGACAGAACTTTCTAGACATTGCCAATAATGTTATCAAATAATATTATTCAGATAATATGAATTATTGCTTCGATAATGGAAAATACTGTGTAGTGACAATTATTGAAACAACAGTAATATAAAATATTAATGCAGCAATTATTGAATCAATAACATAAAATACTGAACAGTAATTACTGTAACAATTATTGAGTAGTGCCTTCTTACGTAAGAATCAATAATTGGTGCAATACCGTGTGCTACTGTGCAACAACGCGTATTACTGTGTTTTAACCACCGAGTATTCCAACAGTATTAACGGTAACAACTACGCCGTTTTTTATAAACAACTTATACTTGTCGTTTTCTTCATCCAATCGCTTTCCGTTATGGGACCCACAAAAGACTGCGCCGTCGTACGAATATTCCCCGACAGCAAGAATATTCCACGACCAAACGAATATTCCTCGTCAACAATGAATATTTTATAACCACCTGCTTATTTAAAATATTTGCGCATTTTACCCATAACTAACCACATTAATCAAATTCACCCTTACTATTTGAAAATAATAAATAAAGGAAATTCCTTTTTATTTAAAAATTTTCGGGGTCTTACAACCTCCCCTCCTTATGAAATTTCGTCCTCGAAATTGACGTACGTAACTGGTGTTTCAAAAAGGTAAAGATACCTCGCTTTCATTTGAATTTTGTATCTCTACGAGTCAGCTACGTTAATGGAATAGCGATTCGAGAATATCCTTCAACGAATCTCCGATAATAATCAACTAAGCCTAGAAAGCTACGTATTTCTATTACCGACTTAGGTTGTTCTCAACTATGACTCACATCCCAATCTTGGATAACACGGCACAACAGCACCTATCAGTTTACTATTGCACAAATATGGCGTCCCCTACGGAAAGTCTGGCTTCTGTGCATTCCACAAAGGAAGTCACCAGATAAAGGCTCGGGTATCAACTTCTACAGTTGGGTTTTTAACTCCTGAAGTTCAATAGGAGCCATTCGATATGAGATTTTAGAAATGGGTTTTGTACCGGATTCAAAGTCGATACAAAATTCAATATCACGCTCTGGGAGTAGGCCAAGAAATTCTTCAGAAAATACATCAGGAAATTAACAAACAACAGAAATATTACTCAAATCTGATGTACTTTTGTTCAAGTCCATGTCATGGGCTAAAAAACATGACATCCATTTTTCAATAAACGAATGACTTCATGGCTTGATATAAAAATGTTTGACTTCAATGGTTTGGTTGCTTGAATTCAAATAACAGGTTGTTTAGGAATATGAAAACTAACAACCTTACAAAAGCAATTAATTTTGGCATGATGAGTAGTTAACCTTAAAATCACATCAAAAGCAAATATCTCTATAGAAATAAGGTTAACAGGTAATGTGATAGTGCCAACTTGAATCAAGCAAGATTTCTAAACAACGGATGTAATGAAAGTTTCTCCTAACGGAGTCTCCATAGATAGGTCAAAGTCTAATTTTTCCGAAGTCAAGTTCAAACGTTGAACGCAAGCAAGAGAGATAAAAGAATGGGTAGAACCGGTACCTAGTAAGGTATAAACTTCGCAAAAATTATAATTAACTAACCCGTGCTAAACTCGTTCAGGTTCCTCGCATTTTGACCGGTCACGACAAACGCTCTTCCAGGAATCGTTGACTTTGACTTTTCTGGGACAGCCTTTTGAATCACCATCCCCGCTGGAATTGGTTTCGCTACCGTACACTCTCGAGCGATATGTCCTTCCTTTCCACAATTATAGCATACCTTGAACTGTTGTGGGCAGTTTGGGCTGATATGTCCCTCTTTCCCGCATTTATAATATACGACCGGTGGTCTTTCTCCTCCCTTGGAACCAGTTGCTGCTGGCACTGTCGTCTTCACATGGTCGTTGTTAAATCTCCTCTTTTTAAAATCTCCTCCTGACTCGCTTCTTCTAATTTCATGGACACGATTACCACCAGAGTGGTTACTGCCTTTGTCCATATTCTTCTTTCTTCGCAGGTTATCGTTGTTCTGATGACTACTGTCACCAGTATGATCCTGGTTATGGTCCCTCGATTGAACGTACTCGTTATCTCGCTCTAACAACTGAGCCCTGTTGACAACATCTGAATAGATAGAAAATTTGTGAGAAATGAGATACTGACGTATGCCGGGTTTCAAACCTCTCAGAAACATTCGCGTCATACGTTCCTCATTCTCCACCAAATGAGGTGCAAACCTGGATAACTCCGCAAACTTCGCCTCGTACTGGGACACCGTCATGTTATTCTGCTCTAGTCTAATAAACTCCACTTCCTTCATATGGCAAATACTTTCAGGAAAGTATTTTTCGTTGAAAAGTTTCTGAAACGTCTCCCATGACATGCTGAGTGCGGCTGGATGTGTACGCTTCACAGACTCCCACCAGTAGTCTGCCTCGCCACGGAACATAAAGGTAGCGAATGGAACCTTCTGTTCCTCCGTGCATCCCAAGACATCGAATATCTTGGTAATTTGTTTGACCCACGTTTCCGCCGTGATCGGATCCGGCTTTCCCCAGAATTCTGGTGGTCCCAACTCTTTGAACTGCTTGGCTGTGACAAGCCGTGCGTTGCTATCATTTCCACCCGTATTCTGTACACGAGTCTCCCTCGTCTGATTTTGTATGAACTGCAAAAAGCTCCTAAACATCCCGTCGTTTATCGTCTGCTCAGTGGCGTTGTTCACAGGAGGAACATTGCCAGTCTGCTGCACGTTCTCCTCGTTGGTAAGTACATGCATCTCCACGGTCTCATTTACTCCACTGTTAATATTCTCAGTCGACATTCTCAAATACTGTCATAAAACAAAGGTTAATTAAGGAAATCAATATATCACATAATATCCTTATATACTGACCAACTAACAAATAAGCTTAGGTAGGACACACTAGCGAAGGATTTACTCGTCTCTCCCCTCCTAGTTCTATTCCCCGATCTCCGCCAGAGATCATATCCCTAAGCTCTGATACCAACTGTGACACCCCCAAAATAGGTCCATTCCATCCAACCCATTCTGAGTCGCCAAATACATGGTACAGAAACAACTACAACTTTTACCATCCATAAGCTGTGGGTTTGAATACAAACATTATCATCTAGACAATATCCACATGTAAATAAATCCCCATCATAATTATTGATACATAATTTTACAAAAAATGGTGAGGACTACTAAACAACTCTCTCTAGAACCTTCATTCCATACCCCGACTAGTACTCGCTACATTCTCGCCTCCTGAGAAGAAAAATGGAACAACAAGGAAAAGGGTGAGCTCAACTAGCCCAGTAAAGAATATTATGACTAAGATAATGTACAACAAATTATCCTTAGTCTTCAACAGGGAAAAATCTGATAGAATACAATAGACAACAAGTTTTAGATCAACAACTGCAGCGGAAACAACAATTCATTAGAAGAGTTAAGTAGATAATAAAATCTACTAACATCTATGAATTTAAAAGTCCATCATCAATGTTTTATCCCTGTAACATCAATCAATATATATCTCAAATCAAATCAAATATTCATCTTTGCACTACAGGCCAAAGATATTCATCAGTCGATCATGTTCATCTAAACACCTGTTCATCTTTGCACTACAGGCCAAAGATATTCATCAATTGTTCATGTTCATCTCAACACCTGTACATCTTTGTACTACGGGCCAAAGATATTCATAATAAAATCAACCATCTTTGCACTACAGGCCAAAGATATTCAGTAACACCATCATTTAGGACTGAGGATGATGAAAAATATTTTAAAGGAAACGAATCCAGTGAAACAAAATAACAAGTATTAAGGATTCGTACTTTAAACAATTCGAGTTCAAAAATACTTCATAAATAATCATACTGAAGTAAAATTCAAGAATGATCAAAACATGGATACAACCAAAGCTAGTATCCAGAATAGATATTTTGGACAAAAAGAAGAAATTTCATTTTTCGGTGAATAGTGCTGTATTCGTGAATAGTGTCGTATACGTGAATAGTAACTCCGACACCAAAAGATAGAAATTTCACAAAAAACATCTTCACGCTTCGTGAATAGTACTCGTGAATAGTAACTCATGAATAGTAACTCGTGAATAGTAACTCATGAATAGTAACTCATGAATAGTAACCCCGACATGAAAAAGTTCCAAATTTGATAAAAAGTTTCAACCAATATTTCAGCATCATGATATTGAAGAAATAATATCATTTGAGAAGAAAATAACATCCTTTACCTCGAAAGACAGTACTTCTAGTTGAAACACCGGATATAAGCTATAACTTGAACTTGCACCGTATAGCAATACTCAAAGTATACTCAAAATACTCACAAGAATACGCTCGATAATATAGAGAGAGAAAACTTCAGTTTCTGGTGTGATTTTCAATTCTAACCTAAGCACCTATTTATAGGAAATTGCTTAGAACACCAAAGCAGAAAATTTAATATAATATTAATATATTATATAAATATTCTTACGCCATCCTTTTAAGAACTGATTTCAGCCATCTTTGTTGCTCCACAATAATGACAAAAACAAAAAAAACGTTTTTGTTATTAAAAATAATTAAAACTTCCAAAAATCAATTATTTCGGAGCTTCGGAACTTCAATAATTCATAATAAATAGCCCTTTTGTCAGAAAATTCGAATCTCGCGAGTTTTTATAGAAAATTCAATTCTGCACAACTTTGCAGAAGGAAGTTTTTCCAAATTCCAAACAGAAATTGACCAAAATCCACAAACGGGCGATTTTACAGGCTATAATCAAATTTTCAGTCAAGAAACAGGTCTACCGACACACAAAATCTGTTTTTAATATTCATTACAACAAAAATATTCTTTCTCCTCATATACTCATATATCCCACATTCATCGTAAAAATATCACCGTTAATATATTATTAAAATAATATATTTAAATGAATTATTTTATCAGAAAAAGATAAAATATTAATTTTCAACAATTGTCACATTAAAAATTTTCTCCATCTATATCCACATAAAATCAATATTTTCCTCATCATATAAATCAATAATTTAATTATTCACAAATAATATTACAGAATCACAGTACTAGCAACCAGGCCGTTCCCAGGAAAGAGGGGGCTTTCCAATAAGAATTTCTCCTTATTGGCGCGCAATTAGGTGACCAAACCTCTCCTTAGACAGAACTTTCTAGACATTGCCAATAATGTTATCAAATAATATTATTCAGATAATATGAATTATTGCTTCGATAATGGAAAATACTGTGTAGTGACAATTATTGAAACAACAGTAATATAAAATATTAATGCAGCAATTATTGAATCAATAACATAAAATACTGAACAGTAATTACTGTAACAATTATTGAGTAGTGCCTTCTTACGTAAGAATCAATAATTGGTGCAATACCGTGTGCTACTGTGCAACAACGCGTATTACTGTGTTTTAACCACCGAGTATTCCAACAGTATTAACGGTAACAACTACGCCGTTTTTTATAAACAACTTATACTTGTCGTTTTCTTCATCCAATCGCTTTCCGTTATGGGACCCACAAAAGACTGCGCCGTCGTACGAATATTCCCCGACAGCAAGAATATTCCACGACCAAACGAATATTCCTCGTCAACAATGAATATTTTATAACCACCTGCTTATTTAAAATATTTGCGCATTTTACCCATAACTAACCACATTAATCAAATTCACCCTTACTATTTGAAAATAATAAATAAAGGAAATTCCTTTTTATTTAAAAATTTTCGGGGTCTTACACATCAGCTGAGATGTGTCCCACTAAGATAGTCACGTCAGCAATCATTTAATTGACAAAATTAAAATTTTGATCATCAAAGTGGAATATGACCTATAGTTCAGTATAGTAATTTATATTTAAACTTAAAAGAATAGGGAAAACCTAGCTAGAGCCTAGAGGGAAGGGAATGACGAATCCTGCAATAGCTACCGTGAATCCCGACACAAAATCCCACCTTATACTACAAAATCATCTCCACACCCATCATTTGTCGTGTGTATTTTTTTTAAAAAAATATTAATTTTATGGAACTAATTTTTTTGCATTAATTTTTGTTAATTCTATATGTGGAACTCATTTTTTAACCATCAATTAATATTAATTTGAATAAAAAATAATTCTTAGGTACAAAAATATCAAAAAATATTGCAGAAATATCAGTGACCTAATTTTAACATTCGTATAATTGGGAGAAACATAGAGATTCTCTCTTTCCAATTTAGGAACATATTCGTTTACCTTTTTCATTGTATTCCTCATTTAAAGAAAAGTCAGTTGTAGTGTGACTTCTGCTTATTTATAATTCCTTTTCTTTCTGTTGTACATTTCAAGCAATAATTTTTTTTATCGCATATACGAGAACTGATATTTTCACATGTATTTTTAATATTTTTATATTATTTTTTTCACATAAATATATAATGGGTCCCACCTTCAACGGAAAAGTAATCACATGGAAATATCAAAAACACGTGTGAAAATTATGTTCCCCTAAAATATTTGTACAATTAAAATAAATAATATAATCAATATTATCAAATTTTCATAACAACATCAAGTAGTGTTGGTGAATTTTCAAATGGATGGAGGGAGGAGAAAGTAGGAGGAGAGAAATATGAGTGAAGCAATTAAAAGTCTTTTGTTTGTGAGTTTTTTCGGGTAGGGACAAGGAAAAAGGGAGGATGGAAATTTGAATTTTCTCCTAAAAATTCTTATAAATGGGTTTAATTTGATTTTTTTTTTTTCAATCAAATTGACCATTTTATAATCAAAGTTTATATTATTTTCTTATTAATATAGGTGGGAAAACTATAACTATAAGAAATTATGTTGAATATACTATCACTTCCAATTTTCATGAGTTTGAAAATATAAATAAACTAGCAACAGTCTCGTGCCTCCGGCACTATGGACGGTGAGATTTATCTCAAACTTTAGACTGGTTCAGATGATTTATTAAGGTGAGCGAGAAATTCAAAATCAGTTGTATTTTGTTAAATAGATATGTTTAATTTTTATTTTTTAATTGGTCAATTTATAACGGGTAATGTACTATTTTAAAGTAAATTTTTCTTCTAAATCTCACAAACACAGGAAAAGAAATTTACTGGCTTTTTCATCTCTTGTGTTTTTATTTTTACTTTTTTTCCTATCTTTTCTTCTCAAACCCAAAAACACAAAGTAAATGTATAGATTGACTTGAAATGTACCCGTGATTATATTGTATCATTATAAGATTAAATTTAGCGTAACCAAATGAAGAGAAAATCAGAATCACAAGTTATTTTTTTTTGTTTTTTTAATAATTAAAATCTATAAACAAAAATTATAGTCCCTAATTTTTCATTAATAAATTACTACGTTACACTCCTTCCATTTTAAAAAGAGAGTATCATTTTACCTTTAAGATATCAATTAGTAGAATATTAAAATTTTAACTTGAAAGCAACAATCTTTTTTCTTTTATTATTTTAAATAATTTATAATTAATTGTCGACGTCGGGAAAATTTCTTTTATTTGGAATTCCTCTTTTTAGCCTTTCTACCTTTTATGGTTTGAAAGGGAGAGTTTGAAAAGAGTCCGACATAAAATGTCGACGATTTGAAAATTTAGTTGTCAGTTGGTAGTAGTGAAATGGTTGTACAAACTCAACCGAATTTGAAAAGGTTTACACAAATGCCCAATTATAGAACTCTGTTTAACAGGTCTTGGAAACCGAGATTCATAGAGTTCTGAGGCTTGATCAAGTGAGGGGAAGGTGTTAGGCTCCCCTGACTTCCGTGAAAACATGGCTGCCGCGTCTTTTCAATTCTCTAGTTTGTTTAAAGTGTGTGTGGGGGGTTAATTGGGTCTAAGTGCATTATTTGAAAGTTGTGATATGTCTCGTTTGCACCTATATACAAAGGGTTTGACTTGTATAAAAGTTTAATTTTAAGCAATATATGTAGAAATGATATTTTAAAAACAGGTTTTCAAACCCTTATGCTCACATATTAATTGAGGCATTTGATACTTCTATTTTATTCTGTATTCGACTTGATTTGATTTTATTCTCAAGATGCGAAACATCTTCGACAAAATAATATACATACAAGTGTCGGGTTCCTTATGGTCAAAAAAGTCATCGAAGGATGTTCAAGCACCACACATATGATTTATAAGCTAACTGTATAGCTGAAAACGGTCCATCATGAAAACTAGATCTAGATCCGTCAGTTAGATCTTACATCCCGTGGCTCCTGTGCCCCTTTGTATTACTGTAGTTTTTATTGTTGGCTCCAATGATAATAATATTAGTAATAATGTGATGCCCCCAAAATAGGTATACATCATTCATTCTGAGTCGTCAAATACATGGTACAAAATTTAAATACAACTTAATTATATAATTGTCGTGTAAAATACGACAAAATATAAGCTGAGAGTTTCAACACGAATATGGTCTTCTAGACAATATCCAAACTCCAATTCAATATTATTACATTTATTTTCACACTACTTCATGAAATAGTGAGGACTACTAATGCAAACATCTGGACCGTCACTCCGTTCTTTGATTAGTCCCAGCTATATTCTCATTTTCTGAAGAGAACAATGAAAGCAAAAGGGTGAGCACAACTAGCCTAGTAATAAATATTATGACTAAGATAATGCAGAATAAATTATCATTAGCCTTTAACAGTATAACAACTGATAGAATATAATAGACAACAAGTTTTAGATCAACAACTGCAGCGGAATAAGTAATCCATTAGAAGAGTCAAGTAGAGCATGATATCTACAATTTTCTATGATTTAAAAAGTTTATCATCAATTTTATCACTGAGACTCAACTTAATAAATAATCCACATCATCGAATCATCCCTGCACTATGGGCCAAGGATATTCTTTAGTATCACAACCAAAAATTATCTATGCACTACGGGCCAAAGATAATCGTGTTTTCATCAACGGTCCTGATCATGCCATAAAACAATTCATCTTTGCACCCCCGGCCGAAGAGAACCCATGGTCATGATTATACCAAAAACTGTTCCTCAATGCACTACGGTCCAATGAGGATTTTTACCACATCATTTGTAACATTACGGTCATGATTATACCGAATAATCATTGGTCATAATCATACCAAGTCCATCTGTGCACTACGGCCAAAGATGACTTTCATACCAATATAAGCATGAAGATGATGACAATGACATAATAATTCAATAAAACAAGTTCAAGGATAAATTTTAAAGATTTATAATTTAATTTATCCAGGATTCAATAACGTTCAAATTGTCAACATGATACTGCTTTGTGGAGTAAAATTCAAGAATAATATTGTATCAAAAATAATTTGGACCGAAAACGAATCAATTTTTATCATGAATATTACCTCGGGTGAATAGTACTCGGGTGAATAGTACCCCGTGAATAGTACTTCGTGAATAGTATTCCGGCTTAAAAAAGTTAAAACATATCAAGAATGCTCAGAATAATATTTCCATGAAAAGATACTGGATGAAGAGCAAATATCAATGATATTCTACTAATTTTATGGAGTATAGAAGCCAAAATTTTAACAAAACGAGTATAAAATTCGAAATCTGAAACGAAATAATATTACTTACATACTACAGAGTATGGAAGAAAATATTATTTCTTACGAATACTGAACAAAATAATATTCCTTACGAATATTAAACGAAAATAATATTCCTTTCGAATATTGAACGAATATAATATTCCTTACGAATATTAAATAAAAATAATATTGTTTGCGAATATTGAACGAAATAATATTCATACGAATACAAAAAATAATATCTCTTCAGAAATGAAATAAATAATACCCCTTACGAGTATTGAAATAAAATAATTCTCTTCATGAATACGAAAGAAATAATACCCCTTAAGATTATTGAAAGAAAATAATTCTCTTCATGAATATGAAAGAAATAATACCCCTTACGAGTATTGAAAGAAAATAATTCTCTTCATGAATACGAAAGAAATAATATCTCTTACGAGTATTGAAAGAAAATAATTTTCTTCATAAATACGAAAGAAATAATACCCCTTACCTTGCAAAGAAGAGTATTCCAATTGGTAGAGCGGGGTTATTCTTGAAAAAAACTTTCACTATTTTCTAAACTCAAAACTTTCTAAAACTCGAAAGAAATACGCTCAATATTATAAAAAAAGAATTCTCTGATCCTGGTGTGATTTTCAATTCTAACTAAGCATCTTATTTATAGGAGAATGGAAAGGATACTATTTGAAAATTTTAATCACGGACCCAGTGGAGAAGCTAGGCTAGAATTGTGGGGTCAATTGACCCCACTCAATTTTTGAAATCAGTTAAAAAAAATTTATTTTACTCCGTTCAATTTTTGACCCCACTCAATTTTTGACCCCACTCAAAAGGCAAACTGTGAACTATTAAAGTCTTTCGTGAGTGGTCGGAATGGGTATTGGTGACTGGCTAGCCACGACTGTGTAGACTGGAGTGCGATTCTATTCTACTGTGACTCTCTTGCAGCCTTGTGCCCTTGCAGGTAACAAAAATTACTCTCTCTTCAATTTCTCCAACCTCAGTTTTGTTTTCAGAAATCAATTGTGATTTCCCCCTTTTGTTAGTATTATTAAATTGGATATTTGGATTCATTTGTCTGACCTGAAAGTATAAAGTATTAAAAAAAATTGTCTCGGGGGCATTGCCCCCGAACACCCGCCAAATTTTTTATAACTTACTAATAATTTTGACACCAGTGCTATAATTTCCTAGGTTCGCCACTGCACGGACCAACATTAGATTTCAGACGAAACAATCACGACCGAAAGAAATAAAAATCAGACGCCCGTTTTTTTTTCAAAATCTTCAAATAAAACAAATTTATATATATATATATATATATATATATATATATATATATATATATATATATATATATATATATATATATAACCTTTGCCTTACGGCAAAGGCAAATTCACACCCCCCCACATATAATTTCATACACACACACACATTCCCTTATCTCCAATGTATCTTCCCCCACCCCCCACCCCCCACCCTTTCTTCCTACCACACACACACACTCACACACTAAATTTCATACTCACATGTCAAATATATATATATACATATAATATATATTCTCTTCTTCCCAAGGCAACTCCCCCCACCCCCTTTTCTTTTCTTTCTTTCTTCCCCATGTGTGGGCCCCACATGTGGCCCCCGCCTTTATTATATTAAATAATTTTCTACCGATTATTTTGAAGAATGGGTAAATGAGGGTCCATAAAATAAGTAAAATTTACATCAAATATGTGACGCCCCCAAAATTAGGTATACATCACCCATCTTGAGTCGCCAGATACATGGTACAGAATTCAAATACAACTTAATAATACAACTATCGTGTACAATACGACAAAACATAAACTATGAGTTTGAATACAAATATTGTCTACTAGAGAGTATACAAACTCAAAAGGAGTCCTCATCATAATTATTATCACACTATTTCACAGAATAGTGAGGACTACTAATGCACCATCTAGGACCATCACTCCATTCCCCGACTCGTCCCAGCTATATTCTCATTTCCTGAAGAGAACAGTGAAAGAAAGGGTGAGCTCAACTAGCCCAGTAAGAAATATTATGACTAAGATAATGCAGAATAAATTATCATTAGCCTTAAACAATGTTAAACTGATACAATATAACAAACATCAAGTTTAACTGCAGCGGAACAAGAAATCCATTAAAAGAGTCAAGTAGAGAATAAAATCTACTATCTTTTATGATTTAAAAGGTTTTTCATCACTTTTATCGCTGGGACTCAGTTTAATAAATAATCCACATCATCGAATCACCACTACACTACGGCCAAAAATATTCTTTAGTATCACGACCACAAATTATCCATGCACTACGGCTAAAGATAATCATATTTTTATCAACGGTCCTGATCATGCCATAAAATAATTTATCTTTGCACTACGGCCAAAGAGAATCTATAGCCATAATCATACCAAACACTATCCATCAATGCACTACGGGCCAATGAGGACTTTTTCCACATCATTTGTAACATTACGGTTATGATTATACTGAATAATCCCTGGTCATAATCATACCAAGTCCATATATGCACTACAAGCCACAGATGACTTTCAACATAAAATAAACATGAGGATGATGACAATGATATAAGAATTCAATAAAACAAGTTCAAGAATTAATTTATCTAGGAACTGATAACGTCCAAATTATCAACATGATACTGCTTTGTAGAGTAAAATTCAAGAATGCTCAGAAGAATATTTTCATGAAAAGATACTAGATGAAGCGCAAATATCAAGGATATTCCACTAATTTCATAGAATATAGAAGTCAAAGTTTTAACCAACTGAGTATAATAAAGAATGGAATAACAAAAGAAATCACCATGCATGCGATAGACCGCACATGCAGGTTATTCCAATAGAATAATAAATAACAGAACCAGGTCCGGCGTAAAATGCTCAGACAGGATATTCCGACAGAATAATAAAGAATGGAATATTAGAAGAATTTCACCATGTATGTGGTACTTCGCATAAACAGGTTATTCCAACAGAATAATAAGAATGGAATAACATAAGAATTTTACCATGTATGCGGTACTTCGCATATACAGGTTATTCCAACATACTAATAAAGAATGAAATAACATAAGTTCTCTTCACGAATAAGAAAGAAAGAATACCCCTTACGGGTACAACAAATAATATCCCCTACCTTAAAAGAAAAGTATTCCGACTGGTAGTGCGGGAATATACTTGAATAAAACTTGCACTACGTTCAAAACTTTCTTAAACTCTAAAGAAATATGCTCAGAATTATAGAAGAACTCTCTCTATAGTTTCTCTTTCTAGAGTTTCAGTGAATTCGTACGAAACAATGAATGAATGAGCTTCTATTTATAGAAAAATGGACTGCATAGTAACTAACTCATGAACGGTCCAGATTGATTTACTTTAATTTGACGGTCTATAATTAAAGCAAAATCTTTAAAATAAAATACAATATATTATATCTATAATCTAATAAAACGAACAACTTTATAAAGACTTTACTATGCAAACACTATGCATAATAAAATATAATATATTCTATTTATAGAATAACTTTATAAAAGTATTCTGTTTTATATAAAAATATTTTACTATGCAAAATATTATACAGACACTATACAACACTATGCATAATAGAATATATTTTATTTATAGAATAACTTTAAAAAAAGTATTTTGTTTTATATAAAAAGTTTTTCTGTTTTATTACATTAATAATACCAATAACACAAAAATGAGTGACTTATCACGTAAGCATCAATAATCAATACTGTGTGCTACTATGCAACCAGGCGTATTACTATACTTTTACTACCGAGTAGTTCAACAGTATTAACGGTAAAACTTCCGCCGTTATTTTTATAAAATATTTTTGTCGTTTTTTCAATCAGACAATAATTTCGTTGTGGGGTCCACCAATGATTGTGCCGTTGCACGAATATTCCTTGATAAAATATTCTCCGACCAATCGAATATAATATGAAAACTTGCATACTTTGCAAAATTTATAAATATTACCCATAACTATAGCCTTATCTCAAATCCACACCATAATATTAAAAACAAATATTTTGAAAAAAAATTAAATCTTTATTCATAAAATCTGGGGTCTCAGAATCTCCCCTCCTTATGAAATTTCGCCATCGAAATTTACGTAAGTACCTGGTATGTCGAAGAGGTGAGGATACCTTAACTTCACTTCAAATTCTAACTCTTGAGGTATAACCTCTGTGCGTCGAATATGGTCATTCTTATCCAAGATGTTAACACGTATCTCCTCATACATTAAATCTTCTGCTATCTCGTCTAGTTTTAATTCAATAATGTGGTTCGGATCGTCCACATATTTACGTAACATCGATACGTGAAAAAAAAAACGTTATGAACACGCGACATACTTGACGGTAAAACGAGTCTATAGGCCATAGTTCCTACTCGATCAAGGATTTCAAATGGGCCAATAAAATCAAGGGTTGAGATTTCATCTCTACATCGATTCTTGCTTCTAGAATAACGCCCTCTCTAACCTTCATCTTCACATTCATCAGCTCTGAGTATGTAGCTTGAGCAGCTTTAACTTTATTGATTCAAGTCTATTCTAATCGTATATTCGTTATCTTCACGTGGGTCCCTAGAGTCTTTAGCTCTATCTCCATCATTTGTAAGTTATACGAAATGGGTCTTTGTGTTAACAACATCACACTCGTAAACGCATACGATCTTCTACTCAACGCGTCAGCTACCACGTTCATTTTTTTCACGATGATATTGAATGGTACGATAGTAATCTTCAACAGCTCGAGCCAACGTCTTTGGCACATTACACGTTCGTTTTAGGTGAAGAAATATTTGAGGGTTTTTAGAAATGGGTTTTGTACTGGGGTCAATACAAAATTCGATTTCACGCTCTAGGGGTAGGCTAAGAAGTCTTCAAGAATATGTCAGGAAATTTATTAACAATAGAAATATCATTCAAACTGTGACCCTCATCCAAGACTTGGATAGTAAATTACATTGATACCTTATCAATTTGCCATCGTCATTCACGACATAGCCTACAGAAAGTCAGGCTTCGGTACATTCCACACAAGAAAGTCAACAACGAAAGGACCGGGGCTCTTTACTTATAGCTTGATATGAAAATGATTGACTTTAGTGATTTGGTTTCTTGAATTCGCATAACAGATTGGTTAGGAATATGAAAGCTAACAACCTTAGGAAAAGCATGATGAGTAGTTAACCAATCGATTCCTAAAATCGCATCAAAGGCAAATATTTTCAAAGAGACAAGATCAACACGTAACGGGAAAGTGTTGATTTGAACAAGATTTATAAATAGTGGAGGTAACGAATGTGACGCCCCCAAAATTAGGTATCCATCACCCATCTTGAGTCACCAGATACATGGTACAGAATTTAAATACAACTTAATAATATAACTGTCGTGTACAATACAAAAAAACATAAACTGTGAGTTTGAATACAAATATTGTCTACTAGAGATTATACAAACTCAAAAGGAGTCCTCATTACAATTATTATCACACTATTTCACAGAATAGTGAGGACTACTAATGCACCATCTAGGACCATCACTCTGTTCCCCGACTAGTCCCAACTACGTTCTCATTTCCTGAAGAGAACGGTGAAAGAAAGGTTGAGCTCAACTAGCCCAATAAGAAATATTATGACTAAGATAATGTAGAATAATTTATCGTTAGTCTTCAACAGTGTTAAACTGATAAAATATAACAACTATCAAGTTTAACTGCAGCGGAATAAGCAATCCATTAGAAGAGTCAAGTAGGGAATAAAATCTACTATCTTCTATGATTTAAAAGGTTTTTCATGACTTTTATCTCTGGGACTCAGCTTAATAAATAATCCACATCATCGAATCACCCCTACACTACGGCCAAGGATATTCTTTAGTATCACGACCACGAATTATCCATACACTACGGCTAAAGATAATCATGTTTTCATCAACGGTCCTGATCATGCCATAAAACAATTCATCTTTGCACTACGGCCAAAGAGAATCCATAGCCATAATCATACCAAAAACTGTCCATCAATGCACTACAGGCAAATGACGACTTTTTCCACATCATTTATAACATTACGGTTATGATTATACTGAATAATCCCTGGTCATAATCATACCAAGTCCATCTATGCACTACAAACCACAGATGACTTTCAACATAATATAAACATGAGGATGATGACAATGATATAAGAATTCAATAAAACAAGTTCAAGAATTAATTTATCTAGGAACTGATAGCGTCCAAATTGTCAATATGATACTGCTTTGTAGAGTAAAATTCAAGAATATTCAGAAGAATATTTCCATGAAAAGATACTGGATGAAGCGCAAATATCAAAGATATTCCACTAATTTCATGGGTATAGAAGTCAAAGTTTTAACCAACTGAGTATAATAAAGAATGGAATAACAAAAGAAATCACCATGCATGCGATAGACCGCACAGGCAGGTTATTCCAACATAATAATAAAGGATGGAACCAGGTCCGGCGTAAACGCACGGACATGATATTCCGACAGAATAATAAATAATGGAACCAGGTCCGGCGTAAACGCACAAACATGATATTCCGACAGAATAATAAATAATGGAACCAAGTCCAGCGTAAACGCACAGACAGGATATTCTGACAGAATAATAAAGAATGAAATATTAGAAGAATGTCACCATTTATAGGGTAGCCCGTGTATACAGGTTATTCCAACAGAATAATAAATAATAGAATAACAAAAGTTTTCTTCATGAATACAAAAGAAATAATACCCCTTATGAGTACAACAAATAATATCCCTTACCGTATAAGAAACTGAATATAAGAGTAGGGAAGTAGAATAATACTTTTCTATAGTTTCTCTTATAATTCTCTCTCTAGAGTTTCACTGAATTCGTAAGAAATAATGAAGGAATGAGCTTCTATTTATAGGAAAATGGTATGAATAGTAACTAATTCATGAACGGTCCAGATTGATTTACTATTAAAACTTAAAACAACGGTCCATATTGATTTACTATTAAAACTTTAAACCAGCGATCCATATTGATTTACTATTATAACTCCACCAGCGGTCCATATTGACTTACTATTATATCTTTAACCAACGGTCTGAAAAATTAGCACATCTCCTCATGGAATAATATTGTACCCAAATACACGAATGCACAATACGATAGTGAATAGTAATCGGGTGAATAATAACTCATGAATAGTAACTCGTGAATAGTAACTCATGAATAATAACTCATGAATATTACTCCGACACGAAAAGTGTCCCGAATACCCGATTGAACAATATATCATATTATGCAGATAATACTGTAACAATAATTAAATCAATAATATGAGAGATATGATGCAACAATTACTGTAGCAATAATTGACTATAAATGAGTGATTTCTCACATAAGCATCAATAATCAATATCGTGTGCTACTGTACAACCACGCGTATTACTGTACTTTTAACACCGGGTGTTTCAACAGTTAACGGTAAAATTTCCGTCATTATTTTCATAAAGTATTTTTGTCGTTTTCTCTATCCGACAATAATTCTGTTGTGGGGTCCACCAATGATTGTACCGTCGTACGGATATTCCCTGACAAAAAGAATATTTCCCGACCAATCGAATATTATACAACCACTTGCTTACTTTGCAAAATTTGTAAATATTACCTACAACTATAACATTACATTAAATCAACACCATAATATAAAAAAAATATTTCGAGAAAATTAAATATTTATTCATAAAATCTGGGGTTTCACAATCTCCTCTCCTTATGGAATTTCACCCTCGAAATTTACGTACGTACCTGGTATCCTGAAGAGGTGAGGGTATCTTGACTTCATTTCAGATTCTAACTCTTGAGGTATAACCTTTGAGTGTCGAATATAATCCTTCTTATCTAATATTTTAACACGTATCTCCTCATACGTTAAATCATCCGCTATCTCGTTCGGTTCTAAATTAATAATGTGGTTCGGGTTGTCCCCATATTTACGTAACGTCGATACGTTAAAAACGTTATAAACACGTGACATACTTGGCGGTAAAACGAGTCTATAAGCCACAGTTCCTATCCGATCAAGGATTTTAAATAGGCCAATAAAATCGAGGGTTGAAATTTCCTCTCTTCGTCGATTCTTGCTTCTAGAATAACGCCCTCTTGAACCTTCTTCTTCACATTCATCAGCTCTGAGTTTGTAGCTTGAGCAGCTTTACCTTTATCGATTCAAGTCTATTCTAATTGTATATTCATTATCTTCACGTGGGTCCCTAGAGTCTTTAACTCTATCTCCATCATTTATAAGTTATACGAAATGAGTCTTTGTGTTAACAACATCACACTCGTAAACGCATACGATCTTCTACTCAACGCGTCAGCTACCACGTTCATTTTTCCCACGATGATATTGAATGGTACGATCGTAATCTTCAACAGCTCGAGCCAACTTCTTTGGCACATTACACGTCCGTTTTAGTTAAAGAAAATATTTGAGAGTTTTAGAAATGGGTTTTGTACTAGGGTTAATACAAAATTGCGCTAAGTGACCTTCTCTTCCACAATTATAGCATGCTTTGGACGACATCGCGCAGTTTGGACTGATGTGTCCCTCCCCTCCGCATTTGAATCATATGTTAGGTGGTAGTTCTCCTTCCTTAACAACGGGTGTTGGTGTTGACGTCTTTCCATCATCGTTGAATTTTTTCTTCTTGAAATGTCCATTCGTATTGTTTTGACCATGATTACCACCGAAGTGGTTACCATTTCTTGCATGTTGATTCCCTCCATGCTTATTGTCACCGCTTTGATGATTGTTATCACCGGTATTATCATTTTGCCAGCTGCTCTCTTTTGGTTGCTTTGACTCGTTATCGCGCTCCACTAATTGAGCCCTATTTACAACATCTAAATACAAACATAGTTTATGAGAAATAAGATATTGATGTATCTCTGACTTCAAACCTCTTAAAAACATCCGCGTCATTCTCTCTTCATTATCAACCAAGTGGGACACAAATCGGGACAACTCGGCAAACTTGGCTTTGTAGTGCGACACTGTCATGTTGTTTTGCTCTAACTTGATAAATTCCACCTCCTTCATGTGACGAATGCTTTCGGGAAAGTATTTGTCATTGAACAACTCTTGGAAATTCTTCCAAGACATCTTGAGTGCGTCAGGTTTGGTACGTTTTACAGATTCCCACCAGTGATCTGCCTCTTCAAGCAACATAAAGGTGACAAAGGGAACTTTTTGCTCCTCGGAGCATCCCAAGACATCAAATATCTTCGTGATCTGCTTTAACCACGTCTCCACCTTAAGTGGTTCTGGCTTTCCCAAAAACTTCGGTGGTCCCAGCTCCTTGAATTGTTTAGTGGTGACCAACTGTGGGTTGTCATTGTTTCCTCGTGTATTATGAACAGGAGCCGCCTTCGCCTGATGTTGCATGAATTCTAAAAAGTTCCTAAACGTACCGTCATTCGTCAATTGATCAGAGTTGTTGTTTATAGGAGGATTATCGCCATCCTGTTGCACATTGTCCTGATTATTAATCTGTGGAGAATCAACGGTCTCCTGTGCTCCATTGCTATTCTCAACATTCTCGGATGTAATTTTCAGATACTGTCACAAAACAAAGGTTAATTGACATGTAACATATTATCCCTATATTCTGACCGTACCAAATAAACTTAGGTAGGTCATACTAGCAAAGAAATTTCCCGTCTCTCTCCTCATAGTTCTATTCTCACATCCTATCCAGGGATCATATCCCTAAGCTTTGATACCAACTGTGACGCCCCTAAAATTAGGTATACGTCACCCATCTTGAGTCGCCAGATACATGGTACAGAATTTAAATACAACTTAATAATACAACTGTCGTGTACAATACGACAAAACATAAACTGTGAGTTTGAATACAAATATTGTCTACTAGAGATTATACAAACTCAAAAGGAGTCCTCATTACAATTATTATAACACTATTTTATAGAATAGTGAGGACTACTAATGCACAATCTAGGACCATCACTCTGTTCCCCGACTAATGCCAGCTACGTTCTCATTTCCTGAAGAGAACAGTGAAAGAAAAGGTGATCTCAACTAGGCCAGTAAGAAATATTATGACTAAGATAATGCAGAATAATTTATCGTTAGCCTTCAACAGTGTTAAACTGATAAAATATAACAACTATCAAGTTTAACTGCAGCTGAACAAGCAATCCATTAGAAGAGTCAAGTAGGGAATAAAATCTACTATCTTCTATGATTTAAAAGGTTTTTCATCACTTTTATCGCTAGTAATCAGCTTAATAAATAATCCACATCATCGAATCACCCCTGCACTACGGCCAATGATATTCTTTAGTATCACGACGACGAATTATCCACGCACTACGGCTAAAGATAATCATATTTTCATCAACGGTCCTGATCATGCCATAAAACAATTTATCTTTGCACTACGGCCAAAGAGAATCCATAGCCATAATCATACCAAAAACTGTCCATCAATGCACTACGGGTCAATGAGGACTTTTTTTAAATCATTTGTAACATTACGGTTATGATTATACTGAATAATCTCTGGTCATAATCTTACCAAGTCCATCTATGCACTACAGGCCACAGATGACTTTCAACATAATATAAACATGAAGATGATGACAATGATATAAAAATTCAATAAAACAAGTTCAAGAATTAATTTATCTAGGAACTGATAACGTCCAAATTGTCAACATGATACTTCTTTGTAGAGTAAAATTCAAGAATGCTCAGAAGGATATTTCCATGAAAAGATACTGGATGAAGCGCAAATATCAAAGATATTCCACTAATTTTATGGGTATAGAAGTCAAAGTTTTAACCAACTGAGTATAATAAAGAATAGAATAACAAAAGAAATCACCATGCATGCAATAGACCGCACAGGCAGGTTATTCCAATAGAATAATAAATGATGGAACCAGGTCCGGCGTAAACGCACAGACAGGATATTCCGACAGAATAATAAATAATAGAACCAAGTCCGGCGTAAACGCACAGACAGGATATTCCGACAGAATAATAAATAATAGAACCAGGTCCAGCGTAAACGCACAGACAGGATATTCCGACATAATAATAAAGAACGGAATATTAGAAAAATGTCGCAATGTATAGGGTAGCCCGCGTATACAGGCTATTCCAACAGAATAATAAATAATGGAATACCAAATAAACTTAGGTAGGTCATACTAGCAAAGGAATTCCCTGTCTCTCCCCTTCTAGTTCTATTCTAACATCCAAGCCAGGGATTCTATCCCTAAGCACTGATACCAACTGTGACGCCCCCAAAATTAGGTATACATCACCCATCTTGAGTCGCCAGATACATGGTACAGAATTCAAATACAACTTAATAATACAACTGTCGTGTACAATACGACAAAACATAAACTGTGAGTTTGAATACAAATATTGTCTACTAGAGAGTATACAAACTCAAAAGGAGTCCTCATTACAATTATTATCACACTATTTCACAGAATAGTGAGGACTACTAATGCACCATCTAGGACCATCACTCCGTTCCCCGACTCGTCCCAGCTATATTCTCATTTCCTGAAGAGAACAGTGAAAGAATGGGTGAGCTCAACTAGCCAGTAAGAAATATTATGACTAAGATAATGCAGAATAAATTATCATTAGCCTTAAACTTAAACAGTGTTAAACTGATACAATATAACAAACATCAAGTTTAACTGCAACGGAACTAAGAAATCCATTAAAAGAGAAGAGAATAAAATCTACTATCTTTTATGATTTAAAAGGTTTTTCATTACTTTTATCGCTGGGACTCAGCTTAAAAAATAATCCACATCATCGAATCACCCCTACACTATGACCAAAGATATTCTTTAGTATCATGACCACGAATTATTCATGCACTGCGGCTAAAAATAATCATGTTTTCATCAACGATCCTGATCATGCCATAAAACAATTCATCTTTGCACTACGGCCAAAGAGAATCCATAACTATAATCATACCAAAAACTGTCCATCAATGCACTACGGGCCAATAAGGACTTTTTCCACATCATTTGTAACATTACGGTTATGATTATACCGAATAATCCCTAGTCATAATTATACCAAGTCCATCTATGCACTACAGGCCACAGATGACTTTCAACATAACATAAACATGAGGATGATGACAATGATATAAGAATTCAATAAAACAAGTTCAAGAATTAATTTATCTAGGAACTGATAACGTCCAAATTGTCAACATGATACTGCTTTGTAGAGTAAAATTCAAGAATGCTCAGAAGAATATTCTCATGAAAAGATACTAGATGAAGCACAAATATCAAGGATATTCCACTAATTTCATGTAGTATAGAAGTTAAAGTTTTAACCAACTGAGTATAATAAAGAATGGAATAACAAAAGAAATCACCATGCATGCGATAGACCGCACAGGCAGGTTATTCCAACAGAATAATAAATAACGGAACCAGGTCTGGCGTAAAATGCTCAGACAGGATATTCCGACAGAATAATAAAGAACGGAATATTAGAAGAATTTCACCATGTATACGGTATTTCGCATAAACAGGTTATTCCAACAGTATAATAAGAATGGAATAACAGAAGAATTTCACCATGTATGCGGTACTTCGCATATATTATTTCAACATACTAATAAAGAATGGAATAACATAAGTTCTCTTCACGAATAAGAAAGAAAAAATACCCCTTACGGGTACAACAAATAATATCCCCTACCGTAAGAAAAAAGTATTCCGACTGGTAGGACGGGAATATACTTGAAGAAAACTTGCACTACGCTCAAAGCTTTCTTAAACTCTAAAGAAATACGCTCAGGATTATAGAAGAAGAACTTTCTCTATTGTTTCTCTCTCTAGAGTTTCAGTGAATTCGTACGAAATAATGAATGAATGATCTTTTATTTATAGAAAAATGGACTGCATAGTAAATAACTCATGAACGGTCCAGACTGATTTACTTTAATCTGAAGGTCCATAATTAAAGCAAAATTTTTTAAATAAAATATAATATATTCTATTTATAATCTAATAAAATGAATAACTTTATAAAAGATTTTACTATACAAACACTATGCAGGCACTATGCAAATACTATGCATAATAAAATATAATATATTCTATTTATAGAATAACTTTATAAAAGTGTTCTGTTTTATATAAAAAGATTTTACTATGCAAAATACTATGTAGACACTATGCAACATTATGCATAATAGAATTTAATATATTTTATTTATAGAATAACTTTATAAAAGTATTCTGTTTTATATAAAAAGTTTTTCTGTTTTATTACATTAATAATACCAATAACACAAAAATGAGTGACTTATCACGTAAGCATCAATATACCGTGTGCTACTATGCAACCACGCATATTACTATATTTTTACTACCGAGTGGTTCAACAGTATTAACGGTAAAACTTCCGTCATTATTTTCATAAAATATTTTTGTTATTTTCTCAATCAGACAATAATTCCGTTATGGGGTCCACCAATGATTGTGTCGTTGCACAAATATTCCCTGATAAAATATTCCCCGACCAATCGAATATAATATAACAACTTGCATACTTTGCAAAATTTATAAATACTACTCATAACTATAACATTATCTCAAATTCACACCATAATATTAAAAACAAATATTTCGAAAAAAATTAAATTTTTGTTCATAAAATCTGGGGTCTCACAAAATACTTCATAAAAATCTCTTCAGTATTTTCAACAACCTTTATTCATATTATTATAACTCACAATATTAACAACAAGGACATTTCCAGCAAAGAGGGGGCTTTCCGATAAGGATTTCTCTCTATTGGCGCGCAATTAGGTGACCAAACATCTCCTGGACAGAACTTTATAGACATTATTAATTATGCAAATAATAATATGAATAACTTGTCATCTCAATATTGATTTAATAATATATAAAAATATTGACAATAATTTAATCAAATAACGTGAAATACTATGCAGCAATTACTGTAGCAATAATTGAACAAAACTAAGTGACTTCTCACGTAAGCATCAATAATCAATATTGTGTGTTACTATGCAACCACGCGTATTACTGTACTTTTACCACCGAGTTTTCAACAGTTTAACGGTAAAACTTTCGCAGTTATTGTAACAACCCCAAAATAGGTCCATTCCATCCAACCCATTCTGAGTCACCAAATACATGGTACAGAAAACAACTACAATTTTATTACAACAATTGTCGTACAAAATACAACAACACTTAAACTGTGAGTTTAAATACAAATATATACCAACTGTGACAAATGTCCCATCAGTGGACATCACTTCATAATGACACCTTACATAAAGGTATAGTCGAAAACTATTTTAGAAATTAAAATATTTGGGAAGTGCTCAAGGAAATCTTTATACATGGGAGGCCATGCGTATAGGTTATGATAGATATCATATGGCCACAGAATTATCCTTGGTTGACCCAATAGACCCCAAAGAAAAATGAGAAGATTACTATCATATTCTTCCCAATGGTGAGTCTTCTCTTGACATATCATTATCTCCGCTGTCTCTAATTGGGAATTAAACTCCAAACAAACACCAAGATTATATAGGTAGTGCTTGTAAATATACTCAGCAAGTGGATGAGTACAACCCTGTCTTATGATGACACGAGGTTGTATGTCATTAGACATCTTGTATGATAGTGACAAAACACCCTTCCAAGTTAAATTCACCTCACCCTCAACATCTACAGACCATCATTCTATTCCCTCGCTATCCCCCGCTCGACCCAGCTACACTTTTATTACCTGAAAGGAATTGTGAAGCAAAAGGTGAGCACAACTAGCTCAGTAAAGAATATCATGACTAAAGATAAATAAATTATCAATAGCCTTCAACAGTAATAAACCAGAGATTTAGAACATATGGTAGATGATAAAACTTTTCAACCATAGTTGCAGCGGAATGGGTAATCCATTAGAAGAGTCAAATAGACCATAAAATCTATTATCTTCTCCATGTTAAAAGTCCACCAACAATGTTTTATCCCTGTAACATTAATCAGTCCACAATCACGTGTATAACTCATAATCGTAATTGTAGTTCTAAATTCCTTTCCTCATCCAGGACAAAGTTAATTTTCATCACCTTGAAACATCAAAGATCATGGTTATACCAAATCACAGTTTATGTTCATAATCCTACTAATAAATTCATCTTTGCACTACGGGCCAAAGATATTCATCAACAAATCATCTTTGCACTACAGGCCAAAGATATTCATCAGTTGGTCATGTTCATCTAAACACATGTTCATCTTTGCACTACGACCAAAGATATTGATCAATCGGTCATGTTCATCTCAACATCTATTCATCTTTGCATTACGGCCAAAGATATTCATCAAGAAATCATTCATCTTTGCACTACGGCCAAAGATATTCATCAAGAAATCATTCATCTTTACACTACAGGCCAAAGATATTCAGTTATATCATCGTTTAGGACTGAGGATGATGAAAAATATTTTAAAGAAAACGAATCAAGTGAAACAAAAGAACAAATATGAATTCGTACTTTAAACAATTTCCGTTCAAAATACTTCATAAATAACCAGAGTGGAGTAAAATTCAAGAATGAAGACCAAAACATAGATCCAATCAAAGATAGGAACTATCACAGACAATCTTGGACATAGAAAGAAAACTTAATTTTTCTGTGAATAATGTCGTATTCGTGAATAGTGCCGTATACGTAAATAGTGCTGTATACATGAATAGTGTCGTATACGTGAATAGTAACTCCGACACCAAAAGATAGAAATTTCACAAAAACATCATCATGATTCGTGAATAGTACTCATGAATAGTAATTCGTGAATAGTAACTCGTGAATAGTAACTCATGAATAGTAACTCATGAATAGTAACCCCGACATGAAAAAGTTTCAAATTTGATAAAAAGTTTAAACCAATATTTCGACATAATGATATTGAAGAAATAATATCATTTATGAAGAAAATAATCTCCCTTACCTCAGAAAGAATAGTACTTCTGACTGAAATACTGGATATATTACTAAAAGAACTTGCACCGTATAGCAATACTCAAAGTACTAAAATACTCACAAAAATACGCTCGATATTATAGAGAGAGAAAGAGAGAAATCTTTAGTTTCTTGTGTCATTTTCAATTCTAACCTAAGCACCCTATTTATAGGAAAATGCTTAGAACACCAAAGCAGAAAATTTAATAAAATATAATATATTTTTTTGTTAAACTTCCTACGCACCCAATTAGTCCAACATCAGCCACACCTCAACCAAAACCATCAAAAAACGTTTTTTATATTTAAAGCAATTAAAACTTTCAAAAATCAATTATTTCGGAACTTCGGAACTTCAATAATTCATAATAAATAGCCCTTTTATCAGAAAATTCGAATCTCGTGGCATTTTATAGGAAATTCAATTCTCTACAACTTTGCAGAAGAAAGTTTTTCCAAATTCCAAGCAGAAATTGACCGAAATCCATAAACGGACGATTTTACAAGGTTATAATCAAATTTCAGTCAAGAAATGGGTCTACCAACATGTTTTAAACAACTTTTGCAGCAAAAATACTCTTTCTCCTCATATTCTCATATATCCCACATTCGTTGTAAAAATATCACCATTATTATATTATAATAATATAATAAAATATTATTTTATCAGAAAAGATAAAATATCAATTTTCAATAATTGTCACTTTAAAAATTTTCTCCATCTATATCCGCATAAAATGAATATTTTTCTCATCATATAAATTAATAATTAATTATTCACAAATAATATTACAGAATCATAATAATGACAACCAGGCAGTTCCCAGTAAAGAGGGGGCTTTCCAATAAGAATTTCTTCTTATTGGCGCGCAATTAGGTGACCAAACCTCTCCTTAGACAGAACTTTCTAGACATTGTCAATAATGTTTTCTAATAATATTATTCAGATAATATGAATTATTATTTCGATAATGGAAAATACTGTGTAGTGACAATTATTAAAACAACAGTAATATAAAATATCCACGCAGCAATTATTGAATCAATAAAATACTGAACAGTAATTACTGTAACAATTATTGAGTAGTGCATTCTTACGTAAGAATCAATAATTCAACAATACTGTATAAAATAGTGTGCTACTGTGCAACAACGCGTATTACTTTACTTTACCCACCGGGTATTCCAACAGTGTTAACGGTAACGATTACGCCGTTATTTATAAAAACTTTAATTTATCGTTTTCTTTATCCGACAATTATTTTGTTATGGGGCCCACAAATGGTTGCGCCGTCGTACGAATATTCCCCAACAGAAAGAATATTCCACGACCAAACGAATATTCCCTGACAGAAAGAATATTTTATAACCACTTGCATATTTTGAAAAAAAAATTCATATATCACCCTTAACTTTAACTTTTATCAATTTAACCATTTTCTGAATTGTAATTATAAGAAAAATTGAATACTTTTATTTCATAAATTTAAGGGTCTTACAGTTATTTTTATAAAAAGATATTTCTGTCAGTTTTCTCATTCCGACAGTAATTTCGTTGTGGGGTCCACCAATGATTTCGCCGTTGTATGAATATTCCTTGTTAAAACGAATATTTCCCGACCAATCGAATATTATATGACAACTTCCATACTTTACAAAATTTATAAATATTACACACAACTATATATATATAATATTATATCAAATCCACACCACAATACTTCAAAAATATTTCGAGTAAATTAAATCTTTATTCATAAATTTTGGGGTCTTACAAATAATATATATTAATATTGGTGTTAATATTAATATTAATATTAATATTGGTGTTAATATTAATATTAATATTAATAATAATATTAATATTAAATATAAATATTAATATTAAATATAAATATTTTAGTATTAATATTTAATTTCAATATTAATTAATACTAATATTTCACTTCAATTTCAATCGAAATATCAATATTAATATTTAGTATTTAGTATTGATATTTAATATTTAATATTTAATATTAATATTAATACCAATATTAATATATATTATTATCCTTGGAGCCAACAATAAAAACTGCAAAAACATACAAAGGGGCAAAGAAGTAATATGGACAATGAAGTAATGGTGATCAAAGCAACATATGAGTAATTAGAACTGACGCCACACCTTGTAGCGTCAGGTGTGATTTTTTCTGTTTTTTTTTAATTCAGACCGTCCATTTTATTAATTAATTGAGGGTGTAAATTATGGTTGCTGAAACAGTACTCTAGCAACCGGTTGTTACGGAATAACACCCATATATATACATGGGAAATGATCCGTGGAAAACATTGGCTATTAACACTGTTTTAACTAACGCTAATCTAGTCGTCCAATATTAGAGTTAATGGCTGAGATGAATGCCCAGCCACTAGAGAGAGTAGCGGCCATCAATAAATATTAAAATCCTCTCTGCTGGCCGCTAGATGGAGTAGCTGGCAGTCAAAACGTCGTCGTTATGACTGGCCGCTACTCCCTCTAGCGGCCAGCAGAGAGGATTTTAAAAATCGTGGGCTGTTAGAAAATTTTGGCCCAGCCGCTAGAGGGAGTAGCGGCCAACAAAAAAAATTGACCTAATTACTGATTATCCTAATTATCCTCATACGTACATACAACTTATTAATTAGTAAAATAAAATAATAAAAAATTATAAGTATAATCATTAATTATCCTTATACTTATTAATAAAATAAGTATTTATAAGGATAATTAATAATTATCGTCTTATGATTTTTAATTATAAATAGAAAATAGTGATTGAATTTATATTATATTCCTACTTAAATATATAAACTCAATCATTATTTCTTATTTATAATTAAAAATCATAAGATGATAATCAGTCATTATTCTTATACATACTTATTTTGTTAATAAGGATAAAGATAAGTATAAAGATAATTACTGATTATCCTTGTAATTATTCTTATAATTTTTTATTATTTTATTTTACTGATTAATAAGTAATATGTATAAGGATAATCTGTTAATAAGTATAAGGATAAGTATAAATATAATTACTGATTATCCTTATAATTATCTTTATATTTTTTTATTATTTTATTTTACTAATTAATAAGTAGTATGCATGAGGATAATTAGGATAATCAGTAATTGGGCCAAATGTTTTTGTTGGCCGCTACTCCTTCTAGCGGCTGGGCCAAATTTCCTAACAGCCCACGATTTTTAAATTCCTCTCTGCTGGCCGCTAGGACCAGTCAAAAAGACGACGTTTTGACTGGCCGCTACTCCCTCTAGCGGCTGGGCATTCATCTCACCCATTAACTCTAATATTGGATGGCTAGATTAGTGTTAATTGAAACAGTGTTAATAGCTAACGTTTTTCACGGATCATTTCCCTATATACATTGTTAACGCCAAGATCTTCTTCAACGTCCCAATCACGTAAGACGCCCTGATCCTGCACAGTAAACACGATAAACACCACAAGCTTGACGGCTTCGACCGTCGGGAGATAACTCAGGCGTGAGAGTCAGTATCGGTGTTCACAAGGTTAACAATGGAGGATATAATGTCTAGTGTATTGAGAGAGATGATAATTTAGTTGTATGTATATGTGAGTGTACCTGTTTGTGAAGACTTAGTTGATAAGTTATACTCTCTTGCTCGGTTTACCGTGCCACCCACTACCGTCGGACACAGCCCCCTGATCTGATAGTTTCTGTCGGATGTGTACAATCCACCCACTATCTCTGTCCTTTGTTTTCTACCGCCGACCGTCGCCGGATCCTATCCACATTAATGCATGGCAGTAGTAACAGTCAACCATCATGCTTTTTCATCACTACATGTCAAAGTAATAGATATTAAAATATCTAATGGGTTAATCTAATGAACCAACCCGGTCTCATAGGGTTTAATAGAAATAACATGATGACTAGGCCCAAAGACTTTTAAGGTTCAATAATGAAGGCCCAATAGACTAATTAAACAAGTGAGCCCAATTCATTCGGCCCAAATAGGAGAAATATCATGACTCAACATATATATATATATATATATATATATATATATATATATATATATAATTAACGAATCGGTTATGACAATGATTCGGACCGTCATAGAACAAAAAATAGTCGTCATAACATGTATTTAAAAAAAAATTAATATAACAAGTATCTAGGTTAAGCTAATGGAAGTGAAGTGGCAAAGGTACAAATTTCACTACAAAAACACAGTTCCTCACCTAAGACCTTAAATTGCCCTAATAGTTATTGGAGTGATAATTAAGTATTATTTATATATTAATATAATAAAAGATAAAAAAAAGTATTCTAATTAAATTTGATTTCATCAAGCACTAAAGAGATCTATCTATTCTAAACCCTGTCCACTTAGAACTTCTCTCGCACGTGCAATTATTTACTCTCTTTTTTTTTCTCATAATAGATTTGCTGTTATTATACTTTTTAAAAATATTTAAATATAATCATCCGACGCATACATTATTCACAAATCACGTGCACCGAACAAAACCCATAGTAAACTACTTTATTCATCCCTTAATATAAATAGTTTTAAAAAATATTTCTGTCTTTTAATTTTTATGGTTTAAAAAATTCAAATAAATATTAATTATTTAATTTTTAATATTACTCCAGGTATTAAATATAACTTTTGAGTCTCCCATTATTTTCTGTCTAATAAATAACACTATCTTTTTCTAATACTAAGACAATATAGACAACTGATATTATATTTAATATTATACAATTATTTTTTAATACTTGTGCATAACTCTAAAACGACTTATATTAAGATGCCGATAAAATAGTTTATTGTACATGTTGTGGGCTGTGACCTAATCTATACCTCATTTTTTGAAAACTTAAATATTAATTATAATTTCTATAAAGTTGGATGAAGTGATATAACTGGCGAATCTACTTGGAGGGCAAATGCGGTATTGTAATTTGTATATGCTCAATTTTTTTAATAGGTATAGTGAGGAGAAAAATAAAATTTAATAAACAGAGATAAATTTATTAAAAAAGTAAACTTAGAGGGGTAAAAAAAACTTAAACTATTACTATAAAAAAATTAAACACGATATATAATATATTCAAATTTTGGCTCTCTACCTCGCTAAATTTCAGCTCAAAAAAATTCGTATAAGATCCCAACTTATTATTAATGAAATTTAATTTTTTCTATTTATTATTTTGAAATAATAATGGTTGATTTGATTAATGTGGATAGTTATGGGTAAAATACGCAAATATTCCAAAATAAGCAAGTGGTTATAAAATATTCATTGTTGTCGGGGAATATTCGTTTGGTCGTGGAATATTCGTACTGTCGGGGAATATTTGTACGACGGCGCAGCCATGTGTGGGCCCCATAACGAAAAGCGATTGGATGAAGAAAACGACAAATATAAGTTGTTTAAAAATAACGGCGTAGTTGTTACCGTTAATACTGTTAAAATACTCGGTGGTTAAAACACAGTAACACACGGTATTGTACCAATTATTGATTCTTACGTAAGAAGGAACTACTCAATAATGGTTACAGTAATTACTGTTCAGTATTTTATTTTATTGATTTAATAATTGCTGCGTTGATATTTTATATTGCTGTTGTTTCAATAATTATCATTACACAGTATTTTTCATTATTGAAGCAATAATTCATATTATCTGAATAATATTATTAGATAACATTATTGGCAATGTTTAGAAAATTTTGTCTAAGGAGAGGTTTGGTCACCTAATTGCGCGCCAGTAAGGAGAAATCCTTATTGGAAATCCCCCTCTTTCCTGGGAACGGCCTGGTTGTCAGTACTGTGATTCTGTAATATTATTTTTGAATAATTAATTATTGATTATTATGATAAAAAAAATATTCATTTTATGTGGATATAGATGGAGAAAATTTTTAATATGACAATTGTTGAAAATTGAAATTTTATCTTTTTCTGATAAAATAATTCATTTAAATATATTATTATATTTTAATAATATAATAATGATGATATTTTTACGATAAATGTGGGATATATGAGTATATGTAGAGGAGGAGTATTTTTGTTACCAAAAATATTTAAAGCATGTTTTATGTGTCAGTGGACCCCATTTCTTGACTGAAATTTGATTATAGCCTGTAAAATCGTCCGTTTGAGAATTTTGGTTAATTTCTGTTTGGAATTTGGAAAAACTTTATTCTGCAAAGTTGTAGAGAATTGAATTTCCTATAAAAAGTAACGAGATTCGAATTTTCTGATAAAAGGGATATTTATTATGAATTATTGAAATTCCGAAGCTCCGAAATAATTAATTTTTGGAAGTTTAAAATATTTAAAATAGGAAAAACATTTTTTTGTTTTGTGGGCAGCCCTAGCATGTGCAAGATAAGCTGAAATCAGTTGTCAAAATGTATGTAGAGAATTTGTAATATATATAATATTATTATATTAAATTTTCTACTTTGGTGTTCTAAGCATTTTCCTATAAATAGGGTGGTTAGGTTAGAATTGAAAATTACACCAGAAACTGAAATTTTCTCTCTCTATATTATCGAGCGTATTCTTGTGAGTATTTTGAGTATACTTTGAGTACTGTTGTTATACGGTGCAAGTTCAAGTCATAGCTTATATCTGGTGTTTCAACTAGAAGTACTGTCTTTCGAGGTAAGGGATATTTTTTTTTTAAAATGATATTATTTCTTCTAATATCATTATGCCGAAGTATTGATCTGAACTTTTAATCAAATTTGGAACTTTTTGTATCGAAATTACTATTCACGTATACGGCACTATTCACGTATACGACACTATTCACGAATACGACACTATTCATCGAAAAATAAAAATTTTTCTTTTCGTCTAAAATATCTATTGTGGGTACTAGCTTTGATTGTATCCATGTTTTGATCATTCTTGAATTTTACACCACTCTGATTATTTTTGAGGTATTTTTGGACATGGTTAAAACAAAGTACGAATCCTTAATCCTTGTCATTTTGTTTCACTAGATTCGTTTCTTTAAAAATATTTTTCATCATCCTCAGTCTTAAATGATGATATTATTGAATATCTTTGGCCTGTAGTGCAAAGATGAATGATTTCTGATGAATATCTTTGGCCCGTAGTGTAAAGATGAACAGGTGTTTAGATAAACATGACCAACTGATGAATATCTTTGGCCTATAGTGCAAAGATGAATATTTGATTCCAGATATATATTGATTGATGTTACAGGGATAAAAGATAGACGATGAACTTTTAAATTCATACATAGAAGATTGTAGTTTGCATTCTCTACTTAACTCTTCTAATGAATTATTATTTCCGCTGCAAATATTGATTTAAAACTTGTTGTCTATTGTATTCTATTAGATTTTTTCCCTGTTGAAGACTAATGATAATTTGTTGTATATTATCTTAGTCATAATATTCTTTACTGGGCTAGTTGAGCTCACCCTTTTCCTTTTTGTTCCATTTTTCTTCTCAGGAGGCAAGAATATAGCGAGTACGAATCGGGGTATGGAATGAAGGTTCTAGAGAGAGTTGTTTAGTAGTCCTCACCATTTTTATAAAATAATGTATCAATAAATGTGATGAGAATTTATTTGAGTATAGATATTGTCTAGAAGATAATGTTTGTATTCAAACTCACAGTTTTATTGTTGTAATAATAAAGTTGTAGTTATTTCTGTACCATATATTGACAACTCAGAATGGGTGATGTATACCTATTTTGGGGGCGTCACAGTTGGTATCAGAGCTTAGGGATATGATCTCTGGTGGAGATCAGGGAATAGAACTAGGAGGGGAGAGACGAGTAAATCCTTCGCTAGTGTGTCCTACCTAAGCTTATTTGTTAGTTGGTCAGTATATAGGGATATTATGTGATATATTGATTTCCTTAATTAACCCTTGTTTTATGACAATATTTGAGAATGTCGACTGAGAATATTAACAGTGGAAATGAGACCGTGGAGACGCCTGTACTCACTGATGAGGAGAACGTGCAACAGGCTGGCAATGTTCCTCCTGTGAACAACACCACTGAGCAGATGATGAACGAGGGGATGTTTAGAAACTTTTTGCAGTTCATGCAAAATCAGACGAGGGAGACTCGTGTTCAAAATACAGGAGGAAATGATAGCAATTCACGGGTTGTGACAGCCAAGCAGTTCAAAGAGTTGGGACCACCAGAATTTAAGGGAAAGCTAGATCCGATCATGGCGGAAACATGGGTCAAACAAATTACCAAGATATTCGATGTCTTGGGATGCACGGAGGAACAGAAGGTTCCATTCGCCACCTTTATGTTCCGTGGAGAAGCAGACTACTGGTGGGAGTCTGTGAAGCATACCCATCCAGCCGCACTCAGCATGTCTTGGGAGACGTTTCAGAAACTATTTAATGACAAATACTTTCCTGAAAGTGTTCGTCATATGAAGGAAGTGGATTTCATAAGATTAGAACAAAATAACATGACGGTGTCTCAGTATGAGGCAAAGTTTGCAGAGTTATCCAGGTTTGCACCTCATTTGGTGGAGAATGAGGAACGTATGACGCGGATGTTTCTGAGAGGTTTGAAACCCGGCATACGACAATATCTCATTTCTCATAAATTTTCTCTCTATTCAGATGTTGTAAACAGGGCTCAATTATTAGAGTGAGATATCGAGTACGGTCAACCGAGGGACCACAATCAGGATCATACCGGAGATAGCAGTCAACAAAACAACGATAACCAGCGGAGAAAGAAAAAGACGGACAAAAATGATAACCACTTTGGTGGTAATCATGGTCATGAAAATAGAAGAAGCGAGTCAGGAGGAGATTTTAAAAAGAGGAGATTTAACAATGACCATGTGAAGAGGACAGTGCCGGCAGCAACTGGTTCTAAGGGAGGAGAACGATCACCGGTCATATGCTATAAATGCGGGAAAAAGGGACATATCAGTCCAAACTGCCCACAACAGTTCAAGGTATGCTATAATTGTGGAAAGGAAGGACATATCGCTCGAGATTGTACGGTAGCGAAACCTAGTTCAGCGGGGACGGTGACTCAAAAGACTGTCCCAGAAAAGTCAAAGTCAACGGTTCTTGGAAGAGCGTTTGTTATGACTGGTCAAAATGCGAGGAACCCAAACGAGGTGATCACGGGTAAGCTATTTATAAATTTTTACGAAGTTTATACCTTACTTGATACCGGTGCTACCCATTCATTTATCTCTCCTGCTTGTGCTCAACGTTTAAACTTGACTCCGGAGAAATTAGACTTTGACCTATCTATGGAAACTCCGTTAGGAGAAACTTTCATCACATCCACTGTTTATAAATCTTGTCTGATTCAAGTTGGCACCATCACCTTACCTGTTGACCATATTTCTTTAAAATACTTGCTTTCGATGTGATTTTAGGGTTTGATTGGTTAACTACTCATCATGCCAAAATTGATTATTTTCGTAAGGTTGTTAGTTTTCATATTCCTAACCAACCTGTTGTACGAATTCAAGCAACTAAACCATTAAAATCAATCACTGTCATATCTAATCATAAAGCTATTCGTTTATTAAAAACGGATATCAAGCTTTCTTAGCCCATGTTATGGATTTGAATAAAGACACGTCAAATTTGAATAATATTCCTGTTGTTATTAACTTTCCTGACGTATTTCCTGAAGAACTTCCCGGTCTACCCCTAGAACGTGAAGTTTAATTCTTTATTGATCTTGAACCTGGTACAAAGCCCATTTCTAAAACCCCATATCGAATGGCTCCTATTGAACTTCAGGAGTTAAAGGTCCAACTACAGGAATTATTGGACATCGATTTCATTCGTCCTAGTACATCTCCTTGGGGTGCTCCTGTTTTATTCGTAAAGAAGAAAGACGGGAGTATGCGACTTTGTATTGACTATCAGGAATTGAACCATGTCACCATCAAGAATAGATATCCTCTACCTCGTATTGATGATCTGTTTGACCAGTTGCAAGGAGCACAGTTCTTTTCAAAGATCGATCTTCGATCTGGATATCATTAGCTGAAGATTAGAACTGAGGATATTCCAAAGACTGCCTTCAGAACTCGGTACGGGCATTATGAATTCTTAGTCATGTCTTTCGGATTGACTAATGGTCCTGCGGCTTTCATGGATATGATGAACCGAGTATTCAAGGAATATTTGGATCAGTCCGTTGTTGTTTTTATTGATGACATCCTCATATATTCCAAAAGTCGTGAAGATCATGAGCATCATTTGAAGCTGGTACTCCAAAGGCTTCGTGAAAACAAACGATATTCCAAATTGAAGAAATGCGAGTTCTGGCTTGAGGAAGTAGCATTCCTTGGGCACGTGGTGTCGAAACATGGAGTATCTGTTGATCCGACGAAGATTGAAGTAATACAAAGTTGGGAGCAATCGAAGTCGGTGACTGAAGTACGTAGCTTTTTGGGCTTAGCTGGTTATTATCGGAGATTCGTGGAAGGGTTTTCTTGAATCGCTACTCCATTAACCCAGCTAACTCGGAAGGATACAAAATTCGTTTGGAGCGAAGAATGCGAGAAGGGTTTCCAAGAGCTCAAGAGGAGACTCATTTCAGCACCGGTTCTAACAATACCATCTGGTATGGATGGATTTGTTATCTACAGCGATGCTTTAGGCAAAGGGTTAGGATGTGTTCTCATGTAACGTGGGAAAGTCATAGCCTATGCCTCGCGACAACTTAAAGAGTATGAGAGGAATTATCTTACTCATAATCTAGAGTTGGCAGCAGTCGTTTTCGCGCTAAAGATCTGGAAGCACTATCTATATGGGGAGAAAGTGGAGATATATTCAGACCATAAAAGCCTTAAATATTTCTTCACTCAAAAAGAACTCAACATGCGGCAGCGACGTTGGCTCGAGCTATTGAAAGACTACGACCACACTATTCAATACTATCCTGGAAAAGTGAACGTGGTAGCTGACGCGTTGAGTAGAAGATCATATGCAGGAACGAGTGCGATGATGTCAAGTATACGCATAGAGCCAACTTTAATAGAAAAAGTTAAGGTTTCTCAAGCCACCGACCCGGAGCTGATGCGTATGAAGAAGAAAGTACAAGAAGGAGCTATTCCGGAAGCGAGAATTGATGAAGAAGGAATACTTCGAGTCCACTCTAGACTTTGTGTTCCTAACGACTCTGATTTGAAGTACAAGATTATGATGGAGGCACACAATACACCATTTGCAATCCATCCTAGAAGTACTAAAATGTATCGTGATCTTTGACATACATTTTGGTGGAACAATATGAAGAGAGAGATTGCAAAGTTTATCTCGATGTGTTTAACTTGTCAACGTGTAAAGGCGGAGCATCTAGTACCTAAGGGTCCGTTGCAACCACTTGAGATTCCAAAATGGAAGTGGGAACACATTACCATGGATTTCGTTACGGGTCTTCCTACGGTTTCTCAAGGCATCAATGCTATTTAGGTTATTGTTGATAGATTAACCAAGTCTGCTCATTTCTTGCCGATACGGGAGACTTATTCCCTTGAACGTCTTGCTAGTATATATGTAAATGAGATTGTGAGGTTGCATGGCATGCCAGTATCCATAGTTTCGGATCGTGACCCAAGATTCACTTCAAGATTTTGGGTTAGCTTGCAAAAAGCTATGGGCACGGATTTACGATTCAGTTCGGCATACCATCCTCAAACGGACGGACAATCAGAGAGGACTATTTAAACTCTTGAAGATTTATTAAGACTCTGTGTCCTAGACTTCAAGGGCAGTTGGGATAAGTATTTACCATTGGTAAAATTCTCCTACAACAACAGTTATCAGGCAAGTATAGGTGTGGTTCCATTTGAAGCATTATATGGACGAAAGTGTCGCTCTCCAATATGTTGGGATGAGGTGAGTGAAGCAACATTGTTGGGAACCGAGTTAGTACGTATGACTATCGAAAAGATCCAAATGATTCGACAACGTATACAAACGGCACAAGATCGACAAAAGAGTTATGCGGATCTTCATCGAAAGGACGTGGAATTTAGTATAGGGGATCATGTATTGTTACGAGTTGCTCCATGGAAGGAAGTTACAAGATTTGGGAAGAGAGAAAAGTTCAATTCATGATTTATTGGTCCATTTCAAATTCTTGACCGAGTAGAAAATGTAGCCTATAGACTCGCGTTACCTCCGAGTATGTCTCGTGTTCATAATGTGTTTCACATATCTGTACTTCGTAAATATGTGAAAGACCCGAACCACATTATAGAGTTAGAACCGGACAAGATAGCCGAAGACTTAACGTACGAAGAGGTACCTGTCAAGATTTTGGATAGGAAGGAGCATGTCCTACGCACAAAGGTTACACCACAAGTTAAAGTTCTGTGGAGGAATCATGCTATAGAGGAAATGACCTAGGAATTGTAAACGGAAATGGAAGCGAGGTATCCTCACCTTTTCGAAATACCAGGTACGTACGTCAATTTCGAGGACGAAATTTCATAAGGAGGGGAGGTTGTAAGACCCCAACTTATTATTAATGAAATTTAATTTTCTCTATTTATTATTTTGAAATAGTAAGGGTTGATTTGATTAATGTGGATAGTTATGGGTAAAATATGCAAATATTTGAAAATAAGCAAGTGGTTCTAAAATATTCATTGTTGTCGGGGAATATTCGTTTGGTCGTGGAATATTCATACTGTCGGGGAATATTCGTACGACGGCGCAGCCATGTGTGGGCCCCATACCGGAAAGTGATTGGATTAAGAAAACGACAAATATAAGTTGTTTAAAAATAACGGCGTAGTTGTTACCGTTAATACTGTTAAAATACTCGGTGGTTAAAACACAGTAGCACACAGTATTGCACCAATTATTGATTCTTACGTAAGAAGGAACTACTCAATAATGGTTACAGTAATTACTGTTCAGTATTTTATTTTATTGATTTAATAATTGCTGCGTTGATATTTTATATTGCTGTTGTTTCAATAATTGTCATTACACAGTATTTTTCATTATTGAAGCAATAATTCATATTATCTGAATAATATTATTAGATAACATTATTGGCAATGTCTAAAAAGTTCTGTCTAAGGAGAGGTTTGGTCACCTAATTGCGCGTCAGTAAGAAGAAATTCTTATTGGAAAGCCCCTTCTTTCCTAGGAACTGCCTTGTTGTCAATATTGTGATTATGTAATATTATTTGTGAATAATTAATTATTGATTCATATGATGAGGAAAATATTGATTTTATGTGGATATAGATGGAGAAAATTTTTTAATGTGACAATTGTTGAAAATTGAAATTTTATCTTTTTCTGATAAAATAATTCATTTAAATATATTATTATATTTTAATAATATAATAATGATGATATTTTTACCATAAATGTGGGATATATGAGTATATGTAGAGGAGGAGTATTTTTGTTACTAAAAATATTTAAAGCATGTTTTATGTGTCGGTGGACCCCATTTCTTGACTGAAATTTGATTATAACCTGTAAAATCGCCCGTTTGTGGATTTCGGTTAATTTCTGTTTGGAATTTGGAAAAATTTTCTTCTGTAAAGTTGTAGAGAATTGAATTTTCTATAAAAAATAGCGAGATTCGAATTTTCTGATAAAAGGACTATTTATTATGAATTATTGAAGTTCCGAAGCTCCGAAATAATTGATTTTTGGAAGTTTAAAATATTTAAAATAGAAAAAACGTTTTTTTTTTGTTTTGTGGGCAGCCCTAGCATGTGCAAGATAAGCTGAAATCAGTTGTCAAAATGTGCGTAGAGAATTTGTAATATATATAATATTATTATATTAAATTTTCTACTTTGATGTTCTAAGCATTTTCCTATAAATAGGGTGCTTAGGTTAGAATTAAAAATCACACCAGAAACTGAAATTTTCTCTCTATATATTATCGAGCGTATTCTTGTGAGTATTTTGAGTATACTTTGAGTACTGTTGCTATATGATGCAAGTTCAAGTCATAGCTTATATCCGGTGTTTCAACTAGAAGTACTGTCTTTCGAGATAAGGGATATTATTTTTTTTAAATGATATTATTTCTTCTAATATCATTATGCCGAAGTATTGATCTGAACTTTTAATCAAATTTAAAATTTTTTGTGTCGGAGTTACTATTCACGTATACGACACTATTCACGAATACGACATTATTCATAAAAAAATAAAAATTTTCCTTTTCGTCTAAAATATCTATTGTGGATACTAGCTTTAATTGTATCCATGTTTTGATCATTATTGAATTTTACACCACTATGATTATTTTTGAGGTATTTTTGGACATGGTTAAAATAAAGTACGAATCCTTAATCCTTGTCATTTTGTTTCACTGGATTCGTTTCTTTAAAAATATTTTTCATCATCCTCTGTCTTAAATGATGATATTATTGAATATCTTTGGCCTGTAGTGCAAAGATGAATGATTTCTGATGAATTTTTTTGGCCCGTAGTGCAAAGATGAACAGGTGTTTAGATAAACATGACCAACTGATGAATATCTTTGGCCTATAGTGCAAAGATGAATATTTGATTCTAGATATATATTGATTGATGTTACAGGGATAAAAGATAGACGATAAACTTTTAAATTCATACATAGAAGATAGTAGTTTGCATTCTCTACTTAACTCTTTTAATGAATTATTATTTCCGCTGTAAATATTGATTTAAAACTTGTTGTCTATTGTATTCTATTAGATTTTTTTTCCTGTTGAATACTAATGATAATTTGTTGTATATTATCTTAGTCATAATATTCTTTACTGGGCTAGTTGAGCTCACCCTTTTTCTTTTTATTCCATTTTTCTTCTCAGGATGTGAGAATATAGCGAGTACGAGTCGGGGTATGGAATGAAGTTTCTAGAGAGAGTTGTTTAGTAGTCCTCACCATTTTTATAAAATAATGTATCAATAAATGTGATGAGAATTTATTTGAGTATAGATATTGTCTAGAAGATAATGTTTGTATTCAAACTCACAGTTTTACTGTTGTAATAATAAAGTTGTAGTTATTTCTGTACCATGTATTGACAATTCAGAATAGGAGATGTATACCTATTTTTGGGGCGTCACAATTCGTCTCTACTGGGAATAGATCCAGGATGATCCGCCCATAATATATGAAAATGTGTACTATATTCTAAATTGGAAAAAATGTATGTACAGTTGTACACAATTGTGTATTACACAGTATGGCTATGACGATGATTTTTTGGACTTCACCCATCGCTATAGCTATTCTGGGCTATAACGACAGGTGAATCGTCGTGATAGTCCAAAAAAATCCGTCATCATAGTCGTATTGTATAATACACAGCTGTGTATATACATATAATCATTCAAAATTTTACCTAGCTAGTAAAGTTTTAAGATACACATGCAATGCATTGAAAATAGGGGTAACAAAGTAGCTTGAGCTAGCATTTTAATATTATGTGTCTCACACGGACTACGTAGCTAATCTAGCATACTCCACCAATGCAACACTATCCCATTATTATTATTATTATTATTTTGTGGTAGTTTTAATTACTAATAAAAGGATATAATATTTTTAATTCAAAAAACATATAACTAAGTTTTTTTAATCAAAATCATTTAATATTTAAACATAGTTTGTATGCTTTTTAATAATAATAATAATAATAATAATAATAATATATATATATATATACACGGTCCGGATCAAGTGCATACCCCTTATCTTACTCACCTCCCTTTAGACGACAGTTTCAGTCATACAATCGTCGTCTATACTTCTAGCGACGCTATATGTTATCCGTCGCTAAAAGTATAGACGACGGTTGTATGACTGAAATCGTCGCCTAAAAAGGGGTGAGTACGAGTGAGTAAGATAAGAGGTATGCACTTGATCCTTGTTATATATATATATATATATATGTATATATATATATATATACGGTCCGAATCAAGTGCATACCCCTTATCTCACTCACCCGTGCTCATCCTTTTTTAGGCGACGGTTTCGGTCATACAATCGTCGTCTATACTTTTAGCGACGCTATAGGTTGTCCGTCGTTAAAAGTATAGATGACGGTTGTATGACCGAAACCGTCGCCTAAAGGAGGTGAGCTCGGGTGAGTAAGATAAGGGGTATGCACTTGATCATTACTATATATATATATATTCTTATTTTGTACCTAGTGTGGACAAACTTGATACAATAACGTGAATGTGATGGAAGCTTTCATAAAGTTGGTACTTTTGATTCGGTATTTCTACTAAACAAACTTAAAGACGGAAAATAGAATATGAAATTTAACAAAAACGATCGAGTAGGTAGGTACTCCTTGGGAGGGAGTTTTACTAAAGGGGTGTAACACATTATTTGTTTGGTTTCAAAATTATAGATATATTTTTATTAATTTAATATAAAATTAAAGATATAAAAAATGCTAAATAATATTAAATTCTCAACATGTCATTACTTATATTTAGGTAAATTGAGTATTACCATGTTAATGTCTTACGGTTATCATATATAACAACGTAAAGAACATATTTGAAATAATTTTATTTTTTTAATATATAAAGGGGAATGATCCATAGTAAGATGGACAAACACCATCACTAACGTACAATATAAAAATAAACGATTGAGATTAGCGGATGGTGGAATTTTTTTAATTAAGTTCGTTTATCATCCGCTAATAATAATAGCATATGTAATTCCGTCATTCGCTACATGTCATTCGCTATTATTAATTAGTAGTGGATGATGCCTTTAAAATTTTAATTCAAATCGTTGAATGATATATTGAACGCTAATAATGGTGTTTACCCTACTATAATTAATTTATTTTTCATATATAAAATGTCATTTTATAAAGAAAATATTGATTTTGAAATTGGTGAGCAATAATGAACATAAGAGAATAAGTGTTTATGTAGTGGGGGGCCAAGATGTTGTGATCATAATGAGAAGCACAATTAAGCAAGCAAACATGTGCTATGTAGTCCACCTAGGTAGGAAGAATCTTGTTTATAGGAAGAATCTTGTTTGAATTTGTGGGATATATTAATGTACACATTCAAATTATACATTTTTTTATTGACAAGACCCTAAAATAAGAACAAAATAAATTCTTATTAATATGTGAATCGATTTACAAAAATACAAGAGTGGAAGTAATACTTCCTTTCGTTCTAAATTAAAACTCAATATTCGAGAACATAAAATTTCTAAAAAATAGACAAAAATATACAGACTATGTATTTTTACAATACGAACAACAAAAAAGGAGGCTGACGTGATAGCCACACCCAAATTTGAATTGATTTGTCTTTACCGATTATTATCAATCGAAAAAATCATGAAAAAAAACTTTGTAAAATGAGAAAATTTCAAACTATGAGAAGAAAGATTCAATAGATTGAAAGAAATAATTCAAATTAGAAGAAATAAAACTCCATCAAAAGAGAAAATAAAAATAATTAAATAGAAGAACGTAAGGGAAAAAATTGATAAAAAGTCTCTTTAGTATAGATAAGAGACCCTCCACTTATCTGAAAATATGGAGGCTAGAATTTAAATACGTCTTTTAATGTATAATTTAGATATGTCTATAGATATATCCTAATTTGCGATGGAATTCCGTCTCAAAATCTACAAGATACCACCATCTCTCCGCTCACCAATTAATATTAGTACACGACAAAGTTGATTCCTTCTCGTTTTTGGCCCAACACTAAGATTCCATTTTACCCACGGAATCCCAATTATTCCCTTCGTCAGCTTAATATAAGTAGTTTTAAAATTATGCAGAAGTGTTAAAAAATGATTGTATAATACTCCCTCCATTTTATTATATCTGACATTTAAAGAGTTTATTTTTCTCAAAATAATAAACGTTTTACAAGTACAAAGTTAAATTGTCCACTTTTATTCAAATACTACTGTTGGGCCATAATACTTTAGACATGTTGAGGTGGGTCTTGAAAGTATTAGGCCGGGTCATTGGGCCAGCCCATCGGATGGATATTATCTTTATTTTAGGGCCTATGAGATATTGGGCTGTGGCAGTGGGCCGAATTACTAGATGAGTACGGTTCCACTTGGGCTTTGACCGGTGTAGATTGGGGATAGAACTTTGACTGTCATCTCTGCATTGCATTTAATGAGGATTGGACAGGGCTTAGTCGGCTAGAGACTGTGGGCCCGAAAAGTCAGTTGCATACAGGACCTTGGAGTATATGAGCAAGAATCACACACAATCTAGAGGTAACACTTAACTAATTATTTTATTATTCTCAAGTCACTAGATATTTATTCCTCCATTGTTAACCTTGTGATGGCCTGTACTGACTCTCACGCCGGAGCTATCCCCCGACGGTCAAGCCGTCAACCTTTTGGTGTTGACTGTGTTTACTGTGCAGGATCATGACGTCTTTCGTGATTGGGACGTGGAGAAAGATCTTGGCGTTAACATTGGCGCTAGAAGGAGGGCTGTGTTCTAGTGTTCTTGAAGTTTTTAATCACAAATTGTAGCTGCTCTATGTCGGAATCCATGGTGAAGAAGAGTAGCACAGTTACCTCTGAAGGATACCTGATGGCTATGACTTCGTCTACACCAATGAGTATCTGTCAAGGATTGATTGGATCTTTCAAAGAGTGCTTATGCTGGTATTGCTTCCAAGCAAATTTCTGAGGGTTCTCGTTCGAGAACCCAAGGTGATGCTAGAAGAAGATTGATTTTTGCTGCTGAGAGAAGACCTGACCATGGTCGGAAAAGGGTAGAAGGCATACTGCTTAGAATCCTATACCGAAATGGTCAGACTGATAGACCGATCAAGTTAGAAAGAAGTCTACACTTTAAAGACACGTCTCGAAGCCGTCCTCGGAGTAGACGAAGACCCAACATCCATTTTCCTGATTGATTGTCCGAGAAGGGTATTCCGCCTTATTGGTCTTCGGGATTATGGTCGAAGCAGAGTAGACGAAGACCCAACAGCCATTTTCCTGATTGATTGACCGAGAAGGGTATTCCGCCTTATTGGTCTTCGAGATTATGGTCGAAGCAGAGTAGACGAAGACCCAACAGCCATTTTCCTGATTGATTGACCGAGAAGGGTATTCCGCCTTATTGGTCTTCGGGATTATGGTCGAAGCAGAGTAGACGAAGACCCAACAGCCATTTTCCTGTTTGATTGACCGAAGAAGGGTACTTCGCCCTATTGGTCTTTGGGATTATGGTCGCAGCAGATGAAGAAACTGATCCAAGGAGCATGCACCTCTGAATATAAGTAAGGCATTCTGCCTTGAGTATTCTCACCAGTGACAAAAAGTTTCACCGAAGTAAATCCAGAAATTACACTCCAGAGAATCCATTAAGGGCGCACCGCCCTGTGGGCATTTGTCTTCGGGAAAATCCATCTAAAGTTGCAGCTCCAGGTAAGGAGTCCGACAAAGCCGTTGCGGTACTTCGGCAGAAGCAGAGCTCGTGGACATTGCATGCAGATGGATATTCTATTTTGGACATGCATTATCGAAGCCGGCCACTACAGATGCTTATAACTTTGACGACAGATGGCGTCATTTCTTCTGATCAGATGCTGGCAAAGAAGACCAAGTACAAGAGTATCAATTTTGTTCTCATTGATGAGAATCTTTATCAAAGAACCTTTTTCGTCATCATTGCTTGAACATTTGGTTCTATTCAAAGCTGCCAATGTTATTTGAAGGGTTCATGTGGATATTTGTGTTAGCTAAATGGTTCGATCCCACATCAGCCATCAAAAGACTATATTCGATTTTATCTCCTATACCTCTTGCTGTCTGGGGGGGTAGTCGTACTGGGTCCATTGCCTAGGGATCAGGTTAACAGACGCCAGCTTATGGGATCGAAGTTTAAAACAATCATGAGGGACTTCGGTAGTCATCCATAGTCTGACAGGCACAACAAATGCCACCTCGGTGTTAGGAGGTTCGGGAGGACTCGCTGACCATTCGATGGTAGCCTCTTCGGCAGGTGGTCACTATTTGGCATTGTCAGGCCCTTCGGGGTAGGCAATTGTCGTCACTTTGGCATTGTCAGGCCATTCGGGGTAGGCAATTGTCGTCACTTTGGCATTGTCAGGCCCTTCGGGGTAGGCAATTGTCGTCACTTTGGCATTGTCAGGCCCTTCGGGGTAGGCAATTGTCGTCACTTTGGCATTGTCAGGCCCTTCGGGGTAGGCAATTGTCGTCACTTTGGCATTGTCAGGCCCTTCGGGGTAGGCAATCGTCGTCACTTAGACTTTGCCAGGCCCTTCGGGGTAGGCGAATGTCATCTTTTGGTTTTGATAGGAGGTTCGGGAGGACTAGCTGACCATTCGATGGTAGCTTTTTTGGCAGGTGGTCCTTTAGACCTTGTCAGGCCCTTCGTGGTAGGCAAGTGTCATCCTTAGACCTTGTCAGGCCCTTCGTGGTAGGCAAGTGTCATCTTTAGACCTTGTCAGGCCCTTCGTGGTAGGCAAGTGTCATCTTTAGACCTTGTCAGGCCCTTCGTGGTAGGCAAGTGTCATCCTTAGACTTTGTCAGGCCCTTCGTGGTAGGCAAAGATCCTTATATATTGGTCCTTATATACTTGTTCTACCCCAAGTGGTAAGCAAGATTTTGATGGTACAAGGAGGATCAGCAGAATTCACTTCACACATGACCGATCTCACACTTTGGTAATAATAAGTATGCATTACTTTATTTTGTTCAAGTGTTGAGTTCGGATTATATTATCATTGTTCTTAACTGTTATATAATTTGCTTAATTATTGACTAACGGATTAAGATAAGAGGCACTTGCATAGTTTTCAAGTTGATTGATGATCCATTATTGACAAGAAATGTTCACACAGAAGTAACAAGGAATGAAGTTGACATTTCATTAAATTACAAAATCAAAAACTTTTTACACAAGTCCTATAAGTTAAAGGAAATAAAATCATCTTCAGTTAGCAGCCTCATCTTCGGAGTCTAGCAAAGATGGATCCAGTTGGGCAGCCACCATTTTTTCTTTGCCCCGACCCCGGCATTCTTCGTACCCTTCATAATATACTTTTAAAATCTCTACCCCAAGCTCGTCAGATGTGCGATAGTCCGCCCGTATTTGATTTATTATATCTTCGGTCAAAGGGGGATCTCGTTCCTGAAGTGCCTTTATCTTACCACGAAGCTTGCGACGCTTGGCCTTCTGAACTTTCTTAATAGATCGAGCCTTCGTCTGAACTTCGTGGAGCTGGGTTGATAATTTTTGGTTGGCTACAACAAGATCCTCTTTGGTAGTCTTCAAGGCTTCGGTCTCAGCAACAAAACGAATATTCAACATAGATAATTTTTGTTCACTGGCTTTTGTCGTCTTCAATTCTTCTCTGACTGAGCTCAGTACATCATAAGTTTATTTCATATCTTCCTTCGTTTGGGCCAATTCCCTTTGAAGACTTTCGCTGGCATGAAGAACAGATTCGCGTTCCTCTCTCTCCCGGGCTAGTGTGGCCTTCAGCATGTTGTTCTCCCTCCTCAAAGTCTCTTCATCAGACTCGGCATTTATATGCCTAGGACGTAAACGCCCAAAGACTGCATTCGCCTGCATATGTTCAAAAATATCTAGTCAGTTTCAAATATTTCAACAAATGAAGAAGTGTTTAATTGGCAAACATCTCATTTACCTTGGCCAAATAACTCATGCCTTCATCAAGAAAATTTCCGTTCGTATGATTATCGAATCGGTGATCATCATTTTCCCGAACGAAGGCGTCAAAGAGCTGGAAGGGGAAGTTGACGTTGTACCGAGGCCACATGGTCGGCTCCCCAGTGGCTTCATCATGGAAATTTTGTGTTGAAGGCCTTGGGGGGGAGGCCATCGGTTGGTCATGAAGGGGGGAAGGATCCGTGTAGATGTTTTCAGGGGAAGGAGATCGAGCTGGAGTAGGATCTCGAACTGGTTGAGTTGCAGGCGTTGGACTAGGGTGACTGTCATTTGGTCGTTTTCTCTTTCGAGTTGGCACTGCTGCGGACTCGGTTATTTCTTCTTCGTTTACAGTTGAAGTCTCCACAGGGTTTGTTGAAGGTGGAATGTTTGAAGAAGGAACCCTGAGCTCATCGGGGGTTAGGGGAATGACTTTGGTTCTCAACTTTTTGATCCAAAGAAGTTGTCTTCGATCATTCGCAGGAAGATCCAATAAGCTTGTTCGAGCCAATTTTGGGATGGAGGTTGGTGGTGTTGAGTCAGCATTCGGTGGAAATGTGTCAGTAGTCGGCGGTATTGGGTCAGTAGTTGGAGGTATCGGATTAAAGGTCGGTTCGGATTCGGAAAGGTCTTCAGAGTCTGATGTGATGAAGATCAGCCGGGGCTTTCGGATGGCTCTTTTCTTTCTACGAAGATGAATAACTTTTTCCGGAAGGATAGGTTCGTCATCTTCGGGTGCACGTGTTTGAGGCTCCTCATTTGGTACTTCGTTAGGTGGGTTGAATTTGGAGGAAGATTCAGGTTGTGAAGGTTCGGCATCGGCATTTGCATTTTTTTCAGTTGCATTGTCTTCGGATGGGATTTCATGTTGTGAATACTCGACGGTGGCTTCTACCGGTTTTCCAGCTAACAGATCTTCTAAGTCTTTCATCTCCAAAGGCGACGGTTTGATCAAGGTTACTACAGAAGATTAACAGTTTTACATCAGGATCTATATCAAAAATTTTCAAATATTCATAAAATGAATTTGTACTTACATTTGTGGTTATACAACCACGCTTGGTTGGAAAGAAGTCTATAATTCCATTCCTCCCTCGGAAAATTGTCCAGAATCTCTATTATCTCAGCTTCACGTTCTTCAGAAACATCCCCGAAGTCTGTGGAAATCTTCTCATCTGTGGCCCAGCCCGGAAAGGAAAGGACTTCGGGCCCTTTAACGAAAAACCATCTTTCATGTCATCCTTTGTTGCTTGAAGGGGTATTCACTAGTGAACGTCTCTCGAACTTCTCCCCTGTTTTTGAAGAATGCTTGCTTATGGTTTTAAAACCTTTCTCTCTGGACTGACCAACCTTATATACAGTGAAGAAAAAGTCGAGCGAAGGTTCGACGCCAAGTTCGTAGCACAGAGCTATAAATGCCAAAATATGAATATATGAATTCAGCATTAGTTGGGCGAACCCAACACCCAGAAACCCTAATAGGGTCACCACGAAGGCGTGCAAAGGGAACCGGATACCTTTCTCCAGAATGGTTGTTGTAACAGCCATCCATCCTTCAGGACGTTGATACATTTTTTCCCCAGACCTGAGAACTCTTATCTGATGGGTATCCGGAATGTGGCAACGAGTTCGAAGCCTTTCCAGATCAGCCTCAATAACCTTCGAGGAGATGTTGGCATGAACGTACAGCTCGTTGTCCCTATAGAATTCAGAAGGACTGGGAGAAAATGTTGTTGTCTGTTTCTTTGTAGTAGTTGCAGCAGCTTGACTAGAGCTCGAAGCATCTTTGCTAGGGTTTGGGTCTGGAACGATGGAGCAAATAGGTTTAACTAGCAGGGGACGACCTTGTTCGGAATCTTGGGACGCCATTGTTAACAATTCGCAGAGATTACAAAGAAAGTTCAGTAGATAGGAAGAAGGCTTGAAGGTTCGAAATTCGAATTGGCAGGTAAAATTGTCAAAATTGGAAAAGTTTGTCTTTTATATTGACAGGTGCACGGTAATCGAAGGCGGCACAGTAAATTCACGGTAATGATGGTGAATTGGAAAAGGCGCTGCCCGGTTTTGGGTCTAAATATCCCAATCAAATTGGGTTTACATCTGTTGGACTTCCCAGTTCTATCTTTGATCTCGATTTGGACCGATTCAGTTGGGCTTTGATGAATTTCACTTTGGACCTTTTATGTGACGCCCCCAAAATTAGGTATACATAACCCATCTTGAGTCGTCAGATACATGGTACAGAATTCAAATACAACTTACTAATATCACTGTCGTGTATAATACGACAAATTACAACTGTGAGTTTGAATACAATAATTGTCTACTAGAGATCATGCAAACTCAAAAGGAGTCCTCAATACAATTATTGTCACACTATTTCACAGAATAGTGAGGACTACTAATGCTATCCTCTGGACCATTACTCCGTTCCCCGACTCGTCCCTGCTATGTTCTCATTTCTTGAAGAGAACAGTGAAAGAAAGGGTGAGCTCAACTAGCCCAGTAAGAAATATTATGACTAAGATAATGCAGAATAAATTATCGTTAGCCTTCAACAGTATTAAACTGATAGAATATAACAACATCAAGTTTAACAGCAGCGGATCAAGCAATCCATTAAAAGAGTCAAGTAGAGAATAGAATCTACTATCTTTTATGATTTAAAAAGTTTTTAATCACTTTTATCGCTGAGACTCAGCTTAATAAATAATCCACATCATCCTTGCACTACGGCCAAGGATACTCATTAGGGTCACGACCACAAATTCCATGCACTACGGGCCAAGGATATTTGTGTATTCATCAATGGTCATGATCATGCCAACAACTGTCCATCAATGTACTACGGGCCAATGAGGACTTTTACCACGTCATTTGTAACATTACGGTCATGATTACACCGAATAATCCCTGGTCATAATCATACCAAGTCCATCTATGCACTACAGGCCACAGATGACTTTCAAAAAAATATAAACATGAGGATGATGACAATGATATAAGAATTTAATAAAATAAGTTCAAGAATTAATTTGTCCAAGAACCAATAACGTCCAAATTGTCAATAAGGTACAGTTTTGTGGGGTAAAATTCAAGAATGATCAAAAGAATATTTCCATGAAAGGATACTGGATGAAGCGCAAATGTCAAGGATATTCCACTAATTTCATGGAGTATAGAAGTCAAAACTTTAACCAACTGAGTATAATAAAGAATGGAATAACAACAGAAATCACCATGCATGCGGAACTTCGCACAGGCAGGTTATTCCAACAGAATACTAAATAACGAAACCAGGTCAGGTGAAATTCACACCGACAGGATGTTCCAACAGAATAATAAATGCGGAATAATAAATGATGGAACCAGGTCCGGCGTATAGCACAGACAGGATATTCCGACAGAATAATAAAGACGGAACCAGGTCCGGTGTAAAACACACAGACAGGATGTTCCAACGGAATAATAATAAAGACGGAACCAGGTCCGGTGTAAAACACACAGACAGGATGTTCCAATAGAATAATAGAAGAATGTCACCAAGTATAGGGTAGACCGGGTATACAGGTTATTCCAACAGAATAATAAGAAATGGAATAACAACAGTTCTCTTCATGAATAAGAAAGAATAACACCCCTTACCGTAACAGAAACTGGATATGGGAAAAGAAAAGTTAAGTAGCAGAAAGCTTTTCTTCTATCTCTCTATAGTTTCTCTCTCTAGAGTTCAGTGAATTCGTAAGAAAATAATGAAGGAATGAGCTTCTATTTATAGGAAAATGGAATGCATAATAACTAATCCATGAACGGTCCAGATTGATTTACTTTAATCTGACGGTCCATATTTAAAGAAAAATCTTTTAAATAAAATATAATATATTCTATTTATATAAAAAGATTTTTACTATGCAAACACTATGCAACACTATGCAACACTATGCATAATAAAATATAATATATTCTATTTATAAAATAACTTTAATAAAGTATTCTGTTTTATATAAAAAGATGTTTCTGTTTTATTACGTTAATAATACGAATAAAACAAAACGTCATCATCGCTATAATAATTCATATTATTAATCGACAATAATTGAATTAAACTGAGCGACTTCTCACATAAATATCAATAATCAATACCGTGTGCTACTATGCAACAACGTGTATTACTGTATTTTTACTACCCAGTAGTTCAACAATATCAACGGTAAAACTTCCGCCGTTATTTTCAATAAAATATTTTTGTCGTTTTCTCAATCCGACAATAATTCTGTTGTGTGGTCCACCAATAATTGTACCGTCGTACGAATATTTTTTCGACACAAAGAATATTCCCTGACCAATCGAATATAACAACTTGCATACTTTGCAAAATTTATAAATACTACCCACAACTATAATATTATCTCAAATTCACACCATAATATTAAAAAATTATTTCGAGAAAATTAATTCTTTATTCATAAAATCTGGGGTTTCACAATCTCCCCTCCTTATGGAATTTCGCCCTCGAAATTTACGTACGTACCTGATATGCCGAACAGGTGAGAATACCTTGACTTCACTTCCAATTCTAACTCTTGAGATATATCCTTTGAGTGTTGGATACGATTCTTCTTATCCAAGATTGTAACACGTATCTCTTCAAACGTTAAATCATCCGTTATCTCATCCGGTTCTAAATTAATAATGTGGTTCGGATCGTCCACATATTTACGTAACATCGATACGAGAAAAAAAAACGTTATGAACACGCAATATATTTGGCGGTAAAACGAGTCTATAAGTCACAGTTCCTACTCAATCAAGGATTTCAAATGGGCCAATAAAATCAAGCGTTTAGACTTTCTCTATTCGTCAATTCTTGCTTCTAAAATAACGCCCTCTTGAACCTTCTTAATTCTTCACATTCTTCATATTCGGGTATGTAGCTTGAGCGTCTTTAACTTTATCGATTAAAGTCAATTTTACTCGTATATTCGTTATCTTCACGTGGGTCCCTAGAGTCTTTAACTCTATCTTCATCATTTGCAAGTTATATGAAATGAGTCTTTGTGTTAACAACATCGCACTTGTAAACGCTTACAATCTTCTACTCAACACGTCAGCTACCACGTTCGCTCTTCCACGATGATATTGAATAGTACGATCGTAATCTTCAACAGCTCGAGTCAACGTCTTTGGCGCATGTTACGTTCGTTTTAGTTGAAAAAAAAATGTTGAGGGATTAAGAAATAGGTTTTGTACTGGTGTCAATACCAAATTCGATTTCACGCTCTGGGGTAAGCTAAGAAGTCTTCAGGAATACGTCAAGAAATTTATTAATGATAAAAATATCATTCAAAACTGTTACTCCAATTCAAGACTTGGATAGTACGTCACATTGATACCAACTGTGACTTCTATCCCTTAACCTAGATAGCACCTCACAATGATACCTATCAACTTGTTATCGTTATTCACGACGTCGCCTACAGAAAGTCTGGCTTCGGTCCATTCCACACAAAGAAGTCATCAACAAAAGGATCGGGGCTCTTTACTTATGGCTTGATATGACAATGATTGAATTTAGTGGTTTGGTTGCTTAAATTCGCATAATAGGTTGGTTAGGAATATGAAAGCTAACAACCTTACGAAAAACATGATGAGTAGTTAACTAATCGTTTCCTAAAATAGCATCAAAGACAAGTATTTTCAAAGAGACAAAATCAACACGTAACGTGAAAGTGTCGATTTGAATCAAATAAGATTTATAAACAGTGGAGGTAACGAAGATTTCTCCAAATGGAGTTTCAATAGATAAATCAAAGTTTAACTTCTCTGGAGTTAAGTACAAACATTGAACACAACTAGGTGGAATAAAAGAGTGAGTAGAACTGGTATCTAACACGGTATAGACTTCGTAAGAGCTTATGATTAACTTACCCGTGATAATTTTATTCAGGTTCCTCGTCACGAGAGAAAAAAAAACGCTCTCTCTTAAACTACCGGCTTTGGCTTGTCTGGGACATCCTTTGGCATCATTATCCCAGCTGGAATTGACTTCATCATACGACAGAATCGAGCTAGGTGACCTTCTCTTCCGCAATTAAAGCATGCTTTGGACTGCTGTGTACAGTTTGGACGGATGTGTCCCTCCTGTCCGCATCTGAAACATACGACCGGTGGTCGTTCTTCTTCCTTAACAACGGTTGCTGGTGCTGACGTCTTTACGTCATTGTTGAACCTTCTCTTCTTGAAATGTCCATTCTTATTATTTTGGCCATGATTACCACCGAAGTGGTTACCATTCTTGGTATGATAATTTCCCCCGCGATGGTTATCATTGTTCTGATGGTCGTTGCCACCGGTATGATTATTATCGTGTTGCTGTTCATTACCTTTTGGTTGTGATAACTCATTATCGCGCTCCACTAACTGAGCCCTATTCACAATATCTGAATATAAACAAAGTTTGTGAGAAATGAGGTATTGACGTATATCGGGTTTCAAACCTCGCAAAAACATTCGCGCCATTCGCTCCTCATTATCGACCAAATGGGATGCAAACCAGGACAACTCCGCAAACTTAGCCTCGTACTGCAACACGGTCATATTATTTTGCTCCAGCTTGATAAACTCTACCTCCTTCATGTGACGAATACTTTCGGGAAAGTACTTGTCGTTGAACAGCTCTTGGAACTTCTCCCAAGACATCTTGAGTGCGTCAGTCTGGGTACGTTTTACAGATTCCCACCAATGATCTCCTTCTTCACGCAACATAAAGGTGGCGAATGGAACCTTTTGCTCCTCTGAGCATCCCAAGACATCAAATATCTTGGTGATCTGCTTTAACCACGTCTCCGCCTTAAGTGGTTCTGGCTTTCCCAAAAACTCTGGTGGTCCCAGCTCCTTGAATTGCTTAGCGGTGACCAACCATGGGTTGCCATTGTTTTCTCCTGCATTATGAACAGGAGCCGCCTTCTCCCGTTGTTGCATGAATTGCTCCTTAAACTGCTTAGCGGTGACCGTCCGAGAGTTATCAGTATTTCTACCTGCATTTTGGACAGGAGCTGCCTTAGCCTGTTGTTGCATGAATTGCATAAAGTCTCTGACCATCCCATCATTCACCATTTCATCGGTGTTATTATGTTCATGAGGAGTATTGTCCTCTAGTTGCACATTATCCTGATTATTGATCTGTGGAGACTCAACGGTCTCCTGTGCTCCATTGATAATCTCAACATTCTCGGATGCCATTTTCAAACACTGCCACAAAACAAAGATTAATTGACATGTAACATAATATCTCTAAACTTTGACCAACTAATTTAAATACAAAATAAATTTAAGTAGGTCATACTAGCGAAGGAATTCCCCGTCTCTCCCCTCCTAGTTCTAGTCTCACATCTTAGCCAGGGATCATATCCCTAAGCTTTGATACCAACTGTGACGCCCCCAAAATTATGTATACATCACCCATCTTGAGTCGTCAGATACATGGTACAGAATTCAAATACAACTTACTAATACCACTGTCGTGTATAATACGACAAATTACAACTGTGAGTTTGAATACAATAATTGTCTACTAGAGATCATACAAACTCAAAAGGAGTCCTCAATACAATTATTGTCACACTATTTCACAGAATAGTGAGGACTACTAATGCTATCCTCTGGACCATTACTCCGTTCCCCGGCTCGTCCCTGCTATGTTCTCATTTCCTGAAGAGAACAGTGAAAGAAAGGGTGAGCTCAACTAGCCCAGTAAGAAATATTATGACTAAGATAATGCAGAATAAATTATCGTTAGCCTTCAACAGTATTAAACTGATAGAATATAACAACATCAAGTTTAACAGCAGCGGATCAAGCAATCCATTAAAAGAGTCAAGTAGAGAATAGAATCTACTATCTTTTATGATTTAAAAAGTTTTTAATCACTTTTATCGCTGAGACTCAGCTTAATAAATAATCCACATCATCCATGCACTACGGCCAAGGATACTCATTAGGGTCACGACCACAAATTCCATGCACTACGGGCCAAGGATATTTGTGTATTCATCAATGGTCATGATCATGCCAACAACTGTCCATCAATGCACTACGGGCCAATGAGGACTTTTACCACGTCATTTGTAACATTACGGTCATGATTACACCGAATAATCCCTGGTCATAATCATACCAAGTCCATCTATGCACTACAGGCCACAGATGACTTTCAAAAAATATAAACATGAGGATGATGACAATGATATAAGAATTTAATAAAATAAGTTCAAGAATTAATTTGTCCAAGAACCAATAACGTCCAAATTGTCAATAAGGTACAGTTTTGTGGGGTAAAATTCAAGAATGATCAAAAGAATATTTCCATGAAAGGATACTGGATGAAGCGCAAATGTCAAGGATATTCCACTAATTTCATGGAGTATAGAAGTCAAAACTTTAAACAACTGAGTATAATAAAGAATGGAATAACAACAGAAATTACCATGCATGCGGAACTTCGCACAGGCATGTTATTCCAACAGAATACTAAATAACGAAACCAGGTCAGGTGAAATTCACACCGACAGGATGTTCCAACAGAATAATAAATGCGGAATAATAAATGATGGAACCAGGTCCGGCGTATAGCACAGACAGGATATTCCGACAGAATAATAAAGACGGAACCAGGTCCGGTGTAAAACACACAGACAGGATGTTCCAACGGAATAATAATAAAGACGGAACCAGATCCGGTGTAAAACACACAGACAGGATGTTCCAATAGAATAATAGAAGAATGTCACCAAGTATAGGGTAGACCGGGTATACAGGTTATTCCAACAGAATAATAAGAAATGGAATAACAACAGTTCTCTTCATGAATAAGAAAGAATAACACCCCTTACCGTAACAGAAACTGGATATGGGAAAAGAAAAGTTAAGTAGCAGAAAGCTTTTCTTCTATCTCTCTATAGTTTCTCTCTCTAGAGTTCAGTGAATTCGTAAGAAAATAATGAAGGAATGAGCTTCTATTTATAGGAAAATGGAATGCATAGTAACTAATCCATGAACGGTCCAGATTGATTTACTTTAATCTGACGGTCCATATTTAAAGAAAAATCTTTTAAATAAAATATAATATATTCTATTTATATAAAAAGATTTTTACTATGCAAACACTATGCAACACTATGCAACACTATGCATAATAAAATATAATATATTCTATTTATAAAATAACTTTAATAAAGTATTCTGTTTTATATAAAAAGATGTTTCTGTTTTATTACGTTAATAATACGAATAAAACAAAACGTCATCATCGCTATAATAATTCATATTATTAATCGACAATAATTGAATTAAACTGAGCGACTTCTCACATAAATATCAATAATCAATACCGTGTGCTACTATGCAACAACGCGTATTACTGTATTTTTACTACCCAGTAGTTCAACAATATCAACGGTAAAACTTCCGCCGTTATTTTCAATAAAATATTTTTGTCGTTTTCTCAATCCGACAATAATTCTGTTGTGGGGTCCACCAATAATTGTACCGTCGTACGAATATTTTTTCGACACAAAGAATATTCCCTGACCAATCGAATATAACAACTTGCATACTTTGCAAAATTTATAAATACTACCCACAACTATAATATTATCTCAAATTCACACCATAATATTAAAAAATTATTTCGAGAAAATTAATTCTTTATTCATAAAATCTGGGGTTTCACATTTTATGACTTATCATAATTCATTATATCATGGGCCTATATTATTTATAGTCTTCCATTAAACCTCCTGCTTAATAAAAGACTGGGGGGCAATGTTGGGCCATAATACTTTAGACATGTTGAGGTGGGTCTTGAAAGTATTAGGCCGGGTCATTGGGCCAGCCCATCGGGTGGATATTATCTTTATTTTAGGGCCTATGAGATATTGGGCTGTGGCAGTGGGCCGAATTACTAGATGAGTACGGTTCCACTTGGGCTTTGACCGGTGTAGATTGGGGATAGAACTTTGACCGTCATCTCTGCATTGCATTTAATGAGGATTGGACAGGGCTTAGTCGGCTAGAGACTGTGGGCCCGAAAAGTCAGTTGCATACAGGACCTTGGAGTATATGAGCAAGAATCACACACAATCTAGAGGTAACACTTAACTAATTATTTTATTATTCTCAAGTCACTAGATATTTATTCCTCCATTGTTAACCTTGTGATGGCCTGTACTGACTCTCACGCCGGAGCTATCCCCCGACGGTCAAGCCGTTAAGCTTTTGGTGTTGACTGTGTTTACTGTGCAGGATCATGACGTCTTTCGTGATTGGGACGTGGAGAAAGATCTTGGCGTTAACAACTACCATTTCTTCCTAATACTAGCATGTCGTTCGTTCTCTCCTTCAATAATCTCACCTACATCGTGGAAATCCCCCGAAAAATGAAGATGCCAACTTTGTTCTTAATACTAGCATGCCGACTTTCTCACTAGATCGTTTGGTAGTGGATTTGAATTTTTTTGGTTTTTATTATTGCTGATCAAAAGATCATCGTCATTAAGCCGGCATTTCACTGAGAGCCTATTCTCAAATACAAAAAACTCTGCTCAACGACATATCAGGCAAAGCCCGAGACGGAGAAATCCTTATCGTGCTTGGAGCTTCCGGATCGGGAAAATCAATATTAATCGATGCTTTGGCGAATCGGATCGCGAAAGGAAGCTTGAAAGGATCAGTAACATTAAACGGCGAGCAATTGGAATCCCAATTACTCAAAGTAAATGCTCAGAGTTCAAAGAATTCTATCCAAATCAAAGAAGAAGCTCAGAGAAATGAACAAAACGCTCGACGACTACTTGGATTCGGCTCTTTTATCTATAATTTGCACCAAAATTGGGAGCAAAAAAGGAAACGAGATCATGAGTACAAAAATATAATCAAACGGAAGGAGTTTCATGACGAGTTTAAGTGGCCACTTAATGAATTGAAGGTGTTTGAAAAGGTTTCGAACGGTACCGAAATCATCGACGAATCAGGGAAACGACGTCACCGGAGGAGCAATTACGAAACAGTGGTTGATCTCAATAACGATGATCTGGATCCAATTAAAGATCATGAAGGTCGCGAAGATCAGCTGTATTATACTAGTTGTGCTCCGTTTCAGAAGTTTGAGTGTTAACGCCAAGATCTTCTGCCACGTCCCAATCACGTAAGACGCCCTGATCCTGCACAGTAAACACGAAAAACACTACAAGCTTGACGGACGGACTGCCGGGGGACAGCTCAGGCGTGAGAGTGAGTAAACGTGTTCACAAGGTTAACAATGGAGGATGTAATGTCTAGTGTATTGAGAGAGATAATAATTCAGTTGTGTGTGTGTGTGTGAATATGAATATGAACGTGTGTATATACCTGTTTGTAAAGACTTGGTTGATAAGTTACACTCTCTTGTCTGGTTTATAGTGCCACCCACTATATCTGACACAGCCCCCGTGATCTGATGGATCCTGCCGTCTGCCTGTAGTCTACTCACTACCTTTAGCCACTGTTTACATCGCCGGCCGGCTATAATCCCATCCATATTAATGCATGGCAGGTGCCTTAGTCAACTGTCATACTTTTTCATCATTACAAGTGAAAGTAATAGATATTAAATGATCCAATGGGTTAATCCAACGAACCGACCCGGTCTTACAGGGTTTAAATAGAAATGATATGATGACTAGGCTCAGTGACTTTCAAGGTTCAATAATGAAGGCCCAATGAATTAATTTAATAAATAAGCCCAACTTACTCGGCCCAAAGAGGGGAAATATCATAACCCAACATTGCCCCCTAGTTTTTTGTTGAACAAAATGTTTAATAGAAAACTATAAATGGTCCATGATATTAGAATTTAATAAAGGCTCATAACAGGAAGTAATTGAGACATACCCAATTTGGTCCACAAGATGAGACTGGTAATGGCTAAATGTTCAGAGTAGGAGGCCCAGTCAATAAAGGATTGAAATTGAAACAGATGACATAAAAACCGGAAGTCCAACCGAGAGGCCTAATCTGACAAAATATCTCACAATTTATCCGGACTCTTCCCTTTCAAATTCTCATCATTACTAACATTTAATGTGCCGGCGTCGTATACCGTGTGACCGTCAGTATAAAGGATACACTTTACCAATTTCGACAGTTTTACCTGCCAATTTGAACTTTGAACCTTTGAGCTTTCTTCTCCTTCCAAAAAATCCTCTCTTTGCTTTACGAAAACCCTAACAATGGTGACTGTGAACTCTAGCCAAAATTCTCCCCTTCGTGTGACTCCCGTTAGCACCGTTTCTCCCAATCCAAACCCTAATCAAGCAAATCCCTTCTCTGCCTCCTTCCGAATTCTTCAAGGATGGGGAAGAGTTTCCTCATGCCAACACCCCCTCCACCGTTACAGAATCTGAGATATGTTTCCTTTGGACTCACTATCAGATTCCGGGTATGTATGCTATAAGGTATCCGGCTCCTGAGGAACGTATGTACCAGCGATCATATGGTTGGGTTGCTATGCAGTTACTTTCCTTGAAAAGGGGATTCGCCTACCCCTTCATGCCTTCGTCATTACTCTCCTAGGGTTCATAGGAGTGGGTTTTGCCCAGCTGGTCCCTAACTCCTACATCCACATCTAGGCATTCATTGCCTTCTGTCACAAGCTAGGGATTTCCCCCTCCGTCGACATCTTCTTCACCCTCTTCTCAGCCGGTAGGTCCCGAGAACGAGGTTTCAAAATGTTGAGCAAACAGTCTCCTCGACCCAACTCCAAATTTGAGAAGAGGCCCCTGATGGATACCCCTTCAAGCAATAAGGGTTGGCATGAGAAATGGTTTTTTGTTACGGGGCCCAAAATCTCTTCTCTTCCAGATTGGACTATCTCTGATCGGATCTCTGCTGACTTTGGAGATACCCCCGAAGACCGTGTGAAGGAGATGGCAGATTTTTTGAAGAAAATTCCTCCGAAGGAATGAAGTTTTGCTCTTCTGACCAAGCAAGCCTGGCTGTATGACCATAAATGTAAGTTTCGAACAACTTTGTAACATAGTTTTTTGAGATATTTAAGTGACATGGGTTCTGATGTATGGTTTTCTGCAGTGTCTCTGATCAGACCAACTTCTTCGGAAGTAAAAGAATTGGAGGACTTTCTGGCAGGGAAGATTACTGATGCGAGTGAAGAGCTTCCGACCGAAGAAACTTCTCGAGCCGATCCTCCCGTCACCGATCCACCAACCTTTTCCCTTCGGGACGAAGAACCCCAAACTGACGAACCCATCGTCCCCGAAGAATCCCACAGACCTCGCCGAAGGAAAAGAGCTGCCAAGAGGTCAAAATCCACTCATCCGGAGACAAACCCTGAAAGTGATCTGGAAACACTCCCCGAAACAATTCCACAAGCGGCCCCTTCATCCCATCCTAGCTCCGCACCTTCCGAACCCGCCCCGATAAAGAGGAGCTTGCTTGACATACCTATACACGATCGGGCGAAGGTCCTTCGTGCTAAGAAGGTAAGGATAAAGATCACTCCATTAACTGCCGATGAGCTTCGGGTTCCTCCGTTTTCGACCGTCATTCCCCCATCGGTCCCAACTGAAACTCAAACACCTGATGATGAGCAGGTTGAATCTGTCTCCATCTCATCTCGAAAGAGGAAACAACCGTCAGATGGCCATCCAGGTTCATCCTCTGCTCCTTCATCAGTCCCCGAACCCACTCCTACTCGATCTCCTTCGCCAGAAAATATACATGCGGATTCCTCGCCAATTCGCAATCAATCCACGTCTTCTCCTCCAAGACATTCGACTTCCGAATTTCAGCATGACGCTATGGCTTCTCCAACCATGTGGCCTCGATTTAATGCCAACTTTCCGTTCCAACTGTTCGACACCTTCGTCCGTGAAACTAATGACCACTGATAAATAGGTTTTATACCTACTTATCCTGTATCTATTACTTGAATTATTTTCTTAATCTCATGTTTCTTAGTTACTTTTCATGCATTTCATGTTCATTTTGTAGGTTATACGTTTGGAAGCAGTGTGAGCGACTATTGGTAAGGAAAAGCAAGGAAAATGCAAGGAAAAAGCAATCCGGACATCGTTTATGCTTTCATATTCAATTCATGTTCTTGGCTTGAAACTTAGACTATATTGTAGAGCGTTTTCTTATCTTTTCGGAAAATCTTGAACCATTCAAATCGGAGTTCGGATGAAAGAGTTATGACATTTCTACCAACGGACGTTGAACTTCACCGTTTTGGGTGGTCATTTGCATAACAGTCACTTCCAGTCCAATTTCAACCATCATCCGTTTGTTATTTTTGAAAGCTCAAAGAATAAAAGTTGTAGATCTCGTTGATAGCTTCGATTTAATAGGTCGCGGGCCCCGTAACTCCTCTCGGTTTAAAAGTTATGGCAATTTTAGCAGAGGAGGTTCCAGCAGAAAATTAATTCGCAGTTTGCACCTTCGCCGGGGCTGGATGTTTTTAGCCTTAGGATCCAGCCGGGGCTGGGTGTCCTGGGCATTAAATCAGTAGCCTAGCAAGCTGGGGCTGGGTTTTTACAAAGGAAATACCCAGCCAGGGTTGGGTATGCGCGAAAAAGAGTAGATTTTGTCTGAATTTGAGTCCGGAAAGGATTGTTTCGAGTTGTTTGATTCAAGGACTTCCAAAAGGATTTAAATAAATGTACAAAGGCTTATAAAAGGAGGGGAATAACATAGATTAGAGGAGAATATTAGGAGATTATAGAGCATTCTATTAAATTAGATTAAAGTAAATTAGATCAAAACACTAGTTTTTATGAGATTTGAAGATTGAAGCAACTTGGAGACCATTGAAGATTCAAAGGAGGAGCAAGGAGGGGGCGTCAAGTCTACAGACAATAGATTATTTCTTCTCATCTTCTTCTATCTTTATCTTTTTAATGTTATTTCAATTGTGGATTCTTAGTTTTAATTCAATGAACTAATTCTTTGTTTGAGATTACAATGGATCTTATTGTGTAGTTTATTTTAATATGCTTCGTTATCAATTATTATGTTCTATTGAGAGGATTGTCTATTGTGATTTGGATTTAATTGTTTAATTGTTTGGCCATCAGTTACCGTGATAATCTATATGAACTCGAGAGATGAAGTATAGATTTAGATCTAATCATGATAGCATGTGTTCAGAATTTTGTTAATAACTTAAACTTAATGAGTGTTAAGGTAGAGATATGCTTGACATCGCATGTAATCGAATAGACAACTTATTCTTCAACCTTCTTCAATTGTAATTCACATAGAGATATAGTGAGTTAGTTGATTAAGGTGTTTAACGAATTTCTATCTTAATTGTGGATTGACGTTAATACGATATTAGTGCATCGAGAGGTGGTTAATACTACTTTAGTGTTCTTGATTAACAATTCAGGATAGAGAATAATTGATGAGAAGTGTGTTAACTTAAATGAAGCAATAAGTGAAGTTGTGATCTTAAATATCCATAGTCGTAATTTAATTAGTGGAATAGTAGTTAATTTATATAGTTTGTAATTCATTCGTTTAAATAAGATTGAGTTGGTTACGGGTTAGTACTTGGTGATTTTTATTAAATAATTCTCTGTGGGAACGATACTCAACTTATCACTTTATTACTTGTTGACCATGTATACTTGCGTGTTGTGCGTAACTAGATTTTATCCAACAAGTTTTTGGCGTCATTGCCGGGGAATTAGTTTAATACATTTTTATCAATATTAGCTTCAATCAAATTAGTCTTAATTTAAACATTTTTATTTTTATTTTTAATTCTCTTCCTATATTTCTCTCTTTTCAGGTACCATGGATGAATTTGCGTATCAATGGCCATACACGAACATGACTCAACCAAAAGAAGCGGAGATTGACAGACTCGAGACACTCTCCACAATGTCAGCACAAATTGAAGAACTTTCGAGGAAGTTGGACGTTATCGCAGCCCAACAGAGTCGAAGGATGGCAGTTACATGTGGCTATTGTGCTGGAAACCATCCGAGCCATGAATGCACCATCAATCTTGGGCCGGTACAGTATGGTGGTAACGACCTCAATCAATATGCATATGATAATTACCATCAAGTTTGGGGGTATCACCCGGATTCGTCATGGGGCTACAATTATGAAGACCAATACTACACTCCAAATTCAACATACACACCAGAATTTTCATGTCCACCTCCATTACCACAAGAAGAAAAGCCAAATCTAAGGGATGTAATGTTGAAGTGCATAGCAAACATGGAGGAGATGAGTATTAGCCAAGAGTTGTCAACCCAAAATTTTAATAATTGGATGGAACAACGTGTCACAACCTCAACCAATGGTCATCAGTACATGGCTTTCGAGACTGAAACAGAAGATTCAAGGTTGGAGGAATTATTTTCCAAGTTCGTAGCATCAACTGAGGAGAGAATGAAGAATCTAAAGCGGTCAACTCAGAATCAAGAGATATCAATTCAAAATCTGCAGAATAAGATAGATCAAATGACCAAAGTCGTAAGCAACTTTCCTCCAAACACTTGGCTTTATGACATGGATGACGAAATTGACGGAGAACCCGAACCAAATCTACAACTGGATGAGCCTCGAGATGTTAAAAAAGAGGAGACAAGTGGGGATAATGACAACAAAGTCGGTGAAGAACTAGCTATGAGTACCAACGAGGATGAGCCGATGTTATTCGTGCCCTAATTCCTTCTCCGCCAAAGATCAAGGGTTCAGTTAGATTTGCAAAACCGTGCCCGCTTGGTAGTCATGTCATCGGCAAAGCTCTTTATGACATGAGAGCTAGTGCAACAATGAAGCCGTGGTGGGACGAGAAAGAGAAGATAGACGAAGAGCTCATTGTGTTGGACAAACTTCCATGCCCAAATATGATCACAAACACAATAGAGATAGCACCTAGTTATTTGCTCTTCTTCATGGAGATCATACCAAATCAAAGAATGCTAGGTGACTTTGATGCATTGGACATCGTAACTGGGAACCTACCAAAAGCTATATTATTTCCGATGGATGGAGGGTTCCTCAACTTTCGAAGAGGAATTGGATAGCATTGACCAGACAAAGTCAGGCTGAAAGACTATAAATCAAGCGCTGACTGGGAAGCAACCCAGGAATTTTTATATTTATATGCTTTATTAGTTTATTTAGTAGATAGAAATTAAGTTGCTTATTAAGTTCTCTTATAATCTAATCCATGTTGTCTCTCTTCATTGCAGGTATTGGAGGTCCAATGGATAGCAAAATGATCGTCGCAGCCATCGCCACCATCAACTCACGCTTAGCTGATTATAGGGAAGTTCTCTTCTACTTATCGATATATTCTTTCAATGAGGACATTGTAATTGCTAAGTTTGGGGGAGTTTAGTTTAGTTCGTTATTGCATGTTTAGTTTCATGTTTATGTTATGTTATTTTGCATATGTTGTTAATATAGTTTGGGTTTATTATTAAAAAAAATCAAAAAATTCAAAAATTCAAAAATATTAGTTAATTACTATGTTCATCTTGCATGAGTCCAGCTGTTTGATGAGTTACATTTTATTTTGGCCAATGATGAGATTGGGATTGAGTAGGCAAGTATAGTACTGACTATTAGAACTTTGATGTGATTTCTTGTTATGAATTGAATTTTTTTCTGTTTGAAACTGGTATAATAAGGATAACACAGTAAAAACAACTTGTTGATTGATTGCGTTTAAATTGATACATAATGGGACTCTAAAGGATAATGCTAGTTTGAATGAAAGAATGAGAAGAATAAGTAGTGATGGCTAAAGTTCGATAAGAACCTAAGTTTGGGGAAAAATTTAGGATATATAAGCTTTAAAAAAAAGAAAAAATGATGAAAAAAATATATATATATATCGTGACTAGTCTTGTTTCGGGGCCTTTGTTACTTGAGTAAGTACGCTCGAAGGGGTATCTTAAAACCTAACGCCCTAAGGTCTTATATGGTCTGGGAGTCGTTGGTCGAAAACTCGTTAAGGGGTAGCACTGTTAGCCTAATGGAATGAGACATTGTACAGTCATGGTTAAAAAGTAAAAAAAGAAAAAGAGAAAAAAACAATAAAACGGAAAAAGAGCAAAAAGCCCCCGTAGATGAAAAATAAAGCATAAGTATCCCATGTTGACCCTCGATATTGGTAATTGTTTTATTTTAGTTGGATCTAGCTTGTTTTTGGATTTCTTGAGTTTACATTGTATGATGCCTTCGAAGAGACTCGTTATGTGTTAAATTTAATTTTATATCAGTTAACATGGTTGTTGAGCACACACGCACTATACCAGTGATAACAATTTAAAACTTGATGAGTGACAAGGAAATTGTTGATTGATTTTGATATGATGTATTATCATGTTTGCTTGATTGGTCTAAGGCCGAGTGAATAGATTTGTGTTTATCAATACTGCTGGATTCGTAGGCATGTAGATTAATTCCATTCCATTCCATTGCATTGCATTGCATTTTTGTTTTATTTTTTCTTGAGGACAAACAAAGGTTTAAGTTTGGGGGTATTTGATAAGTAGGTTTTATACCTACTTATTCGGTATCTATTACTTGAATTATTTACTTAATCTCATGTTTCTTAGTTACTTTTCATGCATTTCATGTTCATTTTGTAGGTTATACGTTTGGAAGCAGTGTGAGCGACTATTGGTAAGGAAAAGCAAGGAAAAAGCAATCCGGACATCGTTTATGCTTTCATGTTCAATTCATGTTCTTGGCTTGAAGCTTAGACTATATTGTAGAGCGTTTTCTTAGCTTTCCGGAACATCTTGAATCATTCAAATCGGAGTTCGGATGAAAGAGTTATGACATTTCTACCAACGGACGTTGAACTTCACCGTTTTGGGTGGTCATTTACATAACAGTCACTTCCAGTCGAATTTCGACCATCATGCGTTTGTTATTTCTGAAAGCTCAAAGAATGAAAGTTGTAGATCTCGTTGATAGCTTCGATTTGATAGGTCGCGAGCCCCGTAACTTGAAACAACCCGGGTCAAATCTCGAGTCCGGAATAAATCTTGGGTCAAATCCCAAGTCCGAATCGAATCAATCCATCCAAATAAGGCCTCAAACCACTGGCCCAATAGTATCTTCTTGGGTCATCTAGCCCACCACAGGCTCCCAAAAGGTCATGACTTGAAGGTACTATTGGTAGTAACTTTATTTCCTTATATGCAGACAAATTTTTCCCCTATCTTTCGATGCGGGACTGGGGTGTTACAAACTCCCCTACTTAAATTTCTGACGTCCCCGTCAGAACCGATCACACACACGACCCAAAGATCTTTGTCTCTCTAGCCATTGTGGGATAATACCGGCTGGCTTCGTGTCCCCACCTCCGGACCTTCATCTCTCCATTGTGGGATAATACCACCAGCCTTCGTGTCCCCACTTTCGGCAACCCGATCGGATGACCCAACCCGAGCTTTCGAGAGTCGGCTCTGATACCATATGAAACAACCCGGGTCAAATCCCGAGTCTGGAATAAATCTTGGGTCAAATCCCAAGTCCGAATCGAATCAATCCATCCAAATAAGGCCTCAAACCACTGGCCCAATAGTATCTTCTTGGGTCATCTAGCCCACCACAGGCTCCCAAAAGGTCATGACTTGAAGATACTATCGGTAGTAACTTTATTTCCTTATATGCAGACAAATTTTTCCCCTATCTTTAGATGTGGGACTGAGGTGTTACATAACTCCTCTCGGTTTAAAAGTTATGGCAGTTTTAGCAGAGGAGGTTCCAGCAGAAAATTAATTCGCAGTTTGCACCTTCGCCGGGGCTGGACTTTTTTAGCCTTAGGATCCAGCCGGGGCTGGGTGTCGTAGGCGTGAAATCAGTACCCTAGCAAGTTGGGGCTGGGTTTTTACAAAGGAAATACCCAGCCGGGGCTGGGTATGCGCGAAAAAGAGTAGATTTTGTCCGAATTTGAGTCCGAAAAGGATTGTTTCTAGTTGTTTGATTCAAGGACTTCCAAGAGGATTTAAATACATGTACAAAGGCTTATAAAAGGAGGGGAATAACATAGATTAGAGGAGAATATTAGGAGATTAAAGAGCATTCTATTAAATTAGATTAGAGTAAATTAGATCAAAACACTAGTTTTTATGAGATTTGGAGATTGAAGCAACTTGGAGACCATTGAAGATTCAAAGGAGGAGCAAGGAGGGGGCGTCAAGTCTACAGATAATAGATTATTTCTTCTCATCTTCTTCTATCTTTATCTTTTTAATGTTATTTCAATTGTGGATTCTTAATTTTAATTCAATGAACTAATTCTTTGTTTGAGATTACAATGGATCTTATTGTGTAGTTTATTTTAATATGCTTCGTTATCAATTATTATGTTCTATTGAGAGGATTGTCTATTGTGATTTGGATTTAATTGCTTAATTGCTTGGCCATCAATTACCGTGATAATCTATATGAACTCGAGAGATGAAGTATAGATTTAGATCTAATCATGATAGCATGTGTTCAGGATTTTGTTAATAGCTTAAACTTGATGAGTGTTAAGGTAGAGATATGCTTGACATCGCATGTAATCGGATAGAGAGAACTTATTCTTCAACCTTCTTCAATTGTAATTCACAAAGAGATATAGTGGGTTAGTTGATTAAGGTGTTTAACGAATTTCTATCTTAATTGTGGATTGACGTTAATACGGTATTAGTGCATCGAGAGGTGGTTAATACTACTTTAGTGTTCTTGATTAACAATTCAGGATAGAGAATAATTGATGAGAAGTGTGTTAACTTAAATGAAGCAATAAGTGAAGTTGTGATCTTAAATCTCCATAGTCGTAATTTAATTAGTGGAATAGTAGTTAATTTATATAGTTTGTAATTCATTCGTTTAAATAAGTTTGAGTTGGTTATGGGTTAGTACTTGGTGATTTTTATTAAATAATTCTCTGTGGGAACGATACTCAACTTATCACTTTATTACTTGTTGACCACGTATACTTGCGTGTTGTGCGTAACTAGCTTTTACCCAACACCGATTTGGGAACAGTTCGAACGGGGATTTGCTTAGCGAAGGCATGAGCTACCTGGCGAAGGTAAATGGTTCTCTCCTATATTTCTGTATTTACCTTCATACTTATACATCTGAAATTGATCAAATAATGCTGGTTATGTGTAGGCCAATGCTGTATTCGGGCGTCTGCATCCAAGGTCTATTGAAGCTGAATCTGAAGAAGAGGCCTTGAGGAAGGAGAACGCCATCCTGAAGTCGGCTCTGGCTAAGGAAAGGACTCAACGCGAAGGCGTTCTGCATACGAATGAGGGCCTTCAAAAAGAGCTGTCCCAAGCCAAAGAAGATGTGAAGACCTCCAATGAAGAACTAAAGTCAACTAAAGCACAATATGAGAAGATTGTCAAAATGAATGTTGACTTGGTTCAGAGGAACGAAATAAGGATGGAGAAGATCGAAGAGCTGAAGGCTTATGCTAAGATCTTGGCCAAAACGATCCAGAAGCTGGAGTTAGCAGAAACTCGTCATCTGAATAAGCGTCAGAAGCTTGAAGAAGAAATCCGAGAACTCAAGACTCTTCGGAATCTTGGGTCCCCTTTAACCAATGACCTTCGCAAACAAATCTGTGAAGAGTATCGGAACTCGGATGAAATTAATGGGGAAATCATGAAGATATATTCTGAAAGCTATGAACTATGTCAGAGTCGTGGCAAGGAGAAGTTGATCAAAGCCAATGTGGATCCATCCTTGCTCGACCCTTCAGATGACGAGGATGATGCCTGAAGCGAGTGGTCTTGTTTTTTCTTAGTTTTATTTAAGAATATTTGCAAAAAGTTTATAGAATTTGTGTAAACATTTTCTAATTTTGTAATTAAATTAAATATTAATGAAAATGTGGTCTCCTCCCTTATGACTTCGGTGCATTTACTTTCTGCCAATACTTCAATATTAATTCAACTGGAAACATGTACAAACTCTTTCATAGATTCAACTTGAACTGTTACTTAACAACTAAACATGAAGTTATTTTAGGTAATAAAGTAAAGAGATACTTATTTAGTTACCGAAGAGTGAGATCGGTCATGTGTGAGGTGAATTCGGATGATCCTCTTTGCACCATCAAGATCTTGCTTACCACTCGGGGTTGAACAAGTATATAAGGATCAAGATATAAGGACCAAGATATAAGGATCAAAATATAAGGACCAAGATATAAGGATCAAGATATAAGGACCACTGATTTTACCGCCCTCGGTAAAAACAATATAGGATCATAGGATTTGTGTGCCACGCTGGGCAACAAATAAATGGGCTGCCATCGAATGTCCAGCGAGTCCTAACATACCTCCTTACTTCATCGGACGATTGATTTTACCGCCCTCGGTAAAAACAATATAGGATCATAGGATTTGTCTGCCACGCTGGGCAACAAATAAATGGGCTGCCATCGAATGGCCAGCGAGTCCTACCATACCTCCTCACTTCATCGGACCATTGATTTTACTGCCCTCGGTAAAAATAATATAGGATCATAGGATTTGTCTGCCACGCTGGGCAACAAATAAATGGGCTGCCATCGAATGGCCAGCGAGTCCTACCATACCTCCTTACTTCATCGTGAACTTAGGATAAATAGGAACATGATCAATTATGAAAAAGTGACTTTTTATTGATAACGGACAATTATGTACAGACTTCCGGTAAATTGACTTGATCTCTATTGAAAATATTTCCGAAGCCTGCCAGCATGCCAAGTGTTCTTGATCTCGGAACCATCTAATGCCTTTAACCAATAAGTTCCTGGCTTTAACACTTCGATCACCTCATATGGCCCTTCCCAGTTCGGCAATAACTTTCCCGTGTTTTGAGGCGTAGATGCTTCGACTTCTCTGAGGACGAAGTACCCTACTTCGAATCTGCGAAGTTTGACCCCTTTGTTGTAATGCTTAGCTACTCTTCGTTGATAAGTGGCCAATTTGAGCAAAGCTACCTCTCTGACTTCTTCTAGCAGATCCAGATTGGCCTTCAATCCTTCGTCATTGTAGATCTCTTTGAATTGACTGACCCGAAGACTTGGAGATCCAATTTTGACCGGGACTAAGACATCAGTACCATAGGCCAGTCGAAAAGGTGAATCCCCTGTGGTGATCCTCGGTGTAGTCCGGTAAGCCCACAGCACGCTGAGTAGCTCTTCTGGCCATCTTCCTTTAGCTTCATCCAGTCTGCGCTTGATCTCGTTTAGCAGCGTCCTGTTGGTCACCTCAACTTGCCCATTTGACTGTGGTTGAGCCACTGAAGTCTTTTTATGCTGAATCCCCAGATCCTTCAAAAATCCTTCAAATTTTGATCCCACGAACTGGCGTCCGTTGTCCGATATCAACACTCTAGGAATCCCGAAGCGAAACACTACGGACTCTTTTATGAACTTCAAACACTCTTGTTCCGTTATTAACCGAAGAGGCTTCGCCTCTACCCACTTAGTCATATAATCAATAACAACTATGACAAAGCTAACCTGACCTTTAGCTTTAGGCAACGAACCCAATATATCTACCCCCAGACAGCGAAGGGTATAGGAGATAAAATCGAATATAGCTCTTCTGGTGGCTGATGTGGGATCGGACTGTTAAGCTGGAATTTTTCACATCTCCTGACATACTCTGTAGCTTCCTTGAAAATTGTAGGCCAATAGTATCCCTGTCGAAGTACTTTATAAGCCAAAGACTTGGCAGCCATATGATCACCATAAATACCCTCGTGAACCTCCCAAAGAGCATACTCGGCCTCGGATGGGACCAGACACTTCAGCAATGGTGAGGAAAATGTCAATCGATAAAGATCCCCGTCAATAAGAACAAAATTGGAACTCTTGTACTTGATCTTCTTGGCCATCATCTGATCTGAAGGAAGGACGCCATCTGCCAAATACTCAATGTAGGGAGTCATCCAGCAATTAGATCGCTCGATACACATCACCGCTTCGTGCTGAATACTCGGCTGCTGCAAAACTTCTAGATAAACTGATCTGTTGAAAACATCTACATCTGTAGTGGCCATTTTCGACAGTGCATCGGCAATAGAATTGTCATTACGCTCTATGCCCTGAAATTCATACGAAGCGAAATACTGAAGTTGGTCTCTTAATTCCGCCAGATATTTGATCATCCGGGTCCCACGAGCTTCATAATCTCCCTACAGCTGTTTGACGACCAACTGAGAGTCACTATAAATGATCAGCTTCTGGACTTCTAGACTCTTTGCCAATTGTACACCTGCTAACACTGCTTCATAATCGGCTTCGTTGTTCGTTGCTTTAAATCCGAATCTGAAGGTCTGCTGAATTCTGAATCCCTCCGGACTCGTCAAGATGATTCCTGCCCTACTAACAGTCACTGTAGAGGATCCATCTGTATATAGAGTCCAAGCATTCTGACCCTGTTGAAGAACTGCAACTGTTCGATCAGACGATTCAGCCTCTGGCAACTCGACATATGCTTCGGGGAACGAACATTTAACCATAAAATCGGTCAAGGCTTGACCCTTAATAGCGGTTCGGGGATGATATTCAATGAAAAATTGGGACAACTCCATAGTCCATGCTAGGCATGCACAACGGGCCGACCTGGCCTGGCCCGGCCCAAGCCTGCCAGGCTTTTATTGTTGACCAGGCCAGATCAGGCCTTGACTTTTAGTCTACAGGCCGAGCCAGGCCAGGTTTAAAACAAAAAAATGTGGCCTGTAAAGGCCTATAGGCCAGGCCGAGCCAGGCCCAAGTGTTCACTTAAAACTTCAAACTCAAATTCTCCTCTATTTATTGAAGGAAAGCAAGGACAAAAATCTTTTTATTAAACTATGTGGGACTATGCCAAGCATGGCCAAACCGACTCTTCTTCTCCTCCATTTATTAAAGGAAAGCACGAACAAATATCTTTTAGTAAACAATATGGGACTATGCCAAGCAAGCCAAACCGACTATACTTATCCTCCATTTATTAAAGGAAAGCAAGAACAAAAATCTTTTACTAGACTATGTGGGACTATGTAAAGCCAAACCCCAACACAAGCTCAAGTGCATTTTGCTTGAATTATTATGACTTGAACTCTCCTCTATTTATAGAAGAAAATTAGGGACAAGAAATGTTAATTAGACTATGTGGGACTTTGAAACAAAAATGTAATTGAACTAAATGTCTCTCATTCTTATAGTTTGCTTGTTCAAGGAGGATGTAAACTGGGAGACTTCTGCATCACACCTATACATAGTCGATTTACTGTACAGTTTTTACTTAATTTGGCTGATTGTGGTTGTATCTGCATTATGATTGGAGGGAGGAGGGTGAGGAGATTTCATCCTAATTTCCTGTATTGACATGAATGTTTATACCAGCTGAAATTTAATATTTTTATGTGAAAATGAAGCTAGTTGGAGTTAAGAATTAAGCCAAATGATGATGTTTTGGGGCAAAATTAAATTGGATTTTGTCATAAAAGGTGTAAATTTTAAAATTAAATAACAACAATGTTAAATATTAATAATCGAATATGTCCCCATGACTTTTCTTCATATTTTAAATTTGATGGAAATAATTATTGACTGAAAATCAAGAAGTAAAACAAAACAAAAATTAAATAAATACAAGTGATAACCCCGACCCTTATTTTAATGATTTAAGAGAGAAAAACTGCAGGCCTAAGTCTTAAAAAAAAGAAGTACATGTGATATGCAGAAACGACAGCGTACCGAGTTGATCATATTCCTCAAATATCGTACTTTGCTATTAAACTTGTGGGACAAAACACAAAGGTAGATGTGTTACTTCTTCCTCTCCTTTTTTTTCAATCAGTTCAATAACTTGTTACAAAAATAAGACTCACCAACAATAAAGGCAACCAATACTTCATGAGATGAATTGAACAGATAATCTAAAAAGTAAAATACAATCATACCCATGTGAACAAAAAAATAAAATATATTTGTACTAAAGAAGATTATTTCTTTTCTAAATCTATCAAATTATGGGGAGGTTGAAAAGATTGAGCTTGCTCGTAACATGCCATCTGTCAAGAGAAAAGACTTTGGATCGCGTAAGTGTCTCTGTCAAACACTTTGTTAGTTGTGCTTCAAAATCTTAGTTTTAGCAAAAGTCCCACATTGTTCATTTTAAGAACATTTCTTTGGTATATTAGTCAACTTTGTGTTAAGTATTCTAAAGTTGTTGAAAGAGGAGGCTGTCATGTGGGATGACTATATGCTATGTGCTTATTCCATAATGACGTAAGTTCAATTTTTTTATTTCAAAATAACCAAGTCCCACATTGTTCATTTTAAGAACTTTTCTTTGCTATATTAGTCAACTTTGTGTTAAGTATTCTAAAGTTGTTGAAAATGGAGGTTGTCATGTGGGATGATTATGGTAAAATTAGTGAACCAATGTATACATTTATGTACTGTGTGCTTTTTCTGTAATGACATATGATTCATTTTTTTATTTCAAAATAACCAAGTCCCACATCTAGTATTTGCTGAAAGTCTGGAAGTGTTTTTCTATAAAAAGTATAGCAAGTATCAGGCATTCAAACCAAACATGTTGTACATGGGCCAGGCTTTAACCGCAGGCCGGTCCAGGCCTCGGGCTTGTCCAGGCCTTGGGCCAGGCTGGATTATTTTGAAGGCCAGGTCAAACCGGATATTAGGTTTAGAATCAAGGTCTGTTCGTAGTCTAGGGGGCCGGGCCGGTCTGGCCCAGGCTTTGACCAGGCCTGTTGTTGACCAGGCCGGACCAAGGCCGGATCAAGGCCGGATTACAGGCCTCGGGCCATTTGTGCACCACTAGTCCATGCTGCTAGTCTCCCTGAAACCTCTGGCTTGCCCATCATCTTCTTCAATGGCTGATCCGTATAGACGACCAGGAGCCGACCTTGAAAATATTGTCGAAGCTTTCTACTAGCAATTATTAAAGCAAATGCAAATTTCTCAATATTCGGGTACTTGGTTTCAGCATCTCGTAGGACGTGACTGACATAATAGACCGGATGCTACTTTCCACTGACCTCCCGAACCAACACTGCTCCAACCGCCAATGAACTTGCTGCAAGGTATAAATATAAGGTCTCTACTGGGGTGGGCTTCACCAATAAAGGAGCAGAAGATAGATAAGTCTTTATTCTCTGAAAGGCGTCTTCACACTCCGAAGTCCACTGGAACGTCTTAGCATTCTTCGGCCCCTTCAATGTGTCAAAGAAAGGAAGGCATCTCTCCGCAGATTTGGCGACGAACCTTCTTAAAGCCGCAATCCTACCAGTCAGACGTTGGACGTCTTTGAACGACTGAGGAGTCTTCATGTCAAGAATGGCCTGGATCTTCTCCGGGTTGGCCTCGATCCCCCTCTGACTAACCAGATACCCCAGAAACTTTCCTGCACCGAGGCCGAAAGTGCATTTGGTCGGATTGAGTCTAAGTTGACGATGTCGAACAGTCTGAAAGCATTCCTCCAGATCATCCAAATGCTTCTGAACATGCATGCTCTTCACGATCATGTCGTCCATATAGACCTCCATGTTCCTCCCTAGCTGCCTGTCGAAGATAAAGTTCATCATTCTCTGGTAGGTGGCTCCAGCGTTTATAAGGTCAAAAGTCATCTTCTTGTAGGCGTACACCGAACGGTGTGTAATGAACGCTGTCTTTAGAATGTCCTCTTTGCACATGGATATTTGATGATAACCTAAAAAAGCATCCATAAAGCTTAGTAAAGCATACCCCGAAGTGGCATCGATGAGCTGATAGATATGGGGCAGAGGATAAAAGTCCTTCGGGCGACCTTTATTGAGATCGGTGTAGTCGATGCAAACTCGCCATTTTCCATTCTGTTTCTGCACCAACACCACATTCGCCATCTACTCTAGGTAATCAATTTCATAGATGAAGTCAGCAGCTAACAGCTTTGCAATCTCTTCATCAATGATCCTCTGTCGTTCTGTGGCGAAGATCCGCCTTTTCTGCCGAACTGGCTTCTTCGAGGGATCTACATCCAGTCTATGCTCAGATATCTTTCGGCTAACTCCAGGCATATCCTGTGGTTCCCATGCAAAAATATCCGCGTAGCATCGTAGGAGTTCCATAAGGCTTGTCCGAAGAGGCTCTGGTAGACCCGAACCGATCTTCACTGTTTTGCCCGATTTTCCGATGATCAACTCGATCTCCTTTGTCCCTCCTGCAGGAATTACCAATGGTTCCGAGCTGCTCTTAGTGAAGGGTTCGATCTCAATTGCCATTGTCTGTTTCTGTTTACTGACCCCCACTCCGGACGAAATAACAGCATTCCGATAACAGCGTCGGGCTAGATCAAAGTCCCCTGCCACCTCTTCTACTCCATGGGTCGTGGGGAATTTGATTTTGAAATGAGGGATGGAGGTCACAGCTTGGAGAGCTGTCAATGTTGGCCTTCCCAGTATGGTGTTGTAAGCCGAATCTACATGCACAACATAGAATTTACACATTATTTCTACCTGCTGCGGTGCTGTGCCGAAGATAACTGGGAGTTCAATAGTGCCTGTAACTTTGACTGGATCGTTGCTGAAACCGTACAAAAGGAGCCTCCTGCCCGACCTCCATTTTTTGCCCATCAATTTGCATCCTCTGATAGGCATGGGCATATAGAATATCCACCGAAGACCCGTTGTCTATCATCATGTGTTTCATATCCATCGAAACAACTTGTGTTGTGATCACCAATGCCCCTTCATGTGGCTCGATGGGCTCTGAAGGATAATCTGCGTCCGTAAATGATATGACGGTTCCTGGGAATGGTCTGTTAATTTTCATGGGAGCATCCGTCACAGACATAACCGAATCCAGATAAGCCCTTCTTTTCTTCCCTGACATCTTTCCCACAGATCCTCCGGTTATTACATCAATAACGTGCCTTGGCGGCGATACTGGAGCATTTTGGATGGGTGGAATCATTTGAACCGTCTGAACAGTACGGTTGGTATTCTGCTGATCATGTTGTCCTTTCTCGGCTACATACTGAACCAGCAAGCCAGCCGCTTTGTATCTTTTTCTCCACGAAATCCTTTAAATTGCAACATTCATTAGTGTCATGGCCTGCGGCTTGATGATAGCCATAATATTTACGAGAGTTGCCTTGTCTTGTTCTATAATTATCACTAGGTGGTTCGAAAAAAGGCTGGTTTCTGATCTGATCCAAAATCACCGACCTGTCTGTGTTTAGTTTGGTGTAGACCTTATTCACCTTCGGGGCGAAAACTGGTGGACGGCTGCTTCCTTGCCGCCAGGAGTTATTGTACTTCTTTGAGCTACCCTCTAGACGATCATTATAGCCCCCGTTCTCCTCTGATCACCTTCAGCCTTGGGAACTTCTATCTCCTTTAACTGGTCTGATGAAAGACGCTTCAGGCTGTTCATAGCCTCTTCTACAACAATATAACCTTCTGCCTTGTCGAAGGCTTCTGCCAGGCTTTTTGGGTGGTGGAACATCAACTTCTTCACCAACTTCTCGGACTTTACCAGATCCAGCCCGTTCTGGAACAAACCTACAGCCTGGAGATCATTAAGGTCGAACACCTAACCAACCGCTTCTCTGAACCTCTTTACATACTGGCCTAAAGATTCGCAAGCGAACTGCCGGATCTGTGCCAGAGAACCCATGGGCTTTCCCCTTCTTCGGTTGCTTCCAAAACGAGCATGGAACTTATCACAAAGCTCGGTCCAAGAGGATATCGAATCTGATGGCAAAGTCCCCATCCACTGTCTCGCATCTTTTCTCAGTGTCGTGACAAAAGTGTGGCACTTGGCAGCATCAGTAAAGTCATAATAGTCCATCAGCCGGTCAAACGCCTGACTATAATCATAAGGGTCTCCGGACCCATCGTAACTCTCCATTCTAGGCAATTTTTTGGTGATATCTGCCTTCTCCTTGAGAATATCTGAGGAAAAAGGGGATGCCTTCTTTCCCGGAGTGTCCTTCACTTGCTGGACCTCAGCCAGTTACTTTCGGAGCTCTTTCAACTCCTTCACTAGAAAATCAACACCTTCAAGTTGCGAGGGGACCTCTTTCTCATGAACGATGTTCTGCTTTTGTGTGGATCGACCTCCTCCTGCCCTTGAGGGGCTTCTTGATCTACTCCGACGTACAAATCTATCATCATGATGAGAATGGTCATGCTGATACTCTCTTCTTCTGGTTTCTGGCACGGCCTCCCTCGACCTGCTTCTCCTTCTATCGTCGTCTCGATGCTGAGAATCAACGACTATCAGTGCTTTCTTCGAGGCCACGGGAGTTCTGCTCCTCGATCTCTTCCTACCGTGAGAACGATCCCTAGACACATGTACAGAATGCTCCGGCTCCTTTCCTTCTCGCCGTGACATCTCTTTATGCTTACTCCGCCTTTCGGACTGAACATGGCTATATGTTTCGTCCCTTAATTCCGCCACCCGAAGCATCTGTTCGGCTATATCTTCTCTTTGTTTCAACAGAACCTCCAAGGCTTTATCTGATTCATCTGCCATCTTCGCCAACTTGGCAGCTCTGTCCTCCTGACCACTTCGACGATGATTCCTGGTCGATGAGCCTTCCTCCCTCCCTCGACCATGATCACGCTCCTTATCCGCATTGAAAACCAACCTTCGTCTGGCCCCACCATGGATCTTCGGACGGAGATCTCCTGAATTATGCTTGGAGGCCGTGCTCTCGTGAACACTTTTAGAAGGACCCAGACGATCCTTTACCGAAACACGAGGCAGGGACGAGCTAACAGCCATCGCATGCCCTTCTGGCGTACCATCTCTACTCCTCACCATCTTTCAAAGTAGGTTAAATGATTGTGATTAAAAATTTCAATGACACTAGAACTCAGCCCTCCTTCTAGCGCCAATGTTAACGCCAAGATCTTCTTCCACGTCCCAATCACGTAAGACGCCCTGATCCTGCATAGTAAACATGAAAAACACCACAAGCTTGACGGCCGGACCGTCGGGGGATAGCTCAGGCGTGAGAGTGAGTAAACGTGTTCACAAGGTTAACAATGGATGATGTAATGTCTAGTGTATTGAGAGAGATAATAATTCAGTTGTGTGTATGAATATGAATATGAAGTGTATATACCTGTTTGTGAAGACTTGGTTGATAAGTTACACTCTCTTGTCTGGTTTACAGTACCACCCACTATCTCTGACACAGCCCCCGTGATCTGATGAATCCTGCCATCTGTCTGTAGTCTACTCACTACCTTTAGCCACTGTTTACATCGTCAGCCGGCTATAATCTCATCCACATTAATGCATGGCAGGTGCCTTAGTCAACTGTCATGCTTTTTCATCATTACAAGTCAAAGTAATAGATATTAAATGATCCAATGGGTTAATCCAACGAACCGACCCGGTCTTACAGGGTTTAAATTGAAATGATATGATGACTAGGCCCAGTGACTTTCAAGGTTCAATAATGAAGGCCCAATGAATTAATTTAATAAATAAGCTCAACTTACTCGGCCCAAAGAGGGGAAATATCATGACCCAACATTGAGTTAATGGCGTCGAAGCAGTTCAAAGGGGTGAAGGTTAAGCGGGAACTGGGTGAAGGATAAAAAAACGAGGGATCAATTATCAACTATGCTGACATAGTATTCTTCTTCAGGTGATAAAGATGAAGAAGACGACGGGGCGCAGACTGACAGATCTAGCCGACAGAGCACAGGATGAGATATAATGAGATGTAGGGTAAAATAGTAAAATTACATCTATTCTTAATTTGTGTGAAAATATGTAGAACGTCAAATATAATGGGATGGAGGGCGTATTAAATGTAATATTAATTATTTATATTGTCTGTGTATTGGAATTTTTTTTATTATTTATTGGACAAAAAATAGTGAGAAAATCGAAGTTATATTTAATACTTAGGGGTAATATTAGAAACTAAACAATTAATACTTACTTAAAATTTCCAAACAACTTATATTAAAGGACACACATATTATTCTAAAACGACTTTTATTAAGAGTAGGAGAGTATCTTTTTTTCATTTCCTAAGAGCACGCATTAAATATTTTTATTAATGTTACGTAATGTCTTATTTTTTAATGAAAAAATGTCAAATTTTATAATAACATTGTAGATTTTATATACTCTCCCCCTCCCATAATATATAACGTTTTAGATGATTTTATTTTTTTTAAAATTATTTGACGTTTTATATAATTTAGGAGAATTAATTAAAATCTTTTCAAAATTACTTCTCATTGTAAAATGTTACATATGAGAGAGAATATGAAATAAGTATATGATAAAAGGAATTATAAACAATTAATATTATATTTAATACTATACAATCATTTTCTTAATTCTTGTGCAAAATTATAAACGTCATATATTATAAGACGTAGGAAGTATTATATATATATATATATATATATATATATATATATATATATAGGGCTATATGTATATACACACCTGTGTATTACACAGTAGGCCTAGGACGACAGATTTTTTGGATTATAGCGACGGTAAACTGTCGCCATAGCCCAGAATAACTATGACAACGGGTGAAACCGTCGCTATAGCCCAAAAAATCGTCGTTATAGCCTACTGTGTAATGCACAGCTGTATATATATATATATATATATATATATATATATATATATATATATATATATATATATATATATTAAGACTTCTAGTCAATAAAGTTTGGAGGAAAAAAATTGAAACTTTTTATTGAGAATTGACTAAGGTTTTAGATAACTTAATTAAGGTGCATTTCCTTTTTCTTTTTTCTTTTTTCTTTTTTTCCATGTTTTGATGATGGGTAAGTAAAGTTAGAGGCGGATTACTTCAAGTTGCCTTCTCTTTTTGATTGCTTGTTTTGTATGGCTAATAGGCTAAAGCATATATAAACAAAATAGTGCTCATGACCCACCTATAATCATCATTCACAAGAGTACTATATTATATAATCCCTGCCTTCCAAAAGTAAAAGATTCATTTTCTCTTTTAATTAATTTTAAATTAGATATTAATTAGAACTATAAAGTATAAAGTGGTAATATTCAAAAATGACCTATTTAGGATTAATATTTTATCAAATAATTCAACTAATTGCTATTTAATTAGCACTAGGTTAATTATAAATAATAAATATTATGTCTTAAATTTTGTGTAATGAATTAATATAATTTTGTGTCACTATTAATACAAGATTCCTATTAGTTACACAATTAATACTTTTATTAGAACAAGAATTAACATTATGCATTACAAGTATGAAGTTTTTTTTGTCACTATTACATGTATGAAATTCAAAACTGAGAGCTCAAGAATATTGTTTTACATCAAAGCAATTCAGTAATTAAGATTATCAGTTAAACTCACGTCGACAACAAAGTTTGGGCGGTAAATAAGAGTGTAAATGAATCGAGTCGAGTAGAGTATTGAGTTGCTTAAATTTAGTTCACAAAATTTATCAAAGGTTTGATTGAAGCTCGTTTAGCTAGTGAGTCGAGCACGGTCTCGAAACGAGATCGAACAGTTTGAACTTTTCGAACGAATACGATCTGAATATCAATAAAAAGTGTAATTTGAGAAGGTTCGAGCAAATTATCGAACTTTAAAAGTTGCTAATATTTGACTCATTTATATTTCGAATCGAGCTCGAATCGAACTTTTAGTCGAGCGAGTACGAATCGAGGTCGAACTGTTTGCTCATTTTCCAACCTTAACGATAAATCTTTCATAAATGGATCGGCTAGATACAGGTACTAATATATTTAGGGAATTGTTAAATTCACAACACTTTTTATTATTTTCACAACAAAAGTGTCGCTGTAGATGTATAGTAACGGTAAAAATAATCGTTATAGGATCTATAGCGACACTTTTACTGTGAAAATAATATTTTCTGTTGTGGATTTAACAATTTCCTATATTTAATGACAATGTTTTGATGTTCAAATTTTCAACCAAGTAGAACGGGTGAGTGCGTGGTGTGACAATATTGTTCCATATTATTATGTGGGTTATTATGGTATGTTCTGCTGGCTCATTACATTGGATTGGATTGGATTGAAGTCCACAAAAATGTGTGGCTGAAGCCTACCTACTACATGCTATTACCATAAATTGATGGGCGGGCACGAAATGGGCCACAAGTTTTGTAAAAGTCACATGTTACTAATACATTAGAACCCTATTACATGTCATTCGAGAAAATAATGAATTTTTATTATTATTTTATTTTATGTAAAGATGGTTGTTTGATAACTTGAAAATTGCAACTCTTTATTCAAATAAATAATAATAACAATAATAATTAAAAAATAAAAATAACCCACAGCAGCCTAAAATTTCCAGAATTAAAGATGAACGGTGAGTTAGTGATTTTTTAATATTGTCCTTAAATGATATATGTCAAATTTATTATATAATTAAAATAAAATTCTAATTCTAATTTTGCTTTTTTTTGTTGTTGAAAAAAATTCAAAAATACTACTCCCTCCGTCCCATAGTTATAGGCTGATTTTCCATTTTGGGATGTCCCAATATATAGGCTACTTACTATTTATAAAATTTGGTTGGTTCATTGTTTTATTTTTATGCCCTTATAATAAATATTCAACTACTACTCTTTTTTTGAAAAAATAATATTCAATGTCATTATTTTTATCACCACATTTAATATTGTTGTATTCTCTATAAAACTTGAGAGTTCCAATGTAATAAGACTTCATCTTTGGTTAAAGTTCTATGGTCAATCAATGAAGTTGAAAGTTTCAATTAGATAAGTAAGGAGTAATTAACTTATTCATTAATTCCATATTGAGGGGCATATGTGGAAAATTTTTATTAAAAATTGTCATCAACTAATTTTCTTAAACTATGTGCCAAAAGAAATCAACCTATAACTATGGGACGGAGGGAATAAAATATATGAATTTAATAGTGTAATTGTATAAGTAGACCCACTAAAAAGTAAAATAGAGCAAGTTATCTAGAAATATTTCTCCCAATCTCTCCATAAAAGTCTGATCCGGTTACCATGAAGTTAACTTTATGGTGATCAATATAGCGATAACACATAAAAAGAGATTACCTCCCGACCTGTCTATTGACATTGTATTGATCAATTAATCAAAATTAAATTCATGGAAACAACTCAGAAAATCATACAAACCACTAAATTAAACATAGTTGGTGGGTGGCACCACCATTGACTCAGTAATCCTAATCCATAAACCCACTAGGTAGTAGGTTAACGCTTCTATTCTTATATCACAAAAAAAGAGAGCAGAGGCTTTTTCTTTTTCTCAAAAGCCAAACTTGTGTGCCTAACCCAACCAACCACAGAGTTGAAATTTTCTTGTCAGGCCATCAACATGTGTCCCATGAGGTTTATCTTGGTGTTTTTTTCAGCAGTTTTGGCCGGATATTTAGCATGGAGATCGGTCCGGTCGATACCGGAAGCGAATTCCATTTTTTCAGAGGATTCTACAGAAGGAAAAGTTACCTCAGATGACAACAAACAAGAACTTAATTTCATCAAGGTAATGTAAATTATAGGATTATTAGTTTTTTTGTGTGTGTGTGTGCTCATTTTTAGGTTGGGGTTTTCTACACTTCACCTAGCTTTTGAACATTATTGGATTCCAGATGATGCAAAATGGGTTCTGGGTATTTGTTGACATGGCCAGTGGAAGGTATTTGTGGAGGAATCTGAGAGGGATGAAGAAGGAAGATGAAGTTAAGGGTTCATAAGATATTATGATGAGTTCCCTTTTCATTTTTTTTCCATTCTGTCTTAATTTCTTTTTCTTTTTTTCCTAAAAGAAAAAAGGGAAAAAAAAACACATGATTTTCTTTATGCTTTGGAGTAGAATCAATGAACATTGAATTGTAATTTTCTGCCCTTTAATGGAATGGAAGGATTGATAGTTTGATGATTACTTCTTTGGGCATGAATTTGAGTAATTGAGTTTAGTCTTTTGACATAAATATGTTCGATTCACACTAGCAAGTAGCAGCATACACATCTTCAAAATGGATTTCAAGAAATAAATCAGTCAAAAGGGAAATTTTCTTGGAATTTCAGACAGCTAATCTTGAAAGTAGATGTGTTTTAATGTTTTAATCTTGAATCTAGTAGTGTGCCAGCTATGGCAATTGCCATTGCTGGGTTTTGAACTAAATTAGCAATCATGGTTATTTTCTTATATATTGATCTGATTATCATAAAATTAATTTCATAATAAGTTGATCAACTTTTGGCCTGTGTGTCGATACTGTATTAGTCAAAGTTAAACTTATAGAAAAATGGTTTGGTGTGTTTGTATCAAACTCCAAACGCAAGTAGCCGAACAAACTCATTGTCATACGATTTATGGGGAGATAAAAGAAATAGATCAAATCAGTTCCTTGGAAGGGGAAAAAAATTATATTTAAATATAAACAAACCAAATCCCAAACTCATTTGTCTGAATGCTGCCAGATCTATTTGCATAGGTGAAGGTATTGGGGCCATGGAGCATAAGTCTAGGGCCTAAGCCTGTTCCTCATACCATTAGTCGGCCTTGTGGTGTGAGTTTAGGACTGGGCTCAACTTAATGGGCCTGTAGTTTTATATCCTCCTTGACTTGGCAAGTAAAAAGCAGATTTTGAAAATAACAATTTTGTATCAAAACCGTTTGTTTTTCGCTGATTGACTGATCGATTAAGTTATTTAATACGTTTATTTTTTGAAAAAATCGCTCCTTTTTAATTTACCTCCTCTCCAATTTTATCTAATATACTAAACATTTATACTTTTCATAAGTATAACTAAAATCACCACCTCTCATCTGATATATATAATACTAGCTGGGTCCCGTGCCTCCGGCACTGTATGGACAATATGATTTATCTCAAACTTTGAACGACCAAAATAATTTATTGAGTGAGCGGAAAATTTAAAGTCATTTGTATTTTATTAAATTATTATTAGATTATTAGATAGATAGATGTATTTTATTAGATAGATGTATGAACGGTGGGATTTATCTCAAACTTTGGACGGCCCAGATGATTTATTGAGTGAGCGGGAAATTCAAAATCATTTGTATTTTATTAGATAGATTGAGTTATATCATTATTTTAAAGTTAAAAAATAATTCGATATTTTTTCATTTATTTTTACCGGTAAAAATACATTTAATGACTACTTTTTGTAAAATTAATCTAATTTTCATGAATTACCTATTAACATATTTGATATGCTAAGTTAAAAAAATTAGTGTAATAGTTAGAATTAGAGGGAAAACATATTGAAGGAGAGCCAAATCCAAAATTACTCACCATTAAAATTGTAAAATAAACAAATAGTTCTAGAATCACTAAAAATTTCCCAATTAATACAAAATTCCACTGACCCAAAAAAATTTAAATAAAAAAAATAGAGAGTGACAGCCAGAGAGAATCTGCAAAAAGAAGGGGAAAAATAGGATGATACTAATATGAATAAATTAAGTAGTAGTACAAGTAGTGTTGCTGTACATAATTTAGACCAACACTTGTTGGACTTAATTTCTCTGACCATAAAAAGTAACCGAATTGATAATTTCCACGTGTTAAAATAATATTTTCACATGAATTTCTCCTATATAAAAATGGGACCCACCCAATATTCACGTGACAACAATCATGTAAAAATATTAATTTTTTTACGTGAAAATATCAAAACTCATTCTTTTAATCATTCACGGCTCCAAAAACCCCAAAAATTCAGGCGAGTGATATTGGTTTTAATCTTGTGAAACAGGGAGTTATAGATTTCTTCATTCTGAATCGCTTTCTAAGCTTCCCATAGCCTTCAATCCTCTTGGTCTCTGTTTCACAAACAAATAAATCCCACCAAAATTAATTAAAATTCAGATTATAAAATAAAAACAATAACAAAAGCATATCCCCAATTCATCATTTGACGTTTAGTGCCAAATTTGGCATGGTGCGATTATATAAGAAATTTTAAATGCAGAATAAACTAGTATAATGACCATATATAAAATAAGTTAGTTTGACGAAATATAATATCTATTTTGCACATATTTTTATTAATGTCGTTTTATTATTTTACCCTTTTTCATTAATGATCTCCTATTTAACATATAAATTATTTTAAAATAAGTCATTCCCAAACAGACAGTTACACAATTTCCATAACATATTTTAAGTATTCGTACTTTAATTTTAACTTATAAGTCATTATAAACTTAACACTTCCGTAACTTATTATAACTTAATTTCTGACTTACAAGTCAAATTGATGTCAAACATTTTCAATTATAAGTCAACAACTTACAAGTCAATCGTAAAAGTGTTTTTTTTTTAAATAAAAAGACTAAATTATACAAAAATTAGTTTTAACAATTTGCGGTCAAGATTGTGAAATTGTGTTTCGGTAAAAAGCGTTTCAAACTTGTTTTATTTTTTTTGTTGCTTATTTCAAAAGTATTTTCTAACCAAAATCTCAACTAATTAAAACACTTTTACTCCACCCCCACAGTACGGAAGCAAGAAAAAAAATCATGATTTTCTTTTTCATTTTAGTCCACAATGGAAATACATGAAAGAAGAAAAATCCCTCGAGATTATTGCATAACAATTCACATTACACCTATTTTATAATATTAATCAAATAAAATTAATGGAAAATAAAATAAAAATAAAAACACATACCTTCTTGGTAGTCTTCTTTTCCCTAACTTCATACCTCTCTTGGCACATGTCAGTTAACCATGCTCCTGGACTCAACAACTGCACCCACCCTCAAAAAACACAAAACCAGAGTGTGAGAAAAACCCATATCAAATATTCATTCTATAATTTCAACAACAAAAATATACATATATATTCTCACATCTTTCGTTTTTGGACTGAAATTGAAAAGATCCATAAGATGGAGGGGTAAAATGGACTTACAAGTAAAGTCCTTTGAATAATTTTAGCCCTTTTCTTAGGCCTGTGGGGAAGTTTACAACCCTTCATAGCCATAAAATCATCCTCTTTCTCTTTAGTTGACAAAGTTATATAAATCTTTGGCCAAACTGCCCCTCCTCTGTTTTCTTCTCCTCCTCCGTTATCCCCTGCTACCTTCTCCGGTGACGCCGCCCGAAACTTCCGATTCTCCGATCGGACCATGGCAGCCTCAGAATTCCTGTTACCAAATAAACCCACGTCAAATTTGGCTGTAAAAGAGAACCCGTTTTGGGGAATTTGCAGTTCTAATTACCTGGTGAGACGATTTGATGGATAAAGAAAAGGGGCGTCTTTATCGGAAAAAGTGAGGAACCGGGAAGAGATTTTCCGGCGAATTCTGCCGCCGCCGGCACCGCCGTAAGGAGGGACTTCTGGGTCTCTTTCTCTCACTCTCACACATCTGAGTCGCTTTTTGTTACCCCACTTTAAGAACAAATCTGCTTCTGGTAATTTACATGCTCTTTGATTCTTATCTGCTTTTTCCATTTCTGCAAATTAGATACAACAAATTAAAAAGATGAAATCTTCAGAACCAAATGGCTCAAATAACTCGTATGGAGCAATAAGAGAGTTCAAGATAGATGTAATATTCACCTGTAACCTCAAGATCTGGTTTTTTCAGAGAATCTACAACTTACCCTGCAAATTGTAAGGATGAAGAATTTGAGTTACACAAATAAAAAATTAAAAAAGATGGTATTTTGAAGGAAGTTTGTGCAAAGGAAAAGATGAAAAAAAGAAGTAAAATAAAAAAGGAAATCTTACCATGGAAGAATTTCATGCCAAAATGCAGAAAAAAAGGATATATATTTCCCTGAATATGAAAACACAAATGTAAATTTGTGTTCAATATCTGAACACACTTTGAAGATTTAAATGGGAGGAGGATATATGTTCTAATGAGATATTTCTGTGCATTTTCTCTCTTCAGTTTGGGTGTTTAATGTTTTGATAAATAATGGAGGAGGAGGGGGGATACTCTTGTTCACCTTCTTTCCATTTAAATATGACTGTCTTCAGATAACTGGAAAGTTAATTTCATCCGTTGGATTTAGTTCTTGTTTAACGGTTGAAGATGTGTCTTTGATAAAAACAAAGAGTAGACCATTGCCATTGTGTTGGCTTCAGCTCTCCAATCTAAAGTCTATTTCGTGCTCATTTATTTATAAAGCCCAAAACTTTTTAGTAAGAGAAGGGTATAGCCTGGCCCAAATAGCCCATTCAATTCTTGGAAAATCAATTAAAAATTGGGTCCTTAACACTAATATACAACAATTAGAAAGTAATTATAAAAATAAAACACACACAACATAATTACAAAAATAACGCAATTCATATTAATAAAGAAACTTAAAATTAAGAAGAAATATCTGCCATAACTAATCATTCAAATTCAAATATCTGGGATCTAACCACAAAAACAAATTCAAATTCAAATATTCAAATTCAAATTTCATAGGAAAGACTGTACAAATTTTGTACTTTGCAGTAGGTGGCGGAGGCAATTTTCAGAGGAGGTGGAAGCTTTGGAGGAGGTGACAGCTTCGGAGGAGGTGGTAATGGTGGCTTCAGAAGCGGCGGCGATGGCTATGGAGGAGGTAACAATGGCGGTGGTGGCGGTGGCGGCGGCGGCGGCGGCGGCGGCGGAGATGGCGGTGGTGGCTCAAGTGGTGGTTACAGAGACGGTGGAGGTGGAGGTGGAGGTGGAGGCTGGGGCAGTAGTGGCAGGAGCAACCATTTTCTGGTAGTAAATGGAAATTCTCAAGATACTGCAAAGGAGAAGATCATTAGTAATGTCATGGTAACCAAACTTTTATAACAAGGTAATCAAACTTTTATACTAAGATAACCAAACTTTTATACCAAGGTAACCAAACCTTGATAATTACCAAGGTAACCAAATTTTTATACTGAGGTAACTAAACTTTTATATTAAGGTAACCAAACTTTTATACCAAGGTAACCAAAATTTTTATACTAAGGTAACCAAGATTTTATACCAAGGTAAACAAACGTTTATACTGAGGTAACCAAACATTTATACCAAGATTACTTTGGTATGAAGGTTTGATTACCTTGGTGTGAAGGTTTGGTTACCAACTGCACTATGAAAAAACTGATGGTGTGGAGGTGGATTGGTTACCTTGGTATAAAAGTTTGGTTACCTTAGTATAAAAGTTTGGTTACCAAACTTTTATACTGAGGTAACCAAACTTTTATACTAAGGTCAACACCAATCAACAAAAAAAGTGATCATAAACTCATAATCAAACGCACATTTTACATAAAATTAAGATCATAAACCTCAAATGAATGAAATTAAAGAGAAAACCTTAAAAATTAGTGCTCGAGAGAGAGAGGTAAAATAGAAGTACTTACAAAAACAGAGTACAAAGAAATATGAAGAACAATTGGAAGAATGAAAGAGATAGAAAAAATGGCAGAATAGAAGAAAATGGCAGAAATGGCGTCTTCATCTTTTGAAGAAAAAATGGCAGAATAGAAAAAAATGAGAGAAAATGGCAAAATGGCGTCTTCATCTTGTCTCTTCACTCTTCAGCTTTTGTCTTTAAATATGAAAATGGAAGAATAGAAGTGCAGTGGCGTACAGAAAATGAAAGTAGGAGGAGATGAGAGAGAAAATGGCAGAATAAGAGGAGATGAGAGAGAAAATAACACCTACCAAAACTAATCCCCTAAATTAAGGAATCCAAATTATACTAATATTGTCATGTCAGCCATTACATATTAATCCCTTAATTTAAGGACCTTTAATTATGTTAAGATTGAAAATAAAAACAAAAAAGTGTAATACTTTTGTAATTATTTTATAGGTGTATGATTTTTGTAATTATTTCTAAAAATGTACTATTATATGTAATTTACCCTTAAAAATTCAAGTTGGGATATTAAGGTAGCTCCACGTCTTATTCGGTTAAGAGGGTAAAGTTTTTGATAAAATTTTATCTGCTCTTATTGTCTCTTAATAGATAAGAGAAAAATATAACGGTGCTTCTACGCAGACAGGTTATTTAGACCGAAAATTTAGACCGTAGGGTCCCATTAATCTCTCCTTCCCTAAACAACGTCGTTTTTAATTATTTTTTTTTAAACCATATGCTCTGCCCTCTAACCTCAAAACACGGTCAACTGAATCTCTTTCTAACCTTCTTACAAAACTGAAGGTAACGATCTCTTTCCATAATAACCCAAACCAATTCAAACCCAATTTTCATTCCAAACAAGTTTTGCACCAAGGTTCCTTCTTGCTGCTGCGGTGATTTCATTCGAAGTTTTGGACTGATTTTTTCCCTAAATCAAGTAAGGTTTCATATTTATTTTGGAAAATTCGACTCAAGAAAGAATTGCAATTTTATAATTTTATATTTATGAATTGCTTATTGGGTGTGATTGCTTTATCCTAAATAGGTTTGAATGTAATTGTTGGGTTTGAGCACTAGCCACAAGGATAGGGATGAGCTAAAAACTGGTTTGCACGCTAGGTGTTTGTTAATTGCCTGAAAGAACTATTTGGATTGTTTTGGTTGGTTTTAGGTGTTGAGGCTGATTGAAGGATATCATATGGCACCTAAGAGACAGCTTTTGCGATGGAATTAAAGATGATTAAATTGAGTATGCTTGCCTCTTGCAATTGATTGTGCTAGCTGGACTACTCAAAAACAACAATTCAAAGTAGAATGGTGGCTTCAAGTTGGTACATTGTTAGTGACCCAAAACAATTCATGGATACACTAGCATTGAGTTACAATAACTTGTCTCAACACTTGAAAGCGTGTTATCTCTATTTTGGAGCATTTTCTCGAATATTATGAAATCCTAATGCGGAAGTTAATTTGGTTATGGATCGCGAAAGGACTTATATGTCAAATTGGGACAAAGAGCTTAGATGATGTTGCTGAGGATTACTTGATGGATCTACATAACAAAGGATGTTGATGAATTCAATATTGGAGTTCGAAAAAAAGTTTAGCAATCTCACCCGCCCTTTCAATTGATTGGATTGTTCACCAGTCTTTTATCGTCCTCCCTTTTACTTCTCTGTTATGCTAGAAAGAATTGGTCTTAGGGTTGATAAGGATCTTAAGCCAATTGTTATTTTGTTCTTTCTGAATATCCCTTGCATATTTCATTGCAGAGTCATTACACTAACTTAACTCAATCCACTCAAGTGTTGATATATCATAGTTTTTTTTAATTACCTGGGGTATGCCCCTTGTAAACATGTAAATCTTGATTGGTTCCGTCTTTATTATTATTCCGTTGGAACATCCTGTCTGTGTATTTTACACCAGACCTGGTTACGTCTTATTATTATTCCGTTGGAACATCCTGTCTGTGTGTTTTACATCGGACCTGGTTCCTTATTATTATTATTCTTTTCGAATATTCTGTCTGTGTGTTTTATACCGGACCTGGTTCCGTCTTTATTATTCTTTAGGAACATCCTGTCGGTGCAAATTTTGTCTGACCTAGTTCTGTTATTATTATTCTGTTGGAATAACCTGTCTATGCGAAGTACCGCATGCATGGTGATTTCTTTTGTTATTCCATTCTTTATTATACTCAGTTGGTTAAAGTTTTGACTTCTATACTCCATGAAATTAGTAGAATATCCTTGATATTTGTGCTTCATCCAGTATCTTTTCATGAAAATATTCTTCTGATCATTCTTGAATTTTACTCTACAAAACAGTATCATGTTGACAATTTGGACGTTAATAATTCCCGGATAAAATAATTCTTGAACTTGTTTTATTGAATTCTTATATCATTGTCATCATCCTCATGTTTATATTTTGTTGAAAGTCATATGTGGCCTGTAGTGCATAGATGGACTTGATATGATTATGACCATGGATTATTCGGTGTAATCATGACCGTAATGTTATAAATAATGTGGTAAAAGTTCTCATTGGCCCGTAATGCATTGATGGACAGTTGTTGGCATGATCATGACCATTAATGAATACACAAATATTCTTGGCCCGTAGTGCATGGATAATTGTGGTCATGATACTAAAGAATATACTTGGCCGTAATGCAGGAGTGATTCGATGATGTGGAATATTTATTAAGCTGAGTCTCGGCGATAACAGTGATGAAAAACCTTTTTAATCATAAAAGATAGTAGATTTTATTTTCTACTTGACTCTTTTAATGGATTGCTTGTTCCGCTGCAATTAAACTTGATGTCTATTATATTTTATCAGTTTAACATTGTTGGAGACAAATGATAATTTATTCTGCATTATCTTAGTCATAATATTTCTTACTAGGCTAGTTGAGCTCACCCTTCCTTTCACTGTTCTCTTCAGGAAATGAGAATATAGCTGGGACGAGTCGGGGAACGGAATGATGGTTCAGGGGATAGCATTAGTAGTCCTCACTATTCTGTGAAATAGTGTGATAATCATTGTAATGAGGACTCCTTTTGAGTTTGTATAATCTCTAGTAGATAATATTTGTATTCAAACTCACAATTTATATTTTGTCGTATTATACACGACAGTTGTATTAATAAGTTGTATTTGAGTTCTGTACCATGTATCTGGCGACCCAAGATGGGTGATGTATACCTAATTTTGGGGGCGTCACAATTATATTTTTTTATTTAACATTGCATAAAAACAACGTCAACTGTATACTAAAAAAATGTAATCAAAATTATAAATATCCCAATTTTTTATATATACTCAATACAATTTAACATATAAAAATTATAATATGAAACTAAAAATTCAAAAAATATTTTTTGTTGTTAAACACCAAAAACTAAACTATCAATATACTCAATCACTCTAATTAGAATAGCTTCATTAATAATTTAATTTAAAAATTTTAAATATTTGTATCACATATCCAAAAATATGTGTTAATTAATCTAAATTAGTTTTTTATAAGTTACCAACAATTTAAATGAGATATTTTTAATTACAAATAAAACTATAATTAAAATGTATTGTATTAAAAAAAAGGATAATTAAACACACACACACATATATATTATTTAGTAATTAAAATTTGATAAAATACAAGGGTAAATATGTAACTTTATTTATTTAGTCAACCCTAAAAACTTGTAAAGGTACTAACTGTTATTTAATATACTAGAGGGAAGATGAGTGTTATTATAATTATCTAGAAGGGGTGTCATTGTATTTTACTCTTTAAGAAAATCTAACTGTACCAATAAAGATTGAATATGAGTTAAGATTTTCACAATATGAGGTATTTCTAAGGGATAAATAATACAGGTTTTTGTAAAGATGGAGTGACATTATTCTCCTGGGAATTAAATAAACATTTCTAAGGTTCAAAGCCTATAAATAATAAATAAAAAAATGTTTAAACAATATGATTAACTAAAAGTTTTTATCACAATAGATGTGAAACTCACTCACTGTTGATCTAAAAATATCAAATTTTTATATAAAAATATGAGTTCTTTTTGAATTAATGGGTCATTATTAATGTTCCCAAGAGTGTCGGAGGTTTCTCAGGATGGCCCAACACCATAACCACATTTGTGCAGAGTCGAAAGAGCACTGGAGACACCTACCTACCCGAAAAAGAAAAATGGATTATCAACAAGAAGACGAAGCACAAACCTCGTGCCCACTCAAATGATCTACTCTCTCAAAAACAGATCCGGTTAGCATGAAATTTACTTTTAGGTAAATTAGTCAATTGACCAATAGAATACTGATACACATAGAGCTTCGTCTGTGTGTCAACACTCTATTGATCAATTGATCAACTTACTAAAAAATGAACTTCATGCTAATCATTTCACTCCAAAACAACTCAAATGGAATATATATATATATATATATATATATATATATATATATAGGGTCCGGTTCCTGTAAGGGCTCTCTTACTTTTTTAAAATGCGGATTTTTTTTTATTTTTTTTGATTTTTTTTAAACCAACTAAAAAAAAAATTTAATATTTTATGGAACTGATTTTTTTTTATAATACAGTGTTTTGGATGTGATTTGAATACGTATAACAAAACAGGTATGTGCAGACTGTACATATATTTTTTGGTATAGGTATCCAAATCACGTCCAAAATATTGTATTATGGAAAAATTACAGTTCCATAAAATATTAAACTTTTTTTTAGTTGTTTTAAAAAAAAAGCAAAAAAAAAGTTCGTATTTAAAAAAAATAAGAGAGCCCTCACCTGATCGATTCTGTATATATATATATATATGTATGACTTACAACCCTAATCAAAATGATCCAAGGAATGAATTATGCTTTGGAGAGAGCTTCTCCGCATTGCTCTTTTGAATCAGGGACATTTTTTTTAACCGGATTATTGGACATGTCTAATTTATTTTTATTTTTCTTTTGAATTCAAAAAAATATATAGTATTTATTTCATATGTAATTTTTACATGATATAATATTTTAGGTGTAATTTGGATACATATACAAAAACATGGTTGTACAGACTGTACTATAAAAATTCTAGTGGAAATAAATAGTATACATTTTTTGAGTCACAAGAAAAAAAACTCATTTTTCAAGCTTTTCCAAGTACTTTTGAGAACCAATGTACTAAAATTTGTGTTAGAATATCACAAGTGAGTTGGAATGTTACATAAGATAAATAATGAAAGAGTAAAGGATTTTTATACATGAATAGACTCAAGACCTAATGGTTTAAACTTTTTGATCGAATTGAGTTACAAACATACGTGTTAGTGCCTTGTATACGCGTGGGCTTCCTTTTTTTTCGCAACAACTTGTATCAGAGTTATAAAAGGTTTATTCTGGGATGGCGAGTCTCTTCAAAAAATACGCGATAGTAAATATATATATATATATATATATATATATATATATATATTGAATGTATATTAGCACCAATAATACGAGTGTCTGGCTGGTTTCCAATCCAGCTTACCAAAACAAAAACAGCTCACCACCAAATATCAATAATTCAACTCTTTGACTGTAGTAAAATATATACTTCACAAATATTAAAATATTCATTCAATAATTAACCAAACAGCACAGGAAAATTATTTGTGATTCTGTAGTATTATTTGTGAATAATTAATTATTGATTCATATGATGAGGAAAATATTGATTTTATGTGGATATAGATGGAGAAAATTTTTAATGTGACAATTGTTGAAAATTGAAATTTTATCTTTTTCTGATAAAATAATTCATTTAAATATATATTATTATATTTTAATAATATTATAATGGTGATATTTTTACAACGAATGTGGGATATATGAGTATACGAGGAGGAAGAGTATTTTTGTTGCAATAAATGTTTAAAACATGTTAAACATGTCGGTGTACCCCATTTATTGACTGAAATGTGATTATAGCCTCTAAAATCACCCGTTTGTGGATTTCGGTCAATTTCTGTTTGGAATTTGGAAAAACTTTCTTCTGCAAAGTTGTAGAGAATTGAATTTTCTATAAAAACACGCGAGATTCGAATTTTCTGGAAAAAGGGCTATTTATTGTGAATTATTGAAGTTCTGAAGCTCCGAAATAATTCATTTTTAGAAGTTTAAATTATTTTAAATTAGAAAAACATTTTTTATTATTTTTTTTCTAGAAGGAGGCATGTGGTTATTGAGCTGAAATCAGATTTCAAGTGTGCGTAGAAGATTTATTATATATATTATTATTATATTAAATATTCTGCTTTAGTGTTCTAAGCATTTTTCTATAAATAGGGTGCTTAGGTTAGAATTGAAAATCACATCAGAAACTGAAGTTTTCTCTCTCTATAATATTGAGCGTATTCTTGTGAGTATTTTGAGTATACTTTGAGTATTGCTATACGGTGTAAGTTCAAGTCATAGCCTATATCCGGTGTTTCAACTAGAAGTACTGATCTTCCGATGTAAGGGATATTTTTTTTTAAATGATATTATTTCTTCTAATATCATTATGCCGAAGTATTGATCTGAACTTTTAATCAAATTTAGAACTTTTTGTGTCGAAGTTACTATTCACGTATACGGCACTATTCACGAATACGGCACTATTCACGAATACGGCACTATTCATCGAAAAATGAAAATTTTTCTTTTCATCTAAAATATCTATTGTGGATACTAGCTTTCATTGTATCCATGTTTTGATCATTCTTGAATTTTACACCACTATGATGATTTTTGAGGTATTTTTGGACGTGAATAAAATAAAGTATGAATCCTTAATCCTTAATCTTTGTCATTTTGTTTCACTGGATTCGTTTTTTTAAAAATATTTTTCATCATCCTCAGTCTTAAATGATGATATTATTGAATATTTTTGGCCTGTAGTGCAAAGATGAATGATTTATGATGAATATCTTTGGCCCGTAGTGCAAAGATGAACATGTGTTTAGATGAACATGACCAACTGATGAATATCTTTGGCCTGTAGTGCAAGGATGAATATATGATTCAAGAGGTGCATTGATTGATGTTACAGGGATAAAAATACTGTTGATGGACTGTTAAATTTATAGACATTAGTAGATTTCATCCTCTACGTAACTCTTCTATGAATTAATATTTTTCGCTGCGAATATTGATTTAACATTTGTTGTCTATTGTATTCTATCAGATTTTTCCCTGTTGAAGACTAACGATAATTTGTTGTATATTATCTTAGTCATAATATTCTTTACTGGGCTAGTTGAGCTCACCCTTTTTTCTTTTTGTTCCATTTTTCTTCTCAGGAGGCGAGAATATAGCGAGTATGAGTCGGGATATGGAATGAAGGTTCTAGGGAGAGTTGTTTAGTAGTCCTCACCATTTTTATAAAATAATGTATCAATAATTATGATGGGGATTTATTTGTATGTGGATATTGTCTAGATGGCAATATCTGTATTTAAACTCATATGTACGGGGGGATGTTTAGAAGCTTTTTGCAGTTCGTGCAAAATCAGACGAGGGAGACTCGTGTTCAAAATACAGGAGGAAATGATAGCAATTCACGGGTTGTCACAGCCAAGCAGTTCAAATAGTTGGGACCACCAGAATTTAAGGGAAAGCCAAATCCGATCATGGCGGAGACGTGGGTCAAGCAAATTACCAAGATATTCGATGTCTTGGGATGCACGGAGGAACAGAAGGTTCCATTCGCCACATTTATGTTCCGTGGCGAGGCAGATTACTGGTGAGAATCTGTGAAGCGTACCCATCCAGCCGCACTCAGCATGTCTTGGGAGACGTTTCAGAAACTATTTAATGACAAATACTTTCCTGAAAGTGTTCGTCATATGAAGGAAGTGGAGTTCATCAGATTAGAACAAAATAACATGACGGTGTCTCAGTACGAGGCAAAGTTTGCAGAGTTATCCAGGTTTGCACCTCATTTGGTGGAGAATGAGGAACGTATGACGCGGATGTTTCTGAGAGGTTTGAAACCCGGCATACGGCAATATCTCATTTCTCATAAATTTTCTCTCTATTCAGATGTTGTAAACAGGGCTCAATTATTAGAGCGAGATAACGAGTACGGTCAACCGAGGGACCACAATCAGGATCATACCGGAGATAGCAGTCAACAAAACAACGATAACCTGCGGAGAAAGAAAAAGACGGACAGAAATGGTAACCACTCTGGTGGTAGCCATGGCCATGAAAATAGAAGAAGCGAGTCAGGAGGAGATTTTAAAAAGAGAAGATTCAACAACGATAATGTGAAGACGACAACACCAGCAACAACTGGTTCTAAGGGAGGAGAACGACCACCGGTCATATGCTATAAATGCGGAAAAGAGAGACATATCAATCCAAACTGCCCACAACAGTTCAAGGTATGTTATAATTATGGAAAGGAAGGACATATTGCTCGAGATTGTACGGTAGCGAAACCTAGTTCAGCATGGACGGTGACTCAAAAGACTGTCCCAGAAAAGTCAAAGTCAACGGTTCCTGGAAGAGCGTTTGTTGTGACTGGTCAAAATGCGAGGAACCTAAACGAGGTGATCACGGGTAAGCTATTTATAAATTCTTGCGAAGTTTATACCTTACTTGATACCGGTGCTACCCAATCATTTAACTCTCCTGCTTGTGCTCAACGTTTAAACTTGACTCCGGAGAAATTAGACTTTGACCTATCTGTGGAAACTCCGTTAGGAGAAACTTTCATCACATCCACTGTTTATAAATCTTGTTTGATTCAAGTTGGCACCATCACCTTACCTGTTGACCTTATCTCTTTAAAGATACTTGCTTTTGATGTGATTTTAGGGATTGATTGGTTAACTACTCATCATGCCAAAATTGATTGTTTTTGTAAGGTTGTTAGTTTCATATTCCTAATCAACCTGTTGTTCGAATTCAGGCAACTAAACCATTAAAATCAATCACTGTCATATCTAATCATAAAGCTATTCGTTTATTGAAAAACGGATGTCAAGCTTTCTTAGCCCATGTTATGGATTTAAATAAAGACACGTCAAAATTGAATAATATTCCTGTTGTTATTGACTTTCCTGACGTATTTCCTGAAGAACTTCCCGGTTTACCCCCAGAACGTGAAGTTGAATTCTTTATTGATCTTGAACCTGGTACAAAGCCCATTTCTAAAACCCCATATCGAATGGCTCCTATTGAACTTCAGGAGTTAAAAGTCCAACTACAAGAGTTATTGGACATCGGTTTCATTCGTCCTAGTACATCTCCTTGGGGTGCTCCTGTTTTATTTGTAAAGAAGAAAGACGGGAGTATGCGACTTTGTATTGACTATCGGGAATTGAACCATGTCACTATCAAGAATAGGTATCCTCTACCTCGTATTGATGACTTGTTTGACCAGTTGCAAGGAGCACAATTCTTTTCAAAAATCGATCTTCGTTCTGGATATCATCAGCTAAAAATTAGAACTAAGGATATTCCAAAGACTACCTTCAGAACTCGGTATGGGCATTATGAATTTTTAGTCATGTCTTTCGGATTGACTAATGCTCCTGCTGCTTTCATGGATATGATGAACCGAGTATTCAAGGATTATTTGGATCAATTCATTGTTGTCTTTATTGATGACATCCTCATATATTCCAAAAGCCGTGAAGATCATGAGCACCATTTGAAGCTGGTACTCCAAAGGCTTCGTGAAAATAAGCTTTATGCCAAGTTGAAGAAATGCGAGTTCTGGCTTGAGGAAGTAGCATTCCTTGGGCACGTGGTGTCAAAACATGGAGTATCTGTGGACCCGTCGAAGATTGAAGCAATACAAAGTTGGGAGCAACCGAAGACGGTGACTGAAGTACGTAGTTTTTTGGGCTTAGCTGGTAATTATCGGAGATTCGTGGAAGGGTTTTCTCGAATCGCTACTCCGTTAACTCATCTAACTCGGAAGGATACAAAATTCATTTGGAGCGAGGAATGCGAGAAGAGTTTCCAAGAGCTCAAAAGGAGACTCATTTCGGCACCTGTTCTAACAATACCATCTGGTACGGATGGATTTGTTATCTACAGCGATGCTTCAGGCAAAGGGTTAGGATGTGTTCTCATGCAACGTGGGAAAGTCATAGCATATGCCTCGCGACAACTTAAAGAGTATGAGAGGAATTATCATACTCATGATCTAGAGTTGGCAGCAGTCGTTTTCGCGCTAAAGATCTGGAGGCACTATCTATATGGGGAGAAAGTGGAGATATATTCAGACCATAAAAGCCTTAAATATTTCTTCGCTTAAAAAGAACTCAACATGCGGCAGCGACGTTGGCTCGAGCTGTTGAAAGATTACGACCACACTATTCAATACCATCCTGGAAAAGCAAACGTGGTAGCTGACGCGTAGAGTAGAAGATCATATGTAGGAACGAGTGCGATGATGTCAAGTATACACATAGAGCCAACTTTAATAGAAAAAGTTATGGTTGCTCAAGTCACCGACCCGGAGCTGATGCGTATGAAGAAGAAAGTACAAGAAGGAGCTATTCCGGAAGCGAGAATTGATGAAGAAAGAATACTTCGAGTCCACTCTAGACTTTGCGTTCCTAACGACCCTGATTTGAAGTACAAGATTATGATGGAGGCACACAATACACCATTTGCAATCCATCCCGGAAGTACTAAAATGTATCGTGATCTTCGACATACATTTTGGTGGAACAATATGAAAAGAGAGATTGCAAAGTTTATCTTGATGTGTTTAACTTGTCAACGTGTAAAGGCGGAGCATCAAGTGCCTAAGGGACCATTGCAACCACTTGATATTCTGAAATGGAAGTGGGAACACATTACCATGGATTTCGTTACGGGTCTTCCTACGGTTTCTCAAGGCATCAATGCTATTTGGGTTATTGTTGATAGATTAACCAAGTCTGCTCATTTCTTGCCGATACGGGAGACTTATTCCCTTGAACGTCTTGCTCAAATGTATGTAAATGAGATTGTGAGGTTGCATGGCATGCCAGTATCCATAGTTTCAGATCGTGACCCAAGATTCACTTCAAGATTTTGGGTTAGCTTGCAAAAAGCTATGGGCACGGATTTACGATTCAGTTCGGCATACCATCCTCAAACGGACGGACAATCAGAGAGGACTATTCAAACTCTTGAAGATCTATTAAGACTCTGTGTCCTAGATAGACCTGGCAAACGGGCCAAAAGCCCGCGGGCCGGGCCGGCCCGCCCGCCAAAACCCGGGCTTTGGGCCGCCATTTTTAAGCCCGTGAAAACCCGGGCCGTTTTGGCCCGGCCCGTGGAGGCCCGGCCTGCGGGCGCCCGGCCCGCCCGCTAATTATTAATTTTTTTTTTTTTAAAAAATAAAGTGTTAGGTTGTGAGGCTTGAACACAAGACATGTAAGTAAATAAATAAGAGTTCAAACCAACTGAGCTACAACAACTATTTGTTTTTGATGTAATCTTCAATATATTTTAACTATAATTGATAATACTAATTTATAATACTATTAAAATTTTAATTAATTGAGCTATGTAGTTAATGTATGCAATTAATTAATCGTGTTTGTTTGTATTATTGTTTATTATTAATGATTTTATTATTTTTAATATTTTTTATTATTATTATTTTTGATGTAACAAAGAGTTTGCAAAAAAAAATAAAATAATAATGGCCGAAGCCCGCGGGCCGGCCCGGCCCGCCCGCCACGGGCTGGCCATTTTCAGCCCACCAAAATCCGGACCTTTTTGGCCCGGCCTCGGCCCGGCCCTGCCCGCCCGTTTGCCAGGTGTAGTCCTAGACTTCAAGGGCAGTTGGGATAAATATTTACCATTGGTGGAATTCTCCTACAATAACAGTTATCAGGCAAGTATAGGTGTGGCTCCATTTGAAGCATTATATGGACGAAAGTGTCGCTCTCTAATATGTTGGGATGAGATGGGTGAAACAACATTGTTGGGACTCGAGTTAGTACGTATGACTACCGAAAAGATCCAAATGATTCGACAACGTATACGAACGACACAAGATCGACAAAAGAGTTATGCGGATCTTCATCGAAAGGACGTGGAATTTAGTATAGGGGATCATGTATTGTTGCGAGTTGCTCCATGGAAGGGAGTTACAAGATTTGGGAAGAGAGGAAAACTCAATCCACGATTTATTGGCCCATTTCAAATTCTTGACCGAGTAGGAAATGTAGCCTATAGACTCGCGTTACCTCCGAGTATGTCTCGTGTTCATAATGTGTTTCACATATCTGTACTTCGTAAATATGTGAAAGACCCGAACCACGTTATTGAGTTAGAACCAGATGAGATAGCCGAAGACTTAACGTGAGAAGAGGTACCTATCAAGATCTTGGATAGGAAGGAGCATGTCTTACGCACGAAGGTCATACCACAAGTTAAAGTTTTGTGGAGGAACCATGCTATAGAGGAAATGACCTGGGAGTTGGAAACGAAAATGAAAGCGAGGTATCCTCATCTTTTCGAAACACCAGGTACGTATGTCAATTTCGAGGACGAAATTTCATAAGGAGGGAGGTTGTAAGACCCCAAATAATTAATAAATGAAATTTAATTTTCTCTAATTATTTTTTGAAATAGTAAGGGTTGATGTGATTAATGTGGATAGTTATGGGTAAAATACGCAAATATTTTAAAATAAGCAAGTGGTTATAAAATATTCATTGTTGTCGGGGAATATTCGTTTGGTCGTGGAATATTCGTACTGTCGGGGAATATTCGTACGACGGCGCAGCTATGTGTGGGCCCCATAACGGAAAGAGATTGGAGGAAGAAAATGACAAATATAAGTTGTTTAAAAATAACGGCGTAGTTGTTACCGTTTACACTGTTGGAATACCCGGTGGTTAAAACACGGTAATACGCGTTGTTGCACAGTAGCACACGGTATTGCACCAATTATTGACTCTTACGTAAGAATGCACTACTCAATAATGGTTACAGTAATTACTGTTCAGTATTTTATTTTATTGGTTCAATAATTGTTGCATTGATATTTTATATTGTTGTTGTTTCAATAATTGTCATTACACAGTATTTTTCTTTATCGAAACAATAATTCATATTATCTGAATAATATTATTAGATAACATTATTGGCAATGTCTAGAAAGTTCTGTCTAAGGAGAGGTTTGCTCACCTAATTGCGCGTCAGTAAGGAGAAATTCTTATTGGAAAGCCCCCTCTTTCCTGGGAACTGTCTGGTTGTCAATATTGTGATTCTGTAATATTATTTGTGAATAATTAATTATTGATTCATATGATGAGGAAAATATTGATTTTATGTGGATATAAATGGAGAAAATTTTTAATGTGACAATTGTTGAAAATTGAAATTTTATCTTTTTCTGATAAAATAATTCATTTAAATATATATTATTATATTTTAATAATATTATAATGGTAATATTTTTACAACGAATGTGGGATATATGAGTATACGAGGAGGAAGAGTATTTTTGTTGCAATAAATGTTTAAAACATGTTAAACATGTCGGTGTACCCCATTTATTGACTGAAATGTGATTATAGCCTCTAAAATCACCCGTTTGTGGATTTCGGTCAATTTTTGTTTGGAATTTGGAAAAACTTTCTTCTGCAAAGTTGTAGAGAATTGAATTTCCTATAAAAACACGCGAGATTCGAATTTTCTGGAAAAAGGGCTATTTATTGTGAATTATTGAAGTTCTGAAGCTCCGAAATAATTGATTTTTGGAAGTTTAAATTACTTTAAATTAGAAAAACATTTTTTATTATTTTTTTTCTAGAAGGAGGCATGTGGTTATTGAGCTGAAATCAAATTTCAAGTGTGCGTAGAAGATTTATTATATATATTATTATTATATTAAATTTTCTGCTTTGGTGTTCTAAGCATTTTTCTATAAATAGGGTGCTTAGGTTAGAATTGAAAATCACACCAGAAACTGAAGTTTTCTCTCTCTATAATATTGAGCGTATTCTTGTGAGTATTTTGAGTATACTTTGAGTATTGCTATACGGTGTAAGTTCAAGTCATAGCCTATATCCGGTGTTTCAACTAGAAGTACTGATCTTCCGATGTAAGGGATATTTTTTTTTAAATGATATTATTTCTTCTAATATCATTATGCCGAAGTATTGATCTGAACTTTTAATCAAATTTAGAACTTTTTGTGTCGAAGTTACTATTCACGTATACGGCACTATTCACGAATACGGCACTATTCATCGAAAAATGAAAATTTTTCTTTTCATCTAAAATTTCTATTGTGGATACTACATTGTATCTATGTTTTGATCATTCTTGAATTTTACACCACTATGATGATTTTTGAGGTATTTTTGGACGTGAATAAAATAAAGTATGAATCCTTAATCCTTGTCATTTTGTTTCACTGGATTCGTTTCTTTAAAAATATTTTTCATCATCCTCAGTCTTAAATGATGATATTATTGAATATCTTTGGCCTGTAGTGCAAAGATGAATGATTTCTGATGAATATCTTTTGCCCGTAGTGCAAAGATGAACAGGTGTTTAGATGAACATGACCAACTGATGAATATCCTTGGCCTGTAGTGCAATGATGAATATATGATTCAAGAGGTGCATTGATTGATGTTACAGGGATAAAAATACTGTTAATGGACTGTTAAATTCATAGACATTAGTAGATTTCATCCTCTACGTAACTCTTCTATGAATTAATATTTTCCGCTGCGAATATTGATTTAACATTTGTTGTCTATTGTATTCTATCAGATTTTTCCCTGTTGAAGACTAACGATAATTTGTTGTATATTATCTTAGTCATAATATTCTTTACTGGGCTAGTTGAGCTCACCCTTTTTCCTTTTTGTTCCATTTTTCTTCTCAGGAGGCGAGAATATAGCGAGTACGAGTCGGGATATGGAATGAAGGTTCTAGGGAGAGTTGTTTAGTAGTCCTCACCATTTTTATAAAATAATGTATCAATAATTATGATGGGGATTTATTTGTATGTGGATATTGTCTAGATGGCAATATCTGTATTTAAACTCATAGTTTACATGTTGTAATAATAAAGTTGTAGTTGTTTCTGAACCATGTATTGACAACTCAGAATGGATGATGTATATCTATTTTGAGGGTGTCACAGCATGCGTGTCAACACTCTATTAGCCAATTGACTAACTTACCTAAAAATAAACTTCATGTTAAGTGCTAATCACTTTCGCAAAGGATAATGCTAACAAAATTTTGTTTTAAATTACTAGTAAATGTGTGTTACTGTTGTCCTATTAATTTAATTACAATAATTAACAATATTTTAAGACATATTCGAGTAGTAATTTTTTGAAAATTTAGCCGCTAAAAATAGTATGGCAGTAGTCAGAAAGTTGATCGAATGAAAAGTCAAGATCACCCTTGGCAACTTAATGATTGTTCATTTATTAATTAATTTATTCATCTGCATGCATTATATTTTAAATTCAGTTTATTTGACTAACAAACATAGTGTTAACGTTCAAACGCAACGCACTAATGTTACATCTGAATTAAAAGAATAAATTTATGAGAAAAATAAAATAAAATAATTCATTTTATTTAAATTAGAACGAGTCATTTCACAACATTTCTCAATAAATATAATTCATAAATTTGATAATAATAAAAATAATTAATTTCATTCTAATGGAACAACCAAACGTAATTTTTTCATTCCGTAGAATATTCATTTTATTCATAAAAATTTGTTCGTTTTGATGCGGTTAGTATCTTTGAGACTTAAAAGTCATATATATATTTATGTGTTAGAAATTGTATTTGAAATAAACTGTATTTAGAGAAATAAGATTCTCAAAATATTTTGAATTCTTAAAAACCTCCGATAAAAATAAAACTCTCAACTAATATTAATATTTAATTAAAAATAGGCCTATACAAAAATATAATATACATAAATCAAATTCAAGACCTCACATAATTCGTAACCATCTACAATAATGAGATAGAATCTAGTTTAAATTTGAGCGAGAAAATGTTAAGACAATTTAAATTTATTTTAATTAATTTAGACGAGAAATCACAAGAACGATTCAAATTTATTACTCTTTCCGTCTCAGGATAAAAGTTCGGGTGAATTTTTCACGCATATAAGAAGAGGAATAAAATAATAAAATTGTCCATAATAATGTCATTAAATATGGAGAGAGAATTAGAATAAGAAAAATAAGAGATATTTAATGCTACGGGCATAATAGAAAAAAATATATAAAAATTTAGTTATTAAAAAAATAAATATTTAACATGAAACTACTTAAAATAATAATAATGACTTTTATCCTGAAACTGAGGTCGTATAATTTTCCCGAAACAATTACCGGTGAACCAACATTGGACTGTGAGTAATGTTGGTATGTGGTCCCCACCCATTTTCCCCAAAAGAGAGCGGTTGTTAAGACTTACAAGGAGGAGAAGAAAGACTAGACAACCATAATGGGTGGAGCCCACATAACCGTTGGCTACAGCTGTTTGGCACCAAAATGCTAAATAACACACCCTGTCAACAAACGGGCAGGGCAGGTCAGGGCTCAGGAGGCTGGGCAATCAAATTCTAAACATCAATTATGATTATCGTCAAATTGTTAAAAATACTTTTAAATTTTTTAAAAAAAAATCTTTAGAAAATATTTTATAAAGTATATAATTGGATTTAAAAGTATTTTAATTGAAATAAAAAATTATATTATAGGTACAAATAATTTTAAAAATATTTATATAATATATAAAATTATCTTTAAATTGTTAATTTATATTAACATTTTTACATATAAAAAATAATATTTTTACGTGAGTTTCTTTTACAGATTTGTCTATTCAAAAAATTATATGAAAATATCAATTTTTTCATATAAAAATATATGTTGTAATACCATTTTTGGGCAGCCTGCCCGTTTACACCTCTATATAAACAATTCTCTCTTTCCATTATCATCACTCACTCGCTCATCATATCTTCTGCCCTAGCTCTGTGACTATACTACCAAATTAACTCAATTTATCTTCCTCTCTAGATCCCTAAAATTAGCCATTAACAATGGAGGCAATGAAGATGAAGCTATTCATAGCTGTTGTGCTGATGATGATAATGGCGGTTCAGAACGCGGCGGCAGCGACAGAGGCCCCTGCGCCAAGCCCTACTTCAGATTCATCTGTTTTTCTACCCACTGTTTTGGCTTCTCTTGTTCCCCTTGTATTCACTTTTCTGTTCTAATTGTTCGCCTCTTAGTTTATGTTGGATATCTGGCTTTATTTTCTCATGCGGCCATGCGGGTGGTGGGATTTATGTGTATAGGGATTTTTTTGTTGGGAAATTTGGGGTTTGGGGGAGAATATGAGAGATTGAGATGGATTTGTTTGGGGGGAAATTTCATTTGTTATATTCTTTTATATTAATAGATTTTGTGGATGTTTTCTTTAACAAATTAATTAATACTCCCTCCGTCCCAAATTAACCGTTCAGTTTTGACTTTTTAAGTCAAATTGACTATTTTTAGAATTAATAATTAAGCATATATAAATATATTTCTAAAATTATAAAAATTAAGATTAGTAATAAATTGTATATACTTTCTTTTGGTTTTAATCTCTTCACCTATATTTTAGCAAAAATAGTAAAAAGATTAGTTTTAAAAATGGTCAATTTGACTTTAAAAAGTCAAAACTGAGCAATTAATTTGGGACGATGGGAGTATTGTTTTCTTTATGATTCCTTTGTGTTGTGATTTTAATTTAGTTTGCCAATTCAGGATTGCACGATGTTTATATTACATTGTATGATTGTGGTGGATTGGTCTTTTTAATAATTAAAATATAAAAATATCAATTTTAATATTGGTTTCGATTTTTTTAGGAAATGATTATACTTTGTGATAAAAATATTAATTTTAAGTGTCTCGTTTTTTTAATTTAGATTTTGAACTACTATTTGCATTCCATAATAATAGTCGTGAATTAAGAAAGACATTTAATAAATAAAATTTGTATAAAATTTCATCACTTTCAACTTTTAATATAAGGGAGATAATTTATTGGGATAATGAGAGAAGTTGAGGGTAATACAGAAAAATAAATAATTTATTCTAAAAGTTGTAAACAATAAATAAATTAAAATAACTTAATAGTCTTGAGATTATTAAGATTATAATTATAATCTCAACATTAATAGTTCAAAATCTAAATTTAAAAATGAACAAGACACTTGGGATTAATAGTTATATTCAAAGTATATTTTTTATAAACAAACATAATATTAATAGTCTTAAAATTATATTTCTGATTTTGCCTTTTATTTTTTTAATGGAAACGATAATTTTAAGGAGAATTATTGTAAAATTTAAATTGTATTAAAAATGGTGTCAAAAGTAATTATAAATTTCTAAGGGAAGGCATTGTTATTCCAAGTGAAGTGACCCTTTTAATACCGGTGTTTTAACTACTTTCTCAAAATCTAGATTGGGTGTGAAAATTGTGGTCTATGAAAACTGTGACCCATTTTCCTCTAAATTGTGGTTCATGTAGATTTGGGAGCAAAGTGTATTCTATAATGGGACACACTTTAGAGCAAAATATACTTTAGTAACTAATGGTAAAATAATAAAAGACTGTTATTCAAATGCTTCAGATATATTAATTATTAAATTTATTCAGATTGTTTAAACATTCTGAATTGTTTCATTCAGTTTTATCAAATAATCTCTTAGTGTTGCATTTGGATTGAAGCAATAAGAGTCAGAATGAAATGACTTATTGTGACAGTGTAAAAAATTGTGTTTGGTTGTAGCGGAATTGATCATTCCTATAAAATAAAATATATATATATATATATTTTTTGATAATTTCATTGAGAAGTGTAATTTTGTCCCTAAAAAATTGGCTTAGCTTGACTTTTTAAATCAAATTGACTAATTTTAAAATTAAGAATTAAACATATTTATTTTTTTTAAAACTTATGAAAATTAATTGCAAAAATGATCATTTTAATTGTGTACAAAAGTATTCGTTTGTTTTTCAATGAAATGATGGGTATCGAAACCCTGTCTGTCGAGTGTACCCTTGGGCCTGTGAAATGTTTTGATATGGTCAAGCCCAATTGATTGCTGGTCCAATTGTGGAAAGAATGGGTCTTGAAATTAAAAATGAAATAAATTCTCATACCATACAATTATCTTAAATTTATAATTAATACTTTTAAAAGCACTTTTCTAATTACATAACCAAACAAGTTTTTAATTTTTTTTCTAAAAGCATTTTTATCAAAAACTCTACCTCCCTAAATATTTAATTTTGAAATATTATAATTGAAATTGAAACTTAACATTTGATTAATAATCCAGATTTGAGAGTTTTTCACCATTTGATGTGCACATTATATCAAAATTTTAATGGTTATAAATTCTCATTAATATTTAATGTCAAATATACTTTTAATGCTAAAAAATTTTGCAGAATTAATCTCAAATTTATGAATATATCTGAATTATTATAAAATAAAATAAAAAATAGAAAATTATGATATCCTTTAATGTCCTTTTCTTGCTTACCAAATTGGTCTAGAATCAACTCCACAAGCCACACACCACATACACGGAACAAAAATATCCACCACATACTTGCAAATTTCTTACATCACAATAACTACATTTCTAGCAAACCCCACAAACCATTTGTTCAAAAATTAAGACACTGTTTGGTTCTCATTAATTCAATGAGGTGGGATTGAACCGAGCTGATTCTAGCCGAGTATTTTATTGAGTATAAAATAATGTTTCATTCAGGCTCGTTTAGCTACTTAGTCGAACACGATCTCGAATCGAGTCCGAGCAGTATGAACTTTTCGAACGAATATGATCCAAGTATCAATAGTAAATTACAATTTGAGGATATTCGAGTAATTTATCAAATTTTAAAATTTGTTCGTATTTAAATCATTTATATTTTGAGTCCCGCTCGAATAGAATTTTTAATCGAATCGAGCCCGAAATATTTATTTATTTATCAGTATTAGGTGAGGGCTGAAACTTTCTTTTAAATTGTGGTTGAATTATAACTCCCATAAATAAATATCTTATTTTGGTTGTATTAAATAAAAGAGTAAGACAACTAATAGATGGAAAGGAATATATTTATAAATTCTATGTAATACTCTCTTAGTCCCGGGATAAAAACAAGTTTTAGTTGACTTTTTGCGTATATTAAGAAAGATGATAAAATAACAAAATTATTCAAATTTAAATATTTATTTAATTGCATTGTTTTATATACATGACTAGTGATACTCCACAAATATGTATGGACTATGGAGGATAGAAATATGAAAATTAATACTAAGGGTATTATAGAAAAATTATTATAAAAAAATAGATTATTTAAGGTAAGCAGACATTTAACTTGAGAATACCTAAAATAAACTTTTATGGTGACACCCACCTCATTCTTATTATACCAAAATGTTCATTTATTTATATAAACCTCAAGGAATCTAAGGTGAAATATAAGCAGAACCTATACATACATATATTTATATGAACACAATCCATATACCAAGAAAGTTTAGGCATAATACTATCACCCAAGCCAAGGATTGGTCTAAAGACCTTCATAATAACCACCATATGTAATATGAGCTCTGGCCAGGGGAATTCCTCTTGCTGCTGATATTGCTCCATTCAATCTGCTTGCCTGCTGCACCACTTCATTAATCCTCTGTAATTAAACACAAATTAGTTGATTATTCTTACTAATCCTGAAAATTTGGGAATAAAACCTGATTTAAAAAGCATGGGAAAGTTCAAATAAGTTTTTTTCTGATTTTTATGAACTTGATGGTTTTTGCAAGTAACTTTGCTACTTAGTCTAATTAGGGTTTTTTGGGGGGGGCATATTTTGTACTATTTTAAACATTGTTTAGGGTTACGTTGGATATAGCTTCATTATTATAATTCAGATTTAAGGGTTTTGCTAATTGAATTACTGTGATTTTTTCATGGCTTTCGTTGTGTCATATAAATATCTCCTAATTTTTAAAGAATGTATAATTTTGGGGAGCATATGTGTTTTTGATATTTTCACCATGAAAATGAGACTCACTATATGCTCACGAGAGAGAACCATATAAAAATATGAAACAAGATTCTATAGTTTTATCTCAAATATGACCCTCCCATTACCACATAGAAGGAAACACGGGATCTAATAACAAACAAGATTCTATTTCATTTTTGTAGCACTTGAGAATACAGCTCATCTTTTTGCCACTATATACAAGTATGATATATTATGATGAAAATACAAAAAGGTAGCTGATATTTCCACGAGTTATCTAAAGAATAAGAAGGTTCGATTAACATAAAGTTAACTTTGGTCAATTGACTAATACAGTATCGACAAATAGGTCGGAAGGTGATCTCTCTGTGTGTCAACCCTGTATTAATCAATCGATTAACTTATTATGAGGTTAACTTCATGTAACTGGAAACATTTATTTCTGGAAATAACAATTTCCCATGAAAATTAAGAAATTGAAAACTATTGTCACAAACCTTGTTGTCATCAGCATAAATTTGAAACCGAAGGTGCTTCTGATGATTGTGTTGATGTTGCCTATTTTTTGTGCCACATCCAAGAATAATGATGCAAATGGTAGCAGTAGCAGCAACACCAAAGGAGCAAATGGCACCAATTCCAGTTAAGCCCCACTTCCACATGTTTACACCATTATCATCATCATTACTTTGTTCCTCAATTGTAGGCTTAGCTTCCATGGCCTCATCATCATATTTCTCCTCAAACTGAAACTTACCTGCCGCCACCTCGATTTGAGGCGGCAGAATTCCCCCGGACTTTGGGGAATCCATTTTCATGTCGACAAATTCATTTTCCTTCATTTTCTTGAAGAAAACTTGTGAAACCAAGTCTTGCTCCACTCCTCCTCCTCCTCCTATATTTGGTGGAGCCACCTTGTGATGATGATGATCATCATCATCATCAGGGGAGTTTTGTTGAAAGTTAATTGGGAGAGGAACAAGTTGGTTTGGCACCCTTGAAACCTCTGTTGATTCAACACTACTAATATCTGGGGATTTGAAGTAGTTCATGTTAAAGACACTACTAATATTTGATGAATCTTTAACATATTTTCTTGAGTAAATTTTTTGGCCCCCGTCGTCATGGATTTCGAGAAATCCATCATCAGGAATGAATTCCCAATCATCAACATCCATTTTTGCATCTGAGACCCGAGACTACCCTGTTGTAGTTACTATTGTTTGGATTGGTTGAAGTACGAGCCAATCCCAACTTGAGGGCTTGAATTATGTTTGGGGTATGTTGAATTATTGAATTCAATGAAGGTGGCTTTCATGGGGTGTAGTGTAGAACTTCACTTCAGACAGAAAAAGGAGGCCACCCCTAACATGTCCTCTTGCTCTTGGAGTGGAGACTTAACCCAGCTAGCTGGGAAGATTTATGAATATGATGGAGTCGAGTGCTTATTTTATTTCTAATAGGTGGCAAATGGATTATGGTCCAGTGGGACCCACTCAGCTAGTAGACATCCTGTCTGAGGGAATGGTTTTGATATTATTTTTTAAAATTTTATTTAGGGTTATTTAATTGTAGCTTTGATTTGTCTAATGTTACATTGGATAAAGATGAACAATGGTATAATAATCAGATTGGGTTGAGAATTGTGGTTCAAGGTTCTCCTCTTGGTCTGTTTATGAATACTTCTAGAATATAATTATTTATAGGGGAATGATTCATAGTTTGCGTTAGTTATGGGTAATATTTCAGCTAGCTTATTTCTGTCATCCAATGAAAGATTTAAGGGGTTGGATTAGGTTGGGTTGGGGCCGCCCGCTACTCTCTTTAGCGGTCAGCCAAATACTCCCTCTAACATCCTATCAAAACACTGGCCGCTAGAAAGAGTAGCGGCCAACATAAAAAAATTTGGCTTAATCAGGAACTTAAAATAATTATAATTTAAATTAAAAAAATATAGCTAATTAATACTTCACTCCCTAATTGGTTCACAAATATAAAGAATTATAAAATTAGTAGTAGACTAATATAAGGAATAGTAGTTGATTATGTAATTTGGGAGTAGTAGTTGGATACGTAATTTGTTTGAGTAGAAATATAATATAAACTCAAATAAATTAGCTATATTATATTCATACTCAAATAAATTACATATTCAACTACTACTCTCAAATTACCTAGTCGACTACTATTCCTTATATTAGTCTATTACTCATTTTATAATTCTTTATATTTGTGAACCAATTAACGAGTGAAGTATTAATTAATTATATATTTTTAATTTAAATTATAATTATTTTAAGTCTCTGATTAAGCCAACAAAAAAGAATTTGGCTAACCATTAGAGGGAATAGCGATCGGCCCCAACCCAGCCCTTAGATTTTCCATTGGACGGCAGGAGATGAGTTAGCTAGAATAGTGCCCATAGCTAACGCAAACTATGGATTATTCCCTTACTTGTATATATACCAATATTTTTTTAAATAATTATAATATTTATCATGTAAATTTTAAATTTGTCTCAAGTTAACTTTAAAAAGTTAATAATGATCTTATATCTTAGAACAGAAATAATACTGCATAGTTAGAGACCTAAGAGGAGAGATAACTTAAGTGATGAAAAAACTTTTTTTAATCTTAGAAAAGATAAAAAAAAATATGAAAGTTGCTTGTAACTTGTAAGGGTTTACTTGGAATGATACTCACTAGGAGCTCTCTAAAGGGGGAAAGGGGAAAGATGATAGTGAGCATGGGCATCTTAGCTAGAGGTAAAGGCTAATTTCCCTTCAAATCTTGTAGATTTGCATTTTATATGTTTCCCATTGGCCACTTTTGCATTATTTGCATAGGCATGTTTACCATATAGTATGCTATTCTTCAACTTCAAGCAATGTTTCCAAATCAAAACAACACAAACACACAATCATATAACTAATTTATAAGTTAATAACATATTTTAAACTATGATTTAAACTTATTTATACATCAAAAATGATGAACAATTAATTATAAAATTTTAAATATTGATGAAATAAGTTGGTGAGTTCAAAGTGCTTCACCATTCTCTTCCTATATGAAATATTCGAGAATCAAATTTTTATAAATTAGCACATAAAGTAACAAATAAATAATGCAAAATACATGATACGCGAAATATTAAAATTTCATTAGAAATCATCAAAACTAAAATTAGAAGAAAGATAAGGATTACCTATTTTACTAGACTACCAAAATTTTTAAACTCAAAATTTATATGAATTCATATAATTTATGTCGATACAAATATGAAAATGTTTTAAATTAATTTTTAATTTAAATTGATTTTTAAATTTGATATTTTGGAAGCATCTACAATATGAAATCATTAATATTTACTATAGATGGTTGATCAGTCCGTTTTTCCAACGAACTGGAAGAAGTGAACTAAGAACGAACCGGCTATATCGACGATTTTTTTCGGCGCTAACATAAAAGCCGATTTTTTATGCTATAACGACGGAAAAAATCGTCGCTATAACCGGTTTGCTCCTCCAATTCACTGGAAAGAACCGGACGATGCTTGATTGTGCAAATATTAAGTACTACATACACTTTTCCAAACCATTTCAGCCTCTATATAGATATGCTACCATAATTCAAGCTATAGGTATCATCTATCTGTAACCTATATTAATGAAACTGTCAATAACCTTTGCTAGATAACCTTTTTCAATCAAAGCATGTACTACATGCTTGATTGTGCAAATATTCAGTAACACGATATTTTGGTGGTTTTAAAAAAAGGTTGAAGTTAATTTTGTCTAATAATTTTTAATTTTAAATGGTAGTGATTATAATATCAAGTAGAATATGATATTAAGTAATCCTCTATATTAAGGGGATGTTTGTTTTCTACTGAATAGCTAATTGATTCAGCCATTTAATGCGTTTGTTTTTTGAAAAAATCGTCTGAATGGCTGAATCAGTCAGTCATTCAGACGATTTGGACTGAATGATTTAGTCCCAATTTTTTTTGCTGAATGGGGTGAATGATTTTTTTTACAACATTAACTATTATATCAAGTAATATTAAATAAATTTACAACAATTTTTTAGATGGGTAAAATAATAAAAATCTGTTATTTAGATGTTTCAGATATGTTAATTATCAAACAACTTTTTTCATTCAGATTCAGCTCATTTAGATTCAGATTCATTCATTTTTATCAAATACCCCCAAGTCATTTTATAATCCTTGGAGTCATGGGTCTAAATTTGAAAATAAACAAGACACTTGGGATTAATAGTATTATTCCAAATATAATTCTTACAAACAAATATAACCCTATAATTTTCTAAATCTTAGAGCTTTTGGAGTTTAAAAACGTATTTAAAAATTTTATTTGTTTAAATGCAGCTTTTAAAACTCATAATCGCAGGCTGCGTCTTTTTAACTCTCATCAAGAGTTTCACTACCACTAATTCTAAAGCTAGGATTTTCCTTTTTTTGCATGGGTTATGGGTAATAATGTGGTGATAATTTAATTGATGTATGAAATTGAAGAAAATCAATTTGATGATCTTCCAAACACATCCTCTTAATTACGTGGTGCCTCAAGGTATAATAAAAGTAAATAGAATATGAAAGGTCACCAAGACACCAACTAATATTAATAATGCAATGTCGTGTGGACCACCTCTAAAGCATATAGTATTATTATGGACAAATAGTGCCCACCTAATTATATTACAAAAAATGATGGAGACAAGAGAAGGCAATGGGAAATGTACATACATAAGCAAAAACCTATTACCTCAACAAGATTAATGCATATACCCCAATCTATCCCTTTACTCCACAATAATGTTAAGTTGTTACTTGATTTACTCGAGTTAAATAAGTCAGGCTTAAGCTCAATTAGATTCGACTCAGCTGACTTAAACTCAACTCAATTTATTTACTAAACAAGTTAAGTTGCTCGTTTAAACATAGCTCAACTCAACTCGTTTAACTTTTAAACAAGCTCGAGACGGCAACAAAACCCGTCTCACATTCGTTACACGAACCAACCGAGCTCAAACAAGCCCCTTTTCCCATTAACTAAATGAGCCGAACTCAAAATAATGTTATTGTTGATCGATTTCGCAATCAATGAATACGTGCAAGTATACACGGTCAACAAGTAATAAAGTGAAAGTAGAGTATCGTTCCCACGAGGAATTATTTAATAAAAATCACCAAATACTAACTTTTAACCAAATCAATTTTATTTAAACAATTGCAAATTGTGAATTTTCTAATTAAGAAAACTAAGTTAAACAATTAAAAGAGATTAGTCTAAAAGAAAGCAAATAAACAAAACTAAGATTTGATTGAATTCAGGTAAATAAGGATTAAGACTTCAATATCCCCAATTATGAATTATAAATTAATTATCCAATTATCCCAATTATTATGCCTACTGAATTGTTAACAGGAATTCTCAAATGCCAAAAGTCATTTTCCAAGTGATCAATTGCCTTCTATTTAATCCAGATTAATCTTGCTATATTCCTATGCAAAACAATTGAATTAAACTCTTTCCAATCCCAATTCCTTATGTGTTATATGCGGTGAACAGATATTTCCATTCAATTCACAAACCTAATTATTCACTTTGCAAATAACTAAGTCACATGATATCATGTCCAGTTCTAACCCTAGAATTCCTCTTCCAATTCCTTCTAGAGTAACAAAGTAATTACTGATCAGATAATTAAGCAATATGCACAAGACAAGATAAACAACTCACTTTAACATAAATAATTGGAACATAATGAATAACTAATTCATAGCCATAAAAAGTTCAATTGAAATCTTAATAAAAAGAATTAGTTCATAATTAATGAATTAAAACCAAGAATCCACAATTGAATAGACATTAAAAGATAAAAGTAAGATGAGAGAAGAGAATAGAATTTGTTGTCAGCAAATATGATGCTCCCCTCTTGCTCTTGCTCTTGATCTTCAATGGCCTCCAAGTTGCTTCAATCTCCAAAACTAATAAGAACTAGGGTTATGTTCTAATCTAATGGAGTGTTTAATCTAGGCTAAGCTATGTAATCCCCTAGCTAAGCTATGTAATTCCCCCTTATTTTATGTCTTACATCATGTATTTATAGATTACAAGTCTAATTTTGAGTTTAGGAACAATCCCAATCCAATTTGGAGTCAAAAATGTGTCAAAATTCGCCCAAAACGCGTCCAGGCCCGCACCAGAACCTTCCCCAGCGCCCCAGCGCTGGGCACGGCGCTGGGCTTCTGCCCCCCAGCGCCTCGGCTCTGGAAATACACTAGAAATGGGCGCCCCGGCGCTGGTCAAAAAGTCAACATTTTTTGCTCCGACGTCCTTTGGGAAAACGGCCATAACTTCTTCGTCCGAACTCCGATTTAGATGATTCAAGATGATCCGGAAAGAGGAGAAGTAGATCTACAACTTTCATTCTTGAAGATTTTCGAAATAATGTCCAGAGCTATAGTCAAATTGGCTCTGAAGTGACTGCTGTGTAAATGGCTAGCCGAAAACGCGAATCTAGCCACCCCGAACGTCGATCCATGTAACTTTTGTCCCAAATCCTACAAAACAATATAAAACATGCATGAATGGACACAAACACATAAAACCATCCTAAAAGACTTGAGAACAACAATAAATTAAGCCCGAATGTACCCAATTCATGTGTATAAAACTCACTCATCAGTTATCCCTTAAATAATTTATTGTGTTGCTTGATTTTATATACTACCTCTGCATCTCATTCCAAAAATGGGGAGTCCTTAGGCACACGTAAACCTGGTATGCATAAAAAATGAACATTAGGTAAGTTTAGCAGATCCTCTGTCCCTATTTTTCCTGTAACCCATGTGTTTCTCACTTAAATGTTTGACACATAGTCTCTTACTTAACACCAATTAATTCTAAAATTAAATAAGACAGAGGATCTGCTCTCGTAGGTAAGATCAAGTCTTTAACTAGTAATAAAAGTTGCTGTTTTTCTTCAATTTTAACTGAACAAGCCAGATACATCAGAACCACAATTTCATTGCTCTCTCCAAGATACCCCAATCTATCCCTTTACTCTACAATAATCTTAAGTTGTTACTTGATTTAGGTGCTGTTTGTTTACATCTGATTGCCTCTTAATGGACTGCCTCTTATTCGCTAAGAGGCATGATGCTGTTTGTTTTGTTTTTTGTTACCTCTGAATGCCTCTTAATCAGTAAGACAGAAAATAAAATCTTAATAATTAAGAGGTACCTCTTAATGAATTTTTTTTGCTAATTTTTTTTATTATAAATATATTAAACAATATTATGCACTCATTTTTATTAAATTGAATATTTAAAATTATTAAATAAAATTTTATCCTTTAAAATGGTAAAATAGTGTCATTAAGAGACAACTTACTTTTTAGTTATCAAACAATTTTTTAGATTCAGACCTCATAACCATTCAGATGATCTAATTTATTAAGACATCATAATCATTCAGATCTTAATTCCAAAATTTATCAAACACAACCTTACTCGAGCTAAATAAGTCAGGTTTAAGCTCAACTAGATTCGACTCAGCTGACTTAAACTCAACTCAATTTATTTACTAAACAGGTTAAAGTTGCTCGTTTAAGCATAGCTCAACTCAACTCGTTTAACTTTTAAACAAGCTCTAGACGGCAACAAAACCCGTCTCACACTCGTTACACGAACCAGCCGAGCTCAAACAAGCCCCTTTTCCCATTAACTAAATGAGCCGAACTCAAAATAATGTTATCCCTTAAATAATTTATTGTGTTGCTTGATTTTATATACTACCTCTGCATCTCATTCCAAAAATGGGGAGTCCTTAGGCACACGTAAACCTGGTATGCATAAAAAATGAACATTAGGTAAGTTTAGCAGATCTTCTGTCCCTATTTTTCCTGTAACCCATGTGTTTCTCACTTAAATGTTTGACACATAGTCTCTTACTTAACACCAATTAATTCTAAAATTAAATAAGACAGAAGATCTGCTCTCGTAGGTAAGATCAAGTCTTTAACTAGTAATAAAAGTTGCTGTTTTTCTTCAATTTTAACTGAACAAGCCAGATACATCAGAACCACAATTTCAATGCTCTCTCCAAGAAATCAAATGTGTCAGAGAAAATTTGTTACATGCACATATTACACCAACTCTTCAAAACATACTAAGATAGCTCTTCAAATTTGTAATTTGTCAAATAATTACATGTTTTATATTCCAAAATTTGTAAAATTGAATGTTTCATATGACTAATATACAAAAAACCTATTTACATGCTATTTTATCTACATTCCTCCCCAAAAAGAGCCAACTCAAAAACCACAACAGCTTTAGGCTTTAGCTACCATCACTGGTGATTAATTTTAGGATTGGACAGAACTAGTAAGTTAACAAAAAACAAAAAGACACATCCCAACTTGAGAATGGATGGGGGAGGAGGGGCCGGCTCTTAATAGCAGTCTGTTGTATTCCAACTTGAGAAACTTTACCCTCTCAACTAGAGTTTGACGCAAGTTCACAGGCAACCTTAGGAAGAGGATCTACACAAAGTTGTTTTACCCAGAGAGACGGAAGCCAAAACACGGGCATTCTTTGCACAGTGAAGGAAGTTACGAGTTTTGCATAGTTTCATCTTGGCCCAAATCCTCTTTACATCAATCATCTGAAGGACACATCCCAATATTTGACTAGTCTTTCCAAATATTTCCAAGTTCAAGTGTGGATATGACACCCACAAAGCTTTGAAGTGTAATAAGACCTTCGGAAATGTTTTAATGAATCCTAATAAACAGAGAAACAACAGAGAGACTATCAAGTATGGTTCCCTTTTTAGAATCTCATTCGGTGATGAACCTAGCCACGACTGCATAACAAACTCTCCACTGCTTCCCAAACTGATAGGTTGCTCCATCACAACATATTGAATTGGCTCCAACCCTAAAATTTTTAACAATCAGGTGAACAAAACTTGATTAGTTATACTAGTCTTCTCAATGCTTTATCTTATCATGGGGAGCTATGACAATCAGAAAATACATTAGTGACTACAGGGAACTGATTGAACACAAAATTAAGTAAAGAAAGTTATGTTTACACGCTGCCTATTTGGCAGGTCTTGCAGCTTAAGTCATTAACAATTAAAAATAACAAAGGCGAAGAGAAAATGTAAATTTATATAGATTTCATATTTTCAATTACCTGTTGCTTTTCTATAGAATCTCACAAGGGAGCGGAGATCTTTTGCACCGTGAAACCGCATTTTTGACGTCTGCTTCACTATTAATATTGCGGGGAAACTATGTATGCCGTACCTTGAAAGCATGCTGCCATAGGAACCACAAAAAAGCAGTAAAGAAGAATAGATCAGTAAAAATTCAAACAGAAACACAAATTCTGGAATAAGGTATTATATATTTTGGCATGTCAGTAGTAATTGTTAATGAAAGCAAAAATAAAGCAATTTTCTCCTTTAAAAAGAAAATTTGTACTACAGCATGCTATCAAAATGGTGACTAAAGTTCAAAAGGAAGTTCCACCAATAAAGGAGAAAAAAGTTAAAGTTTAACAACATCCCTTCATAGTTGGAACATACGGTGGACAGTGGGTGGCTTCGATGAAACCCTCTTCTCCTAAGTTTCTAAATATACCCCCAAAAAAAACGCTTGGAACAAACAAAGTATTGTAGCATTGCTCTAGAAACAGTCAGAGGCTTCTTATAAAACCAAACTAGAAAGAATGGGTTAAAAAAATACAGGAAAAGAATGACAAGGTCGGTAAAGAAAGGAAAAAGAAAGAAGATCACCTTGGCTCTACCGAGGATTCTTCAACTACCAAATGTTCAATTTGAGGAAACATGGAACTCAAGACTCCAAACGTTGAGCGGGCATTGTGTGAGAATGGACACCAAGAAGCATAAAAGAGTACAGCAGTGTACGCATTCCCACCCTTGGAGCTCAATGTTCTGTCAAGGAAATTACCACCTACCTGACAAATACCAAAAGGTATTGGCGCATTAGTAATAAGTACTTGATAAAAATCATCAGTTCCAACAAAGTATACACTAAGTAGCAAATGAGGAATGAAACAATAACTAGCAAGGAAAAAAGACGTGCCGTAGGTCACTTTATAAGAGACGGCAAGATGGACGCTATTATTTGTATTGAGGAAACAAATATAAAATAAACTCGATCAAGTAAATGCAAAGGATCAAGATAAAATAAACTTTACTTAAGGATGGGTATACAAAGATAAATAGTCGTGGCATTGGAAGATATTCTTTGTTCTTTTTATAAGAGGTGAAGGAAGAAACACTTAAACTGGCTATGCTCATCCAATAATAAGTTAAAATAAAAGACTAAAATTGATGACTTTAGAACAATACTATTTAAAATGAACATCATGACTCCACTTTAAACCGTAAAAGATTGGAGAAGCCTGATGGGAAGGTGAATATGTTAAACTTTTAAGAACAAGATCTTGGGGAATGGGGGGGGGGATAGAAATGTATTATACTATCTCGGAATTGGATTGGCAAGGCATCACACACAGAAAGCATCAAATCATCAAGAATGACAAAGAGGATCAAATACAAGGCCAACTGATGCACCTAGCTAAGCAAAGTTTATGCTTCCTGATGTCCACCATGTAGTGGTCTTTTCACTTGCTCAAAGAGGGAGGTCGAGGGATATCCATCTTGCAAATGTTAAGTTCATTGTAAGATGGAAATCTCTTCTAAGGTGACAATCCTTTGCTTGCTTAACCTTTTGAACCATAAAATTGCATTCTTGATCTCCTTTGGAAGATATAAGTCATAAGATCATTGCCACGATCAAGGATGGTTACCATTGATCTATCTTTTAGAATAATTGTTGTAAGTTTGTCCCTTGGTACGGAAGATGGTCAAATACCAAAATGAGGGAAGAAATATATGTGCCTATATGTTATTGCTTTTACAACATGAATGATGTTAAGATCTACGTGTAGACTTTGTCCTAGGATTAGTACAAGCTCATTTGGGTCATGAATAATTCTATTTCTACCTTTCCCTCCGTCTATTGATAATTAGAGATGGACTACATTGTTCATTGTCCGAATATTTCACTTAATTCGAAATAATGTACTTCATGAATTGTTTGGTTCACATTGTGAAAAGTGCTTATGTATCGATCAAATTTCATCTTTTCATCCTATACTGAAGGTCAGTTGGTGATCATGTTCTTAACCGGAGCCAAGTATTAGTTTGATAGAATTTGGATTCAAAAAACTCATAGAAAAGGAAAAATAGATATGGTTCCTCCACCTACTGAGGCATGTCTTCTGTTAATAGATACTTTTTCTAAGCATCATTAAAGTCAAATTTGAAACTCAAAAGGTCCAAACATGATAGAATTTGATTCTTTATTTTCTAAATTCCCATTTTCTTACTTTCAATTCCACAGGCTCTATTACTCCAAAGCAACTAAAATAGTATTTTCAACACCACCGATAATAACCGAGGAAACTAGACCTATAATTTTATACAATAAAATGAAAAAAATCAATATTAATTCTTTGATTCATAAAAAGCATGAAAGTAATCAGAATCAACCAAAAAATAAAAAACAATTAAAATTATATTTCAAGGACAAATACCACTATTTTTAAACCACAAAATAAAAGCAATTTTCATAAATAAATAAAAAAAGAGAGGGGAAAATCGTGCGATTATTCATTATTATACCTGGAGAGGCGAGTTGGGGGAGTATGAGAGCGGAGATTGAGAATGCAGAGCGTTGAAGAAGAACGTCGATTGGTGAGGGCACATAGACGGTGATGATGATGATGATGAGACGCATCGTAGGGAGGAAATGGTGCAGATGCAGAGAATCAAAGCACCCATTGATTTCGACATCGGAAGATTTACAGAAGAAGAAAAAAAACAGAAATTGATAGATTATTTTACAAAAACAAACACATAAAAAATTACTACAATTTATGGAGATAATACCAACGCAATCTCTCTATATCAGTACATACATGTATAGGGCAGAAGAGAAGAGAAGTTGGTATCCTATCCTTGTCGTTGGCTAAATTGGGTCTATGTTTGACTAAAATTTTCAAACTTCAAATGCTAACCTGAAACCGTCGCTATACATCTACTTTCAACTAAATTGAGTTTATGAAATCGTCGCTATATATTTATAACGACATTTTGATATAAAAATAACAAAAAATGTCATGAACATTTTTAAACAGTAAGGGGGTGTATTCAATTAAGATTTTTAAAGACTTTTTTTAAGTGACAGACTTTTGTAGAATTTGTGGGATTTTAAAGACTTTTAAAGACTTTAAAGACTTTTTTTAAATGATTTTTATAGACTCCATGAAATAAGTAACAGACTTTTATAAACTTTGTATCAAGATTGTGATAGACTTTTGTATATTTCTAATATATCTTGTAACTTATATTAATTGTTAATTAGCCCATGTGTACAACATCTCTCTCTTTTTTCATGAACTAGAGTAAATCTCTTTATATTATTGTGGCATGAGATTTTATATATGTTGAAAGCGTTCATATTATTCTACTCATTTCATGATACATTTGGATACTTGGATACCAATAAAACTTTAGAAATTACAGACGCAATACAAAAATTAAGCTCACTTTTCATTAAGTTTGTAACGCCCCAAAATAGGTCCATTCCATCCAACTCATTCTGAGTCGCCAAATACATGGTACGAAAAATAACCACAACTTTATTACAACAATTATCGTGCAAAATACAACAACACATATGCTGTGAGTTTGGATACAAATATATACCAACTGTGACTCTCATTCCAACCTTGGATAGCACGTCACAATGACACCTTACATAAATGTATAGTCAAAAACTATTTTAGAAATTAGAATCTTTGGAAAGTGCTCAATGAAACTTTCGTACATGGGAGGCCATGCGTCTAGGTTATTATAGATATCATATAACCACAGAATTATATTTGGTTGACCCAATAGACCCAAAAAAAAACGAGAAGATTACTATCATATTCTTCCCAATGGTGAATCTTCTCTTGACATGTCATTATCTCCACTGTCTCTAATTGGGTATTATACTCCAAACAAACACCAAGATTATATAGGTAGTGCTTGTAAATATACTCAGCAAGTGGATGAGTACAACCCTGTCTTATGATAACACAAGGTTGTATGTCATTAGACATCTTGTATGATAGTTGGAAAACACCCTTCCAAGTTAAATTCACATCACCCTCAACATCTATAGACCACCGTTCTGTTCCCCTGTTATTCCCCGCTTGTCCCAGTTACACTTTTATTACCTGAAAGGAATTGTGAAGCAAAAGGGTGAGCACAACTAGCTCAGTAAAGAATATCACGACTAAAGATAAATAAATTATCAATAGCCTTCAACACTAATAAATCAGAGATTTAGAACATATGGTAGATGATAAAACTTTTCGACCATAGTTGCAGCGGAACGAGCAATTCATTAGAAGAGTCAAATAGACCATAAAGTCTATTATCTTCTCCATGTTAAAAGTCCACCAACAATATTTTATCCCAGTAACGTCAATCAACAATTCCTGTCCACAATCACATGTATAACTCATAATCGTAATTGTTGTTCTAAATTCCTTTTCTCATCCAGGACAAATATAATTTTCATCACCTGAAACATCAAAGATCATGGTTATACCAAATCACAGTTCATGTTCATAATTATACTAATAAATTCATCTTTGCACTACGGGCCAAAGATATTCATCAATAGACCATCTTTGCGCTACATGCCAAAGATATTCATCAATAATTCATCTTTGCACTACTGGCCAAAGATATTCATCAATAAATCATCTTTGTACTATGGGCCAAAGAAATTCATATCTCAAAGAAATATATAATCATTTCAGAATTTATATAAACAATAATTATAACCATGTTGATCAATTTACCTTTGCACTTAAGCTAAAGATATTCAATTATAAATTCAATGGTCATGATCATACCAGTCACAATTCAACTTTTCACTACTGGCCAAAGAGAACTCTAGTTATGATCATACCAATAATCTACTCATCTTTACACTCCAGTGAAAGAGAATTTCAACATCAGGGTTATAAAAATGTTATATATTATAATAAAATCAATATAATCAATACATAGAGTAATATTCATAAATCAACTATAATTTGGTTAGAAAAAGAAACTAATTTTGTAGTGAATAGTACTCATGAATAGTAACTCATGAATAGTAACCTGTCGTGAATAGTAAATCGTGAATAGTAACTCGTGAATAGTAACTCATAAATAATAACTCGTGAATAGTAATTCATGAATAATAACTCATGAATAGTAACCCTGACATGAAAAAGTTTCAAATTTGATAAAAAGTTCAAACCAATATTTTAACAAATGATATTGAAGAAATAATATCACTTACGAAGAAAATAGCATCCCTTTCAATCCCTTAAAATCCATTTTTATCCCTTACATCAAAAGAGCAGTACTTCTGACTGGAATAACGCTGAACGAACTTGCACCTTATAGCAACACTCAAGATACCAAAATACTCACAAGAATACACTCGATAATATAGAGAGAGAAATAGAAAGAAAACTTCAGTTTCTGGTGTGATTTTTAATTTTAACCTAAGCACCTATTTATAGGAAATTGCTTAGAACACCAAAACAGAAAATTTAATATAATATTAATATTTTCAAAACATATTCTTACGCACACCTAATCAACTGATTTCAGCCATTTAACACATGCCCATAATTGAAAAAACGTTTTTCATAATTAAAATATTTTAAACTTTTAAAAATCAATTATTTCGGAACTTCAATAATTCATAATAAATAGTTCTTTTGCCAGAAAATTCGAATCTCGCGATTTTTTATAGGAAATTTCATTATCTACAACTTTGCAGAAGAAAGTTTTTTTTCAATTTCTAAACAGAAATTGACCGAAATCCACAAACGGACGATTTTACAGGCTATAATCAAATTTCAGTCAAGAAATTGGGTCCACCGACACACAAAATATGTGTTAATCATTTAATATAACAAAAATACTCTTTCTCCTCGTATATCCCACATTCATTATAAAAATATCATCATTATTATATTATAATAATATAATAAAATATTATTTTATCAGAAAAGATAAAATATCGATTTTCAATAATTGTCACTTTAAAAAATTTCTCCGTCTATATCCACATAAAATGAATATTTTTCTCATCATATAAATTAATAATTAATTATTCACAAATAATATTACAGAATCACAATAATGACAACCAGGCAGTTCTCAAGAAAGAAGGGGTTTTCCAATAAAGATTTCTCCTTACTGGGACGCAATTAGGTGACCAAACCTCTCCTTAGACAGAACTTTCTAGACATTGCCAATAATGTTATCTAATAATATTATTCAGATAATATAAATTATTGCTCCGATAATGGAAAATACTGTGTAGTGACAATTATTGAAACAACAGTAATATAAAATATCAACGCAACAATTATTGGATCAATAAAATAAAATACTGAACAGTAATTACTGTAAAAATTATTGAGTAGTGCCTTTTTACGTAATAATCAATAATTGGTGCAATACCGTGTGCTACTGTGCAACAACGCGTATTACTGTGTTTTAACCACCGGGTATTCCAACAGTATTAACGGTAACAACTACGTCGTTATTTATAAATAACTTATACTTGTCGTTTTCTTCATCCAATCGCTTTCCGTTATGGAACCCACAAAAGGCTGCGTCGTCGTATGAATATTTTCCGACAACAATGAGTATTTTATAACCACTTGCTTATTTTGAAAACTTTATATATATCACCCTTAACTTTAAACTTTTATCAATTTAACCATTTACTGAATAGAAAAATTGAATACTTTTATTTCATAAAATTCGGGGTTTTACAGAGTTATATATACTTTATGCATATGCGTACGTTTTTTAGTAGGAATACCATTTTTCACAAAGTAATATGACATCATACATACAAATTAACACATCATATATTGTAAATTATTTTTGCAACACACATCATATATATATAATACATTTTAAACGAAAGAAATTAACAATTAGTTATTAATTTGATAAAAAGAAATTAACAATTATCATAATATATACTGTTTAAAGTGAAAATAATATATAATATATATTGTTTAATGATCATAATATATGATATATAGTATATACTGTTTGGATCATATTATTATTGTTAACATTATATATATACATCATATATACATACACATCATATATTGTTTATTATTTTTGCCAATTATTGTTAAAGTATCTCAAAAATTAACAATAATTTCCTTCGTTTAAAATGTCAGAAAACTAAAAAAAAATACACATACACATACACATCATATATTTTCTATTTTCATATATTATACTTACATAATCTTTATAACTGAACAACTGATATGAGAGTTTCATGATATCATATTTGTTGAACAAATCTCTTTCCTTTTTCTATTGGAAGCTTTCGAATGGCTACTTTTTCTCTCACCAATTCAGATTAGGTCTAGTTATTTGTTTACTTATTAATATATCTTGTAAATTCTCTTATTATAATAAATTCAATTATTTTTATGGCCCAAATTTTACCAAATTATTTATCCATCACATAATAATATTTATTAGCCCATATAAAATAAATAACTAGTTTGACCCAATAAAAGACAAAGTCCAATTAATAAGTAGTTCTATCCGCCTTTGTGTTTATTTGAAAGTATTTAGAAATCTTTAGAGATGAGGTAAGACTTTGGATATGGGTTGATAGTTATAATTCTTCTTCTAAAGTCCGTCAAAGTCTATCATTTGATAGAAATCTTTAAAATCTATGACTTTTTGAATACCCAAATACTTTTATAGACTTTGTAAAAATCTTAATTCAATACCACCTAACTTTTAAAGATATTAAAAAAGTTGTAATTGAATACCACAAAACTTTTATAAACTCTTTAAATGTCTTGATTGAATACAACTAAACTTTTAAAATCTTTAAAGGTCTTTAAAAATCTTAATTGAATACACCCCCTAAGACTATTAATCCTTGATAGGGTAGGGTATTTCTTCCTCTTTTTAAAATTGAATTTTAATAGAATACATAATATAATTTTAAATTTATGAAGAAAAAAAGAGTAAATTCATTTACTCGTATTTGCAAATTTTAAAAGAAAAATTTAATTTAAAATAATACATTAAAAAAATTTATCCTTATACAATTAGTTTTAATCAAATCTTAAAATTTAACTTAAAATTATGAAGTTTTTATTCATTTTTTCCCTAAATCTTTCCAACTTTAAGAAAACACAATAAAAGAAAGGAAATTGTTAAATCCACAACATTTTTTGTTATTTTTACAATAAAAGTGTCGCTGTAGATGTATAACGATGGTAAAAACCGTCGCTATAGCTATAGGATCTATAGCAACACTTTTGTTGTGAAAATAACATTCTCTTTTGTTGATTTAATGATTTCTTAAAAGAATTTCTCATAAACTTTCCAATTTCTCTCCCAAAATTCTCTCCTTTTTGCATTTCTCACACTCCTAAAAACTCAACAAACACAACTCTTTTCTGGTTTTAGTAGAGAAAGAAAAGGCGAAAATCTGAAGTAGACCCTATAATTAAACTAGGGTTTGTGCGTAAATGGAATCAATAGCAGAGAAGAAAGAAGGCGATAACAAGAATTTCGGTACTCATTCTCTCATTGATCCTTCTTCTTTCACACCTAACGCCGATAAAGAAGCTGAAGATCGCCAACGCCAAGCCCGCGATTTCAAAGCCGGTCTTCACTCTCTTCAGGTCTCTCTCTTACGTATATATACATTTACATACACACACGCTCATAAATATACTACTAAAATTGACGTTCCAAACTCAAAATAATTGGCATGAATTCATTTAGTTTATATCAATACAATACGATAATGAATATCTTAAACTATCTGAAGAATACTACTATCAAAACTTATGAATCATGTCAATTTTAAATTTAAAAATATTAACTTTTAGAAAGACAATATTGGTCTTATAATTCGGAATATGTTGGTTTAATGACACATTCCTTAATGCAGCTGAAATTCGTTATTAAATGAGTATATGTTTAGCTGGTTTGAAGCAATTTATGCACGATCTTATTTATAATTACTGTTTTTTGTTTACTCACAAGTGTCTTCGCATTGGCGTTCAAAATTATTTGTTGTCTTTAACTCATAAAGTTAAGTAGTTAGTTAATAGTGGTAGCATAGTAATGAAATGATGATGGTAACTTGAGGACATTGTGTCATTTACTACTGTCATCAATTAAGGAAGACTCTTTGGCACCTAATATGACGTAATTTTGATTGATAATATGGTGAAATGCCAAAGCAATCATTAATGAAAATGTTGAAATGCCAAAACTGTCATTAAGGAAATCTCGTAAAATAATAGGACACACATAAGCTTACGTGCGTAAGACACATACTCTTTTTTCCCATTATTTATATAAATTCGTAATGACTAATGACTATGGAGTCTAATAATTTATTTATTTGACATTGATAGGCCAACAGTGTCTTGAATTGACTTCATTTTCATAGTGCATCATGATTCATGGTCTGGGTGTAATTAAAGTTCATATGATATAAGCCTAATTTGGATGGACCTCATATATGTTGCCAAGCAACATATCACAGAGCACAGAACTAAATCTCTGATTTAGGCTGAAATGCCTAATTTGGATGGACCTCATATATGTTTCCAGGCAACATATCAGAGTACAGATCTCATACTCTGATTTAGGCTGAAATAAAATAATAGTCTAAAAAGGAAAATAAAACAAGCGACATTGGAAGCTATTAATATTCTTTGACAGGATACTTGTTTTCTTGATAAAAGAAGTTTACCCGAAAGAAGAAAGACATTAGAGGTTGACAAGTTAGTCTGTAAAAAGAATACATACCACTAACATCGAACTTGTTTTTTGCGATCGGACTACAAATATTGAGTTACTTTGGATAGAATATTTCTTTGCTTCTCTTTGGGGCTCATGACATGAGAGCTTTTGGAGGAATTTCTTTATTCAATCTTCAAAGAGATTGGCGGGCAGTGCTTCATTAGTATTAAGCTGTGTTACTAGGACTCGGGTGTGGGTGTCGGTGTGGGTACGAATCTAAGTGTCGGACACGTGAAGTCAAAAAAATAGATGATACGCGGATATGGATCCAAATTTGGACACGGGTGCGGGGATACGGTATGTTATGATTTTTTAATAATAATGTTTATACTGTCTAATTTTTTATAGACATGCATTTATCATGAAACTTCAGGGGTTGAAGTTCAAAAATATAAAAAAATAGGGGCATAATTGAAACTACTAAAATTTTAAGGGCTAAAATGAAAGAAAACAAAAGTATAGGGACTGGTATGTAATTTTTCAAGGGTTATTTTGAACTTTCAGAAAACTTGAGGGACTAAATTAAAAAATTATAAAAATTATGGGTACCTAACTATAATTTTGCAAGGATATTTTAAATCTAGATCTGATATCAGACCTCCATATCAGACCTCAGACAGACCAAACTCAGACCAAATACGCGATCTCGTTGGAGAAGAAGAAAAAAGCCACGAAACTCTTGGTGCGCGATCTCGTGGCGGTAAGTTTCTCACGGTCTTTCCCTCTTTCTTCTTCCTCCTTCCTCGTCTCTTCTTCTTCTCCGATGAACAGCCGTATTCGGATTCTGTGGCCGGATCTCGTGGTGTCGTGTCGACACGGGTACTCCACCAAAAATGGCGAGTCCGAGTAACACAAGTATTAAGTTTTTGTCATCTTGTTTTTTTATTTCTTTTTGGAATTCTTGTCCCTCGTCATGCGTTGCAATCTTCTCTTCTAATCAATAAAATGTTCTTCTTTTAACAGAAAAAAACAACAACGAACCTGTTTAATCCCCATTCCCTATGAACACCAATTCATAGGAATATCTGAGAATAAAATGTTTAACAACAAACAACCTGTTCAATCTTTTGAATCCCTAGTTCATAATTAAGAAGTATTCCTAGAGTATTTAGGAGTAGTTGATTTTTTTAAAAAAAGTAACAATCTGAGAGGTTTGTTTTGTATCTAGAACTATCTGTGGAATTTTGGTGTCTGACATGTATCCAATAAGGAGACGTCGATCTCCTAAAAGTGTTTCTGCAATTCTGCATCATAGGTTATCATAGGTGGATGATGCTATATAGATTTCTTTCCTTGATCTGATAGAAGATGCGACATAGGTGGTACAAAGAAAAATCTTGAAGGACATTCAGCTAAGTAGTTGTCAATAAAGTTCACTAAGGTAAACAATCAACTCAACAAAGCCTTGTCCCAACTGTGTGGAACTGGCCATTTTGGTAAATGATACGCATAAAGTTTCCTAGCTTCTAGTTCGGCCTGCAGAAAATGTGATGGGGACGGGGGTTTTGAGACGAAGAACAAATATCACACAATAATCTCACAAACAATTCAATCAATTCTAATAATTCAATATTTCCAAATAATGAAGTACATCACTATTTACAATACTCCTAAATAACTTTTCTAACCTAAATTGGACTCTAATACGATAACTACAAAGTAAAGAAACATTAACATACAACTTCTAATTCATATAGGTTTCCAAAGCCTTTTATATTGTTCTAACCAACTTTACGGACTCGTCCTGCATCATTTCTCCTCCACTAAAAAAAACTCGCCTCTGTCGAGTTATCAGCACAAGAATAATCACGTCGGATCACCAAGGAAGTCTTGCAGGCTTCAAATTTGGCATGTCGAGAGCTCAAGTAAGAGTGAATTTGGTAGTGCCTTTGATAATCGAATAGATATTAGTACGAGCATCATGTTGCGCGTGATGATCCCTTAGCCATTTACACCCTAAGATAATGTGACAAACTTTAAGGGGTAGAACATCACACATAACGGTATCCTTAACCTTGTCAATGGAAAATGTAACCATACACCTTTGGGTAACCCGCAATTTTGTATTGATAATCCATGCAACATCATACGGCTACGGGTGGTGCTCAATTTTTAACCCAAGTTTCCTAACCGCTTCCTTAGAAATAACATTCGTACAACTCACAGTATCAATCACAAGAGAGCACACATGTCTTGTACACATGACTCTTATCTGAAAAATTCGCCCACGATGGATTTTAGGATCATCCTTATGTTTCTGGGCAATAAGTAAATGTCGAAGAACACCTAAACATCCTTCCAAATGAGTCTCAGCTTCTAAATCTTGCCCATCAGGCTCATAATTAGACCTGGCAAAATTGGCCCAGGCCCGCGGGCCGGGCCGGGCTGGCCCGTAAAAATTGGGCTTTGGGCTTAACATTTTTAGCCCATGAAAACTTGGGCGTTTTTGGCCCGGCCCTTGGTGGCCCGGCCCGCGGGCGGCCCGGCCAGGCCCGTGGCCCGTGAGTTTTTTTTTTTTTAAAAAATAAAATTTTGCTACTTGTAGGGCTTGAACACAAGACTTGTAAGTAAATAAATAAGAGTTCAAACCAACTAAGCTACAACAACTATTTGTTTTTAATGCAATCTTCAATAAATTTTAACTATATTTGAAAATTATAAATAAGATATGTAGTTAATGTAGGTAATTAATTAATAATACTAATTTATAATACTATTAAAATTTTAATTGATTTAGATATGTAGTTAATAATTTCAAAGTATAAAACTATTAAACTAACAATTATTAGTTTAAGTTAGATAATATAATTATAAAAATTTAAAATAATATAACAATTATTAGATTGCAAGTCCAAAATCTATACACAATAATATAGATAATTTTATCCCTTAATTATGCAATCCCCTACTTATTGTAGTACATTTGGAAAGTAAATTAATCATTATCCCTTAATTATGCATTCCCTCTACTTATTTGGAAAGTAAATCAACCATTATCCCAAATCATGCCTTTAGAATAATATCTAAAATTATAATACTATTAAAATTTTAATTGATTGAGATATGAAGTTAATTTAAGTAATTAAAATTATTATTATTACTATTTTTGGTGTATCAAGATTTTGCAAAAAAAAAAAAAAAAAAAAAAAAACCCGCGGGCCGGCCCGGCCCGCCCAACCCGGGCCATTGGCCTCACTTTTTCAGCCCGCCAAAACCCGGGCCGTTTTAGCCCGGCCCGTTTTTGGCCCGCCCGCGCTCGGCCCGGCCCGGGCCCGCCCGCCCGTTTGCCAGGTCTACTCATAATCGTCGTCTATCGGCTTGTAAACCTTTTCATTTAAGTCGGCTTTTCTACGCTTTGTCAACAATAGCAAGTTGCATAGAGGGAGAAGAAGCAATATTCATCTTTGGGGAAGGACACTCAAAAGACATGTGACCAAAATCACGACAGTTATAACACCTAGGCAAATTGTTGTTGCTAGCATTAGAAGAAACTGGGGTACGGTTAGGCCTGCTAGCAGTTGAAGGGCTTATTGACGATCTTTTTGTTGACCTATTTAAAACAGGCTCCACAAAAGTACGCTCTTTCCGAGTTTGGATTTGTATTGGAGGCCTAACAGATTTTTTTTTCAAATTATCTTTATTTGGGTGGCAACTTGAACAACATCATCCAAGAGCAATAGTTTACCTGTAGGTACACCACCTGCAATCTCTAGATTCAATCCTCGATGGTACATGGAGATTAAAACTTCTTTAACCCAAGAAAATTCAGACCGTGTAACCAAATTGTAGAACATTGAGTGGCTACAGAGTTACTTCCTTGTACAAACTCAGTTAACTGCAAATATGGTCGCTGCTTATAATCCGAAGGTACAAAATATTGTGTCAATGCAACTTTCATATCCTCCCATCTTCTCGCAGTTGTATATAAATTTCGCTGATGTTGATCCCACCAAATACGAGCCATTCTTTTCAACTTTGCTTTACTAAAGAAAAGTTTCCTTTCATCGGATATTTCATACCAACAAAAGAAGCTTTCCAAACTATGAATCCAATCGAAGAATATCTCGGGACCATTATCGTCATTGAAATCTCCAACATCTAATTTTGCTCCTCTATCCACTGCATTCACCCTAGGATCTGGAACATGATGATTAACTTGTGGATTAGGGTCACGCTGCTGTATTCTCAGATGATTAAGATTCGGGATGGGGACTTTAAAATTCTTATGAGCATCTTCTTGTCCCTTATCTACGCTTTCCGTGAGTCCATCAACTTTTACTGTAAGTGTTGTAATAGAGGCCTGAACTCTTGAGACGCTCATCTTGTTATAACATATAATTATCAAGCTTGGCGTTGATTTCTCCAGCATTAACCATGATTTCTTGAAGGGAATATAAGGCTGCAAGAGGTGGCGACGACAACAAGAGGATGCGGCGCAAGGGGCTGATCTATTTCTACTTTTACTTCTTCTTCTTCTCTCCTTTTTTTTTGGAACAAAAAATAGTGGGTTGAGTATGGGTTTTGACAGTGTGTTTGGGATGATATGTGGCCTAATTCGGGACTGTTATAGGCTTTGTCTACAACCCTGCATAAGGAGTGGAGGTTGTAATTTGGGGATTATGAAGGTTAACTATGATAGCATGTTGTAGGCGATGATGATGTTACGTTTTGGGTTTGGGAGATGGTTTAGGGTTTGGATAAAGTTTTGTTTGGTGGGTAGTTTTTTTTATGGATGGGACAATGATTTTGGGACAGAGGTTGGGGCGGCTGAAGGTGGTTTTGAGATTTGGCTTTGATACCAAAAATGATGGGGACAGAGATTTTGAGACGAAGAACAAATATCACACAATAATCTCACTCACAATTCAATCAATTCTAATAATTCAATATCTCCAAATAATGAAGTACATCACTATTTATAATACTCCTAAACAACTTTCCTAACCTAAATTGGACTCTAATACGATAACTACAAATTAAAGAAACTAATTAAAATACAACTTCTAATTCATATAGGCTTCTAAAGTCTTTTATATTGTTCGAACCAACTTTCACGGACTCGTCCTACATCAAAATGTGTCTCACTCAGTATCACATATTTATTCTTAATCCTTATATCAGAAATCCAGAATTAATTATTTTGTTTTTTTAATTTTTCATTGGTATATTTTCCTAATAGCATTTTAATTGTTTTAACTAACTGTGAAGTCATCTTAATTTGAAACTCTATCAGATCATTCATAAATTTACTTCAAGAATAGTAAAAATCTTTTTTCTATAAGAGAATATTAAAAACTATTTACAACTTTAGTTGGCATGAATTGAGGTTTTTATGTTTGATGTTCCTGTAGCACCCCCTTCCCTTTTGTCCCTGTAGTTTATTCTATTTTATGGTTATCTATTATATAAAGTGGGAGGGGAGGAGAGGGGAGGGGAGGGAGGCGGTTACTATTGGTATAGTTTTTTCACACTTTAAAGTTTAAATTGTGTGGTATATATTTTGTGTAATTATAACTGAATGAAACTTTCCACATCTCAAAATTTTTTCTCCAATTATTTTAAATAGACATATTCAAAAAATTATGAACACGTGCAAATGTGGGCCACGTGTACCAGTTCTTATAATGCTTCTCATATTGATTTGATATGATGATCAGCAAAAGTTTGTATTCTGGTACACCCGGCGAACACCTGGAGTTCGAACTCAGACGTCATACGAAAACAACATAAAGAAAATAGTGGATTTTAGTACGGTAATTATTTCTGTGTATTTCATGTGTTGTGCCAATACATGCCGACATTAATGTTTAATGTTTTTATTCTTGTTTTCTTTCTTTATCTGGTTTAGTGTTTTGATCTTTCATTTAAGCATTATTGGTTCACAGGTTGAAGGCTTTTGGATCTGCTACTGCCATTTGGCTCGTGCATCATCTTTGCCAAGCTCAACTGATTTGCATATTTTCAAGGAAGGAATTCGTCCGCTATGGGAGGTTACATTTTTTATTTGTTTTTTCATTTGATGCCATAAAGTCTACTTCATTGTGATAGTTATTTTCCCTTTTCAAGTATAAAAAAATAAAAAGTTCTTTTCCCTTTTCTATTACTCCTTTTTTTTTAATAAAAAAAGTTCAAATTAGATTATTTATTATGTTCACCTTTCATCTGTTTATTTTTTTATCAGGATTCTGCTAACTGCAATGGTGGTAAGTGGATAATAAGGTTCAATAAGGCTGTATCAGGTCGCTTTTGGGAGGATTTGGTAAGTACAGAAACTCCATACTTAACGAGCATGCTGTTCTAGTTGATTCCATACCAAAGGTTTCTGAAATGTTTGGAGATACATCTTTAAGAAGTGTGAAGAACTGAAGATTTTCAGACGCTTTTCATAAATTGTGGGATTCTCTCTAATACTATAACACATCCTCTATTTTTGTCTTAAATTATGGCTAATATCTCTGAGATTGGTTTCAACATGAGAATTGAGAAATATATAAAGATGCCAATTTTCTACGATTACACCCCCATAACATTCACCAATGTACGGAGATGGTGCATTTGGTTGGATTGTCTTGGATTCAAAGACCAGGATACATTTGAAAGCTTGATAGTAAATTTACTCTTTTTTGAAGGCTAAAATCCTAACCTGAGTCGAACTAAAATAGTATTGCACAAGAGGCCTGAAAAAGTAAATCGAAATTTAGCATAGCAGCTATGAAAACTTGATGCTTCGCTTCTTAAGAACACGTGTCTTTGTTTTTTGTCACACTCCAACACTAAGTATAATTTGTGGTTTGTCACGTGCTCACCTGCTTATTAAGTTTTCAAGGATGTCGTATCTTGTAAATCAGAAGCACTTTTCTTGCATTAATTTGTCTTCTCTGCCCTGTTCCCCAAGAACATACGATCACCTAGGATTTTATCAGTATTACTTCAAAGTAGAGAGGGATTTTATTTAGAGCACTTTATTCCTTATTCATAACACCGGGTGTTTCTAATGTGCAGCAATAGTTGCCAAATAAGCAAAATGCTAGTTATAGATACATGAATTCTAACCAAAGCTTGTATCATGTAGTAGTAAACTTGTTACTTCTTCTCACGAGAGTGTCGTGAAAGTTGTTGGTCTTCTGTTCTGACAAGGGATACACATGCAGGTTCTAGCCTTGGTTGGTGACCAGCTGGATTATGGCAACAACATATGTGGTGCAGTATTGAGCATTCGGTTCAACGAGGATATACTGAGCGTATGGAACCGCAATGCATCTGATCATCAGGTCAACCATAGTTCTTCTAGCTGTCATTCTCTGTTTATTTCCTTACTGATTGAACTTGTTTTCATTTTTTACCAGGCTGTGTTGGCTTTAAGAGATGCCATCAAACGGCACTTGAAGCTACCCCACAGCTATGCTATGGAATACAAGCACCATGATGTTTCTCTGCGCGATAATTCTTCATATCGAAACACGTGGTTTAGAGGATAGAGAATGCTAAACTTAATTCTCTGCAACCACATTTTGCAACACAGAGACGGAGGGACGATGTGTTTCGGAGAAATGCCTGTGAAACACAGACAGATATATACCAAAGCAGACCAGCTTAGGCTTAACTAGTTTCATTTGAATATATTCTCATTTTTTTAAAGCTAAAATGTTGGGGTCTGATCAAGAATTTATGTGCCCGTATACAACATTGCAGAAACTAGTTTATTCTTCATTTTATTTTTGTTTGTTTGTTTGTTTGTTTGTTTATGTGCCCGTATACAACATTGCACAAATTATATATATAAAAAATAAAAAATAGGAGTCTTATAATTTATAAACAATTTTTTGGTTTATAATTTATGCACATAAAATTATTTATAAATAAATAATAATTGAAAAGAGAGACGACCTTCCAAGTTTGACAATACTTGTTACCTTTCTACACCTATAAACAAGTTGGCATCCTTTTCCTTTATAATTAACAACAATAATAAAAATAATAAATAAATAATTCAAATTATTCCATTTATTTTTTTAATCAAGAACTAGTTAAATAATAATTTGTTTGAGCTACAAAAACACTTAGTGGCGCACCACAATTATAAATTAAATTCAAATAAAAAAGTTGGTAGTTGCAAGTTAAGACTTTAAGATCAAATTTTAAAATTTTATAATTTATAGATTAAAATAATTTAAACTGTATTTTAATCTAATTTAAAAAAATATTATGAATACAACATATATTAATATATTTAAAAATAATAATATAATTTTATATTTTGAAACGGAGTATAAAAAAAATAAATTAGTTAGGTTATAGAAAAAACAGAACAAATGGCATCCGGTTAGCATGAGTTTATATTTTGATAAATTGGTCAATTGACCAAACAAATATATAGTCTCGTCTGCGTATCAGTAGTCTATTGATCAATTGACCAACTTACCCAAAAATAAACCGATAACCACTCCCGAACAAATGAACAAATGAGGGTGGCCTGGTGCCATCAAGGATGGGACAACTGCCAAGCTGGAAAGTCCCACCAAGAGCTTGTCGCCAACTGGTAGGTCCCACACAATATTCGGGAAATTATTGAAAAATACTACTCCCTCCCTACACTGGTAAAAAAAAATTCTATTATAATTTTTTTCTAATCAGTTTGTAAAATTTTTGAAATTTGTTTTTTTTTTTATCCAATTAAATAGTTAAAAATTATTATTAAATACTAATTATTATTTCAAAAATTAAAACAAATTCACATTTTTAAAATTAAAAATTTCATAGATTTGTTAGTATCAAAATTTAAGCAGAATTTTCTACATACTAACAATTACAATTACATAAATACATGAGATTTACTACTAGGATTAAATTAGTTTGATACTATGTGTGAGGCGATCATGATCTTCTTCATTTTAAATAAATGAAAACTCGGTCCGATTTTAAAATATATTTTCTCTCTCTCCTGACAACATGACGTCACATTTCAACACATTTTAAATATTAACCATGAAATGGAGAGGCACGGCTTAGTTTACATATTTTTTTTCATAATTTTTTTATTCTCATATATATTATTATTGACAGAATAGATATATAATGAAAGAAACTTTCCATATTCTTCTTATTCCATAATTCAAAGAAAATTAATTATAATTATAAGTTATGGTATTAAGTGTATATTGATATTTTAACTCATCAAGAAGAAATTTTCCATATTCTTCTACTACTACTATAATTCAAGAAAAATTAATTGTAATTATTAGTTACCATATTAAACATTAAATGTATATTGACCGTTCGAATTTGAGTGTACTTATTTTTTTAGTTAACTCCGATAATAATGGGATATGATTGTTGGTAAGTTTTTATATAGACAGGTATAGATATTGTTGTTTTTCTCGCATTCCAATCCCTCTCTCACAAAATATATACTTATTTATATTACACAGGGAGAGAGATATTTAGGAAGAGAAAGAGAGAGATGAGGGAGATCATAAGTTTACACATAGGGCAAGCTGGAATTCAGGTTGGCAATTCATGCTGGGAGCTCTATTGTGTCGAACATGGCATTCAACCCGATGGCAACATGCCTAGGTACCTACCCACAAATATATATATATATATATATATTATTTATTTATTTCAATTTCATGTTTGTTATAGTCTATTTGCAATCACATTATATTGAATTCCTGCATTTTGTTCTCTAAAAATTGAGTTTTTGAATGGATTTAAATAGACCCATGTTTTGTTCTTCATGTATATTGTTATGGATGCCTATATGTAACGACTCCACAGTTTCCATTTTTTGGTTTGTTTCCTAACTCCAGAATTAATTAGTAGCGTTGAAGAACCCTTCTCATTTTCCATTTTTCAGCTCTGCTATTCAACCTCCTTGTATCGAGATTAGATCATAAACTCATATTTCTTTTCCCAAAACATTCAATTTGATCCAACTTTCCCTGATCTTATAATTCCTTTTAAACCCATGGATGTCACCTAATATAGATACAGAAATGATAATGTATTGCGAATTTATTCCGGCTTTTTTGTTGCTAGTTACGTGGATAAGTATTATTGGTAACTTTTTCAAAGAGACGTGTAACATAGTAGGCCATCCTTTTTATAATAACCAATCCTATGTATCCATATGTATTTGTGTATACGCTAAACATTTAGAACTATGTTTATATTATGCTGTAAAAACTACTAATCTTTTAGTTAACTAGAGTAAAATTTGATTGTCTAATCTTTAAATGGTACATAGATCCTTTAGATTCCATTAGTAATGAGGATTCGGAATATCACACATTGATCTATCAAACTGAGATTCAACAAGTAAAAGTAAAATCGATTCTTTGGGATCCTCCTTTCTTCAAACGGAACAAACAGAGATAGAATCAGACCGGTTCCCGAAATGTCTTCCTGGATATTCCTCAATGTCCCATTTTTTGGTTTTAACAATAGGACATAGAAGGAAAAGGATTAGGCCTTACAGAAATATTTTAAATTTAAAGCGGATCACTCGGCCTGGTCTACGTTTTATGTTGTTTCTATTTCCTATCAGTATCTGATGAGCTTTCTTTCATTGATTTCAGTGACACCTCAGTAGGTGTGGCAAATGATTCTTTCAATACCTTCTTCAGTGAAACCAATTCTGGAAAGCATGTGCCTAGGGCTATATTTCTTGACCTGGAACCCACTGTGGTCGATGAGGTTAGGACAGGAACATATCGCCAACTCTTTCATCCTGAGCAACTTATTTCTGGCAAGGAGGATGCCGCTAATAACTTTGCCAGAGGACATTACACAGGTGACTATAGTTCTACTGTGAAATATGTACAGGTTTATTCCTTATACATTATTTAATCTGCTTAATTTTACTCCACTGTTATTATGTGCTACAGTGGGAAAAGATATTGTCGACATATGCCTTGATCGAGTGAGAAAATTAGCGGACAATTGCACTGGCTTGCAAGGATTTTTGGTATTTAATGCTGTTGATGGTGGCACTGGTTCTGGTTTGGGGTCCTTGCTCCTCGAACGCTTGTCTGTAGAGTATGGGAAAAAGTCTAAACTTGGCTTCTCCATCTATCCTTCTCCTCAGGTGGTTACTCTGATAAAATGATATTTTTTCCTCTTTCTTTTTTTTGGGTACCATTAAGATCATATTCTATTACAGCTTATGGGGGGAGGGGAGTGAGATTCGGATCCCGATCTCCACTGTGGGGGGCTGGGTCTCTGCCAATGTTACCAGCCTGAATATCCCGATAAAATGATCTTAATGGTAAATAGTGGAGATATATGGCTACTATAGAAGCAAAGAATCTTGTCTGGAAATTATGTATCTCTCCCCATACGAAAATCTCAAATCCGGACTCCCACACGTGGCGCTATGTTTGTGAGTTTGGATGGTAAGTGAGTCGAGGGAAAGTTTGAAAAACTAGAGAAAGATATGGAGGGAGAGTGATTATAACTTTCCTCTATATGTGAGTTAAGGATAGAAAATGGACATATAAGGAATTAAAATTTTGATTTTTGTTATTTTTAGGGTCTAATAGTAATAATGAAAAAAAATTGTGGTCAATATTACTTTTCACCCAAATCTTCTCAATTTGGGTGGAAAGTTTTGGAGAGAAAGCGGGGGTTATCTTCCACCCATTTCTCTCGTCTCACTTTCTTCCCATGAAGAAAACTCAGAAATAGTGTAAAAGAAAGAAAAAAGAGAGAGAAGAGAGGATAAGAAAGAAAGCAAAGAAACAAAAAATTATATAGGAAATGGAATCACAGCATATTTTATACGCAGAGAGGATCAATGAAAGATCGTTCTGGGCTTAAAGATAAGACAGTTGAGCAGATACATGAAAAAAATAGTAGTTTCAAAGTTTAAATAGATGTTTATTTTTTATCCCATTCATTCTAATTTGGGTAGTTCTATGTGCATAAGCTATGCACAAACAGTTGTATGCAAACACAGAGAAAAAAAATATGTGGGTCCTACTAGTTAAATTATTGATAAGGTTTATTTGCATCATTTTTTATATTAAATACATGGGGTAATAGTGTTTGTGCACAAATATTTTAATTTGAACGATTACTTGCTGACAGGTTTCAACAGCAGTCGTAGAGCCATACAACAGTGTTCTGTCTACTCATTCCCTCCTAGAACACACAGATGTTGTGGTGCTCTTGGACAATGAAGCCATATATGATATTTGCAGAAGATCCTTAGACATCGAAAGGCCAACTTACACCAACTTGAACCGCTTAATATCTCAAACCATCTCATCTTTGACCACTTCATTAAGGTTTGACGGAGCCATCAATGTGGACATTACTGAGTTCCAAACTAACCTTGTGCCGTACCCTCGGATACATTTTATGCTATCGTCTTATGCACCAGTGATCTCAGCTGAAAAAGCTTTACACGAGCAGAGCTCTGTTCCTGAAATCACAAACGCTGTGTTTGAGCCCTCAAGTATGATGGCTAAGTGTGACCCGAGGCACGGGAAGTATATGGCTTGCTGTTTAATGTATCGTGGAGATGTCGTTCCCAAGGATGTGAATGCTGCTGTTGCTTCGATTAAGACAAAACGGACTGTTCAGTTTGTTGACTGGTAAGGATTATTAATCTACTCCCTCCGTCCCATAAAAGATGGCTCAAATACAAAAAATAATTTATCCCATAAAAGGCGACTTAAATACACTAAAATCATATACAAAGACTATTTTGTTCTCATATTTAGGTGGTGGTCTATTAATTTAAAGAAAGAAAAGATTCTCCAGTGTACTATATATGTAGGGTCCACCATGGACGAACACAGAATTTATTTGATACTCTCTCTTCTACAGTTCTACTTAAGTTTCTGAATTTGCTTAAAAATGTACTCAAGTCATCTTTTATGGGATGGAGGGAGTATTTAACTTTATGTGAAGTTATCAAATGTCAAAATGTAATTGCATAGCCGTTTGGGATGATACATGCTTCTAATGTTGCATATTACATAAGCGTTACTGATTTCTATTACTAGTTACTTTAAGGCTCTAGAGTTTGTGTCTTGTGTTGATTTTGTGTCTTGGAAACAGATTTTAGAAATTTTATCATAGTTTTGTTGATTATAGCCTTAAAATATTTTGCTGAAAGAGAAATGTTTCAACTGGTTTAAATCTTTGTCCTTCAACTGAATGGTGTCACTCAATGAAGCATAACAACAAAGCTACAAGGGGTCAGCTATGTAAAACTTCTCCTCAGATATATAGTAGTTTCATTGCTGCTGCTTTTTTTTACAAGAAAATATATACTTCCATAATAAGAGATACATTTTCCTCTTGTTCTTTTTTTCCATTCAAAATTAGAGATATATTTTTTTAGATTATAAAGTGACATTGAGTACTATCATGATTCATGCCACCACTACTACATTTCTAAATAATGTTGGGGTTATTTTTGGAAAAATAAAAATTTCCTTCAAAGTCATTGTTTGACAAAGGAGCTGTTCACTTTCAGTTGGTCGCCTACTATCTTGAAACCTCTGCTCAAAATACCTCCTAAACCCTAACCCATCTTGTTTGTGTGCCAGAAGTATTAAAGGAATGATCATAGGAGTGTGCTAGTATCAAATCTAGTAGCCTTCAACGGCAAATCTACATTGTTTACCTTAGTTACTGAGGCGTTTTGGGGAAGAACTATGTGAGGGAGAATTCCCCATTTCCTTGTATCTAGAACGCCAATAGATGCTTCCTCTTTCTTGGTCAAAAGACTTGGTTGGATGCGGGATCTCCTCTCTGCCTAAATAAGACCCTATTTCTGAGCCTTCCCCTCCTCCTTTGGAGTCATCTTGGCTCAGAAAACAGAGACCTAGTTCATCCACTTTCAATGTCCATGTGGAATGCAATCTAGATGACCTCGTTGAGAAGTTGCCCATTATCTGTGGACTGTCTGAATGGTTGGTTATGCCATTGGATTGATACTTCCAATTGAATGAGCATGACTTGGAAAAAGTTGCTAAATTAAGTTCTCACAAGATATGATTGATTAACAAATGTTTCAAAATTTAATGTTGGGTGTTGCGTCTTGAGATGGCTTTGAAAATTGGGGGAGGATCGACCATTACAGTAGAATTCTGAAGGAGCTTAGTGTGGGTCCCTTCCTTTTCTTTTCTGACACTGTAGCCTCATATAAGGGATTAGTGAGCAGTTGAGCTGTCAATCTCCGCTCTCCCTGACCTCTCCAACTGGGATACTTAACGCATTAGCTACAACACTGCACCTTATCCCCCTACACCAACGGGACAATGGTATAATAGTATAGGTTATACGGATAGGTTTATCCTTGGAACTGGGGGAGTAGTTACTACTGTCTTGATTCTGATTCTTCTTCACATGGTTATATACTATTAGAGTGTATTTGTATATATGTTTGCTTGGAGTCAGGTAAAAATAAAACTTTAACTTAGTGAAATGGTCGAAGTAGTGAACAAAAGCGAAATTACCAGGCAGAACTAAGGAGATCAGCTTCTTTTTTTTTTTGGAAAATGATTAATGTCGCTTAATTTTATATCTAATGTGGATTGCAACTAACATAGAATTGTAAGCGAAAAAGTAGAATATTAATGTGGGTTCCTTCTTTTCACCATCCTATCCCATGTATTTACATATGCCGGTATTTAATATCAAATAAATTTATCATAATAGATAGCAACTACTTTTTTCTTCTTTTTTTCCAATTGTATTGTGGTTCTTATGTTCTAATGAATTTTCGTATTTGCATGCTTTCAGGTGCCCCACTGGTTTCAAGTGTGGCATCAACTATGAAGCTCCTACAGTGGTACCAGGGGGTGACCTTGCCAAAGTGCAGCGAGCCGTCTGCATGATAAGTAACAACACAGCTGTGGTCGAGGTTTTCTCTCGAATAGACCACAAATTCGATCTCATGTATTCCAAAAGAGCATTTGTTCACTGGTACGTCAGTGAAGGTATGGAAGAAGGTGAGTTCTCAGAAGCACGCGAGGACCTTGCTGCACTCGAGAAAGACTACGAGGAAGTTGGGGCAGAAGACAACGAGGAAGAGGAAGGGGAAGATTATTAATTGATTATTGTTAAAATGGTATTTGTGATTGTTATTTCTTCTCCAATTCTACATATTTTATCACAAAATGAAAAAAGATTATCAAGCCCCTCTGCATATTATTCTTTATTAAGCAATTTGTTGCATTAAAAAGAACTGGAAATTATGAGTTTCAACTGATGGTTCCTTTTGTTATACTTGAGATTCATTTGGAATGGCTATAATAGAATGCTTGAATTTATTTGTGTCTTTATCATCATCTTTTCTTGACTGTTCCCTTTTATGATGGATTTGAGTTCAATAAAGTACTTTTAAGGTGAAACTAAGCTCTACTTCCCCTTGTATGTTGGAGGAGGATTTAATCCATGTACACAAATATTAACATGCATATAGCAAGTAAACTTTATAAATTATAGGAAAATGAAATATGTTAAAACATAAATTTGGAGTACAAAGTTGAAATAAAATAGAGCAGAAATATGTGGATCTTTTTTTCACTCTCTTATACCATGTATCTATATACATGGTGTGTTTAATATTGATATAAATTTGTGGTTATATAGAGCAATACTCTAAATTACAATCACATTAAATTTGACAAAAATGGTGAATTTAGGGGGCATAAAATTTAAGTCATTTTGACCTCTACTTTGGACGGTCCGGATCTTAAGCTCACCCATTATCCAACTCACCCGAGCTCACCCCTATTTAGCGACGGACCCGACGACGGTTCGGTCATACAACCGTCGTCTATACTTTTAGCGACGGACAACATATAGTGTCGCTAAAAGTATAGACGACGGTTGTATGATCGAACCGTCGCCGGATCTGTCGCTAAAGGGGGGGGGGGTGAGCTCGGGTGAGTTAGATAAGGGGTGAGCTTAAGATATATTTCCCTACTTTGGATACCATCCTCAATAAGGGTGTAAATGAGAGTAGAGCCGAGCCGAGATGAGGATTGAGTTGCTCAGATTTGGTTCTCAAAATCTATTGAGTATAAAATAAAGTTTAATTGAGGTTCATTTAGCTACCAAATCGAGTAACCCGAATAGTTTGAACTTTTCAAACGAATATGATTCGAGTATCAATAGAAAATTGCAATTTGAGGAGGTTCGAATTATTTATCAAACTTTAAAATTTGCTCGTATTTGACTCATTTATATTTCGAGTCGAACTCGAATCGAACTTTTAGTCGAACGAGTATGAATTGAGCACTAAACTATTTGTTCATTTTCCACCCTTAATCCTCAATGACATATTTTGTTGCTAATAGTTTGACCCTTAACTCGACCTACGTTGTCCCTTCATCTTGCCCTTTGGCATTTAATACTTCCTTCATTTCAAAATATAAGATAACTATTGACTTTTCAAATTCAAATTCAAAATTGACATGATTTATTCGAATTTTAAATACAATAAATCTTGAAACTAATAAATATGTTATCAATAGTTTATAATTTTATAATTATATTGTCTAAAGTTAAATTAACTCATCAATTTTAAATTTAAAAATATCTCTTGATCATATATATTTTGGAATGGAGGGCCTTCATCCCCACAATGCCTTGCAAGGCTAAACTATAAATTCTTAGGATTTGTTCATATAATTTGACCTCTTCTCTTCTTCTTCTTCTTCTTCTTCTTCTTCTAATAATAATAATAATAATAATAATAATAATAATAATAATAATAAAAGCATTGTCCAATTATGGTTCCTTTAATCATTTTCCATATCGTCAAGGGAAATGAAGAGTTTCTTTTATTTTTGTAAGTCTTTTTTTAATGTCTACATTAATTTAATTACATTATAACAAGCAATTAAATCAGCATAGGTGTGAATATAATCTGTTAAAACAAACTAATCAGCCACAACAAATCATTATGAAATAATTAATCTCACAAAGTACATGGCTATGTGCACCAAATATGGAACTGCTAGTATGCTATGCTTAATAAAGAATCAAGCATGATTAATAATTGAGGTTTAAAATCATTATTTTTAAGTGTACACTGATCTTTTTAGTTGTTATTTTTCTCTCCCTCTTCTCTTAATTTAATACCAACTTGATTATTATTTTAAGAAAGTAGAGCTGATAATAAGGGCATAAGTTACATCTATATACAACAACCTGACCAATTTAATTAATAATAAATGTATTTTTTATATGCAATAAATTAAGAAAGAATACATTTTTTAGCTAGACAAGTAGAGGTAGAGGTAGAGAGAGAGATTAATATATATCCTTAATTAATCTACAAAACAAACTACAGATAAAAAGGAACAAATAGAGGAAGTAATTTCATAGAAACTCAAAAGTAATAGTCAATATATTTCACTCACTTTCTTACATGTTAACAAAAACAAGAGCATGCTACAAAGGAGAGCAGATCTTCTGTCCCTATTTTCCATGTTCTTTACTTAAATTTTGACACCTGACTTTTTACTTAACATCAATTAACTCTAAAATTAAATAAGAGTTCATGTGTCAAAATTTAAGTGGAGGACATAGAAAATGGAGACAGATGACTAAAATTTTCGTCATCTTTGCTAACTCCTGGTTATTGTAAACTTGTAATTCATCCTAAAAGCTACCAGCTCATCCATTTCCCAGATGCAAAAAAAACAAACAAACAAAAAAACATATAACATAGGAAAAAAGATGGAGGTAAATATATATATTTAACTTTCCTAAAAAAGAATCAGCAAAACAATGAACATAAAGGAGGAAGATCCCAAATTGCTTCATTAGGATCACGAACAGTCTCCATATATTCTTGAACCCCATTCATCGCATAGAGTGATGCTGAAATCTGTCTTTCAACTTTCATGCGGTCGAATTCCGAAAACCCCATTTCATCAGGCATATTAAGATTCATATTCTTAGGCAAATCCAGCATTTCTTGAGCAAATGGAAACCCCTTGTTATTCGTAAAACCCCATGACATATTATTATTCGATTCACTACCCAAGTCGAAACCATCATTACAATGGCTCAAATCCGGTTTATATGCTTCATCATCATCAAATAATAATTGAGATTCATCATTTACCTTCCCACTAGTTGTAGTAGAATTACTACTACTAGTATTACTACTACTAGTAGTAGTCTTGATACTACTGGTACCAGTAGTATCATCAAGACTTGCTTCTTTTTCGGTGCCTTTTTTGGTATTAAGAAGATTCCGAATCCTAGAAGCCAGAGGAGAATTTTGAGAGACATGAGTAACAAAATTTGTACGAGTATTTGAACCGCGAAGAAGACAGGCAGCTTCATCGTAAGCACGAGCAGCTGCTTCAGCAGTTTCAAATGTTCCCAGCCACATCCTTATTTTCTGTGTAGTGTCTTTGATCTCTGCTACCCATCTACCAGAAGGCCTTTGCCTTACTCCCACAAACTTGTTGTTTCTCGCCTTCAATTTGCTCATTTTGCTTTTCTGATGTTGTTGGAATTGGATTTCCATTAAAATTGAGGATTTATATATCAAAGATGTATCTTGAATTGGGAATCAAGTGTTAGTTTGAGGTCTTAAGGATATAGTGTATAGTAGTGGAGGAATTGTCTTGATGTTCTTGTTTTTGTTGTTAATGGGGTTGTGTTTATATACTGAAAGATTTAAAGGTCTGAGTATCCTATGAGAAGGTAGGCTAATGTCTTAGGTTTATTTTCTGGTGTTTTTTAGTGCTTGTAATTTTATGGTGGAAAATTTTAATTATTTATTTTTTTCATGCAGACAAAGTACCTCTCAAAGATGACTTAATCCACTATTGTTTATGCACTACATTCCATTTTATATAATATTTTGTGGGATGACTGAACTACCCTTGTTTAAATAATGTTCTATAAATGTATGGTAACTATGCAACCAGCCAACCAAGTAACCTGAGGGTTAATAGAACTGCACAGTTGTACAGACTCTAAATGTACACAGTTTACGATCGTAGAATAGTCACTCTACGATCTGAGTATTCACTCTACGTTTTTACAGTAATAGAGTGACTACTCTACTATCGTAAAGTGATTACTCTACAATCGTAGGGTCGCTTAACTCTACGATCGTAAACTGTATATATTTAAAATTTACACAACTGTGCAGCTCTATTTTTTGTGTGTATATATATATATATTATACAAAATAAATAAAAAATTTCCTGAGCTAAACTGACCTGGTCAGTAGACCTAGTAAACTAGTAATAGTGTAAATTTAGGATTCAGCTTGACAGAAACACATTTCTATGTTTAACATATTCCTAAGACTACAACAAACAAACATTTTATTGTCTTTCAGCAAAAGAAACTCCTGTGAAAAGTACATTCCTATGTCCACAATAAGCAGGGGTGACTCATTTAATTTTAAGTATTGTTATGCTGACTATACTTTCCATTTATATTTGGGTTCACCCATCCAATTTAATCTTTTAATCTTAATAAAATTTCTCTAATTTAAATGGAATCTCTAATTCTATTAACATAAAGTAATATGCCAATCTAATTATTTTACTCTATCTGTCAAGTTCCCCCAATACACATTTAGCGACACATATATTAGTTTTTGCGACACTTTCAATGGCACAATTGCTTATGACATATTTTACTGTGTCGCTAATTATTTACAACAAAATTTATTTTTTCATTAAATATAATATTTATGTCGCTGAATATGTATTGGGAGAAATTAGAGGATAAGTGTAACGAAGGAATCTCTCTGTTAAATACAAAAGGATTAAGATTCCCTCCATTAGACTTATCTTACAATTTCTTCAAATACTACACATTCAGCCACACAAATACTGCATCTAACCAATGTCGCATTAAAATTTATCACAAATAATTAGCGATAAAATAAAATTCACGCAAATTATTGTGTCATTGGTACTGTCGATAAAAAGAAATTAGAGTATAAATGTAATATGGAGGATCTTGATTAAAAAAAAAAACAGGCCAGTTGTTTTTGGGAGTGGTTAGCATGAAGTTAATTTTGGTCAATTGACTGATACAGTGTAGACACGCAAGGCGGGATGTGATCTCTCCCTCTACGTGTCAGCACTGTATTGATCAATTGATCAACTTATTTTCATGATAACCGGATCCGTTATTTTTCATTTGTCTTACTAGGTCAAACAGGAGACAGGAAAATCGCAAAGGCACGCCGGATTGCTACTTGGCGGAAGGGCATTAATCCTCTAGATGATCCCAAGAAGTAGGGCTCAAAAATAAATTAAAGTTAATGACCTAATTAATGAATAGATTATCTTATCGTGCACGCTGAGTTGGTTCTGCCTCACATTTACATCATATTACATCAATTATAAGAACACGTATTTATTACCAACACAATTCATTCTCTAGTCACATACATCAAACAATGCCTAGGTTACAACTTTCTGCATATAAATTAATTTACCCTATACTAGTAAGCATAAAGTAGTAGCATTTGATTTTATGTTTTTTTTATTTATTTACTGAGTGGTGAAAACTCCATAGTTATAGACTAGTAGGTATTATGCTAATTAGTTAAACTAGGCTATATATGACTATTATAATACACAAGTTGATGATTGATGCTTAGACTTAAATATATATATTTTATTGATTATTTTTAGGCTCTAGGTAACCAGTCTCTTTCATATTTTCATTATTTGTTTCTTCCCTCTTTTAAATAAATAAAAAGATTAGTTTAACAAAGGTCATATAAGCCAAAAGATGCCTTTTTGGTGACATCTAAAGGGACCCACCTCTGCTTGATTCTTGAATTTGACCTTGGAATTTGATTTCTCATTTATTAATTACAAGTGGATGTCCAAGAATATGTCACAATAGACCAATTCACTTGTATAATTCAGAATACCATTTCATCCACATTTTCTCTGTTTTTCTGGAACTATGTTTTGCTTGAAAACTAACAAACAGGTCTTATATAAAACTCTTATACATTTATTAGCCCCCCCTCCCCCTCCCCCTCCCCCTCCCTTTTTAGGTGCAAAAAATGAGAGGTGTATCGCAAACTTACAACAACACACATCGCGCCTACAACAATTATATACATACAACAAGTCCGCTGTGAGTGGGAAGCGAGTCTTATTGTGCTTACAACAACTGCATACATGCATATATCAAGTAACGTGTAGAACGTAGAGTTGTCACTAACCATCATCCGTTGTAATTAAAAAATTCTACCCACTAACCACTAGACCAACGAATGATTGACTTATAGCCCTCCTATTACCATTAAATTTCAAGAAAGAAATTCTTGATAAATATAATATTATGGCAAGAGCATTATTCGTTTGTAATCATAGAGATAATGAAATCTTTAATCAAGCAAATTAGGGATGAAAACTGATACAAGTATTAGAAGGTTAAGTTCAAACTCTATTCAGGATTGATCTATATATACTATCATTCTAACAGGTGACATTAATTTATTTATAAGCACACATGCTTGGAGCTGCCTACCAGTTGTGGTGAACAAACCTGCCAACCGATGGCATGCTCCAACCCAATGACCATGCAACAAAAGACTCCTTCAAATTGAAATTTCAGTAGAAAAGCAAAGAATCCAAGGCATCGAAAACAGATGAAAAACAAGTATATAAAACCAAAATACATTTGATCAAACCTTTTTCACATTCACATGCAGAAATCCGTACAAAACCTGCTGCGCGATTTGTTTCTGAAAATCCTCAAACTCAAAGCACACACTCTCGACTCGATGATCATGAAATGACAAACTCAACTTTTTCTTCCCCTTTTTGGTCCCTTTTAGAAAAAGGACAGTACAAAGAATGATTGTGATATGCACACACTATATCTAAGCTTTCTTTCTCTCTTTCAACCTCGCATATGAAAAAAATGCAGCTGCTCTGCATTATAAGCATGCAAAAGGACATTATGAATACATTGTCAGAATACTGGATGATGAACACATAATACACACTGACCAGACACAAACTTCCAAATAAAGAGGACCAACCAACATGTCCACCACTGCGCGGTGAAACTAAGACGAGAAAATAGACTGTAGAGCAATCTGTTGTTGAGGCTGCAGTGATGACCAGGTTGAAGCAAGGGCAGATGGCGGTAATGTTTGTTGAAGCTGCTTCAGTAGATTAATCATTCGGCTGGAAGTTTGCTCTGATGCCAAATCTCCACCGGCACAAAGGACCTTTGAAAAGAGAGAAGCACAGGTAAAAATGTTAAAACTAAAGGTATATACACAAAAAAGGAAAATTTCTAAGCAGTTTAAGGTGTAAAATAAATAACCAACATGGAACCACTCCAATAAAAACTAAATAACAACCTCCCACTGTGATCCGTGCCCTAAAAATAACTGGGGTAAAGAGTGATATGCACAATGATAATTAAGCTGAACATTTAGTTACCACCTACACTTCAAAAAAAGCTAGCGAAACCCAATGTAGTGGCACTGTGGCAGCCTGGAAGGACAAAGAATGTTATGTTTTACAAGAAGGATTTACATGATTGAGAGGATTTTTTGCTCGACAAGCTGAAATATATTACAACTGCACCATATTATGACCCCCTTAGAAATTTCACGCAACCTACGAAACTAAAGAGAATGTAATGGAAAGCTCCAATTTTGATATTCATGGACCCACCTCTATATTTAAATAGGTTAAATTTGATATGTTTATCAATAATTAGATGGGATCCTTTATGAACCCTACACATATAATATGCATGGGTAAGATGGCAACGTTACTAAGTATACCACTGAAAATTCAAATCTGAAATTGTCTTCTATTTTTATTTTATTTTTGTAAGTTCAAAGATAACAATTTCTTGGGACATCTAAAAGGAAAATGATCATCTTATATGAGACGAGAGGGACAAAAGGTATCTATCTAAAGCACCAAGTTCAAACATATAGCAGATCTAGAAACTCCCAGTAAAATCTGAAGAAAAAAAATCCATAGAATTATAAATAAAACGTAGGATGCAAAGGCCCTTCAAAAAGTCCAATAGGACAAAGCATTGAAGTCCTGAAATTAAACTTTTCTCCGAGTGGCCTACACGAGTTTGGCTTATGATGAGTGGGTAATATACCCATGAATTAGGTATTCTTAGACTTAACATTTTGCATGTTTTCAAGTATTTTAGGACATTTTATTTGTTTAGTATGTATTTTGTAGGTTAATGCAGCTGAACGGCAAAGTGGGAGCCTCTAGCAACTTTAGGGGAAAAATTGTAATTTGATGTGTCAGACCGGCGCTGGGACGCTACTTAGTGAAGGAATCCCAGCGCCCCCCAGCGCTGGGAGGCTGAAGGGATTGATCGAGATTTGGGCATGGCTGAGGAAAAAGAGCTGAATTCTATTCTGAATAGGATTCTGCTGGAGGCTGGTGTCGAGGAGACCTAAAGCTATAAATAGGGAGGAGGTTTTTCATAAAAAGAACACACAGAGATTGACTGAGATAACTGAGGAGAGAGATTGAAGATTGCAGAGCAACACAAGAAATTCAAATTGGAGATTGAAGATTGGAGAGCTTTTACAAAGTTTCTTTTTTCTTCCTTATTCTGTTTTGTAATTTATTTGTGATGGCTTACATGAGATTTTTGGTTTTAATTTTCAGCAGAACTAATTTTCCAATTAAGACTACAATTGAACATTTTATGCTTATGAATTAATTATCTTTTGAAATCCAATTACTTATTCAAATTGAGTTGTCTATAAATATGCTTATTGTTTAATTGTCCAACCAACGATTACCGTGATACGCTAGATGAATTCGGTTGTTTAAATAAAATTGGATTGATATAAAACTAGTAGTTGAGATTTGTTGAATAGAGATTCATGTGGGTTCGACACCCTCTCTTATCACTTTATTACTTGTTGATTGTGTATACTTCCACGTAATTGTCATTAACGAAAATCGGACAACTTATTTAATATGTAGGATCACCTAAGTGGCCAAGTCAAATATACTGAGAAACAAACATCATGACAAACAGAGAAAAGTAGTCCCAAAATGGAACTAAATAAACACACTCTGAAACAGAACAGCATGATAGAAATAGTAGAGTAATCCTGAATGGTGACAATAAATCACTTCTGTAAGAACAAGCGAAATAATATGTTATACCTCTGCGAAAACTGTGACAATTTTTGGAAGATACTGATTGTTGGGACCTAAAAGTTCTGTATCTGACCTGTAGAAAGATGTTATATTTGTTTACAAGTAATGCAGGCATAAATTTAAAGGGAAAAGGAAATGAAAAACTAAATAGATCCTAGAAACAAGCTCCATTTTTGTAGTGTTTCCATGTTTCTACCTTTCCACCATTGAACAAAGCTGGTCATGCACAATTTTAGCCTCAGCCAAATCACCTTTTATAGGCAAGCAGCTTAACCAGGCAGGAACAATCTGCCAAAAGAAACCCAAATTTCAAATGATAAAAGGGCAACAAAACAATTCACACTTTACATTTGTGTCATTAAGAGAAGTACTACCAATAAACTTTTTGGTAGCGGTAGATTAAACATTCAGTACGGTCAAGGAGCCAAGAAAGTAACAAATATCAGAATAAACTGGAATTACGACTCTGAAACGAATTACATTATTACAGATCATCACACCACATTGAAGATATCATGTACAGAAATATTTTGTAAATCTGAAAAGTCGACTAGCAAAGTAGTCTCTTTAATTTAAATACAGCTCGGATACTTTTGGTTTAACTGAGGTACTATGCCGACTCAAAGTAATAGATAAAACATAGTTCTGCTATCTCAGTTCTAACTTTTGATCAGGGACTTCAATATCAACGCCAACTACATTTCTGAGTCTGTGACTTTAATTATTAATATGTTCACCCTTTAAGCTCTCTGATTTGTCAAAGATCTCTCATTAGATATTAAAAACAGCCTTACAATCATCGCAGGTATCTAATTGTTGATTCCCACATGAATATAGACGCAGCATAATAGAAGATGAAGTATGATTCTAGTAAATACCCTCTTTTATTTCGGATAAAGTTTTAGCAAATACTCTTATAAATGCGAGGCAGGAGCAAACACCTTTTTATATTGCTCAACTACATATCATATACCTCAAGATTATATTATGAAAATATAGCAGTAGCTTCCTTGGAATGTGCGAGTGTTGACAATAATCTTGGGTGATGATGAAAATTCTAAACGGTAGAAAATGTAGGTTATCGCACCAGAAAAGTTACAAAAGTTTGAAACCGCACTCATTAGTCACGGAAGGATCAGATTTTGATGTGGTGATTTTAAACCTGATCCTCATCCCCCGTCCCATCACACTAAATGACAAATTAAGAACGAGGAGTTTATCATAATTCTGAGAATAAATTGCACAAGGGCATCTGCCTGTTTAGCAACTTGTGTCCATGTGAAATAGTTCAACACTCATGCAAATATTCACGTATTTTCTCACTTAAAGAACAATAGAACTTATTCAAGTACCTGAGCTGCATCTAAATTATTACGATGAAATCGGCATATTTTTCCAAGAGCTGAAACAGCATTATCATATGCCATGACATTGTCTGAATTCAACTTATTAGGGTGCCGTATTACAACATCCAATCTGGAAAGAGCCTCTACAGAAAGGAGAACAGCAAACGTTTTTAGAATAACAACGGGATATTCCGACAAATGAAATTAGGAAAATGCAAATGAAGCTACCGGCAACAAGAGGCCTGAATGCTGATCCACCAAACTCTGCACATACCCCTATCCCGTAAACAGCAGCCTAAAAAGCATATAATCTTAGAATAATACCCACAATGACTTGACTTAGCTGAGAATTACAATTTTTAATGACAGAGAAAACCTGTCGGACATCCGGGGTTTCGTCATTGCATGCTTCCAACAAGAAAGGAAGATATGTATCATAATATCTGCTCCACCAACATGTACAATTAGTGAAAAAGAGTATAATGATCAGAGTAATAATTAATCGAAATAACTTTAGAGTGAAGTAATCACTTAATAGCTGCTTCTCGACATTCCTCAGCAACATCATCAAATATACAAACGGCAACTCTCCTCTCCTCAGCTGTTTTATCCTTACCCTGCATATTTAATACCTTTAAGATGACAGGGAGAATAAATTGAAAATCCAAATTACAACTATTCTACTCTCTTTTATCCTTATTCTTGGGAAGACATAGCAGAAAAAGTAACTCTCTTCCTAGCTTCTCCCATGGCACAAAATATCTTCCCAAGATATGTCAATGTTATTCCCTCTGACTAGGAATTCTTTTTTTCTAGAATAACCTAGTCTTAAAACAACTATCTATCAATTGCAGTCACCAATATTATCTAGAAAAATAAGATAGACAAGGAGCGAACTGCCTTTAACACCATGTAGCCAAAAAGGAAATTTAATGCAGCGAGACCCGTCTAATTAAAAAGAAAAAAATACACCAATGAGGTTCAAAATCAATGCGATTTGTTTAAGCAAAAAATAAAACAACAATAAAGCAGAACCATTTATTGGCACTCAAATGAAGACGAAGCAATGACATATGCAAGTGGGCTCAAACACAACATATCAAACAAAAATTAAACATCTAACATAAAGTATTGCTGATATCAGATACTAGAAGCAGTGACCATATGGGAGGGGTAAGATTGGAGGACACATCACTTACTGAATATAAGGAAATGAAGGTCAAGAGTTTTTGAAGTGCCTTAAAATGCTTTAGAAGTGGTTAAATATTATAAACACGAGCTATATAAGAAGAAATTCAGTTACATGAGGGAAAGAAACTACTAAAAAAGGTAAAGAAGACTTACCAACATAGGAGTTAAATATGGCGACAGTTCCTCAAAGAAAGGCAAGAAGGAAACCTTAAACGTTTTGATTAAAGTGCCAAGGAAATCGCCAACCTGGATCAAAAGCAAAAAAATATATGAAATAAACAATAGGTTTACACTCATTTCTCAACAACATAAAAGTATATTGAATGTTAACCAACTTGATTAAAAAGGTCTTCTTCTTGCTCATTTTCTTCCTTCAGCAGTTCTCGTTCTTCTGTATCAAAGTCCTCTGCTTTAGATCTCTCTGCTCTCTCTCTTTTTCTAGTAGAACTAGCAGTGATCACCTGCTTTATCTCTTCCACTATGAGCCTTACTTGGCTTTCATCTAGAAGAGGACCAGAAATCTGCAGCAAAATTGCAAACCATACAGGTCACCGTTTGTCTTGAAAATGAAATGGGCACGCCTCTTTGATAATAGCTTCAACACCAAATGCAATTATGTGTAGAAAATATTTCTATCCGTTCATTTAACAGAGTACATATCAAATTCCAAGGCAGAAGCAGGGAATAAGCGATAAAGTTTTGCCCATTAGATGAAGCAAAAAACTATTATATGGTGTACTGCATATAAGAGAGGGAGAGAGAGAGTGAGAGAGGGGGGAGGGGAGGATGAAGCAATCATTCATCAAAACTGAGATAGTTAACCAACACATAACGGGGTTTATACTAAAATCCAGATCTTAAATTAAGTTTAACTGTTACTCAAGTTTGACAACAGTTACTTTCTTATTGCAAGTTAACAACAGCTGATAAACAATGAAATGGATCGATTTATGCTCACAAGCAAAACAATTGCAACGATTAGAAAGGCGATCTCAATAACAATTCAAATCTAGAAATTTTGTTCACATTAGATGTTTTCCTGGTAACTAAGGCTATGAAAAGCATATATCGAAAATGCAATCTAACAATTGTAATATGCATCACCTAGATGCAACAATGAACCACAAGAAGCTTAATAGCACCCCCTGGAGCTAAGAGTGAATTATAGTTAGGTGTTTGATGGGTTAAGAAAACCAGAAGCAGTTGTTGAAAATTAGAAGAATGTCATGGGAGGCCTGCAGCAGTGGTAGGTAGATTCGTGCTTTACTGATTAAAAAGGTATATTAAAACAAATAAAGCAGCATATAAGCATGCCCGTAAAATAAAAATAGTACTCATAATTACATCCATATAAATATGGATCCATGTTTAATAATATTCAGTTCAGTTATTACTCCACTCCAAGTCTCCAATGCAAAACAATGCAAAAGATGCACACAATCCATCAATAAATGTAATCTGGCAGTTGGGGTACAAAATTCTTCTCCATTAAAAGATATAATGAACCACGATAAAAAAACTAATACTTTAACTTAAACTCCTCTTCATGCATCATATGCCATCACATCTTCATAAGATCTACGCTACTACTTTTGATACGCATTACTGTTTGTGTTGTTGGGCAAAAAGTACAACATGCTCAGAACAAATTCTAACAAGCCACAGGTCATCTACAGACAGGTTCTGTGAACAAGAACATATATATAAATCATGAGCTTATATTTCTGATAAATAGATGATACACACCTCAACGCATTCGTTCAAAGCGTCCAACATGCTAGCACAAATTTCTGTCTCAGGTTCCTGCAAGCAATTGTTGCAGCTTCTAGGTCAATACCAAAGCGAAAGCAGTTTATTTTTTATTAAAAGAAAATTACTAAGGTAGGATACTAGAGATCTAAGAAAACCATGATAAAAAAGTGTGACCTTGTGTAAAGCTTCCACTAGAGCTGGTATAACGTAATCCAATAACTGTTTAATGTAAGACTCGTTTCGACCTTGAGATTGGCCCTTCTCTACAGCTAATTTAGCTGAACGGAGAAGCTCCGGCATAGCTACATAAAGCACGAAAATAGCAACAAGATGATTAAGAAAAATATACACAACGCTGCACAGAACCCAAAAAAAATTAAGGGTCAAGCAAACACCTGAAACAGCAGCCCTTCTAACATCTTCATGGAAATAAAATTTCAGAAGTGGGACCAATGTTGGAGCAACCTGCATGGGTTATGAGTACTTAAACTTGAAAGCATGTCAAAAGCTTGACAAGCGACACTTGCAACAGGGTAGATTAAAGGTACCTGATCAATCCATGGAAAAAACCCTTCCTTTAACTCATCAACATAGCAACATATCATGTTACAAGCTGTCGCTTTTTCCTCCAAGACACTAGTCTTGATCCCTATCCTCTTATCTCCAAGCGTAATAGTCTCAATGCTACAAAAATATGTTGTGCAACTTGTGTTTGTAACAAGATATGAAAATCCTTAACAAATTGCTTCTCAAAAACCATCCCCACTCACCAACTAAAAAGTATACACACACACACACAGAGCACACCCAAATAACAGAAGCGAAGTATGAGGGGAAGAAGATAGAGAATTGAAAAGAAATTCTAAAATAAGGAGATATGTTTCAGAAGATCAACATCCATATTCAGCACTTTCAAGGCAACAAACCTATCATCATCAGATTCATCAATATCAGCATCGGAATCCGCAGATGTAATAGTTACATCAGGCTTAAGTTGGGCTGAATGAAGCAATGGAGGCATAATAACATTCATGTAAGGGAGGAAATCCTGCCCAAGGCACTTGCAAAGTCTTGCCCATGCCTGCAGCACAAAGAAACCTTTAGCTTTTTTTCCTATAACAAGCTAAGCTTGTAATAAATCTTGAATATTTTATGTAAAAAAAAAAGTCTCAGCTGTTCCAGTGATGAAAACATACTTGCAACATATAGCTAGTTGTTGGATCATCAGTCTCCATTTGGGATCCTTGAAGTGACATAAGGACTTCCATAACCTAGAACATGAGGCAAACTGTAAGTCTCTCATGGAAAAAAGTTAAATAATTTCCTGTTATATATGCTTTTTCCATATATAAAGAAAGAGACTCCAAGCCTCTAATTACATGTTCAAAATAAAAGCAGAATGCATCAGTGAATAAAGAGATCACAGCATATGGAGTCGGAAAACAGTAAAACTAATACAATTCAATAAATAGTTCTAGTAGCACAGTAAGGAAGCATATGGTTAAGAAGAAAATCAGTTCTGCAATTTCAAAATGTGAAACCTCAGAAGCTGATACATTTTTAATTGATAAATGGAAAAATGAAGTCTAAGTTCAAGGAAAATCTACTTTACAAAGAGTCAGAGACTGGTTATTAGCAAAAACAATAAAGTTGTTGAAAGATTCGAATTCAAATAATCAGTTTCTGTTGTTAAGCTAAAGTCAGGGATAAGATTAGTTTAAATTTAAATATTTTTGTATTTAAATGTTCCTCTATTTTAAGGATTCTCTACCTCCTATTTTTGTGTAAATATGTGGGGGTTTGTTATGTTTCTATCCATATATATACTATGTATCATATCAGTTGTAAAGATAATAATTCAATAAAAGAGAATTCTTTAAGTTTTTGCGTTTATGGTATCACAGTTCTGGGTGTACAAGGTCTTGGGTTCAAATCTTCCCAACTGACAATTATCTTTATATTAATTTAATAATGCAAATGCACTTTAATTTCTCCCTTCTCTATAAAAAAATGTTGCATTTGAGGTGGAGTGTTAGCATGATATACTAGTTATTTCAACCAGCTGGAGACTCTATGGCAAGAACTTGATCAATTTGCTGTGATCGAATGGGAGTCCCCCAATGATAGTGCTCGTTATCAACGGTTGTTGGAGAAGGACCGTATTTATGATTTTCTTAGTGGTTTGAAGCAGCACGAGAACGCATGATTGGGACTGAACCGCTGCAGTCCATCTTGGAAATTTTTGCCTATATCAGGCGTGAAGAATGTCGATGGGGAGCCATGAGTGGCCCGCGACCTGCTGCCACCATAGAAAAGTCGGCCCTGCTTGTTGGACCAGAGGAGAATGTGCTTACCAGCAGGTAAAAGACCAAATCAGAAATTCAATCTTTGCTGCGAGCATTGCAATAAGCCTCGTCATACAAAAAAGACTTGCCTGGCAACTCCGTGGCAGACTTGCAGACTTGCAAACTTGCCAAATCGCAACCCAAATCAGAGAAAATTTGGACGAAACTATGGTTCCAACCGTGCCTATGCTGCTGGAACTGAACATCAACTTGTTGGCAATCCGCCCTTCACTCTGGAGCAATTTGATTGGCTTAATCAGCTCATAAATCAACCCAACTACCCAACTGCTGCTACGGCAACTGACACTCCCGTCTGTACAGTAGCACAACAAGGTATTTCCTTTGCCCCTAAAATACCTTGGATTATAGATTCGGGTGCATCTGATCATATGACTGGTCAATTTAAACTTTTTTCATCCTATTTCCTTCCTCTGGTAGTAATAAGGTTCATATTGCTGATGGTACTGTCACCAATTGCTGGAAAAGGCAACATATCCCTCTCAAAAACCTCTGTTTGACCTCTGTTTTACATGTTCCAAATCTCTCTTGTAACCTTTTTTCAGTCAGTAAATTCACAAAAACAAATAACTACATAGCTAAATCTTTTCCCTCTCATTGTGAATTCCAGGATTTGCGGAGAGGATGATTGGCAGTGCTAGAGAGGTCGCTGGGCTGTACTACTTTGAAGATGTTATTCGAGAGGAACAAGTTCAAGTGGTCAATAAAGTTCCCTCTGTGTCGGATGAAATTATCCATAAGATATTTACTCAAACGGAATATAATAGATGATAGATGAATATTAGATTTTAAATACTACTTTTCTTTTCCAAAAACAGAGAGGCGAAGAGAGAGAAAGAGAAGAAAAAGAAGAAAAAGAAGAAAAAGAAGAAGAAACAGAGAGACGAAGAGAGAGAGAGAAGAACTGAACCTGTTACAAAGAAGAAGAACTAAAGTCAATGTGTAAGCCTCGATATGCCTCGAGGCGCAAGGCTATGAGGTGTAAGCCTCAACTGAATAAAGGCCACGCCTCTCGATTTCTCTGTGAGGCGTAAGCCTCGCTACAATTTACTCTCGCCTTGCCACGAGGCGAGCCTCGATCGCTTTTTCGATCATTGCTATCGAGGCCACAAATCCATCGCAGCCAAGTCCAGTTCATATTCCAAGACCACCACAATCAAGTCCAAAGAAAGAATTACTAATAGCCCAAAGAAAAGGGGTTCGTTCATGCACAATTCACCCCATAGATAGATTTGTCTCCTATCATGCTTTGTCTCAGCCCTACAAAGCTTTCTTGTCAAATTTATCAAGTGTTACAACCCCAAGAATATTAATGATGCTATGAAAGATCCAGCCTAGAGAGATGCTGTTCTTGAAGAAATGGAGGCACTAGAGAAGAATAAAACTTGGGAGGTTACATCACTACCTAATGGAGTTGTACCCATGGGATGCAAATGGGTATTCACGATCAAACATAAAGATGATGGAACGGTTGTGACGAACAAGACTTTTGTAATTAATTTTAAATATTTATTGAATTAAATAAATATTTTGTTGATTTATTTATTGAGTTAAATAATTATTTGATGAAATTGTTGTAAATTAATTTAATTGTGTCACATTAATTAAATTAATGAGAAATAATTTTATAGTTCGAAGTTATAATTTATTTGTGATTATTAAATTAATCGAGTTGTTAATAATTATAATGTTATTCTAATTAATTTAATAATTAATTAGAGGTTTAATGATTTGTCATAATTAATAAATGAGAATTTTAATTATGACATAATTTGATTTAATGAGTAATGTTGCCTTTAATTTAGTTAAAATTTAAATAATATTATTTGATTAATTAAAGTGTGACAAATAAACTATATAATAAACAAATTAATTAAAATAAACTAAAAGGGGTATTTTAAAGTCAAACAAACATGGCCTTAAGAACATGGGACTAGTTAAAGCCATGATGCGCTTAACTAATACCCATGTTGTGCCAATTATCAGTATGTGCATTATTAATCAGTCTTATTTTTCCTTTCACGTATTTTATTTCCTAAAACCTAAGCCTTAGAAAATAGAGAGAAAAAGAGAGAGTTTTGAGAGAATTGAGTTTGAGGAAGAAGATTTGAACAATTATAGAAAGGTTTCCTATCATCTAAACAAGAATCAAAGGGTAAGAATTTAAAATTTCAATATCTGTTTATTATGTTCTTGAGTTTTCCCATCAAAATATATTTTAGTTTTCTATAATTGGATTTCATGAGTAATTGTTGAAAGTTGTTTATAAATTGTTAATATGCATGAATAATCTAATGTGATGTTTATAAACAATTTTTGGGTGAAGTAATCCATAAAATTTGGTTAAGAAGGAAGTTTTGAGTTTATAGTGACATATATATGATTTTGAAGTCAAAATTGGAGTTTTGGTTGATGATTTGTTAGAATAATGGTTGTTTATGTTATTAGATGGATATAATCTGTTATATGCGAGTTGAAAACGATTTTTGGTATGAATTGATTCATGAAATCATGTTTTACAAAGAAAGTTTGAGTTTTGTTATAAAATGTACAAACAGGTTGATTTTAGAACCAAAATTATTGTTCAATCCATGTTGTAATCTGTAAATTGACGATTGATTGTGTTAATATGTTTAAATACGAAAACAATCCATGTTATACGAACTGATTTGATCAAGAAACGAATCTGTGGTGAGATGATTCGCTAAGGATGTCTAAAATGAAGTTTTTAGCAAGAACGTGAATTTAAAGGAGTTAAATTTGATGAATATTGTTGTTTTGTTGTTTAAAATCAATGTATGCATGCTTGGTAACAATTATGTGAAGTCTATATCTTTTGGGTTTGTTAAATCTACTGATTATATGTGAAATTCGCGAATTTTGGTCTGATGAACAGTGCAGTCGCGAACTGCAGAAACTGAATCTGGATAACTCCGCCCAAGCGGGTGTTACCAAGCCAAACTGCCTTGCCCCGGGGGGCATTTCTTAAGTATAAAACTCTGCCCCGGAGGGGGTATCAGAGTTGGGCAGTTTTAATTTTCTTTGTGAACAACATAGCTGTTAAGTCGGCGGCAAGTCGGTAAAGAACAGGTAAGGCGAGCGAACGACTTGGACGATGACGGAAAGGCGTCGACTTGGACAGAACGGCAACGACTTGGACGCCTAACCGGATGATCGAGCGACTTGGTCTCTATGGGCTAACCCAAATCTGAACTGGGTTTTTTAAAAAACGACGTCGCATGAACATATAAATGATATAAACTAGCCCTAGAAGAGTTGATCGATTGATCGACTAGGACTCAGAAGATCGATCGAGAGCGACCGAGAGGCGAGAGCGAAGAAGAAATAGAGTCTCTCCGAGAGGCGAGACCGACTGACCGAGAGCAGCGAGCAACCGAGATTGAAGAAGAAAGCGAGATCGGCAGGTATGGCGCAACCCCTTCCCCTTTTCCGAGCTTCTGTTCTGTTTCTGGGCTGCTTTCCTCTTCCCCTATTCTTTTTCTGCTGCCTCTTGCCTGTCTTATTAAAACATATGCAGTTCCTTCTTTTTTTTTTGCCTTTATGCTTTGCTTTTGTTGTTGGGTCTATATATATATATATATATATAGGGATTCCATCCACAGCAACCGGTTGTTGGGGAGCAACCCTTTTTAGCCCAGCCGCTACAACCTGTACCGGCCTTAGACAATTTTTTTTTTAATTTTTTTATAAGCCGCTACAGGTTGTAGCGGCTGGGCCAAAAGGGGTTGCTCCCAACAACCGGTTGCTGTGGATGGATACCCATATATATATATATATTTATATTTGTATAATTATAATATTACAGGCATATATATATAATTATATATACCTGTTTGGTTTTTTTTACCTTATCAGTTATCATTCAATTCTCTTGAGCATTGAGTATTGACTGTAATACTAATACCTGTTTGGCTTCGACTGTAATACTTGTTTGGCTTTTTTTTCCTAATCATTCATTTCTCTTGAGTATTGAGTGGCTGTTTAACTTTTTATGTTTCTTGTTTGGCTTTTTTCTTTCCATATCATTCATTTCTATTAATTATATCATATCCTTTTTTTGTAAGTACATATTTCACTGAAAGGAAAAAATTAATCAAACATGAAAAATAATGATTGTGAATTTTTTTAATTATATGTAAATTAGTACAATAGTACTACTGTGTTTAGTATGCTATAATGGATAAATGCATGACTGTTAGTTATTATTTTGACCTTAACTTTATGGTTTACTCATAATTTGGACTAAATAATATGAATTATTATTAGTTATTTGATATCACTATATATATATATTATATAGTATTAATAATGTCAGCATCAGAGATATTTGTGGGTGCATTATGAGATTGTGAATTCTATATAAATATTATATTATATATGTTTGTCTTATATTTTTTATTTGATTGTATTGTGTAGACAGTAAAATGGCGGAAAGTTCGGAGGCCGAAAATTATAATATAACGAAGGACCCTAAAAGAAAAGCTAAATCGAACGATCCGGGTTGAAAATATGGATATTGGCCGGATTTAAGTAATAAGGATGTCGTGCAATGTATACTTTGTGGGAAGAAATGTCATTCGGGCATCAAAAGGCTCAAACAACATCTAGCCGAAAATTATGGAGATGTAGCTAAGTGTCCAAAAACAACAAAAATTATGAGGGAGATGCAAGCGGCTTTGAATAGTAGAAAAAGGAACAAGCCACTTGAGCTAGATGATGATGATGATGTAGTAGAAGTGCAAAAATAACAATCATCTGCTCGTCCAACCATGACTTCCAATACTTTTTCTAACACTATCCCAAGTTCTGAGACAACTTCTAAAAGGAAGAATGTTGTATTTCAATTCCAAAATTCACAACCAAAAGCTAAGACGGTTGAAGCACTTCTAAGGAAGACTCCCGAAGAAGTTGTAGAGGAGAGGCATAGCAAGCGTTTGAGCCAAACGATTGAGGGTCGCGATCTTTCAAGGAGTGTTCATGCTAATACTAGTAATAATCTAATGACGTACTCTCGACGTGGTGGTGGTTCAACTTCAAGGGAATCAAGGTTGATGGATTCCGACTCCGATAATGAAGTTGATGAAAAAGAGAGAATTCCAAATGATGATGAAGATGTGGAGGATGATTTTGGAGAAAGACCACCACCTACGCCTTTGAATGAGAGTAGTTCTCATAGAAGAGATGGAGATGATCTTTTCTATGATGATTTTGATTGAACGATGTTTCTAGACTAGTGTAGAGAGTCTAGACATTATTTTGGCTTGCTATGGTGGTGTTTTATTAGTTATTAGACTACATATTTGTGATGGTTGGTTGCAACTTTATTTTCTATGTGGTGTTTGTTGAATTATTCATTTCTTTTACTAATTTTTAATATCAAGTGTTTTGTTTTTGGATTGTTATTGCTAAGTATTTACATAATTATGCCTTTAATGTTATTCTATAGTGTTATGTTTTGAGTTTTAATGTTATTCTATAGTGTTATGTTTTGAGTTTTAATGTATATGAAATTTTATTCCCAGTATACTTGTTAAGTAAAATAAATAATATATAAATTGTACATTGTAAACGACTTGTCGCCTTATGGACGCCATGACGGTTGCCTTGTCGCCTAGGCGTCCAGGCAGTCGGCTATTGCCCGCCGTGGCGCCGTAACAACTATGGTGTGCACTCCATTACATGTTAGTCTAACCTAATATAATGAACATGATAATGTATTGGACATGTAATAAGATGTTATATCAAATTGTTAACATACATGTGGTGAAATTGCATGATGATTTGATAAGTTGTATAAGGGCTAAAACGTGACGTCCATGAAAGGATGTAATGTAGTTTAACTTAAGATTTGAGACTTCAGTCTTGTATGTGTGATTGATGGTAATGAGCAGAACTTAAACTAAGTTAACAAGTTGTGCTAAAAGAGGGAACTAAACCTATAAGGCTAATATTAATGTAACTAATGAATGTTGTGAATACATATGGTGTGTGTGTAGGACTTGTGGTGAACGTGAGTAGTAATCGTTTAGCTTACGCACGAGGCAAGTTTCCGAACCCTACTCTTATGTTAAGCAAGTTCATTATCTTAACTTGATTACGTTTATGCAAGTTCCTTACCCTATCTTGATTATGATTATGCCAATTTTCCTTATCATAATTATAATTACGCAAGTTCCATGACTCTAAACTTACATTGAGCAAGTTCTTAAACAATAATATTGTTGAGCAAACTCCGTATTCTTAATTCGAACTGTTCAAAGCTTAATCATTCAAGTTCATGATTTCAAATGAAATGTTCTCAACTCTTTTAAAGTATTACTTTTGTTATACAATGTTCATTCACTTGTATAAAGTTGAGATTCAATCTTTGATTTAAATATTGATTATATTATCGCATTGAAACCTCGAATGGATAGTGAATCCTTATTGATTCAACTAATCCTTAGTTGATGATTATTGAACTCTAAATTACCCTTGAAGTTAATCCAAATCAAACTTCCTTTGGTGCGGACTCTAATGTCAAAGCTGAGATAAACAACCCTGTTACGGGGGATTATATTACGCGATAGCGTCAAGATGTTGTGCAAATACATGGTACTAAGGGTTGATCCCCCTAAGAGAAGTAAGGCCCATATAGTCTTATGACTGTTAAAAGTTAAAAGTAGAAATGCTTGATAACCTGGGACATAATTCATGGTCTTGTGACCCTCAGATATACTTTTGATTCATGTTCTAATCTTGATTCAAAAACCGTGCTTTCTTTTGTTCAGTATCCATTATTTACTCGCATGTTATTATTATTACTATTGTTAAAACTTGTGGGCAACAGTTGTTCACTCCATAGTTGTTAAGTCGTCGCCTAGGCGACGCCTAGTCGACCAGTCGCTAATGAACAGGTAAGGCGAGCGACAACTTGGACGAAGCCGGAAAGGCGAGCGCCTAGAGAAAAAAGGCGTCGACTTGGACCGAAAGGCGACGACTTCGTCGACTAGGACAGAACGGCGACGACTTGACCTCTATGGGTTGACCCAAATGGCAAAATCTGAACTGGGTCTTAAAATAAAAACGACGTTGCAAGCTAAAAGGAACAGTACTGATAAAACAAGCCCTAAAAAAGTCGATCGATCGATCGATTACCGAGGCGAGAGCTATCAGCTAAGACAGAGACTGCTTAGTGCTTACCGAATACCGCGAGCGAGCGAGCGAGTTGACAGTTGAAGAAGGAAGCGAGTTGAGTTGGCAATCGACAGTTGAAGAAGGAAGCGAGTTCTTCCCTTTTTCGTTTTCGGCAGTCGACAGGTAAATGGGTAATAACTAATACGCGTTGGGTTTTATATATATTATACATATATATAATATTTGTTGTATAATTATTATACTTGTTTGGTTTTTTTTTCTTTCTAATAATTCATTTCTGTTGAGTACCCACTGTTTGGCTGTTTGGCATCCTGATTGGCTTTATTTTTTTTCCATATCATTCATTTCTAATAATTATAATGCATGACTGTTACTACTATTATTAATTATATGTAAATTAGTACTACTATTAATTATAATGCAATAATGCATGACTGTTAGTAATAATTTTGACCTTAACTACTATTATTTTGAACTATTATTTGTTATTAGTACTATTATTTTGAACTATTATTAGTTATTTGATATAACTATATATATATATATATATATATATATATATATTATATAGTATTAATAATATCAGCATCAGAGATATTTGTGGGTGCATTATGAGATTGTGAATTCTATATAAATATTATATTTTATGTTTGTCTTATATTTTGCTTTTGATTGTATTGTGTAGACAATAAAATGGCGAAAAGTTCGGGGGCCGATAATTATGATATAACAAAGGACTCTAAAAGAAAAGTTACATCGAACGATCCAGGTTGGAAATATGGATATTGGCCGGATTTGAGTAATAAGGATGTCGTGCAATGTATACTTTGTGGGAAGAAATGTCATTCAGGCATCAAAAGGCTGAAACAACATCTAGTCGAAAATTATGGAGATGTAGCTAACTGTCCAAAAACAACAACAGAAATTATGAGGAAGATGCAAGCGGCTTTGAATAGTAGAAAGAGGAACAAGTCACTTGAGCTAGATGATGATGTAGTAGAAGTGCAAGAAGAACAATCATCTACTCGTCCAACCATGGCTTCCAATACTTCTACTAACACTATCCCAAGTTCTGGGACGGCTTCTAAAAGGAAGAATGTTTTATTTCAATTCCAAAATCCACAACCAAAAGCTAAGACTATTGAAGCACTTCTAAGGAAAACTTCCGAAGAAGTTGTAGAGGAGAGGCATAGCAAGCGTTTGAGCCAAACGAGTATTGAAAGTCGTTTGAGGACACCGGAGGAAAAGGAGAGAGTCCAAATGCACGTTGCCGACTTTTTTTACGAATGTGGCATACCATTCAATGCTACAAATTCAAGGAGATTTGAAGTAATGGTCGAGTCCATAAGGCAATATGGGCCGGGTTTCAAGCCTCCAATATATCATAAGTTGAGGGTTCCTTTACTTGAGAAGGCAAAGAAGAAAATCGATGACTTAAAGAAGAAACATGAAGTTGCTTGGAAGGAATACGGCTGCTCACTCATGTCGGATGATTGGACAGATAAGAGGGGAAGACACTTGTTGAATTTTCTTGTTAATAGCCCGGAGGGGACTTATTTCATGGGTTCTATTGATGCCTCAAGTCAGTCTCAAGATGCCACAATGTTGGCAAATCTACTTGATAGCAAGATCGAGGAAATTGGCCCCGAGTATGTTATTCAAGTGGTCACAAACAATGCCTCTAATTACAAGGCAGCGGGGCATATACTAATGGAGAGGAGACCTACACTGTCTTGGACACCTTGCGCCGCTCACTGCCTTGACCTTATGTTGACATAAGCAAGTTGAAGCAATTTCAGCCCACAATCACAAATGCAAGGAGAATTACAACATTCATTTATAGACATGGTCGTCTTCTCAGTGCGATGAGGGAGAAAACGAATGGGAGGGATCTTGTGAGACCCGCAGTTACTAGATTTGCTACAGCTTTTCTCACCTTGCAAAGTTTGTACAAGAATAAAGATGCATTGAGGCATTTGTTCATCAGCGAGGATTGGTCAAAATCAAAGTTGTCGGCTACTGAAGCGGGGAAGAAAGTATGTGATACTGTTATTTCAACAACATTTTGGCATACTGTTGAGGATTGCATTAGGGCGTCACATCCACTTATAGTCTTGAGGATTGTTGATAGTGATGAGAAGCCTGCTATGCCTGAAGTTATTGCTGCGATGGAATGCGCGAATAAAAAAATCAAAGATGTATTTGATAACAAACAAAGACTGTATAAGAAGGTGATTGAAATTGTTGAGCGGCGATGAAAAAATCAAATGGAGCAAAAATTATATGGGGCTGCGTTGTTTCTCAATCCAGGCAAGTACTTTGATATCAAAGAGGAACGTCGGTTGTTTGCTAATGCTTTACGAGATGACTTCAATGACGTTCTTGCAAAAGATGGTGCCCGAGTTAGATTTGCTAGACAAGATAAGCAATCTAGCCGACAACTATGATGCTTCTCGCGATACTTTTGCAAGAGAAATAGTGATTAGGCAACGGAAAATAAAGAATCCTCGTACGTATATTAAAATATATATAAAGATATATTTTGATTATAATTTATATACATTCTTCATTTCCTCCCTTTAAAAATATTTATATTTTTTTTAAATGTTTGCTAGTTGATTGGTGGAATGCTTTTGGAGCGTGAGCTATTGAGCTATCCTCATTTGCAAAAAGAATTCTAGGCCTATGCTGTTCTTCTTCCGGTTGCGAGCGCAATTGGAGTACATTTGAGTTTGAAAGTACTTTCTATTGTTAGTTCAAATTTCAAAAGGAATAAATCATTCACTATTATTAAAATTTTATCATTAATATTATTATTTTTTGTTCTATTTATTTTAGATTCATACAAAGAAGAGGAATAGATTGGAACACAAACGATTGAGTGATTTGGTGTATGTCCAATACAATCGAAAGATCGACTCAAGGTTCCAAAAGAGGCGTGAACTTGGCAATAATTTTGATCCATTAGTCATTGATGACTTTGAATGGGGTAATGAATGGATCGATAATGATGTCGATGTTGTTCATCCCGGGGGGATCTTACATGGAATGATGTGGATCGAGCAACCGGTACATCCAACACGCTTGAGGGTCGCAATCTTTCAAGGAATGCTCGTGCTAATACTAGTAATAATCTAGTGACATACTATCGACGTTGTGGTGGTTCAACTTTAAGGGAATCAAGGTTGATAGATTCCAACTCCGATAATGAAGTTGATGAAGAAGAGAGAATTCCAAATGATGATGAAGATGTGGAGGATGATTTTTGAGAAAGACCACCACCTACGCCTTTGAATGAGAGTAGTTCTCGTGGAAGAGATGGAGATGACCTTTTTTATGATGATTTTGATTGAATGATGTTTCTAGACTAGTGTGGAGAGTCTAAACATTATTTTGGCTTGCTATGGTGGTGTTTTATTAGTTATTAGACAACATATTTGTGATGGTTGGTTGCAACTCTATTTTCTATGTAGTGTTTGTTGAATTCTTTATTTCTTTTACTAATTTTTAATATCAAGTGAGTTGTTTTTGGATTGTTATTGATAAGTATTATGATAATTATGCCTTTAATGTTATTCCATAATGTTATGTTTAGAGTTTTAATGTATATAAAATTTTGTTGACAATATATTTGTTAAGTAAAATAAATAACATATAAATTGCACATTGTAAACGACTTATCGCCTTACGGACGCCGTGGCGGTCGCCTTGTCGCCTAGGCATCCAGCCAGTCGGCTACCGCCATGACTTGTCGTGGCACCGTAACTCTGGTTTACTCTTGCATAATAACATTGCAGCTACGGTTGAAAGAGTTTATGAGTCATCTACTGGTAAGGGCAAGGGCAAGACAAACAAGTGATGAAGACTTGTTTATTATTTGAGCATGTTGATGTTAAGACTCATTATGTCGTCTTTAAGACTTATTTAAATTATGTTATATTTCCGCATTGATGTATTAAAGTTAGATTACCTGGGATTGATTTGTTAAGCTGTTGTAACCCGTAATTGGGAGGATTTCTATTTCAATTTTATTCTTATCTTTATTATGGGTAGATGATGTTATTTATTTTGGTGAGTGAACACCAAATTTGTGGGAATTTCGAGTACCTGAATTTGGGGGTGTCACAAAGGTGAACAAATTTAAAGCAAGACTGGTGGCTATAGGGTATACTCAAACGTACGACATCGATTATCAAGAAACTTTTGCACCGGTGGCAAAAATGAACACTGTAAGAGTACTTTAATCATTGGTTGTTATAAAGGACTGGTCTTTACATCAAATGGATGTAAAGAATGCATTTTTAAATAGAGAACTTGAGAAAGAGGTGTATATGCAACTACCACTTGGTTTTGAAGAACCACAAGAGAAGAATAAAATTTGCAGGCTGCTTAAATCACTATATGGTTTAAAGCAATCACCACGAGCTTGGTTTGATCGTTTCTCTAAAACTATCCGGGGGGGAGGATACTCTCAAGGGAGAGCTGACCACACAATGTTTTATCGGCACTCGGATGAAGGGGGAGTTACCATCTTGATAGTGTATGTGGATGCCATCATTATTACAGGTAACAATGATGCAGAAATTAGGAGGTTGAAGGGGGTGTTGGCTGCTGATTTTGAAATAAAGGACCTTGAAAAACTAAAATACTTTATAGGGATGGAAGTAGCAAGGTCAAAGGAAGGGATAGTTGTTTCACAACGAAAATACACTCTGGATTTGCTCAAAGAAGTCGGCATGTTGGGAAGCAAACCAACAGCAGTTCCGATTGATCCAAACCACAAGATTGGAATGTTTGAGGGAGGAAAAGATGTTGATCGAGAAAGCTATCAAAGGCTAGTAGGCAAGCTAATTTATTTATCACATACTCGACCATATATTTCTTTTTCAGTAAGTGGTAAGTCAGTTTATGCATGAACCAAAGGAGGAACATCTTGAGGCAGTTTATCGAATCCTAAAGAATTTGAAGAATAGTCCTGGTCTAGGTCTCTTGTTCAAGAAAAGTGAATTGACAGTAGAGGCTTATACAGACGCTGATTGGGCTGGCTTTGTGACTAATAGAAGGTCTACATCTGGGTGGTGTACTTTTGTAGGGGGCAATCTAGTTACATGGAGTAGCAAAAAGCAATCGGTTGTAGCGCAAAGTAGTGCAGAAGCTGAATACAGAGCAGTTGCACAAGGGATGTGAGAGTTACTATGGCTCAGAAGATTGTTAGATGAATTGAAAGTAATCCAAGTGACTCCTATGAAGTTGTATTGTGATAGCAAAGCAGCAATTAGCATTGCCAATAATCCAATCCAGCATGATAGGACCAAGCATATCGAAATCGATCGACACTTTATTAAAGAGAAGTTGGAAGAAGGAATTATATGTATGTCGTACGTTCCCACAAAAGAACAAGCGGCTGATGTGTTTTCAAAAGGACTTGCTAAGACCACATTCGAATCTCTTACAGACAAGCTGGGATTGTGCGATATCTACAAACCAGCTTGAGGGGGAGTGTTGAAAGATTCGAATTCGAATAATCAGTTTCTGTAGTTAGCTAAAGTCAGGGATAAGATTAGTTTAAATTTAAATATTTTTGTATTTAAATGTTCCTCTATTTTAGGGATTTTCTAGCTCCTATTTTTGTGTAAATATTTGGGAGTTTGTTATGTTTCTATCCATATATATACTATGTATCATATCATCTGTAAAGATAATAATTCAATAAAAGAGAATTCTTTTATCTCTCTCTGCGTTTAAAAGTATATAAACTACCTGCTTCGCATCATCCCTAAACTTGTCCTTTCCCACAGCCATGCCAACCAAACTAATGCACTCCATAGATTTGGCACGTAGCATGCGATTAGCCTTATCAGTTGCGTTCAGCAAAATAGCTTTTAAGTAAGGCATAACAGCATCGTAATACTTTTGAAAATGCTCCTGAAAACATCAACTGCACGAGTCGCAACAATTCCACAAAAGAATATGTCAAGATCTGTAACCAGGTAAATGTGAATGTGGTTAATACCTGTGATGAATCAGCAACTGATGCCAAAGCTGTCAAAGCTCCCTCCTGCACCATTTGTTTGCCATTCTAGATAGAGCATGAATAAAAGTTGAAGAGTCAGCTCAACCAAGTAAGATGCTGCTAACAAAATGAAAAATAGCTCAAGTCGCATATATACAAATTTTCTACCATTGATTCATGCAAGTGTACAATGAAGCAAAGATAAAAAAAGAGTTTAGTAAAGATAATGATCCATGTGCCCCTAGTTGACGTGATGTTGGTACTCTGGACAATGGTATACCTGTAAGAGTACAAGCAATTTGCCTACAATCCCGTCTAAGTATGGTGTCAGGATCTCTGGTGTACAACTTTCGCTGAAATTTAGCACTGCTGAAGCAGCATGCGCCTGCAACATACAACACAAATGATAATGGATGAACTAGATCATGTTAGCAGCAGAGTGAAGGGAGAAAAGACTAACACGATCCTACAGAATCAAGGTACAAATTCGAGGATCCAACATACTACAATTCACAATCCTAATGAGCAATGTCATGATTGTTATGAGAGGATATCTCTCGTTGGTTCAGATTTTACACAGGTTGAGTAAATCCAAAATTGTCGCAAATAACTGCAATGTTAAAGAACATATACATACAATTCTCAATGAGGAGGCGGACAAATACCATTCAATATATCCCACAAACCTGAACTCGGGGATTTTGGTAGTCATCCATGGCTGCAGCTAATACTGGCAACACCAGATGATGATATTTAACTTGCAAGTCAGGACCCAAATCAGTGGACAATTGACCAACTGCATTAACAGCTGCCCACCGTACACGAGGCTGGGGATCTTGAAATGAGTTCAAAACCATAGACACCACTGGTTCCAAATTTTTACTCATTACCTGTATGGATCAAGAGAGAGAAAACTACATTTTAAAAAACAGTAATATCCGAACATAATGAAACATTTTAGTCAGTCTAGCCTATCAAACACAAAGTCAACAACACACAAGTAAGTACACTTAACTAGATAATCAACAAGTAAAGGCACATAATCTTATAATCAAACCGAACATAAAGTAGAAACTAATTCCAATTTCTGTCTAAGGGCGTGAACAAGTGGACTTAAGAACAAAATATCAACAACAAAAGCACAAACTTGATACCTTGGAGCAACCCTCAGCAATTTGAGCAAGTGCAATGAGTGTAGCATGATGTTTCTGCCACTCAGGAGCAGCCAAATAAACAGGCAACACTTCATAAGCAACAGGAACAATAGTATTCCCACCCAAAGCCATCGCTAGCCTATCCAAACACTCCTGCCCAACACTATAATTAGTGGTCTCACCAGCATCCTCATCCTCAGCCTCTGCCGTATGCCACGCAGGATCATCCTCAATATCCAACAACATCTGCATCAAAATCTCAAATAATCGTCTAACAAACTGGGGCAACTTCCTTATCATCCCGGGCGCCCTCTCCCTCGCCTCGGACAGGGTGATCACAAACTCAATAGCTAAATGCTTAGTCCCCTCTTCCAAACTCCCCGCCTCGGCAATTTTCAACATTGAACCCACCACCTCAACTATCTGTTTCCTCAAAAACCTGGGCTCCATCCCAGCTAATTCAATCAAAATCTCCAAGGTCTCCTGAGCAGAAGCCTCTTGCCCAGAATTCAATCCATCTGTCAATGTACCCATCATTAATGGCAACAAATCCTGAAACTTATCCCTCTCATTTTCCCTCTCCAAACACAGGATAAAATTAACAGAAGCCCCTAAAGCCGCATTTCTCACATTTAACTCAACCCCACTTCCTAAACACTTCCAAAACACAGAATGAAGGGTGTCTAGATACGGAACAAGGGTTTCGCCTATATATTGAGCCAATTGAGAAAAAATCAAAAACCCAATTTCACAAAGAATGGAATTATCAGAATTAACACATTGGAAAATAAAAGGCAACAATTCCGGCCAATTATTGTCAGGTAAAATAACGGCAGCGAGTTCAGAAACGGTGTCACAGAGCTTCTTGGTGATGGATTTGGTGGTTTCGAGGGTCAGGGCAAGAAGGAGAGATGATTTGAGGGTAAATTGAGTGGAAGGAGAGAGAAAATTGTAAAGAAATGAATCATCCTTATAATTCTCGGTGAGGAGTTTGCGGAGGAGGACGGCGGACATGGCGCGGGATTCGAGATTAGGGGAAGATGAGAGAGATTGAGAAAGCTTGAGAGAGAGTGAATCGGGTTGGGTTTGTTTGCAGAAATTGAAGAGGATTTCGGCTTCGGACCGCTGCTCGTTGGCATGGGACATGAGGTGGGATATTAAGGTTTCGAAGTGGATGCTGTCGGGGCCGAGTATGGCGGCGATTTGGGATATTTGTAGCTGAGTTGGTTCGATCGCCATGGCAGAGTTGGATTGAATTTGGTGTGTTATTCTCTTTGTTCCTCTGTTTCTGTGTGTAAACAGGAGAGAGAAAGAGATGGAGGGAAGTGGTTGTAGTAGGGTTTTAGAGATAGGGGTTTGGATTGATTATATTAATATTGAGCAGTTCTACGCCGACGGGCTGTTAGGTGACATTCTCACCGACCTTTTTTTTTTTTAATGTCTTCCAAATAATTTATAAGATTTATTGGAACTGAAATTTTTACAGAATAAAGTGATTTGGATGTCATTTGGATACATATAAAAAATATGTCTGTGCAGACTGTACAGACATATTTTTTTACATGTATCCAAATGACATCCAAATCACTTTATTCTGTAAAAATTTCAGTTCCAATAAATCTTATAAATTATTTGGGAGACATTACAAAAAAAAACGGTCGGTGAGAATGTCACTAAAAGTCGGTCGGCCTAAAATTTTTGATTAATATTAGTATAAAATTGTAGGGTTTTTGGAAGGTAAATTGAGATTTTATTTTGTTTGATTTTTTTTTGTTTGAATTTTACCTTTTCTGCCTAATATGTCCAAAATTTGTTTTGTGGGATTTGTTTCCCAATTTTAATTACCTGTAGAATATGAGAATATTATTTTTGGAAATAAAATATCTAGAGATAATTAAATACTGAAAATAATAGAAGTATTTGGATTTTTTAAGGTAAAGAATATATGATATTTGACGGTTAAATTGACTATATATATATATATATATATATATATATATATATATATATATATATATATACCATTTGTGGCGGAATAAGAAGATGAGAAGAGAAGAACAAGAGAGCGCATACAAACACAATTGAATTACTAAATAAAAATAGTTTTATTGATAATTACTTGAACTATTTACAAGTGCAAAAAATAAAAGTGACTTACAAATTTATTTGACTAAGAACATTAGAAGAAGAGGGGTAAAGAAAGGCTAACAGCGGTAGAGGCTAAAGATTTGACTGAGAAGTAACTCAGCGTCTTTTGAAGTCTGCCTTACCAAATGAGTTCGGTTTCCTTTTATAGATCAAGGAAAGAACTGTTACATGGTTACTATTACATTAACTGAGGTAAAAGTACAAAGTAAGAAACATATTACATTTACTAAAGTAAAGTAAAAGTAAAAGGAATCTTCTTTCGGTGGGAAAGCTGGTGAATTCTTTTGACTTATACGGCCGCGGGGCCCTGACGCATGTGACTGAAATGATTAAAGATGCTAGGGCAGGAGCTGGCTGCCGGAACAAGTGCTGAATGATGGCTGCCGGAGCAGGTGCTGGAAGTCGGCTGCCTTCATCACATCCACTTTGATTGATTGATGAAAGAGGCAAACAACTTGTTGACTGATGACCGATCAAGCAAAGGGATCCTGAGCATCTTGAAGACTAATAGTGCCATAGGGGTCACAATTGTCTTCTTCTTCATTTTGACTAGATTCAACTTCTCCGGACTGTGAAGAAGCATTTTCTGAAGCTTCAATATCTTCGCTTAACTGCTCAAATCTCATATGAATAGCGTCGGCAAAGAGCCTAAGCTGAGCTATAGAATAACTATTAATGTTAGAAATATTGAGGGGGCAATTGATTTATCAGATAACCTTTTGGATGATTTACTGGAAGATTCAATTGCGGGAGTTATGGTAACTGGAGGGGTCAAAATAGGAGAATGGGGAAATTCTTTTTGAACTTGGCCAACTATCCTATCGACACCGAATTTATCCAACCATTTGATGTAAAAACGGCGAGACACATGGGCAATGGGTGATAAAGAAGTCTGAGCTGTCCTAATGCCGATGGACGACGGAGACTGGAATATGGTGACTTCTTGAGGGGACAAAATCTTGTATTGCCATTTAAGGATCCACGGGATTTTATATTTACTACAGAAAAGAAGGAAAACTGGAACTCCTTCATAAACTGGATTATACTTAGCATGATTAGTAAAATGGTGAACTTGTGTTTTGAGAAGATCGGGAAGAATCTCATAACACAGACCAAGCCTAGTCCACCAAAGGGTGAACCACATGGGGATTTTACTCTTGAACTTGTGGTCGAACTGTAAAAATCACAAATGACTACGATCTTCATTTTGGTGAATAAGGATTTTATTCCAAGCCTCAATATAATCGAAATAGCAATAAGAGCTAGATTGATTAGAGAGAGACCTGAGATCTAAAGGATGATTTCCCCAATCATAAAAACTGAGGATTTGTTTAATATAAAGCGAATGATAAAGAAGTTTGGACTTATTATCATTAGCGTAAATGGGTTTAATGAATACTGACTCGGTTTCAAGAAGGATGTCATTATAATACGCAAGGGATTTATAAGGAGCCCATGGGAGGAAATGCCAGCCATTAGGAAAATACTGGGCTGCAAGTTTAATAGGGTCATCTTTGGGTTTTATGTGTAACTCAAGGTGAAATAGGTGCTGATCATATTTAGCATGATATTCAGAGGTTGGATAGCTAGATTTGGATGAGGTTGCCCTCATTTGATTAGCATGTGGGTCAATTGGTTGTGGTTGACTAGCAAGAGCCGATGAATAGGGCTTGGGGATCGTCCCAAGAATCTGAAGTTTAGTAATTTGACTGGGCTGAGCAACTGGGTTGACTGGGTGAGGAACAGCAGTTCCCTTTAACTGATTGACTGGGCCAGAAGAGCAGCCATGACCACGGGAAAATGAACCTCCTTGTAAACTCATGTTGCAGAGACAGTACCTGTGTTGATGAATTCACGTGTGAGAAAATCAGGAACTGAATTGTTACTACCTTTAATATATTCAATATCAAAATCAAAAATACTGAGGAGAGCTTGCCATCTAGCGAACGAATGCTTAGAGGCGACGTTCTCAACGTCTTTTTCAAGAATAAATTTTGCTGATTTGCAATCTATTCTAACTAGAAATTTTTGATTGAGCAAGTCACGTTGAAATTTATTAATACATAAAACAAGTGATAAAATCTCTTTTTTAATAGTACTGTAATTTAACTGCGTAGGATTCCATGCGCCAGAATGAAATCGGACGATTTGTTCTAAGGAAGTGGGGGTTAACTTTTGTTTTAGAATGCCACCAAATCCAATGTCAGAGGCATCAGTTTCAACTATTTTGAATGCTGAATCATTTGAAATGTCAAGGCAAGGCAAGAACTTAACATATTTTTTGACTTGTTGGACGATAGAAGTATGCACGTCAGTCCATGGAGGTGGATAACTTTGTAAGCGCTGAAAAAGAGGCTTACAAATTTTCCTGAGATTTTGGTAAAACTTGCCAATATAATTGAGCGAGCCCAAAAATCTCTATAGCTGTGTTTTATCGGTAATCTTATCTGGGAACATGTCAGTGAATTGAATAGCTCTGTCAATTGGTCGCGTGAGTCCATGATAGAGGATAAGACCGAAAAACCTGACTTTAGTCAGAAACAGACTACACTTGGAAGCTGAAAGAACAAGACCATTGGTTTTAACCGTTTTGAAGAACGAATTCAAATGCTTAATATGCTCTTCAATAGTCTTGGATAATACAAGAATATCATCAATATAAACAATGATAAAATGACTGAAAGGATTCAAAATATTATTGAGAATATTCTGAAATTCACTTGGTGCATTTTTTTAGTCCAAATGACGGAACATTCCATTCTTAATAACCGAACGGAGTGGTGAATGCTGTTTTGTATCTGTCATCTGGGTGAATAGCAATTTTCCAGAATCCTAACTTAAGGTCAAATTTACTGAAGATTGTGGAAGAGCTTAACCTACTAAGGAGATCTTTATTATTTGGTAGAGGGTACCTAATCCATTCTAAGACTTTATTTAATAGTTTATAATTGATAACTAGGTGAGGAACACTTTTCTCCTTTTCTGCTTCATTGTTAACATAGAAGGCAGGACAAGACCATGGTGATTTACTATGTCTAATTAAACCTTTACTAAGGAGATCATTGATTTCCTTTTTGCATAACTCCATTTATTCATGACTCATTTGAATTGGTCTGGCTTTAGTGGGAATTAAATGTTCTCTGAATTCTTTAGCATAAGGTAGTCTGACTACATGCTTCTTCCTATGCCAGAAGGCGTTGGGAGAATCAGAACACAAATTATCTTGTAAATAATTTTTTAAATTGACAATCTGTTCTTGAACTCTTTTACTCTTAAGTTGTTCTTCAACTTGTTTGTATTTAATTTCTTCCTTTATAAAGCTTAATTGGGTAACTTTACAATTTAATAGATTTACCGATTTGGAAATTGATTCTTCTTAAATAAATTTTAAATCTCTTTCATTTGGTTTAATAAGAAATTTAAATGTTATCTTTTTTCCTAAATGCTCACAACTTAATCCTTTATTATTGGTAGTGAATGGGTATAATAAGTATATAAATGGTAATCCTAAAATGATTTTATCTGTAAGATTGCGAATTAAAACAAATGAGGTTTTAAAGCACATATTATCTTGACAGATATGAACTTTAGGTAATTTATATTTTATTTCCATTTGACTACCATTAGCTAAATTGAGCTTTTCACAAGTCTTTTTATAATACTTAGTGGGGATAAGGCCTTCTTGAATACAATTTAGATCTGCACCAGTATCAACTAAGGCAGGAAGTTGTATCGAGAAAGTTTTATCAATAACTAAATTAAAAGAGATATACCATTTTTGGATGGTGATATCTTTAATTCTTTTAAGAGAATGACCTTGAACAAAAAGATCAGTCTCATCTTTAACACCTGAAGATTCAGGTAAGTTATGATCTTCTTCACTAGAAGAGGAATTATGAACCTGAAGGTCAGATTTTTTAACTTCAATTTCTTTTCTTAAATTAGCAACGTCTAATTTTAAATTAGAAATTTCTCTTTTGAGTTTATTAACTTCTTGATTTAATTCAGGGAGAGTGACTTCTCTAATTGGAGACTTAAATCTTTCAAGCGTTTTATTAAGATAAAAGATAGGTTTCTCTTTGACTTTAAGAACCCTCTCAGTAATTTTCTTATCTTTTGTTAATAAATCTTTTAATTGTTTTGTGTACTGAATTTTTAAGTCTGGATCAGTAATCTTGCTAATTAAGTCAATTAACAAAGAACTTTCTTCATCTTTTTTGGTAATTATATTTAATCTTTTGCAACAGTTGTTACTGTAATCCTTAGCACATACTGTAACTTCGTTATCACTATTTGATTCGTCGTTACAAGTGCTGCTACTCGAAGATTCTGGAATATCTGAAGCTTCTTCATTACTGACGTTATTTTCATTTCTTATTAACTCTAATAATTGTTCAGTATCTTTAGTTGAGATATTCAGCTGGGCTAACTTTTGCTTAACTCTACACTCACTTTTAAAGTGCCCTTTCTGCCCACAATTGTGACAGACAATTTTACTTTTATCGAATTTCTTTGATTTTTTAGTTGATTTTGTGTGTGTTGACTTAGGTTTCTTATAATAAGAATCTTGATTACTATTTTTATTATTTTTATCTTGATTATATCTCTTTTTACGACGTTTATGACTCCTATGTTGAGACTCAATATGTTTACGCTCGTGCCTGTGCTTTCTTCTAGAGGGAGCCACAGGGGGTAAACCATATTGTTCACAAAATGTGCCTAACTAGTATTTAGCTTTATTTTTATCTTTACTAGCTTGCTTAGCTAATTCAAAGTCAATACACATTTTTAATCCAATTTTTGAATATAACTTGTAATATCACCGTAGGTTAAATTATAATAATCAATATATCCTAAATTTTTATTCAATTCTTCTCTAACTTTATGTGCAAACAAAGAAGGTAAGCCAGTAACAATTTTTTCTTTCCAAAATGGTTTATTACTATCAGTGCGCATCATAACTTGTGAAGTAAATACATCTTTATACCACCTAAAATCACTAAGGGTGGGACAAGTGAGGTTACTAAGCTGATCATGAATCCTTTCAGTGATGTTACTAGGAGTTCCAACAAAATGTTTAATAATGGTGAAAATTAAAGTATTAACTCCGTTAGGCAGACCAATACCAACATCTTCATCAAAGATGGGATTGCCGTCATAGTCCATCTGGATAGCATGAATAATTGATATTCTCAATTATTCTGTGAGATGTTTTTCCCACCAAGACCGAAGAATACCAGTAAATCCACTAGCTATTAATTCAACTATGTCTGGTTGAGACAGATGGTTGAATTTTGTAATATAGCTATTAGCTACCATAGATATATGATTTAGTTTATTAAGAATTTCTTGTTCACTAAATCCATCAATATTCCATTCATATATTTTATTAGATGAAACAGAGAGTTGTTTATCTAGATTTCTTTCTTCGAACTGTAGATCCGGAGGAGTTGGTCTAGAGTACCAATTTTTGGTGATACTGGTGTTTTTAACAGTTAATTTGTTAAGCTGGTCATTCAAGTCTTAAACAGTATTAGACTAATCAGAGGAACTATTGCTTTCATTATCAGATTCAACTTGATCAATAAGAGCTATAGTGCCACTTGAGCTGGCTTCATTTTTGAGTTTTTTAAATAATTTATCAATAGCATGAGTTAGTTCATTATCTTGATTAGGTAAACCTAACTTATGTCTATTTTCTGGTAATTTAATTAGAGGTTGTTTAATCTTAGAATCGGGTCTTTTAATAGTGGTTTCTTCGAATTTCTCTTCAATCCTATCAAGTTATCTACCAACAGTTGCTATGTATTGATTACTGAAATTTAATTGTTCAATGATTTTTTATCATCTTTGATATTATCAGAAATTTTAAAAGGACCGACAATGATTAAAGTATTTTTTACCGGAATTACAATAGATTCTAAAGGAGGATTACTAGAAGTAGTTTTAGATTTATCTTCTTTAACCCACTGAGTTTTAGTAATAACATTACATTTACTTTGATATTGTTCATACCAATCATAAAAAGTAATGTTTATTTCTTCATTTTTAATAAATCTTTTCCATCTATTAATTATTTTATCTCTTTCTTTTTCAGTAGGGTGATTAGATCTAAATAGACGTCTTTTTTCTTTATTAGACTTAGAATTAAAATCTTTGACTAAATTATCCCAATCTAATACAAAATCTTTTTTAATAACTCTTAATCGGTTATGTATGGGGCATTAAAATCAGATTGAGTGGGGAACTCAGAAGACGTCGGAGAAGAAGAGCCTTCTTCTTCAACGGGATCTTTTTGGGTGTAACAAGGGTGACTAGCTTGACCTTGATTAAGGATTCCTTTAAGTTTAATGTCTTTAATAGAAGGATTACTAAGAACTTCAGTGTCTCTTCAAGTATGGATAACTGAAGGTACTGATGAACTTGAAATATCTTCTATTATGACTGGATTTCTAGCTCGTTCAAAACTAATTTTTACAGTTCCATCGAAAAACTGTCTAATATTTTCTATGTTTTATGAGTTGTTAACAACAAGCTGTTGGGGTAACTCATTTGGTAAAGTCCATTGACTAGGTAAAATAATATCCTTCCAGAGAATTGTTCTCGGGATCTGGACATTAGCATCACTAGTTGAGCTTTGAATTAAAACTGTTTGATCTTTAGAACTTTTATTAAGAGCATGAATAATACTTGGGTAATAATTCAAAAATCTAGTGTCTCTAAGACAGAGGTAGATACATGAATTAATTCCTTTGATGTTAAGTGGTTTAACTGCAACTTGAACAAGACCTATATGAATAAAATTATAACCCTTTTTTCTATGTTTTTAATAACATCTGAAGACAAAAAGACTACAATTTTCATATTCTTTGTTAATTGCATAAACCTTTTTAACTGTCTTAACATTATAATCAGTTTTAAAGTTATCTAAAAAGGTTGACTGATAAATTTCTTTGGGAGAAACTCTGGGTATGATCCAATCATGGAGTACTTGACTTATGTTTTCATAACTATGTTCTTCTTGGTTAACTATGTCTGGAACATGAGGCAACGCTGACCTGTTACTAACTGAAGAGCTAGATCTGAATAATCGACTCATCTTTAAATAATTTCAAAAATAATTCTTAAGCATTATTCTTCCATTCATACCCTGGCTATCGTTAAGACTCATACCTATGTTCTAAGCCAGACACTGCTCACATTTGGAGACTTACAAAAGGTTTGCGGCGAACTAGGTGGACTACAGACAGTTTGGGTGACTTTGGAATAATGATAAGAAGAAAGTTCTGAAATCAGAAAAGAACAGTTGATTAAATAGATCTTACTTCATCATTTAGAAACAAACAAGAACTTGTATATATATATATAATGGATTGATTAATAATCAACGTTGTAAGGATAAAATTATTCTTACAACAGATCTCAATTGTCTATTCGCGAATTGAACGATATTGATGAACTTTTATCTGAAATTTAATATGGGGACGCTCGCAGTTTAGTTTCGGGGACAGAAATATCCAAAATACGACTCTTCCATCCACATAACTAAACTACATACGTTGGGTATAATATTAAATGGTCAAATACTACTTTTTATCGTCTTTCTTCATAGTGTGACTTTTAGAGCTCATCTAATCTTGACATTGGCGATCTTGAACTACAATAGTTTGATTTAAAGTTATCAATTTTTTTTTATTTTTTCTTGCATATTTTTGTGCTGACTAATTCATCTTATATGGAAGATTTGATAGTTTTAAATCGAACTATTTGTAGTTAATTAGGCCTCATCCACACAACTGATGTGCGAGCGGTAATAATATCTCTTTTACCCTCCGCATAACAAAAGTGCGAACGGTAAGACAGATCTGGTTAACTTAAATGATCATCTTTTCTAGTAAAAGCTTCAATCAATTTTATACCAAGTAGAAAATGTGATAAAAAAAAATACTATTAAAGTTATAATTATTTTTGTAATATGGTGTAATTTGACAAAAAAATTGAAAAACACTAAAATTTTCCAAAATATATAGTACTCCCTCCGTTCTAGTTATAAAATTTTATTCAATTTTCAAAGTCAATATAAGTTTTTTTTAAACTTAAAATTAATAAAATTAATTAGTAATTATAAAATAATTAATCTTATAAGTATTAATATTTTAATTTTAGGGGGTGTTTGATAAAAAATGAATAAATCTAAATCTTAATCAGAATGACTTGAATTTGAATGAAAAAAATTGTTTGATAATTGATATGTCTGAAACATCTGAATGACAATTTTATTATTTTTTCCCCCTATAAAAAAATTCAAAATTATTGTAAATTTATTTAATATTACTTAATATAATAGTTAATATATATATATATATATATATTTTTTTTTTACTTCATTCAGCTGCCCATTCAGCTCAAAAAATTTAACTTAGCCATTCAACTAGTCTATCTTACCGATGCAGCCATTCAGACTAAAACAAACACACTAACCGATTCAACCATTCAGATTCAGCTCCATTCAGCTCTAAATAAACCACCCCCTTAGACTGTATTGAGTAAAATTTGAATAAACTAACATATCTATTAGGAGGAATTAAGATATAGCTCTTTACTTGATGGGTGTAATTTTTGACGGCATATCGATCGGAAATACTATTTTTTTTCTTATAATGTCTCGTTATTTTGTGGTTAGAAAATATATCAAATTAATTAAAAAAGATTAATAATAATTTTATATTTTATAACAGAAAATATATTATAAATGAGTGTATAACTATTTGTTGTTGAAGAAACCCCGACAGCCAATCTGGAGTACTCGAGTTGGTGATGGTTAAACCTGACAATATAGTTGGTTTACTGTCGGGTCAACTCATATAAACCCCACCCCCATCTCCACCAAAAAAATAATATTATGTGATTATGTATACACCCCACCCCACCCACCCCACCCAACCCACCAAAAAAATATATTATGTGACTATGTATACACCCCTTACCCTCACCCCCACCCAACCCACCCACCCACCCCTAGCCCACCCCCACCCCACCCCGACTCCACCTCCACCTCCACTAAAAAAAATAATATTATGTGATTATGTATACACCCCACCCCCACCCCACCCACTCAACCACCCACCCCACCCCAACCCACCAAAAAAATATATTATGTGATTATGTATACACCCCTTACCCCCACCCCCAACCCACACCCCTACCCACTAACCCACCTCCCTACCCCCTACCCCACCCCTACCCCCATATACCCCACTCTACCCCCTACCCCACCCACCCCTACCACTCCCAAAAAATTTATTATTAAGCGATTATGTATACATCACCCACCCTCTACACCCTACCCCTACCCACCCCTTATATCCGTCTCTCTATCTATAGTTAAGGCTGTAAAATGAGCAAACAGTTCGAGCTCGATTCGTACTCGTTCGGCTAAAAGTTCGATTCAAGTTCGACTCGATATATAGATGAGTCAAATATGAGCAAATTTTAAAGTTCGATAAATTACTTGAACCTCTTCAAATTATAATTTTCTATTGATACTCGGAACATATTCAATCGAAAAGTTCAAACTGCTCGGGCTCAATTCGGAATCGTGTTCGACTCGGTAACTAAATGAGCCTCAATCAAACCTTATTTTATACTCGATAAATTTTGTAAACCAAATCTGGGCAACTCAATACTCGGATCGACTCGGTTCGTTTACACCCTTATCTATAGTATATATTAATTTCATTTTTTAAAATTTTTATTTAAAAGTCAAAACATCTTAAAATGGTTAATATGGTTTTTAATCATAACCATATGGTTCCAACCCACATAACTCATATTAAAAATGGTTAATATGGTTTTAGTTCTTAAATGGAATCATAACCATATTTTAAAAATCAAAACCAACCCATAATTATATTTTGACAGGCCTAGTGATGGTTATGGCCCAAAAAACGTGTTGAAAAGAAGCATATCTTTAACACAAAGCATAAAAGAAAATTTAGGCTGGTTTTCGTCCATTCTAAAATTAAGGATATATGTATAACGATGACTTTTTAAATATAATTTAGTATTAGTGAGAAATTCAGTTTGGTAATTTGATATTGAAAATAATATATATATAGTACAAAAGTAATGATAAATTAAGAACATCACGTCATTTTATAATCCTAAAATAGAAGTGTCTCTCTAAATTAAAGATGTATATGTAAAACGACGATTTTTAAGGATAATTTTACGTTTTTAAATATAGCGTTAGTATTAATTAAAAATTCAGTTGTGATGGTTTGATATTGAAAGTGATTGTACAGATATAATGCTAAATTAGGAATAATATGTTATTTTATAGTTTTAAAATAAAAATATATCTATAATTTTAGAAGAAAGGGAGTGTTATATATTCTTATTCTTGAAATTGTGTGCATACTCCACAATTTCCTCCTCCTACACAAACTATGAAGAAAAAGCACCTCTTTTTTAATCCTTTTTTTTGAATAAGTTGTTTTACCATCTAAAACAAATTAAGTATCATGACATATTTTCTTTAATTTTGTTTCCATATTGATTTGGACCAAACTTTTTAAAACCCTACTTGTACTCCCTCATTCTTTAAAAAGTGTTTGAGTTGTAAATCTACAAATATTAAGGGTGTAATTTTGTTTTACTTTAAGATAATAAATTATTAGTTTTTCATTGTTCATATTGAAGAAGTGCTCAAGTTTGTCTATTTTTGTCAATTATTTTTTTGAAATTTATATTTTCTCGAGTTTCGAATTTGAAATTATTAGAGGTATCAATTCGACTATAATGTTTTTGTAATTCGATTCAATTATTAATGAAAATAATTCTCGATTCTTATTTCAGAACTTTTTGAACAAAAAAATGACAAATGAAATTTATTTGTTTTGAAATAGACAAGAGTATTTATAGTATGATAAAATATTAGATTTCTGTTATAAAATTATAATGGATGTCTAGATTCATAGGATGTCTAGATTCATTCTTATCTTTAATTGTAACTCCCATGTTCATTGAGTTATAAAACTCATGACCTTTGAGTTTTATAACCTCTTAGTATTGATGTTATTATATCTATAAATAATAACATTTGTAAAGTGAATGATTGATAGACAAAATACCAAATACAAATAGAATGCTTTCTTTTTTCTAATCTTCTTTGTTTTTGATTTTAGTAATATTTTATAACACGTTATCAGCACGATTGCTTCTCAATTTCGTCTTGAAGATATTTAATTTGAAGAAGAAGGTATAACTCTTTATATATATATATATATATATATATATATATATATATATATATATATATATAAGGGGAGGATCTAAAGCGGACCAAAAGAACGGACCAAGGAGCGGACCAAGGCAAAAATACGCGGGTTTCAGGGTCAACCCGCGTGTTTTTCTGATCCAAACCCTGAAACCCACGTGTTTTTGTCTTGGTCCGCTCCTTAGTCCGTTCTTTTGGTCCGCTTTAGATCCTCCCCGTATATATATATATATATATATATATATATATATATATATATATATATATATATATATATATATATATATATATATATATATATTTCTCAGGTCTCTCGCCGTTTTTCCATTAAATGGTGGGATAAGTTCGGGGTTGATAGAATAGTTGGCCAAGTTCAAAAAGAATTCCCGCCAACTCCCTTATTAACTCCTCCAGTTACTACTGTTCCTTCAGTTACCGCGGCCCCTGCCGTCACCGTTGCTACCTCCAGTTCTGCTAGTAAATCAAAAACGACTGATAAATCTGCAGAAAAATCAGTTGTTCCCCCTGATTCAGTCACTAATGTTTCTAGTTACTCCCCTTCTGAGTTAAGGCGTCTTGCCGATGCCATTCATTTGAGACTTGATCAGTTACATGAAGAATCAGACAAAAATTTTACTTTTATCATAAGTTTTTGATTTTTTGTATGATTTTTTCTTAGATGACTTAGGCTTATTATAGTAAGTAAACAAAAATTCTTTTTCTTGAAGGTCTACTTAGAAAGCCTTACTTGCCTTAAACTCATACCCGTAGATCTAAGGATTCCCTTTGGCCATTCACTGCTCCCACCCTGGAGACTTACAAACAGGCACTAATCGGGACTTAAGGCGATCTTGGGTGTTTTACGGCGAAGGTCGGGACTTGTATAAGCAGAGCAAGAAAAACTGAAAGTTTGAAAAAACATTTAAGTCCACGAATCAAACTGTTTATAATCGATCGCAGATAGCATCAAGAACCAACCGTGTGGCTCTGATACCGTATGACAGCGGCGATAAGTTTTTAAAAGAAAAACTTTGACAGAAAAGAAAAGATTAAGAAGATGACCGATTAATCGGTAAACGTAATCTCTTTCTTTTTATTTATAAACATTTGAGGAAGGGATTACAGTATATCCTAGATCTAAATGTTTAAGAGGGAAGAACGAAGTATTGAAGGACTTCGTCTTCATCTTCTAACTAAGAAGATCGAAGCTGAAAGCTTCGTCTCCGGCTAACTTCTAGAGAGAAGGGAGAGGACCTCGGAAGAGCTTTTTAGAGAGAGAAGCTCCATTGATTAGGTAAGTTAATATCTTTCCAAAGAATTGTTCTAGGGATCTGGATATTAGCATCACTAGTTGAACTTTGAATTAAAACTGTTTGATCTTTTGGACTTTTATTAAGAGCATGAACGTTTAAGTTTGATTTCATTATCTTATAATAAATCCTGTAAATCAAAGCAATGGGCTGAGATCCCTCAATCATTTGAGTTATATATATATATATATATATATGGAATGCAAGTGGCCATTATTCTATGTTAGGACCGGAGCGGTTCACGGATCCCCAATGTTTGAAAATTTTGTAAGGTCCACTTGTTCAAGTAGTTCATTGTAAATTAATTTTATTATTAAATTCATTATAATTGCATATTTGAACATAATATTGTATACATTTGCATCCAGGTAATCAACTAAAACCCTTATTTAATTTATTTTATTCTTTGTTTATTTTATGAAATTTGATATTTTAGTTTTTAAAAGTTTAATGAGTGATCATAATATTGTATATGTTAATTCCAATTGCATATTCAATTTGTTTTCCGGTAAACAACTAAAACCCTTAGCTATTTGATTTCAAATTTACGAGTTCAATAATATTGATTAACTCATTCTTGTAGTGTAGTTAATTGAATTTTTTTATTTTTTGTTTTAAAATCATGTGAAAATCACATACTATTGATTTATTTTTAAGAGAAAGCAATCAAATCATGTTGGCACATCTTTGCTTACCCATGAGCCTAATGTTCAAACATTTCTGTCTACCTCTAAACAAGAACAACGTTATCTAAAATCACCAAAAATTGAAGGTAAAGAATGAGATATTAATTATTATTGACTAAAAGACAATTTGAACCCCAAACTTTACTTTTTATTTACTTTTACACCCCAAACTTAAAAGGTGTCTAAGTACATCCCAAATTTTATTATACGTAACAAAATGCACACTTTCATCATTTAACCGATCAAAAGTTGTGAGACCCCGAATTTTATGAAATAAAAGTATTCAATTTTTTTTCTATTTTGGTAAATAGCACGGTATTGATTATTAATGCTTATGTGATAAGTCACTCAGTTTTGTTTTATTGGTATTATTAATGTAATAAAACAGAAAAGCTTTTTATATAAAATATAATGCTTTTATAAAGTTATTCTATAAATAGAATATATTATATTCTATTGTGCATAGTGTTTTGCATAGTAAAATCTTTTTATATAAAACAGAATACTTTTATAAAGTTATCTGTTTTATTAGACAATAATTAGAATATATTATATTTTATTATGCATAGTGTTTGCATAGTGACTGCATAGTGTTTGCATAGTAAAATCTTTTATAAAGTTATTCGTTTTATTAGATTATAAATAGAATATATTATATTTTATTTAAAAGATTTTGCTTTAAATATGGACCGTCAGATTAAAGTAAATCAATCTGGACCGTTCATGAGTTAGTTACTATGCAGTTCATTTTTCTATAAATAGAAGCTCATTCCTTCATTATTTCTTACGAATTCACTGAAACTCTAGAGAGAGAAACTATAGAGAGAGTTTTTCTTCTATAATCTTGAGCGTATTTCTTTAGAGTTTAAGAAAGCTTTGAGCGTAGTGCAAGTTTTCTTCAAGTATATTCACGCCCTACCAGTAGGAATACTTTTTTTTAAGGTAGGGGATATAATTGTCGTACTCGTAAATGATATTATTATTATTTATTATTCTGTTAGAATAACCTGTATAGGCGGACTACCCTATACTTAGTGAAATTCTTATGGTATTCCATTCTTTATTATTATGTTGGAATAACCTATTTATGTGAAGTACCGCATATATGGTAAAATTCTTCTAATATTCAGTTCTTTATTATCTTGTCGGAATATCATGTCTGTGCGTTTATACCGGACCTGATTCCATTATTTATTATTCTGTCAAAATATTCTGTCTGTGTGTTTACGCCGGACTTGGTTCCATTATTTATTATTCTGTCAGAATATCCTGTCTGTGTGTTTACGCCGGACCTGGTTCCATTATTTATTATTCTGTTGGGAATAACCTGTCGGTGCAGTCTATCGAACGCATGGTGAATCCTTCTGTTATTCCATTCTTTATTATTCTGTTGGAATAAACTGTCTATGTGGATTACCACATGCATGGTGAATGATCCTCCGTATTCATACGAATAATATTTTCATTAAAAAGGGGTTTCTGCCAGGGGAAGATTCATAATTTTTTTTACCCTAAAAAATTCTAAAAAAAATTTGAAATGATAATTTGATGAGTTTTCTAGATTGTGTCCAAAAATTGCAATTTTTGGATGTATAGATTAAGAGTTATGGATTTTATGGAAAAAGACTATTTTAAAAGTAAACACTTATAACTCCTTATGGTTAACTCCAAAATTGGTAAAATTTTTATTGGGAGTACATGTATATAACAGGAGTATACCCTGTAAATTTCAAAATTTTTGGACAAAAGTATAATTTATGATAAATGTCTAAATATTCGGCAGTTTTAGCTATATGAAAATTAGTAAATGAATTTTAAAAATTCTGAGAAAAATATATGTTCAATATGGGACTATATTCGGCTAAATCCCAGAAAAGAATAATTTTTGGGACTGATTTGGTATTTTTCATGAAAATAGTTTAGCTACGAACATATGAGTTAAATATGTTATGTGAAGTTGAATAATTGGTAAATAGGATTTTATGGCTTGGAAATCCTATATAAGGTATATGCAGATTTTTGATGAGTAATTTGATTTTTGGTTATGAAATCTTATGAGTATGACATTTTTGAATGATTAAATGCATTATTTGATAAAGTGTAAACAATTGAAATAAATTATTTATAAGTTTAAGAAATGATTAAAATATTGTTATGACATTAATGATATTAGATTATGAGATTATTAAGTGATTGATAAAATTTGGTTATTATTGAACGATGGATAAATTGTATTATAAATGTTTAATATTTATCCTTTATCTCATTTGATTGATTCTTATATCATTGTCATCATCATCATGCTTATATTGTGTTAAAAGTCATATGTGGCCTGTAGTGCATAGATGGACTTGGTATGATTATGACCAGGGATTATTCGGTATAATCATGACCGTAATGTTACAAATGATGTGGAAAAAGTCTTCATTGGCCCGTAGTGCATTGATGGACAGTTTTTAGTATGATTATGGCTATGGATTCTCTTCGGCCAAAGGTGCAAAGATGAATTGTTTTATGGCATGATCAGGACCGTTGATGAAAACACGATTATCTTTGGCCCGTAGTGCATGGATAATTTGTGGTCGTGATACTAATGAATATCCTTGGCCTGTAGTGCAGGGATGATTCGATGATATGGATTAATTATCGAGCTGAGTCTGAGCGATGAAATATAAATTCATGGATGTGAACGACTATCCTTGGCCGTAGTGCAGGGGTGATTCGATGATGTGGATTATTTATTAAGCTAAGTCTCAGCGATAAAATATTTATTATACACTTTTAAATGCGTAGAAGATAGTAGATATCATGTTCTACTTGACTTTTCTAAAATACAGTTGTATGTCTTTAACATGTAGTGCAAAGATGAATTGTTAATGAATATCTTTGGCCGTGGTGCAAAGATGAATTTATTAGTATGATTATGAGCAGGAATTTTGATTTGGTATAACCATGATTTTTGATGTTTCAGGTGAAGATAGGTGATGAGAATTATCTTCGTCCTAGTTGCGAAGAGGAATTTAGAACCACAATTATGATTATGAGTTATTCATATGATTGTGGACAGGAACTGTTGATTTATTTTACATGGATAAAACATTATTGGTGGAATTTTAACACAGAGAAGATAATAGACCTTATGGTCTATTTGACTCTTCTAATGGATTGCTCGTTCCTCTACAACTATGGTTGAAAAGTTTTATCATCTACCATATGTTCTAAATCTCTGATTTATTATTGATGAAAGCTATTGATAATTTAATTATCTTTAGTAATGATATTCCTTTACTGGGCTAGTTGTACTCACCCTTTCTGCTTCCCAATTCCTTTCAGGTAATAAGAGTGTTGCCGTAAGAGTGTTGCCGGGTCGAGCGGGGATAACAGGGGAATAGATGTAAGTCCCCAACTTTTATAAATAAAAATGAATTTTTTATAGATATCATTTTTGAATATTATGGAGTAAATTTGATATAATGTTATAGTTGTGGGTAATATTTATAAATTTTGCAAAGTACGCAAGTTGTTATATAATATTCGATTGGTCGGGGAATATTCGTTTTAACAGGGAATATTCATACAATGGCGCAATCATTGGTGGACCCCACAACGGAATTATTGTCAGATTGAGAAAATGACAAAAATACTTTATGAAGATAACGGCAGAAGTTTTACCGTTAATACTGTTGAACTACTCAGTAGTAAAAGTACAGTAATGTGTGTGGTTGCATAGTAGCACACGGTATTGATTATTAATGCTTACGTGAGAAGTCATCTCAGTTTTGTTTTATTACTTATATATATATATATTAGAGTTATATATATAAGGTATGTATTTATATATATTATATATATAAGTAAAGTGGTTAAGTTGTCAAAATTGGATGGGATTGATGTTGTCGGGTGGAGTATGATTTTTTTTTTCCAAAGGCATGTGTTTATACATATATAATTATTATAGATTTTGTTTTTTTCTTTGACTTTTATGTTAACATTTGAGAATTAAGCGTCTGATGAGCAATCAGTGAGTTTCCTACTGTTAATCCGTGAATTATTTTTCTTAATAGTACCTCTTCTATTCTTCTATAAATAGAAGCCCATTCCTTCATTATTTTCTTACGAATTCACTGAACTCTAGAGAGAGAAATTATAGAGAGAAAGAAGAAGAGTTTTCTGTTACTTCACTACTCTTATATTCAGTTTATTTTATGGTAAAGGATATTATTTCTTTTGATATTCATGAAGAGAACTTCTGTTATTCTATTCTTTATTATTCTGCTGGAATAACCAGTATACGTGGACTACCCTATACTTGGTGACATTCTTCTATGATTCCGTCTTTATTATTTTCTGTTGGAATATCCTGTCTGTGCGTTTACGCCGGACCTGGTTCCATCTTTATTATTATTCTGTTGGAATATCATGTCTGTGCGTTTTACGCCAGACCTGGTTTTGTCTTTATTATTCTATTGGAACATCCTATCGGTGCGAATTTCGCCTGACCTGGTTCCGTTACTTATTATTCTGTTGGAATAACTTGTCTATGCGAAGTACCGCATGCATGGTGATTTCTTTTGTTATTCCATTCTTGATTATACTCAGTTAGTTAAAACTTTGACTTCTATACTCCATGAAATTAGTGAAATATCCATGATATTTGCGTTCATCTAGTATATTTTTATGGAAATATTCTTCAAAGCATTCTTGAATTTTACTCTACAAAGCAGTATCATGTTGACAATTTGGACGTTATTAGTTCCTGGATAAATTAATTCTTGAACTTGTTTTATTGAATTCTTATATCATTGTCATCATCCTCATGTTTATATGTTGTTGAAAGTCATCTGTGGCATGTAATGCATAGATGGACTTGGTATGATTATGACCAGGGATTATTCGGTGTAATCATGACAGTAATGTTATAAATGATGTGGTAAAAGTCCTCATTGGCCATAGTGTATTGATGGACAACTGTTGGCATGATCATGACCATTAATGAATACACAAATATTCTTGGCCCGTAGTGCATGGATAATTGTGGTTGTGATACTAAAGAATATCCTTGGCTGTAATGCAGGGGTGATTCGGTGATGTGGATTATTTATTAAGGTGAGTCTCAGCGATAAAAGTGTTGAAAACCTTTTAAATCATAAAGGATAGTAGATTTTATTCTCTACTTGACTCTTTTAATGGATTACTTGTTCCGCTGCAGTTAAACTTGATGTTGTTATGTTTTATCAGTTTAACACTGTTGAAGGCTAACGATAGTTTATTCTGCATTATCTTAGTCATAATATTTCTTACTGGGCTAGTTGAGCTCACCCTTTCTTTCACTGTTCTCTTTAAGAAATTAGAACATAGCAGGGACTAGTCGGGGAACAGAGTGACGCTCTAGAGGATAGCATTAGTAATCCTCACTATTCTGTGAAATAGTGTGTTAATAATTGTAATGAGGACTCTTTTTGAGTTTTATAATCTCTAGTAGACAATAATTGTATTCAAACTCACAGTTATGTTTTGTCGTATTGTACACTACAGTTGTATTACTAAGTTGTATTTGTATTTTGTACCATGTATCTGACGACCCAAGATGGGTGATGTATACCTAATTTTGGGGGGGTCACAGTTGGTATCAGAGCTTAGGGATATGATCACTGGCTAAGATGTGAGAATAGAACTAAGAGGGGAGAGACGGGGAATTCTTTCGCTAGTATGACCTACCTAAGTTTTTTTGGTATTTCATTGGTCGGTCAGAGTATATGGATAATATATTACATGTCAATTAACTTTTGTTTTGTGGAAATATCTGAAAATGACATTCGAGAATGTTGAGAATATCAATGGAGCACAGGCGACCGTTGATTCACCACATATCAATAATCAGGATAATGTACATCAGGAAGGCGACAATCCTCATACAAACAACAACACTGACCAAATGATGAATGATGGATTGTTCAGAGGTTTTATACAATTCATGCAACAACAGGCAAGAGCGGATCCTGTCCAAAATGTAGGTGGAAACACTAGAAACTCTCGGGCGGTCACCGCTAAACAGTTCAAGGAGCTGGGACCACCGGAGTTTAAGGGAGAGCCAAAACCACTTTTGGCGGAAGCATGGATAAAGCAGATCACCAAGATATTTGATGTATTGGGATACTACGAGGAGCAAAAGGTTCCCTTTGTCGCCTTTATGTTGCGCGGAGAGGCAGATTACTGGTGGGAATCGGTAAAACATACTCAACCTGCCGTACTGAAGATGTCTTGGGAGAAGTTCCCGGAGCTGTTCAATGACAAATACTTTCCCGAAAGTATTCGTCACATGAAGGAGGTGGAGTTTATCAAATTGGAGCAAAATAATATGACCGTGTCGCAATACGAGGTAAAATTTGCGGAGTTATCCCGGTTTGCGTCCCACTTGGTGGATAATGAAGAGAGAATGTCGCGAATGTTTTTAAGAGGTTTGAAGCTGGAGATACGTCAACATCTTATTTCTAATAAACTGTATTTGTATTCAGATGTTGTAAATAGGGCTCAGTTGGTGGAGCGCGAAAACGAGTCAACACAACCAAAAGAGAGCAGCCGGCAAAATGATAATACCAGTGAGAGCAGTCATCGAAGCGGTGACAACAAGCATGAAGGGAATTAACATGCTAGAAATGGTAACCACTTAGGTGGTAATCAGGGCCAAAACAATAAGAATGGACATTTCAAGAAGACGAGATTCAACAATGATGGAAAGACGTCAGCACCAGCACCCGTTGTTAAGGAAGGAGAAAGACCACCTATCATATGCTTCAAATGCGGAGGGGAGGGACACATCAGTCCTAATTGCGCGATACCGTCCAAAACATGTTATAATTGTGGAAGAGAAGGTCACTTAGCCCGCTTTTGTCGTTCACCGAAGATAAATTCAGCTAGGATGGAGGCACCAAAGGCTGTCCCAGAAAAGTCAAAGCCGGTAGTGCAAGGGAGAGCGTTTGTTGTGACCTCCCAGAAAGCAAGGAACCCGAATGAGGTCATCACGGGTAAGCTTATCATAAACTCTAGCGAAGTCTATACTTTATTTGATACCAGTTCTACCCATTCTTTTATTTCTCCTACTTACGCTCAACGATTAAATTTGACTACGGAGAAATTAGACTTTGACTCATCTGTGGAAACTCCATTGGGAGAAACCTTCATTACATCCACTATTTATATGTCTTGTTTGGTTCAAATCGGTACCCTCATATTACCTGTTGATCTTATTTCATTGAAAATACTTGCATTTGACGTGATTCTAGGGATTGATTGGTTTACTACTTATCATGCAAAAATTGATTGTTTTTGTAAGGTTGTTAGCTTTCATATTCCTAATCAAACTATTATGAGAATTCAAGCAACCAAACCATTAAAATCAATCACGGTCATCTCAAACCATAAAGCTATTCATTTATTAAAAAACGGATGTCAAGCTTTCTTAGCTCATGTCACAGATCTAAACAAAAATACGTTAGCTTTGAATGATATTTCTGTTGTTAATAAATTTCCTGACGTATTCCCCGAAGAACTTCCTGGCCTACCCCCCAGAGTGTGAAATTGAATTTTGTATCGACCTTGAACCCGATACAAAACCCATTTCCAAAGCCCCTTATCGAATGACTCCTATTGAACTTCAGGAGTTAAAGACCCAACTGTAGGAATTGTTAGACATTGGCTTTATTCGTCCTATTACTTCTCCTTGGGGTGCTCTAGTTCTATTCGTGAAGAAGAAAGATGGGAGTATGTGACTTTGTATTGATTATCGGGAGTTGAATTATGTCACCATCAAAAATAGGTACCCATTGCCACGTATTGATGACCTGTTTGACCAGTTGCAAGGAGCCAAATTCTTTTAAAAGATTGATCTTCATTCCGGATATCACCAATTGAAGATTAGAACAAATAACATTCCAAAGACGGCTTTCAGAACTCGGTACGAGCATTATGAATTCCTAGTCATGTCCTTTGGATTGACTAATGCTCCTTCTGCCTTCATGAATATGATGAACCGAGTATTCAAGGAATATTTGGATCACTTTGTGGTCGTCTTTATTGATGATATCCTTATTTATTCCAAAAGCCGTGAAGATCATGAACAACACTTGAGGCTGACACTCCAAAAGCTTCGTGAATATAAGCTTTATGCCAAGTTGAAGAAATGCGAGTTCTGGCTTGAGGAAGTAGCATTCCTTGGGCACGTGGTATCAAGTCATGGAATATCTGTTGACCCAGCAAAGATTGAAGTTATTCAAAGCTGGGAGCAACCTAAATCAGTGACCAAAGTACGTAGTTTTCTCGGTTTAGCTGGTTATTATCGGAGATTCGTGGAAGGATTTTCTCGAATCGCTACTCCGTTAACTCAGCTGACTCGAAAAGATACAAAGTTCGATTGGAGCGAAGAATGTGAGAACAGTTTTCAAGAACTCAAGAGGAGACTCATTTCAGCACCTGTTCTGACAATACCATCTGGCTCGGAGGGATTTGTCATCTACAGTAATGCTTCGGGCAAAGGGTTGGGATGTATTCTCATGCAACATGGAAAAGTCATAGCCTATGCCTCAAGACAACTCAAGGAATATGAGAGGAATTATCCTACTCATGATCTAGAATTGGCAGCTGTTGTCTTCGCACTAAAGATTTGGAGGCATTACTTGTATGGGGAGAAGGTGGAGATCTTTACGGATCATAAAAACCTCAAATATTTCTTCACTCAAAGGAAACTCAACATGCGACAATGATGTTGGCTTGAAATGTTGAAAGATTATGATCATACCATCCTGGAAAAGCGAACGTGGTAGCTGACGCATTGAGTAGAAGATCATATGCAAGTACGAGTGCGATATTGTCAACACAAAGGCCCATTTTGTGTGACTTGCAAAGGATGGAGATAGAGTTAAAGACTCCAGGGACCCATGTGATGATGATGAATATACGAGTAGAACCGACTTTAATTGATAAAGTTAAAGCTGCTCAAGCTACAGACCTGGAGCTGATGCGTATGAGGAAGAAAGTGCAAGAAGGTGCTATGCCGGAAGCAAGAATCGATGAAGAAGGAATACTTCGAGTCAACTCCAGACTTTGTGTTCCTAACGACCTTGATTTAAAGTATAAAATCATGATGGAGGCGCACAACACACCGTTTGCAATCCATTCTGGGAGTACAAAAATGTATCATGATATTCGTCATACATTTTGGTGGAGCAATATGAAGAGAGAGATAACGCTGTTTATCTCAAGGTGTCTAGCTTGTCAACGAGTCAAAGCAGAGTATCAAGTACCAAAAGGTCCATTGCAACCACTTGAAATTCCATAATAGAAGTGGGAGCACATTACCATGGATTTCGTTACCGGTCTTCCTAAGGTTTCTCAAGGTATAGATGCGATTTGGGTCATTGTTGATAGATTGACCAAGTCTGCTCATTTCTTACCGATACGAGAAACTTATACACTTGAACATCTTGCTCGTATGTACATAAAAGAGATTGTAAGACTGCATGGTATGCCGGTATCCATAGTTTCTGATCGAGACCCAAGATTCACTTCATGATTTTGGGTTAGTTTGCAAAAAGCTATGGGCACATACTTACGATTTAGCTCGGCATATCATCCTCAAACGGACGGACAGTCAGAGAGGACTATTCAAACTCTTGAAGATCTATTAAGACTCTGTGCCCTTGATTTTAAGGGAAGTTGGGACAAGTTCTTACCATTGGTAGAGTTTTCATACAACAACAGTTATCAAACAAGTATTGGCATGGATCCATTTGAAGCGTTGTATGGAAGAAAGTGTCGTTCTCCAATATGCTGGGATGAGGTGGGTGAAGCAACGTTGTTGGGACCGGAGTTGGTACGTATGACTACAGAAAAGATTCAAACGATTCGACAACGTATAAAAACCTCACAAGATCGACAAAAGAGTTATGCTGATCTTCATCGAAAGGACGTGGAATTTGATATAGGAGATCATGTGTTATTACGATTTGCTCCGTGGAAAGGGGTTACGAGATTTAAAAAGAGAGGAAAACTCAATCCTCGATTCATCGGCCCATTTTTAATTCTCGATCGAGTAGGAACTGTGGCCTATAGACTCGTTTTACCGCCAAGTATGTCTCTTGTTCATAACGTTTTTCACATATCCATGTTACGTAAATATGTGAAAGACCCGAACCACATTATTGAGTTAGAACCAAACAAAATAACGGAAGATTTGACGTATGAAGAGGTTCCTGTTCAAATCTTGGATAAGAAGGAACATATTCTATGCTCTATGGTTATACCTCAAGTCAAAGTTTTGTGGAGAAACAACGATGTTGAGGAAATGACTTGGGAGTTAGAATCTGAAATGAAGTCAAGGTATCCTTACCTCTTCGATATACCAGGTACGTACCCTAATTTCGAGGGTGAAATTTCATAAAAAGGGGAGGTTGTAAGACCCCTACTTTTATAAATAAAGATGAATTTTCTATAAATATAATTTTTGAATATTATGGAGTAAATTTGATATAATGTTATAGTTGTGGGTAATATTTATAAATTTTGCAAAGTACGCAAGTTGTTATATAATATTCAATTGGTAGGGGAATATTCGTTTTAACAGGGAATATTCGTACACCGGCACAATCATTGGTGGACCCCACAACGGAATTATTGTCGGATTGAGAAAACGACAAAAATACTTTATGAAAATAATGGCGGAGGTTTTACCTTTAATACTGTTGAACTACTCAGTAGTAAAAGTACAGTAATGCGTGTGGTTGCATAGTAGCACACGGTATTGATTATTAATGCTTACGTGAGAAGTCATCTCAGTTTTGTTTTATTACTTATATATATATATATATATTAGAGTTATATATATATATATATATATATATATATATATATATATATATATATATATATATATATATATATATTAGAGTTATATATATATATATAAGGTATGTATTTATATATTATATATATATAAGTAAAGTGGTTAAGTTGTCAAAATTGGGTGGGATTGATGTTGTCGGGTGGAGTATGATTTTTTTTTCAAAGGCATGTGTTTATATATATATATATATATATAATTATTATAGATTTTGTTTTTTTCTTTGACTTTTATGTTAACATTTGAGAATTAAGCGTCTGATGAGCAATCAGTGAGTTTCCTACTGTTAATCCGTGAATTATTTTTCTCAATAGTACCTCTTCTATTCTTCTATAAATAGAAGCTCATTCCTTTATTATTTTCTTACAAATTCACTGAACTCTAGAGAGAGAAATTATAGAGAGAAAGAAGAGTTTTCTTTTACTTCACTACTCTTATATTCAGTTTATTTTACTGTAAGGGATATTATTTCTGTTGGTATTCTTGAAGAGAACTTCTGTTATTCTATTCTTTATTATTCTGCTGGAATAACCAGTATACGCGGACTACCCTATACTTGGTGACATTCTTCTATGATTCCGTTTTTATTATTTTCTGTTGGAATATCCTGTCTGTACGTTTACGCCGGACCTGGTTCCATCTTTATTATTATTCTGTTGGAATATCCTGTCTGTGTGTTTTACGTCGGACCTGGTTCCGTCTTTATTATTATTCTGTTGGAACATCTTGTCTGTGCATTTTACGCTGGACCTGGTTCCGTCTTTATTATTCTGTTGAAACATCCTGTCGGTGTGAATTTTGCCTGACCTGGTTCCGTTACTTATTATTTTGTTGGAATAACCTGTCTATGCGAAGTACCGCATGCATGGTGATTTTTTTTATTATTCTATTCTTGATTATACTCAGTTGGTTAAAACTTTGACTTCTATACTCCATGAAATTAGTGGAATATCCATGATTTTGCGTTCATCCAATATCTTTTCATGGAAATATTCTTCTAAGCATTCTTGAATTTTACTCTACAAAGCAGTATCATGTTGACAATTTGGACGTTATTAGTTCCTGGATAAATTAATTCTTGAACTTATTTTATTGAATTCTTATATCATTGTCATCATCCTCATGTTTATATGTTGTTGAAAATCATCTGTGGCCTATAATGCATAGATGGACTTGGTATGATTATGACCAGGGATTATTCGGTGTAATCATGACCGTAATGTTATAAATGATGTGGTAAAAGTCCTCATTGGCCGTAGTGCATTGATGGACTATTGTTGGCATGATCATGACCACTAATGAATACACAAATATTTTTGAACCGTAGTGTAAGGATAATTGTGGTTGTGATACTAAAGAATATCCTTGGTTGTAGTGCAGGGGTGATTCGGTGATGTGGATTATTTATTAAGCTGAGTTTCAGCGATAAAAGTGTTGAACAACCTTTTAAATCATAAAAGATAATAGATTTTATTCTTTACTTGACTCTTTTAATGGATTGCTTATTCCGCTGCAGTTAAACTTGATGTTGTTATATTATATCAGTCTAACACTGTTGAAGGCTAACGATAATTTATTCTGCATTATCTTAGTCATAATATTTCTTACTGGGCTAGTTGAGCTCACCCTTTTTTTCACTATTCTCTTCAGGAAATGAGAACATAGCAGGGACTAGTCGGGGAACGGTGTGACGGTCCAGAGGATAACACTAGTAGTCCTCACTATTCTATGAAATAGTGTGTTAATAATTGTAATAAGAACTCCTTTTAAGTTTGTATAATCTCTAGTAGACAATAATTGTATTCAAACTCACAGTTATGTTTTGTCGTATTGTACACGATAATTGTATTATTAAGTTGTATTTGTATTTTGTACCATGTATCTGATGACCCAAGATGAGTGATGTATACCTAATTTTGGGGGCGTCACAATAGAACAATGGTCTCTAGCTGTGGAGGTTCTCCTTAAACAGTATAGAAAAGTGTGTTGTATTCTATACAACATTTAGTAGTTATATTTGGTGAATCAAATAGGGCGAGGTGAACCCAACTTTGGAAGGGTGTTTTGCCACTATCATACAAGATGTCTAATGACATACAACCTCGTGTTATCATAAGACAGAGTTGTGTGCATCCACTTGCTGAGTATATTTTCGGGCACTACCTATATGATCTTGGAGTTGATTTAAAATATAATATTCACTTGGAGACTGTGGAGATAATTATATGTCAAGAGAAGACTCACCATTGGAAAGAAGATGATAGTAATCTTCTCTTTTTTTTTTGGGTCTATTGGGTCAACCAAGGATAATTCTGTGGACATATGATATCTATTATAACCTAAACGCATGGCCTCCCATTTACGAAGGTTTCCTTGAGCACTTCCCAAAGATTTTAATTTCTAAAACAGTTTTGACTATACTTTTATGTAAAGTACCATTGTAAAGTTGTGGTCGAGGCACCATGAGAGTTATATACATTTGTATTAAAACTCACAGTTAACTGTGGTCGTATTCTATACGACATTTCAACAGTTGTATAAATGAAGTTGTATTTGAATTTTGTACCATGTATCTGGCGACTCAGAATGGGTGATGTATACCTAATTTTGGGGGCGTCACATTTGGTATCAGAGCTTAGGGATATGGTCGCTGGCGGAGATAAGAGTCTAGAACTAGGAGGGGAGAGACGAGTCATATACTTCGCTAATGTGTGACTTACCTAAGCTGAAATTCTTTACTTGATAAGTTGACAAATTGTGATATGTCAATTAACCTTTGTTTTGAAGATATATTCTAGAATGATATCTGAAATACAGGAGATGAGCAATGGAAAAATCATGATACTGAGGATATAACTGGGAAGCTACAATCCGAAAAGAAAACAAGGTATTCTCATATCTTCGAATATCAGGTATGTACGTAAATTTCGAGGGCAAAATTTCATAAGGAGGGGTGATTGTGAGACCCCGAATAAGAATGATCCATGCACTATGGGCCAAAGATAATCGTGTTTTCATCAACGGTCCTGATCATGCCATAAAATAATTCATCTTTGCACCCTTGACCGAAGAGAATCCATAGCCATAATCATACCAAAAACTGTCCATCAATGCACTACGGGCCAATGAGGACTTTTTCCACATCATTTGTAACATTACGGTCATGATTATACTGAATAATCCCTGGTCATAATTATACCAAGTCCATCTATGCACTACATTCTATAGATTACTTTCAACACAATATAAGCATGAGGATGATGACAATGATATAAGAATCAATAAAATGAGATAAATGATAAATATTAAACATTTATAATACAATTTATCCATCGTTCAATAATAACCAAATGTTATCAATCACTTAATAATCTCATAATCTAATATCATTAATATTATAACCATATTTAATCATTTCTTAAACTTATAAACAATTTATTTCAATTGTTTACACTTTATCAAATAATGCATTTAATCATTCAAAAATATCATACTCATAAGATTTCATAATCAATGATCAAATCCCTCATCAAAATCTGCATATACCCTATATAGGATTCTCAAGCCATAAAATCCTATTTTTTAATTTTAATTCATTTACTCATAACTAGTTTATTTTTATGAAAAATACCAAATCAGTCCCAAAAATATTTCTTTTTTGGGATTTAGCAGAATATAGTCCCATCTTGAACATATATTTTTCTCAGAATTTTTAAAATTCATTTACTATTTTTCATATGGCTAAAACTGCCGAATAGTTAGACATTTATCATAAATTGTACTTATGTCCAAAAATTCTGAAATTTACAGGGTATACTCCTGTTATATACATGTACTCCCAATAAAAATTTCACCAATTTTGGAGTTAACCACAAGGAGTTATAAGGGTTACTTTTAAAATAGTCTTTTCCCATAAAATCCATAACTCTTAATCTATACATCCAAGCATCTCCATTTTTGGACACAATGTAGAAAACTCATCAAATTATCATTTCAAATTTTTTCAGAATTTTTGAGGGTCAGAAAAATTACGAATCTGCCCCTGGCAGAAACCCCTTTTTAATGAAAATACTATTCATATGAATACGAAGGATCATTCACCATGCATGTGGTAATCTACATAGACATGTTATTCTAACAGAATAATAAAGAATGGAATAACAAAAAGATTTACCATGCGTGCGATAGACTGCACTGACATGTTATTCCCAACAGAATAATAAATAATGGAACCAGGTCCGGCGTAAACGCACAGACAAGATATTCCGACAGAATAATAAATAATGGAACCAGGTACGGCGTAAACGCACAGACAGTATATTCCGACAGAATAATAAATAATGGAACCAGGTCCGGCGTAAACGCACAGACAGGATATTCCAACAGAATAATAAATAATGGAATAACAGAAGAATTTCACCAAGTATAGGGTAGCCCGCGTATACAGGTTATTCCAACAGAATAATAAAAATGGAATAACAGAAGAATTTCACCAAGTATAGGGTATCCAGCGTATACAGGTTATTCCAACAGAATAATAAAGAATGAAATAACAGAAGTTCTCTTCATGAATAAGAAAGAAAGAATACCCCTTATGAGTACAACAAATAATATTCCCTACGAGTACAACAAATAATATCCCCTACCTTAAAAAGAAAAGTATTTCGACTGGTAGGGCGGGAATATACTTGAAGAAAACTTGCACTACACTCAAAGCTTTTCTTAAACTCTAAAGAAATACGCTCAAGATTATAGAAGAAGAACTCTCTCTATAGTTTCTCTCTCTAGAGTTTCAGTGAATTCGTAAGAAATAATGAAGGAATGAGCTTCTATTTATAGAAAAATGAATTGCATAGTAACTAACTCATGAACGGTCCAGATTGATTTACTTTAATTTGACGGTCCATATTTAAAGCAAAATCTTTTAAATAAAATATAATATATTCTATTTATAATCTAATAAAATGAATAACTTTATAATAGATTTTACTATACAAATACTATGCAGGCACTATATAAATACTATACATAATAAAATATAATATATTCTAATTATTGTCTAATAAAATAGATAACTTTATAAAAGTATTCTGTTTTATATAAAAAGATTTTACTATACAAAACACTATGCACAATAGAATATAATATATTCTATTTATAAAAGTATTCCGTTTTATATAAAAAGCTTTTTTATTTTATTACATTAATAATACCAATAAAATAAAACTGAGTGACTTATCACATAAGCATCAATAATCAATGCCGTGCTATTTACCAAAATAGAAAAAAATTTGAATACTTTTATTTTATAAAATTCGGGGTCTCACATTAACCTCCGCTTTCCCTCCCTATTTTAAGAGAGAGAAAATTGATTTTTAAGGAAATTATTAAATTAACGGGTTAATTAAGAATTTATACAAAAACACACACAAATATAAAATTTGTGAATATTTCTTTTAGTAACGGGTTGCTCCATTTGAACAGTTAAGGCTAGGAAGTTAATTTAATTGATAGCATAAAGTAAATTAATTTTATAATTTCTTAAATAATTATATTTATCATTAATTTCCTAAAAACATCAATTTTATCTTTCTTAAAACAGGGAGGGAAAATGGGAGGTTATTGGATTTTTTTTCCTGCTCTTTTTAATAAAAATGATTATTTCTTAACTTTGATTAAATTAAATTATAAAATTTAAATTTGTATAATTTAAAAATTAAAATAAAAATAAAAATTATTTGATAAAATTAAAATAAAAATTATTTGTATGTAAAAGTACATATTTATTTATCCTAGTTAGAAAAGAAAAAAAATCACCAAATTGACTCGATTATAAATTTAATGTCCGAATTTGAAAATATTTTTAATTTTATAATTTTTATAATGTCCTAGAATGTATTTGTTATTAATTATATAAAAAAATATTTTTTATTAATTACAAAAACAACTAAATAACTCTTTTTATTTTTTAATTTCTACCATGTATTTTTTGCTAAATTTTCTGATTTTATTATAATTTTCTTTCATTTCCCTCTAAATATATTTCACGTTCCCCTTAATTTTAATTAGCATATTTTTGAATTTTGTATTTTATAAATGACTTAATTATAAAAAAAATTTATTTGATATTAATTATAAAAATAATTAAATATATTATTTAAGTATTTTCTTGTCCGTATTGTCCGTATTCTTTCTTCCCCGCTGGTTATCATTGCTCCGATGGTTGCTGCCACTGGTATGACCCTTGTTGTGGTCCCTCGGTTGATCATACTCATTATCTCGCTCTAATAATTTAGTCATGTTGACAACATCCGAATATAGAGAAATTTTGTGAGAAATAAGATATTGCCGAATCTCGGGTTTCAGACCTCTTAGAAACATCCGCGTCATACATTTCTCATTCTCTACAAAATGAGGTGCAAACCTAGATAACTCTGCGAACTTCGCCTCGTATTGGGACACCGTTATGTTGTTTTGTTCCAGTCTAATAAACTCTACCTCATTTATATGATGAATACTTTCTGGAAAGTACTTGTCATTGAACAATTTTTAAAACGTTTCCCAAGACATGTTGAGTGCGGCTGGCTGGGTACGCTTCATAGACTCCCACCAGTAGTCTGGCTCACCACGAAACATAAAGGTGGCGAATGGAACCTTATGTTCCTCCGTGCATCCCAAGACATCAAATATCTTGGTAATTTGTCTAATCTACGTTTTTACCTTGATCGGATCCGGTTTTCCCACAAATTCTGGTGGTCCCAAATCTTTAAACTGCTTGGATGTGACAAGCCGTGCGTTGCTATCATTTCCACCCGTATTTTGTACACGAGTCTCCCTCGTCTGATTTTGCAAGAACTGCAAAAAGCTTCTAAACATCACATCATTCATCGTTTGTTCGGTAGTGTTGTTTACAGGAAGAATATTGCCTTCCTGTTGCACGTTCTCCTAGTTGGTGATTAAAGGTGTCTCCACGGTCTCATTCACTCCATTGTTAACATTCTCAGCTGCCATTCTCAAATACTGCCATAAAATAAGGGTTAATTAAAGAAATTGACATACCACATAATACTCTTATATTATGACCGACCAACAAATAAGCTTAGGTATGACACACTAGCGAAGAAGTTACTCGTCTCTCCCCTCCTAGTTCTATTCCCCGATCTCCGCCAGAGACCATATCCCTAAGCTCTGATACCAACTGTGACGTCCCCAAAATAGGTATACATCACCCATTCTAAGTCGCCAAATACATGGTACAGAAAATAACTACAACTTTATTATTATAATTGTCGTACAAAATACGACAACACATATACTGTGAGTTTAAATAAAAATATTATCTTCTAAACAGTATTCAAACTCAAATAAGTCCTCATTACAATTATTGATACACTATTTTACAAAATAGTGAGGACAGCTAAACAACTATCTTGATCCATCATTCCATACCTCGTCTAGTTCCCACTATATTCTCACCTCCTAAGAAGAAAAATGGAACAAAAATGAAAAGGGTGAGCTCAACTTGTCCAGTAAAGAATATTATGACTAAGATAATAAACAAAAAATTATCGTTAGCCTTCAACAAATCAGATAATATATAATGGACAACCGGTTTTAGATCAATATTCGCAGCGGAAATAACAATTCATTAGAAGGGTTAAGTAGAGAATGAAATCTATTATCATCTATGAATTTAAAAGTCCATCATCAATATTTTATCCTTGTAACATCAATCAATATATATTTTGAATCAAATATTTATATTTGCACTACGGGCTAAAGATATTCATTTGTATCACCAGTTGGTCATGTTCATCTCAACACCTGTTCATCTTTGCACTACGGGCTAAAGATATTCATGTGTATCACTAGTTGGTCATGTTCATCTCAACACTTGTTCATCTTTGCACTACGGGCCAAATATATTCATCAGGTAATCATTCATCTTTGTACTACAGGCCAAAGATATTCATCAAGTATCACCATTTAAGACTGAGGATGATCAAAAATATTTTAAAGAACGAATCTAGTGAGATAAAGGACACGATTAGGGATTCATAATTTAGTTTATCCAAGTTCAAGAATACTCTATAATAATCAACTGTGGAGAAAAATTCAAGAATAAAGTTCAAAACATAGATCTAATCAAAGATAGGAACCATAACATACAACTCGGATACAGAAAAGAAAACTCAAGGAATTTCTGATCATTTCAGGAATTATAGAGGCAATACTTACTGTAGTAAGTTTAGAGTTAAGAATCTGAAATGAATAATATACGAAACTGCAAATGGATTTTCAATTGTCATACGGTAGTCCACGTAGACAGATAATTTCCATAATTTAATAACAATTGAATACGAAGGGTTATTCACCAGGCATGCGGTTGTGACGCCCCCAATATAGGTATCAATCACCCATCTTGAGTCGTCAAATACATGGTACAAAATTCAAATACAACTTAATAATACAACTGTCGTGTAAAATACGACAAAACATAAACTGAGAGTTTTAATACGAATATTGTCTTCTAGACAGTATTCAACTCAAATGGAGTCCTCAATACATTTATTATCACACTATTTCGTAGAATAGTGAGGACTACTAATGCTATCATCTGGACCGCCACTCCATTTCCCGACTAGTCCCTGCTATGTTCTCATTTCCTGAAGAGAACAATGAAAGCAAAAAGGTGAGCTCAACTAGCCCAGTAAGAAATATTATGACTAAGATAATGCAGAATAATTTATCGTTAGCCTTCAACAGTGTTAAACTGATAAAATATAACAAACATCAAGTTTAACTGCAGCGGAACAAGAAATCTATTAGAAGAGTCAAGTAGAGCATAAAATCTACTATCTTCTATGATTTAAAAGGTTTTTCATCACTTTTATCGCTGAGACTCAGCTTAATAAATAATCTACATCATCGAATCACCCTTGCACTACGGCCAATGATATTCTTTAGTGTGACGCCCCCAAAATAGGTCCATTCCATCCAACCCATTTTGAGTCGCCAAATACATGGTACAGAAACAACTACAACTTTTACAACCCATAAACTATGAGTTTGAATACAAACATTGTCATCTAGACAATATACATGCCCAACTATGTCCTCAATACAATTATTGATATATTATTTTACAAAAATGGTGAGAACTACTAAACAACTCTCTCAAGGACCATCAATTCATACCCCGACTCGTACTCGCTATATTCTCGTCTCCTGAGAAGAAAAATGGAACAAAAAGGAAAAGGGTGAGCTCAACTAGCTCAGTAAAGAATATTATGACTAAGATAATATACAACAAATTATCGTTAGCCTTCAACAGGGAAAAAAATCTAATAGAATACAATAGACAACAAGTTTTAAATCAATATTCGCAGCGGAAAATATTAATTCATAGAAGAGTTACGTAGAGGATGAAATCTACTAATGTCTATGAATTTAACAGTCCATCAACAGTATTTTTATCCCTGTAACATCAATCAATGCACATCTTGAATCATATATTCATCCTTGCACTACAGGCCAAGGATATTCATCTGTTGGTCATGTTCATCTAAACACCTGTTCATCTTTGCACTACGGGCCAAAGATATTCATCAGAAATCATTCATCTTTGCACTACAGGCCAAAGATATTCAATAATAACATCCTTTAAGACTGAAGATGATAAAAAAATATTTTTAAAGAAGCGAATCCAGCGAAACAAAATGACAAGGATTAAGGATTAAGGATTCGTACTTTGTTTTATCCATGTCCAAAAATACCTCAAAAATAATCATAGTGGTGTAAAATTCAAGAATGATCAAAACATGGATACAATCAAAGCTAGTATCCACAATAGATATTTTGGACGAAAAGAAAAAAAATAATTTTTCTGTGAATAGTGCCGTATTCGTGAATAGTGTCGTATACGTGAATAGTACTGTATACGTGAATAGTAACTCCGGAACAAAAGTTCCAAATTTGATAAAAACGTTCACCAATATTTCGGCATAATGATATTGAAGAAAATAATATCATTTAAGAAGAAAATAACATCCCTTACCTCAAAATAGCCGTACTTCTGACTGAATTTCGGTATAGTGCTGACAGAAACTCGCACCGTATAGCAACACTCAAAGTATACTCACAAGGATACGCTCGATAATATAGAGAGAGAAAGAGAGAAAACTTTGTTTCTGGTGTGATTTTCAATTCTAACTTAGCCCTCTATTTATAGGAAAATGTTAGAACGCCAAAGGAGACTAAATTAATATAATATTAATATTTACAAAACATTCAAGCCAACCAACAAGGAATCTGATTTTAGCCATCAAACACATGTTAAAGATGCCCACCAACCTTTGAAAAACGTTTTTGTTGAAAATAATAATTAAAACTTCCAAAAATCAATTATTTCGGAACTCCGGAACTTCAATAATTCACAATAAGTAGCCCTTTTATTAGAAAATTCGAATCTCGCGATTTTTTATAGGAATTTCAATTCTCTACAACTTTGCAGAAGGAAGTTTTTCCAAATTCCAAACAGAAATTATCCGAAATCCACAAACGAGTGATTTTACAGTCTACAATCAATTTTTGGTCAAGAATTGTGTCCACCGACACACAAAACATATGTTAAACATTTAATGCCACAAAAATACTCTACCTCCTCATATATTCATATATCCCACATTCATTGTAAAAATATCATCGTTAATATATTATTAAAATAATATATTTAAATGAATTATTTTATCAGAAAAAGATAAAATATTAATTTTCAACAATTGTCACATTAAAAATTTTCTCCATCTATATCCACATAAAATAAATATTTTCTTTATCATAATAATCTATAATTAATTATTCAAAAATAATATTACAGAATCACAGTACTGATAACCAGGCCGTTCCCAGAATAGAGGGGGCTTTCCAATAAGGATTTCTCCTTACTTGCGCGCAATTAGGTGACCAAACCTCTCCTTAGACAGAACTTTCTAGACATTGTCAATAATGTTATCTGATAATATTATTCAAATAATATGAATTATTGATCTGATAATGGAAAATACTATGCAGTGACAATTATTGAAACAATAATAATATAAATATCAACGCAACAATTATTGAATCAATAAAGTAATGAACAGTAACTCCTGTAGCAATTATTGAGTAGTGTCTTCTTACGTAAGGATTAATAATTCAAAATACTGTGCAATACCGTGTGCTACTGTGCAACAACGCGTATTACTGTATTTTAACCACCGGGTATTCCAACAGTGTTAACGGTAACAATTTACGCCGTTATTTTTTAAACAGCTTATATTTGTCGTTTTCTTCCTCCAATCGCTTTTCGTTATGGGGCCCACACATGGCTGCGCCGTCGTACGAATATTCCCCGACAGTACGAATATTCCACGACCAAACGAATATTCCCCGACAATAATGAATATTTTATAACCACTTGCTTATTTTGAAATATTTGCGTATTTTACCCATAACTATCCTCATTAATCAAATCAACCCTTACTATTCAAAATAATAATTAAAGAAAATTAAATTTCATTTATTAATTATTTGGGGTCTTACACACGGTATTACACAGTATTTTTGAATTATTGATTCTTACGTAAGAAGGCACTACTCAATAATTTTTACAGTAATTACTGTTCAATATTTTATTTTATTGATTCAATAATTGCTGCGTTGATATTTTATATTATTGTTGTTTCAATAATTATTACTGCACAATATTTCTCATTATCAGATCAATAATTCGTATTATTTGAATAATATTATTAGATAGCATTATTGGCAATGTCTAGAAAGTTCTGTCAAGGAGAAGTTTGGTCACCTAATTGCGCGCCAGTAAGGAAAAATTCTTATTGGAAAGCCCCCTCTATCTTGGGAATGGCCTGGTTGTCAGTACTGTGATTCTGTAATATTATTTTTGAATAATTAATTATTGATTATTATGATAAAAAAAAATATTTATTTTATGTGGATATAGATGGAGGAAATTTTTAATGTGACAATTGTTGAAAATTAATATTTTATCTTTTTCTGATAAAATAATAAATTTAAATATATTATTTTAATAATATATTAACGGTGATATTTTTATAATGAATGTGGGATATATGAGTATATGAAGAGGAAGAGTATTTTTGTGGCATTAAATGTTTAACACATGTTTTGTGTGTCGGTGGACACAATTCTTGACCGAAAATTTATTATAGACTGTAAAATCGCCCGTTTGTGGATTTCGGTCAATTTTTGTTTGGAATTTAGAAAAACTTCCTTCTACAAAGTTGTAGATAATTGAATTTCCTATAAAAACTCACAAGATTTGAATTTTCTGATAAAAGAGCTATTTATTGTGAATTATTGAAGTTCCGGAGTTCCGAAATAATTGATTTTTAAAATTTTTAATTATTTTATTTAAGAAAAACGTTTTTGTGGTTGTTGGCACATGGGTGGCTGATGTTTTTGACCAAAGATGGCTGATGGCTTTCAAAATTGGTTGGTGAAGGTTGGTGTGAAATAAGAAAAAGAAAATGATATTTTATTATTTTAGTCTCCTTTGGCGTTCTAGCATTTTCCTATAAATAGAGGGCTAAGTTAGAATTGAAAATCACACCAGAAACATATGCTTTCTCTCTACTTCTCTCTCTATATATCAAGCGTATTCTTGTGAGTATACTTTGAGTGTTGCTATACGGTGAAAGGTTTCTTCGGCTTTTCATCCGATATTCCAGTCAGAAGTACTGCTATTTTGAGGTAAGAGATTTTAAGGGTTTTCATGTTTCTCATTTTCGAAATTTTTCTGGACCTTCAAAAACTCTGGAAAAATTTGAAATAATATTTTGATGAGTTTTATTGATTGTGTCCAAAGATGGCGATTTTTTGGATGTATAGATTAAGAGTTATGAATTTTATGAGAAAATATTTTTTTAAAAGTAACCGCTTATAACTCAAAGTTGATGAAATTTTTATTGGGAGTACATCTATATAACATGAGTATACTCTGTGAATTCCGGAATTTTTGGACAAAGGTACAATTTATGATAAATGTCTAAATATTCGACAGTTTTGGACATATGAAAAATAGTAAATGACTTTTAAAAATTCTGAGAAAAATATATGTTCAATATGGGACTATATTCTGCTAAATCCCAGAAAAGAAATATTTTTGGAATTGATTTGGTATTTTTCATAAAAAATGGACTAGCTATGAGTAAATGAATTAAATATGTTATGTGAAGTAAGAAAATTGAAAAATAGGATTTTATGGCTTGAGAATCTTATATGAGGTATATGCATATTTTTGATGAGGATTTTGGTTATTTGGTGATTAAATCTTATGAGTTTGGCATTTTAAGATGATTAAATGCATTATTTAGTAAAGTGTAAACAATTAAAATAAATTGTTTATAAGCTTAAGAAATATTATTCTTTCAATATCATTATACCGAAATATTGGTATGGATTTTATTGTGAAATTTCTACCTTTTTCATGTCGGAGTTACTATTCACGAGTTACTATTCACGAGTTACTATTCATGAGTACTATTCACGACAAAATTGGTTTATTTTTCTAACTAAATTTTAGTTGATTTATGAATATTTCTCTTGAGATTAAAACTATATGTTGATCATATTATTTATACTATCATATATAACATTTTTATAACCCTAATGATGATATTTCTCTTTGACTTGAGTGTAAAGATGGGTAGATTTTTGGTATGATCATGACTATGGGTTCTCTTTGGCCAGTAGTGAAAAGTTGAATTGTTGATTGGTATGATCATGACCATTGAATTTGTAATTGAATATCTTTAGCTTAAGTGCAAAGGTGAAATGAATCAACATGGTTATAATTATGGTTTATATAAATTCTGAAATGATTATGTATTTCTTTGAGATATGAATATCTTTGGCCCGTAGTGCAAAGATGACATGTTGCTGAATATCTTTGGCCCGTAGTGCAAAGATGACATATTGTTGAATATCTTTGGCCAGTAGTGCAAAGATGAACATGTGTTGAGATGAACATGACCAACTGGTGATACAAATGAATATCTTTGGCCGTAGTGCAAAGATGAAATTATTAGTATGATTATGAACAGGAAATGTGATTTGGTGTAACCATGATCTTTGATGTTTCAGGTAAAGACAGGTGATGTAAATTATCTTCGTCCTAGATGAGAAGAGGAATTTATAAACACACTTCTGGTTATGAGTTATTCATATGATTGTGGAAAGGAACTGTTGATTGATGTTACAGGGATAAAACATTGTTGGTGGACTTTTAATGTGGAGAAGATAATAGACTTTATAGTCTATTTGACTCTTTTAATGGATTGCTCGTTCCGCTGCAACTATGGTTGAAATTTTTATCATCTACCATATGTTCTAAATCTCTGATTTATTATTGATGAAGGCTATTGATAATTTAATTATCTTTAGTCATGATATTCTTTACTGAGCTAGTTGCGCTCACCCTTTTGCTTTACAACTCCTTTCAGGTAATAAGAGTGTATCTGGGTCGAGCGGGGGTAACAGGGGAATAGAACGGTGGTATCTAGCTGTGGAGTTCTCCCTAAACAGTATAGACAAGTGTGTTGTATACATCTTTTAGTAGTTATATTTGGTGAATCATATAGGGAGAGGCGAACCCAACATTAAAAGGGTGTTTTGCCACTTTCATACAAGATGTCTAATGACATACAACCTCGTGTCATCATAAAATAGGGTTGTGCTCATCCACTTGCTGAGTATATTTACGAGCACTACCTATATAATCTTGGTGTTTATTTGAAGTATAATTCTCAATTTGAGATAGTGGAAATAATGATAAATCAAGAGAAGACTCACCATTGGGAAGAATATGATAGTAATCTTCTCGTTTTTCTTTGGGGTATATTGGGTCAACCAAGGATAATTCTGTGGCCATATGATATCTATCATAACCTAGAAGCATGGCCTCCCATGTATGAAGGTTTCCTTGAGCACTTCCCAAAGATTTTTATTTCTAAAACAGTTTTTGACTATACCTTTATGTAAGGTGTCACTGTGAGGTGTTGTCCACGATTGGGACATGTGTCACATTTGGTATATATTTGTATCCAAACTCACAGTATATGTGTTGTTATATTTTGCACGACAATTATTGTAATAAAGTCGTATTTATTTTCTGTACCATGTATTTGGCGACTCAGAATGGGTTGGATTGAATGGACCTATTTTGGGGTCGTTATATTTGGTATCAGAGCTTAGGGATATGATCTCTGGCGGAGATCGGGGAATATAACTAGGAGGGGAAAGATGAGTAAATCCTTCGCTAGTGTGTCCTACCTAAGCTTAAATTGTTGGTCAGTCATAATATCGGGATATTATGTGATATGTTAATTTGTTCAATTAACCCTTGTTTTGAAGTTGTATTCTAGAATGATATCTGAAATACAGGAGACGAGCAATGGAGAAATCATGATGACAGGAAAGATGGAATCTGAAATGAAAGCAAGGTATTCTCAACTCTTTGAAATACCAGGTACGTAAATTTCGGGGACAAAATTTCATAAAAAGGGGAGATTGTAAGACCCCGAATTTTATGAAATAAAAGTATTCAATTTTTCTTATAATTTTTATTCAGTAAATGGTTAAATTGATAAAAGTTAAAGTTAAGGGTGATATATAATTTTTTTTCAAAATACGCAAGTGGTTATAAAATATTCATTGATGTCGGGGAATATTTGTTTGGTCGTGGGATATTCTTTCTGTCGGGGAATATTCGTACGACGGCGCAGCCATTTGTGGGCCCTATAACAGAATAACTGTCGGATGAAGAAAACGACAAAATTAAAATTTTATAAATAACGGCATAATCGTTACCGTTAACACTGTTGGAATACCCGGTTGGTAAAATAAAGTAATACGCGTTGTTACAAGCACACGGTATTACACAGTATTTTTGAATTATTGATTCTTACGTAAGAAGGCACTACTCAATAATTTTTACAGTAATTACTGTTCAATATTTTATTTTATTGATTCAATAATTGATGCATTGATATTTTATATTATTGTTGTTTCAATAATTATCACTGCACAATATTTTTCATTATCAGATCAATAATTCGTATTATTTGAATAATATTATTGGATAACATTATTGGCAATGTCTAGAAAGTTCTGTCAAGGAGAAGTTTGGTCACCTAATTGCGCGCCAGTAAGGAGAAATTCTTATTGGAAAGCCCCCTCTATCTTGGGAACGGCCTGGTTGTCAATACTGTGATTCTGTAATATTATTTTTGAATAATTAATAATTGAATATTATGATAAAGAAAATATTTATTTTATGTGGATATAGATGGAGGAAATTTTTAATGTGACAATTGTTGAAAATTAATATTTTATCTTTTTCTGATAAAATAATTCATTTAAATATATTATTTTAATAATATATTAACGGTGATATTTTTATAATGAATGTGGGATATATGAGTATATGAGGAGGAAGAGTATTTTTGTGGCATTAAATGTTTAACACATGTTTTGTGTGTCGGTGGACATAATTCTTGACCGAAAATTTATTATAGACTGTAAAATCGTTCGTTTGTCGATTTCGGTCAATTTTTGTTTGGAATTTGGAAAAACTTCCTTCTACAAAGTTGTAGATAATTGAATTTCCTATAAAAACTCGCGATATTCGAATTTTCTGATAAAATAGCTATTTATTGTGAATTATTGAAGTTCCGGAGTTCCGAAATAATTAATTTTTGGAAATTTTAATTATTTTATTTAAGAAAAACGTTTTTGTGGTTGTTGGCACATGGGTGGCTGATGTTTTTGACCAAAGATGGCACATTTCGGAGCACTTTTTGTATCAGAGTACTATTCACGAGTTACTATTTGTGACTATTCACGAGTTATTATTCACGAGGTACTATTGATTCACATTCTTATACTATTAGGGGTGGTGGTGCAAGATTGATAATACTTGCATGACTAAGTTTAAAATAGAGGTATAGATGGAGGTACTATACTGTAATTGTTTTTATCACATGATTAGAACTATTGAGACACATGATTTACTATTGATTCACATTATTTACTATTAGGGGAGTTGGTGCAAGTTTGATAATACTTGCAGGACTAAATTAAAGGTGAAGAAAAAGAGGAAGGTATTATACTATAATTTTTCGAGCCCTAAAATGTGCAATTATCTAAACTATGTTTTCCTATAAATAGAAGCTCATTCATCTTCATTTCTCACCAATTCACTAAAGCTATAGAGCATTTATTATAGAGAGAAAGAAGAAAAGTATTCTGCTACTTCACTACTCCTATATCCAGTACTCTTCTTTTTAAGGTAGGGAATATTATTTGTTGTACTCGTAAGGGGTATTCTTTCTTTCTTATTTATGAAGAGAACTTTTGTTATTCCATTTTTTATTATTCTGTTGGAATAACCTGTATACGCGGGATACCCTATACTTGGTAAAATTCTTCTGTTATTCCATTCTTTATTATTCTGTTGGAATATCTTGTCTGTGCATTTTACGCCGGACCTGGTTCTATTCTTTATTATTCTGTTGGAATATCATGTCGATGCATATTACGCCTGACCCGGTTCCGTTATTTAGTATTCTGTTGAAATAACCTGTCTATGAGAAGTACCGCGTGCATGGTTATTTCCGTTGTTATTCCATTCTTTATTATTCTGTTGGAACATCCTGTCGGTGCGAATTTTGCATGACCTAGTTCCATTACTTATTATTCTGTTGGAATAACCTGTCTATCCGAAGTACCGCATGCGTGGTGATTTCTTTTGTTATTCCATTCTTTATTATACTCAGTTGGTTAAAGTTTTGACTTCTATACTCCATGAAATTAGTGGAATATCCTTGATATTTGCGCTTCATCTAATATCTTTTCATGGAAATATTCTTCTGAGCATTCTTGAATTTTACTCTACAAAGAAGTATCATGTTGACAATTTGGACGTTATTGGTTCCTGGATAAATTAATTTTTGAACTTATTTTATTGAATTATTATGTCATTGTCATCATCCTCATGTTTATATTATGTTGAAAGTCATCTGTGGCCTATAGTGCATAGATGGACTTGGTATGATTATGACCAGGGATTATTCGGTATAATCATAACCGTAATGTTACAAATGATGTGGAAAAAGTCCTCATTGGCCCGTAGTGCATTGATGGACAGTTTTTGGTATGATTATGGCTATGGATTCTCTTCGGCCAAGGGTGCAAAGATGAATTATTTTGTGGCATGATCAGGACCGTTGATGAAAACTCGATTATCTTTGGCCCATAATGCATGGATAATTCGTGGTCGTGATACTAAAGAATATCCTTGGCCGTAGTGCAGGGGTGATTCGATGATGTGAATTATTTATTAAGATGAGTCCCAGCGATAAAATTGATTATAAACTTTTTAAATCATAGAAATAGTAGATTTTATATTTTACTTGACTCTTCTAATGGATTGTTTATTCCGCTGCAGTTTTTGATCTAAAACTTGTTGTCTATTATATTCTATCAGTTGTTATAGTGTTGAAGGCTAATGATAATTTATTCTGCATTATCTTAGTCATAATATTTCTTACTGCGCTAGTTGAGCTCACCCTTTCTTTCACTGTTCTATTTAGGAAATGAGAACGTAGCTGGGACTAGTCGGGGAACAGAGTGATGGTCCTAGATGTTTGCATTAGTAGTCCTCACTATTATGTGAAATAGTGTGATAATAATAGTAATGAGGACTCCTTTTGAGTTTGTATACTCTCTAGTAAACAATATTTGTATTCAAACTCACAGCTCATGTTGTACATTTAAGATTTTATTTGTATTCTGTACCATGTGTTTGGCGACTTAGAATAGGTGATGTATACCTGTTTTGGGGGCATCACACCGTGAATAGTACCCCGGCATGAAAAAGTTAAAACTTATCAAGAATGCTCAGAATAATATTTTCATGAAAAGATACTGAATGAAGTGCAAATATCAAGGATATTCTACTAATTTCATAGAGTATAGAAGCCAAAACTTCAACAAAATGAGTATAGAATTCGAAGTCTGAAATGAAATAATATTACTTACATATTACAGAGTATGGAAGAAAATATTATTTCAGGCGAATATTGAACAAAAATAACATCTATTACCTTGAAAAGAATAGTATTCCAACTGGTATAGTGGGGATATTCTTGAAGAAAACTTTCACTATTTTCTACGCTCAAATCTTTCTAAAACTCGAAAGAAATACGCTCAATATTATAGAAGAAGAATTCTCTGATTCTGGTGTGATTTTCAATTCTAACTAAGCATCCTATTTATAGGAGAATGGAAGGGTACTATTTAGAAAATTTTCACAGACGCACAGTTGAAATAAAATCACGGGCCAAAGTTTTCGTCTGATAATTCACGGACGTCTAACGGGGGATTGATTTTCAATGCAAAAATCCATTACTAACAAAAATATAATATATATATATATATATAACACATGTTATTTTGAAACAAACAAAACAAAACAACTCCACTAGACAAAACTTTAGGATTTCCCCCCCCCCCATTTTTCTTTCTTCCAACGTGGGCCCCACATGTTCCCTCCAGTAACAAATCACCATCACAGATGGATACCAGCATAATATATATACTGAATAACTTTCTACCGATTATTTTGAAAAATGGGTAAATGGGGCTCCAAAATTTACATCAAATACTTTATAAAAATCCCTTTAATATTTTTAACAACATTTATTCATATTATTATAACTCGCAATATTAACAACCAGATCGTTCCCAGGAAAGAGGGGGCTTTCCGATAAGGATTTCTCCCTATTAGCGCGCAATTAGGTGACCAAACTCCTTTCCTCGACAGAACTTTCTAGACATTGTTAATTGTACATATAATAATTAGAATAACCTGTCATCTCAATTATTGATTTAATAATATATAAAATATTGATAATAATTGAATCAAATAATGTGAGATACTATGCAGCACTTACTGTAGCAATAATTGAGTAAAACTGAGTGACTTCTCACGTAAGCATCAATAATCAAAACTGTGTGCTACTATGCAACCATGCGTATTACTGTACTTTTAACATTGGGTATTTCAACAGTTAACAGTAAAACTTCCGTCGTTATTTTTATAAAATGATATTTCTGTCATTTTCTCATTCCGAAAATAATTCCGTTGTGGGGTCCACTAATGATTGTGTCGTCGTACGAATATTCCCTGTTAAAACGAATATTTCCCGACCAATCAAATATAATATAACAACTTGCGTACTTTGCAAAATTTATAAATATTACCCACAACTATAACATTATATCAAATTTACTCAAAAATGATATTTATAGAAAAGTCATCTTTATTCATAAAAGTTGGGGTCTTACAGCGGTAGTCCACGTAGACAGGTTATTCCCACAGAATAATAAAGAATGGAATAACAAAAGGATTTCACCATGCATGCGGTAGTCCGCATAGACAGGTTATTCCAACAGAATAATAAAGAATGGAATAACGAAAAGATTTCACCATGCACGCGGTAGTCCGCGTAAACAATTTATTCCAACAGAATAATAAAGAATGGAATAACAACCCTTACGAGTATTGAAAGAAAATAACTCTCTTCATGAATATGAAAGAAATAATACCCTTTACGAATACAACAAATGTGATGCCCCAAAATAGGTATACATCACTCATCTTGGGTCTCCAAATATATGGTACTGAATACAAATATAAACTTAATTATACAACAAGAGCAGGGAGTTTTTACACGAACATTGTCTCATAGACATTATCCAAACTCAAATTCAATCCTCATTACATTTATTATCACACTAAATAGTGAGGATTACTAAAACAGTCATCTCTGACCATCACTCCATTCCCCGACTAATCCCGGCTATGTTCTCATTTCTTGAAGAGAATAATGAAAGCAAAAAGGTGAGCTCAACAAGCCCAGTAAGAAATATTATGACTAAGATAATGCATAATAAGTTATCGTTAGCCTTCACCAATGTTAAACTGATAGAATATAATAGACTACAAGTTTAACTGCAGCGAAACAAGCAATCCATTAGAAGAGTCAAGTAGAACATAATATCTATTATCTTCTATGATTTAAAAAAGGTTTTCATCAACTTTATCGCTGAGACTCAACTTAATAAATAAACCACATCATCGAATCATCCTTGCACTACGGGCCAAGGATATTCATGTAATCATCAATGGTCATGATTATACCGAATAATCCCTGGTCATAATCATACCAACAATTGTCCATCAATGCACTACAGGCCAATGAGAATTTTTACCACATCATTTGTAACATTACGGGTTATGATTATACCGAATGATTTTTGGTCATAATCATACCAATCAACAATTCATCTATACATGTAAGCTAAAGATGACTTTTATCACAATATAAGCATGAGGATGATGACAATGATATAAGAATTCAATTAAAATAAAGCACATGATAAATTTTAAAGATTTATAATTTAATTTATTCAGAATTCAATAATGTCCAAATTGTCAACATGATACTGCTTTGTGGAGTAAAATTCAAGAATAATATCCATGTATCAAAAATAATTTGGACAGAAAAGAAATAAATTTTTCGGTGAATAGTACTCCGTGAATAGTATCCTATGAATAGTACTTCGGAAATAGTACCCCGGTATGAAAAGTGCCCCGAATACCCGAGTGAGTAATATTTTAGTGAATAGTAACCCGGTGAAAATATTGATATTTAATAAGAAAATTCAGATCAATATTCCAATGAAACAATACTGGATAAAGCGCAAAACTCAAGGATATTCCACAAATTTCAAGGATTATAGAAGCAATACGTACCATAGTAAGTTTAGATTTAAGAATATGAAAAGAAATAACATACGAAATTGCAAATGGAATTTCACATGTCATACGGTACGTAATCCGCGTAGACATGTTATTCCGACATATTAAAGGTTGAATACGAAAAAAAATAGTATTCCTTATGAATACGAAAGAAATAATAACCCTTACCTTAGTAGAAGACTGAATACTGCAATAGTGAAGTAGCAGAATATTCTTCTTCTTGCTCTCTATAGTTTCTCTTGTGAGTCTCAGTGAATTGGTGAGAATAAAAGAAGAATTAAGCTTCTATTTATAGGAGAATGGACTAAATAATAACTTATTCATGAACGGTCCATATTGATTTTCTATTAGAATAGACGGTCCATATTGATTACTATTAAAATCACAATCGATGGTCCAGATTGATTTACTTTTAAAACCACCACTGACGGTCCAAATTGATTTACTTCTATAACCACCACCGACGGTCCATATTGATTTACTATTAAAACCACCACCGACGGTCCAGATTGATTTACTATTAAAACCACCATCAATGGTCCAGATTGATTTACTATTAAAACCACCATCGACGGCCCATAAAATTTGTAAATCTTTTCATGGAATTCTAAGTTAAACTTACAACAAACGCCTCATAACAAATCCCTATATTTATATTAAAAATTTTGAATAAATATTTACCACAAATCCTTTATCTTTAATAAACACATTTTTAATATTTCAACAATTATTCATCATTAATATTATAACTCACAATATTTAACAACCAGATCATTCCCAGGAAAAAGGGGGCTTTTCGATAAGGATTTCGCCCTATTGGCGCACAATTAGGTGACCAAACCTCTCCTCGACAGAACTTTCTAGACATTGTCAATATTGTAAATAATATGAATAACTTTTTTGTCTCAATTATTTATTTAATAATATAAAATATTATGTAGATGATACTGTAACAATAATTGAATCAAATAACGTGAGATATTATGCAACAATTACAGTAGCAATAATTGAGTAATCTAAGTGGTTTCTTACGTAAGTATCAATAATCAATACCGTGTGCTACTATTCAACCATGCGTATTACTGTATTTTTACCACTGGGTATCTCAACAGTTTAACGGTAAAACTTTCGTCGTTATTTTTATAAAAAGATATGTATGTTATTTTCTAACTATGACAATACTTTCGTTGTGGGGTCCACCAATGATTGTACCATCGTACGAATATTCTCTGTTAAAATGAACATTCCCCGACCAATCGAATATTCCTCGACACAACGAATATTTTATATCAACTTGCTTACTTTGCAAAATTTTCAAATATCACCCTTAAATTTAACCTTTTACCAATTTAACCATTTATTAAATAGAATAATAATTATAAGAAAATTGGATACTTTCATTTCATATAATTCAGGGTCTTACAACAACTAATATCCCTTACCTTAGTAGAAGATTGAATACTAAAGTAGAGTAGTAGCAGAATACTCTTCTTCTTGCTCTCTATGGTTTCTCTCTCTAGAGTTTCAGTAAATTCGTAAGAAATAATGAAAGAATGAGCTTCTATTTATAGGAAAAAGAACTGAATAGTAACTAATTCATGAACGACCCAAATTAATATACTTTTAAACGGACGGTCCATATTGATTTACTATTAAAACTTATAGCAACGGTCCATACTGATTTACTATTAAAACTTTAAACCAGCGATCTATATTGATTTACTATTATAACTTTCCACCAGCGGTCCATATTGATTTACAATAATATCTTCAACCAACGGTCTGAAAAATTAGCATATCCCCTCATGGAATAATAAGCTAAACTTATAACAAACATCTCATAACAAACCCCTCTATTTATATCAAAAATTGAATAAATAATTACCATAAATCACTTATCTTTAATAAACACATTTTTAATCAATTAACAATTATTCATCATTAATATTATAGCTCACAATATTTAACAACCAGATTATTCCCAGGAAAGAGGGGGCTTTCCGATAATGATTTCTCCCTATTGGCACGCAATTAGGTGACCAAACCTCTCCTCGACAGAACTTTCTAGACATCGTCAATGTTGCAAATAATAATATGAATAACTTTGTCATTTCAATTATTGATTAAATAATATAAAATATTATGCAGATGATACTGTGACAAAAATTGAATCAAATAACGTGAGATACTATGCAACAATTATTGTAACAATAATTGAGTATAACTGAGTGACTTCTCACGTAAGCATCAATAATCAATACCGTGTGCTACTATGCAGCCACGCGTATGACTGCACTTTTATCACGAGGTATTTCAACAATTTAACGGTATCAATTACGCCGTTATTTATAAAAACTCAAACTTGTCATTTTCTTCATCCGATCGTTTTCAATTATGGGACCCACAAATGGCTGCGCCATCGTACAAATATTCGCTGACAGCAAGAATATTCTACGACCAAACGAATATTTTCCGACAACAATGAATATTTTATAATCACTTGCTTATTTTGTAAAATTTACACATTTAACCCATAACCAAATCATTATATCAAATTAACACCTTATTATTCACAATAATAATTAGAGAAAATTTAATTTTATTTATAAAAAGTTGAGATCTTACACATACGGTCTAAAATAGAAATATATATCTAATTTAAAACGAAAAGTAGTATCTTCTACTTTCTTATCCTTGACTATAAAAAAATTTGAAGGCCATTTATCTAACCAATTGACTAAAAAGAGGTAAAATTCATGGACTCAATCACTTGGCCATTATAAAATATTAAAATGTTGTACTTCAATTCTTTTTTCTTTTTTCTCCTTTTGTTCTTTTTTATTTAAAAAAATCTTGATGGTGTATTTAATTGATATTAGACTAAAAGACAATTTGCACCCCAAACTTTATTTTATAATTATTTTTGCACCCTAAACTTAAAAATGTGTCTAAGTACACCCCAAACTTCATTATACGTAACAAAACGTACACTTTCTTTACTTAACTGGTCAAAAGTGACTAGCTAAGGCTGTAACACAAGTTTGGGGTGCAAATTATCTTTTATTCTTAAAAATTGGCAAAATAATTAATTTTAAATAAAATAAAATAATTTTAAAATAATTAATTTTAAATAAAATAATTAATTTTAAAAATAAAAAATAAAAAAATTAACTTTAAAATAAAATAATAAAATTAAAATAACTATTTAAAATTAATGATTAATCTTAATCATTAACTTGCAAAATGATTATTTTATTTTTATTTTTAAAATTAATTATTAATCATTCCAATTAAAAAAATCATTAACTTGTAAAAAAAATCATTTTTGCCACACAAAAAAATTATATCTTTGTTTTTAAAAATATAATTTTATTTTACAAGTTAATTTTTTTTTTATTTTAAAAACATATTTTTTTTAAAACAAATTTTATAAAAACAGATTTGTTTTTAAAACAAAATTTTATTTTACAAGTTAAAAAAAATTGTTTTTGTTTTTAAAACAAATTTTTTTAAAACAAAATTTTATTTTACAAGTTAAAAAAAAATCTGTTTTTGTTTTTAAAACAGAATTTTGTAAAAACATAATTTTTTTAAACAGGAATTTATTTTACAAGTTAAAAAAACTTCTATTTTTAAAAATGGCAAAACTAATGATTTGGCCACCGAAGTTAGCACGTTTTATTGAATACCCGATTGAACTTTTAATTTGTCAAATTAACTTACTGAACTAAGTAAAATTTTTAAATTAGGTCATTCTGTCAAATTTGGTTAACGGTTGTCAAATTGTTTCATACTTGGAAGAAAAAAAAACAGGAAAAAAAAATAAAAAATGAAGAGGTCAATCAGCAACAATGACATGGAAATAAAAATAGAATTTTTTTAAAAAACAAATTTTTTTTAAAAAAATAGAATTATTTTAAATACAAACTTTGTTAAAAATATAGATTTTTTAAAAAAAATAGATTTTTTAAAAAAATAGATTTTTTTAAAAAATAGATTTTTTTAAAAAACACTTTTTTAAAAAAAAACATCTTTTTAAATAATAATTTTTTTTTTAAAAACAGAATTTGTTAAAAATAATTTTTTTAAAAAAACATAATTTTTTTAAAAACATAATTTCTTTAAAAATAAATTATTTTTTAAAACAGACTTTTTTTAAAAAAATAGAATTTTTTAAAAACATAATTTTAAAAAAATGGATTTTTTTAAAAATAAATTTTTAAAAAAATGGAACTTTTTTAAAAACATTTTTTTTAAAATAGCATTTTTTTAAAACAGAATTTTTAAAAATAAGGAACTTTTTAAAAAAATAGAATTCTATTTTTTTAAAAAATTTCTATTTTTATTTCCATGTCATTGTTGCTGATTGGCCACCTCATTTTTTATTTAGTTTTAACTTTTTTTTTGCTTCCACATATGAAAAAATTTGACAACCGTTAACCCAATTTGATAGAATGACCCAATTTAAAAATTTTACTTAGTTCGGTTAGTTAATTTGACAAATTAAAAGTTCAATCGAGTATTCAATAAAACGTATCAACTTCGGTGGTCAAATCATTTGTTTTGCCTTTTAAAAATTGTGTTTTTAAAAACAAAATCATTTTTTTTAAAACTTGTAAACTAAAATGCTGTTTTTAAAAAATTTTGTTTTTAAAAACAAAAACAGAATTTTTTTTAACTTGTAAAATAAAATTCTGTTTTAAAAGAAATTCTATTTTTAAAAATTTTATTTTTACAAAATTTTGTTTTTAAACACAAGAATAGAATTTTTTTTATGTGGCAAAAATGATTTTTTACAAGTTAATAATTTTTTTAATTGGAATGATTAATAATTAATTTTAAAGGGCTTAAATATGAATTAGTACCCTAAACTATAGGGCATATTCCACTTCGGTGATCCACCTTTCAATTTTGTCAATTAGGTTATTAAACTATCAATTTTTTTCAATTACAAAAATTGAACACGCCACGTCAGCAATTGCTGACGTGGCTAATTTAAGTGGGGCATAATCAGCTGATGTGTATAAAAAAATAATTTTTTATATTGAGATTAAATATTATTAATATATTAAAGGGTAAAATGGTCACACATTTTTCTTAAATACATTACGATTAATTAAAAAATATCAAAAGCATCAAAATAATCCTCCTCCGTCTTCAATCTTCATAGTTGGCGACTCAGATCTGTTTTCTTCCCAAACACAGAAGATTGCAATGAATATATTCTTAAAAATAAAGGTGCATAATTTGCCTGCCATAAAAAAATCCCCTTGTTTACTCCTTCAGGTTGGGTCATCCGGAGCTGCTTTAAGTTCTCATGAAATTTACAGGGAAAGACGCAAAGATGAGGAGCTGATTCTGTAGTGCTTGATTCTTCATTTTTAGGGTCAACTTTCTCTTGTAAAGCTCTTGAAGTGACTGATTTATTCGTAAGAGGCAATTTTGGAGGGCTTTTTTGACGGGAGAGGTTTGGAGGATATGAGATTAGGGCTTTGGCCCAAAACGACGACGACGACGTTCCTCCTCTGAGTACCGATGAAATTGTACGTATTTATGACGACGACGTTCCTCATCTTTGCGTCTTTCCCTATAAATTTCCGTTGAATACAGTGGGTGGGGTATGAAAAAATCAGCGCCGACGGTTGGATTAAATGGAAGTGTGGGCCAAGAGGCGGACTCGCCGGTCTCTCGGACCTTTTGTTGTATCGGTCTTTTCGGTCGATGGACCAGATAACGTGGCCTCCTTCAATTTGAAGAAATTATTATTTGTTTAGAACGAATTTTAGGTGATAGATCTGGATTTGGGATTTTTGGTGATATATTTGGGATTTTATTTGGAACAGATGTATAGATCTGGGATTAGAAGAATCATAAATGGATTTAGGGTGATCTTTTAAGATCTTGACCATTTTGCCCATGCTGATAAAATGATTTGATTATGTAATGAATATTAAATTATTTATTTGCCACGTAAGCTTGTTAAGACTCCACTTAAATTAGCCACGTCAGCAATTGCTGACGTGGCGTGTTCAATTTGTATAATTGGAAAAAATTGATAGTTTAATAACCTAATTGACAAAATTGAAAGGTGAATCACCGAAGTGGAATATGCCCTATAGTTTAGGGTACTAATTCATATTTAAGCCATTTTAAAAATAAAAATAAAATAATGATTTTACAAGTTAATAATTAATTATTAATCATTAATTCAAAATATTTATTTTAATTTTATTATTTTATTTCAAAATTATTTAATTTATTTTTATTTTTAAAATTAATTATTTTATTTAAAATTAATTATTTTATTTTATTTAAAATTAATTATTTTTGCCAATTTTTAAGACTAAAAGATAATTTGCACCCCAAACTTGTGTTACAGCCTTAGCCGGTCTCTTTTGACCGGTTAAGTGAAGAAAGTGTGCATTTTGTTACGTATAATGAAGTTTGAGGTATACTTAGACACATTTTTAAGTTTGGGGTGCAAAAGTAAATAGAAAGTAAAGTTTGAGGTGCAAACTATCTGTTAGTCAATAATAATTAATATCACATTCTTTACCTTCAATTTTTTATGATTTTAGATAACGTTGTTCTTGTTCAGAGGTAGGCATAAATGTTTGAATATTAGGCTCAGGGGTAAGCAAAGATGTGTCAACATGATTTGATTGCTTTCTTTTAAAAAATGAATCAATAGTATGTGATTTTCACATGATTCTAAAATGGCAAAAAGCACTTTTACGCCACTGTGGTTGTAGTGTTTTAAGCAATTAGCCACTGTACTTTTAAAATATTCAATTAGCCAAATTCTTACCCAAATTGATTATTTTTTTTATTTATATTTTATGTTAATTATGTACTTACCTTTTTTACATCATTAAAATATATATTAGTATTAATTTTTAAAATAAAAATAATTATTAAAAGAAAGGAAAAGAGATAAGGAAAAAAATACAAATAAAGAAAATTTTATAATTATTTTAAAACATAAAAGTATTTTTATTTTTAAAATAAAACATACATATTATAAATATTATAATATTAATTTTTATTAATATTATACATATTATAAATATTTAGGTAAAGAAAAAGAAAGAAAATAAAACATAAAAATATTTCTATTTTTAAAAATTTTATAAGTATTTTAAAACATAAAAGTATTTTTATTTTTAAAATAAAACATACATATTATAAATATTATAATATTAATTTTTATTAATATTATAAATATTTAGGTAAAGAAAAAAAAAGAAAATAAAACATAAAAATATTTCTATTTTTAAAAATTTTATAAGTATTTTAAAACATAAAAGTATTTTTATTTTTATTTTTAAAATAAAACATACAAATTATAAATATTATAATATTAATTTTTATTAATATTATACATATTATAAATATTTAGGTAAAGAAAAAGAAAAAAATATAAAACATAAAAATATTTTTAAAGCCACAGTGGGCCAATTGCAATTTTTTTAAAGTGCAATGGCTTAATAGTATTAGGAATTTGGCTGAGTGGCTTGCCACGTAGGAAAATCTGTGACGCCCCAAAAATAGATCCATTTCATCCAACCTATTCTGAGTCGCCAAATACATGGTACAGAAATAACTACAACTTTATTATTACAACATATAAACTGTGAGTTTAAATATAGATATTGTCGTCTAGATAATATCCACACGCAAATAAATCCCCATCATAATTATTGATATATTATTTTACAAAAATGGTGAGGACTACTAAACAATCTCTCAAGAACCTTCATTCCATACTCCGACTCGTACTTGCTACATTCTCGCCTCCTGAGAAGAAAAATGGAACAAAAAGGAAAAGGGTGAGCTCAACTAGCCCGGTAAGAAATATTATGACTAAGATAATATACAACAAATTACCGTTATTCTTCAACAGGAAAAAAAATCTAATAGAATACAATAGACAACCAGTTTTAAATCAACAACTGCAGCAGAAACAACAATTCATTAGAAAGAGTTAAGTAGAGAATACAAATTACTATCTTCTATATATGAATTTAAAAGTTCATCGTCGATATTTTATCCCTGTAACATCAATCAATATATATCTGGAATCAAATATTCATCTTTGCACTACAGGCCAAAGATATTCATCAGTTGGTCATGTTCATTTAAACATCTGTTCATCTTTGCACTACGGGCCAAAGATATTAATCAGTCGGCCATGTTCATCTCAACACATGTTCATTTTTGCACTACGGGCCAAAGATATTCATCAAGAAATCATTCATCTTTGCACTACAGGCCAAAGATATTCAGTAATATAATCATTTAGGACTAAAGATGATGAAGAATATTTTAAAGAAAACGAATCTAGTGAAGCAAAAGAACAAATATTAAGGATTCGTACTTTACACCATCCAAGTTCAAAAATACTTCATAAGTAATCAGAGTGGAGTAAAATTCAAGAATGATCAAAACATGGATACAATCAAATCTAGTATCCATAATAGATATTTTGGACAAAAAGAAGAAATTTCATTTTTCGGTGAATAGTGCTGTATTCGTGAATAGTGTCGTATACGTGAATAGTAACTCAGACACCAAAATATAGAAATTTCACAAAAAACATCATCATGCTTCGTGAATAGTACTCGTGAATAGTAACTCATAAATAGTAACCCCGACATGAGAAAGTTCCAAATTTGATAAAAAGTTCCAACCAATATTTCAGCATAATGATATTGAAGAAATAATATCATTTGAGAAGAAAATAACATCCCTTACCTCGAAAGACAGTACTTCTAGTTGAAACACCGGATATAGGCTATGACTTGAACTTACTCCGTATAGCAATACTCAAAGTATACTCAATATACTCACAAGAATACGCTCGATAATATAGAGAGAAAAAACTTCAGTTTCTGGTGTGATTTTCAATTCTAACCTAAGCACTCTATTTATAGAAAATTGCTTATAACACCAAAATAGAAAATTTAATATAATAATAATATATATTTTCCAAAATCTCATATGCACACTTGCCAATTCAGTTCCTAATCACATGTTAAATGAGTTTCAAAAAAGAAAAAAAACGTTTTTGTAATTAAAAATATTTTAAACTTCCAAAAATCAATTATTTCGGAACTTCATAACTTCAATAATTCACAATAAATAGCCCTTTTGTCAGAAAATTCGAATCTCGCAAGTTTTTATAGGAAATTCAATTCTCTACAACTATGCAGAAGAAAGTTTTTCCAAATTCCAAACAAAAATTAACCGAAATCCACAAACAGGCTATTTTACAGGCTATAATCAAATTTCAGTCAAGAAATGGGGTCCACCGACACATAAAATATGCTTTAAATATTTTTGGTAACAAAAATACTCCTCTTCCACATATATTCCTATATCCCACATTCATCGTAAAAATATCATCATTACTATATTATTAAAATATAATAATATATTTAAATGAATTATTTTATCAGAAAAAGATAAAATATTAATTTTCAACAATTGTCACATTAAAAATTTTCTCCATCTATATCCACATAAAATCAATATTTTCCTCATCATATAAATCAATAGTTAATTATTCACAAATAATATTACAGAATCACAGTACTGGCAACCAGGCCGTTCCCAGGAAAGAGGGGGCTTTCCAATAAGAATTTCTCCTTACTGGCGCGCAATTAGGTGACCAAACCTATTCTTAGACAGAACTTTCTAGACATTGCCAATAATGTTATCTAATAATATTATTCAGATAATATGAATTATTGCTTCGATAATGGAAAATACTGTGTAATAACATTTTATTGTAACAACAGTAATATAAAATATCAATGCAGCAATTATTGAATTACTAAAATAAAATACTGAACAGTAATTACTGTAACCATTATTGAGTAGTGCCTTCTTACGTAAGAATCAATAATTGGTGCAATACCGTGTGCTACTGTTCAACAACGCGTATTAGTGTGTTTTAACCTTCAGGTATTCCAACAGTATTAACGGTAACAACTACGCTGTTATTTATAAATAACTTATATTTGTCCTTTTCTTCATCCAATCGCTTTTCGTTATGAGGCCCACAAAAGACTGCGCCGTCGTACGAATATTCCCCGACAGTACGAATATTCCACGACCAAACGAATATTCCACGACAATAATGAATATTTTATAACCACTTGCTTATTTTGAAATATTTGCGTATTTTACCCATAACTATCCACATTAATCAAATCAACCCTTACTAATTCAAAATAATAAATAGAGAAAATTAAATTTCATTAATAATAAGTTGCGGTCTTACAACCTCCCCTCCTTATAAAATTTCGTCCTCGAAATTGACTTACGTACTTGGTGTTTCGAAAAGATGAGAATACCTCACTTTCATTTCCGTTTCCAACTCCCAGATCATTTCCTCAATAGCATGGTTTCTCCACAAAACTTTAACTTGTGGTATGACCTTCGTGCATAGGACATGCTCCTTCCTATCCAAAATCTTGATAGACACCTCTTCATACGTTAAGTCTTCGGCTATCTCGTCCGGTTCTAACTCAATGACGTGGTTCGGGTCGTCCACATATTTACGTAACATCAATACGTGAAAAACGTTATGAACACGCGTCATACTTGGCGGTAAAACGAGTCTATAGGCCACAGTTCCTATTCGATCGAGAATTTCAAATGGATTAATAAATCGAAGGTTTGAGCTTTCCACACCTCACCGATTCTCGCTTTTGAAATAACAACTTCTTGTACCTCCTTCTTCATATTCATCAGCTACGGTGTGTAGCTTGAACATTTTTAACTCTATCAATTAAAGTCGATTCTAATCGTATATTCGTTATCTTCACGCAGGTTCGTATATTCACACTTGTAAACGCTTACGATCTTCCGCTCAACGCGTCAGCTACCACGTTCTCTTTTCCAAGATGGTATAGTCAGAACATGTGCCGAAATGATTCTCTTCTTGAGTTCTTCGAAGCTCTTCCCACATTCCTTGCTCCATTCGAACTTTGTATCTCTACGAGTCAGCTGCGTTAATGGAATAGCGATTCGAGAATATCCTTCAACGAATCTCCGATAATAACCAACTAAGCCTAGAAAGCTACATATTTCTATTACTGATTTAGGTTGCTCTTAACTGTGACTCACATCCCAATCCTGGATAACACGTCACAATGACACCTATCAGTTTACTATCGCACGAATATGGCGTCCCCTAAGGAGAGTCTGACTTCGGTGCATTTCATAAAGGAAATCACCAAATAAAGGCTCAGGTACCAAATTCTACAGTTGAATTTTTAACTCCTAAAGTTCAATAGGGGCCATTCGATATGAGATTTTAAAAATGAGTTTTGTACCGGGTTCAAAATCGATACAAAATTTAATATCAGGCTTTGGGAGTAAGCCAAGAAATTCTTCAGAAAATACGTCAGGAAAAATCAATAACAACAGGAACATTATTCAAATCTGATGTGTCTTTATTCAAATCCATAACATGGACTAAGAAAACTTGACATCCGTAATAAACGAATGACCTCATGGCTTAATATGAAAATGTTTGACTACAATGGTTTGATTGCTTGAATTCGAATAACAGGTTGCTTAGGAATATAAAAACTAACAACCTTACAAAAACAATCAATTTTGGTATGATGAGTAGTTAATCAATCAATTCCCAAAATCACATCAAAAGCAAGTATTTTTAAAGAAATAAGGTTAACAGGTAATGTGATAGTGTCAACCTGAATCAAGCAAGATTTCTAAACAACAGATGTAATGAAAGTTTCTCCTAACGGAGTATCCATAAATATGTCAAAGTCTAATTTCTCCGTAGTCAAGTTCAAACGTTGAGCGCAAGCAAGAGAGATAAAAGAATGGGTAGAACCGGTACCTAGTAAGATATAAACTTCGCAAGAATTTATAATTAACTAACCCGTGCTAACTTCGTTCGGGTTCCTCGCATTCTGACCGGTCACGACAAACGCTCTTCTAGGAATCGTTGACTTTGACATTTTTGGGACATCCTTTTGAGTCACCATCTCCGTTGGACTGGGTTTCGCTACCGTACAATCTCGAGCGACATGCCCTTCTTTTCCACAATTATAGCATACCTTAAACTGTTGTGGACAGTTTGGGCTGATATGTCCCTCTATCCCGCATTTGTAACATACAACCGGTGGTCTTTCTCCTCCCTTGGAACCAGTTGCTACTGACGCTGACGTCTTCACATGGTCGTTGTTGAATCTCCTCTTTTTAAAATCTCCTCCCTACTCGCTTCTTCTATTTTCATGGCCACGATTACCACCAGAGTGGTTACTGCCTTTGTCCGTATTCTTCTTTCTCCGCTGGTTATCGTTATTCTGATGACTGCTATCTTCGGTATGATCTTGGTTATGGTCCCTCGATTGAACGTACTCGTTATCTCGCTCTAACAACTGAGCCCTGTTGACAACATCTGAATAGATAAAAAATTTATGAGAAATGAGATACTGACGTATGCCGGGTTTCAAACCTCTCAGAAACATCCGCGTCATATGTTCTTCATTCTCCACCAAATGAGGTGCAAACCTGGATAACTCTGCGAACTTCGCCTCATATTGGGACACCGTCATGTTATTTTGTTCCAGTTTAATAAACTCTACCTCCTTCATATGGCGAATACTTTCAGGAAAGTACTTGTCATTGAACTGTTTCTGAAATGTCTCCCATGACATGCTGAGTGCGGCTGGATGTGTACGCTTCACAGACTCCCACCAGTAGTCTGCCTCGCCACGGAACATAAAGGTGGCGAATGAAACCTTCTGTTCCTCCGTGCATCCCAAGACATCGAATATCTTGGTAATTTGTTTGACCCACATCTCTGCCTTAATCGGATCCGACTTTCCCCAGAATTCTGGCGGTCCCAACTCTTTGAACTGCTTGACTGTGACCACCCGTGAATTGCTATCATTTCCTCCTGTATTTTGAACACAAGTCTCCCTCGTCTGATTTTGCATGAACTGCAAATAATTTCTAAACATCCCCTCATTCATCATCTGCTCAATGGTGTTGTTCACAGGAGGAACATTGCCAGCCTGTTGCACGTTCTCCTCGTTGGTGAATACAGTCGTCTCCACGGTCTCATTTACTCCACTGTTAATATTCTAAGTAAACATTCTCAAATACTGTCATAAAATAAGGGTTAATTAAAGAAATCAATATATCACATAATATCCATATATACTGACCAACTAACAAATAAGCTTAGGTAGGACACACTAGTGAAAGATTTACTCATCTCTCCCCTCCTAGTTCTATTCCCTGATCTCCGCCAGAGATCATATCCCTAAGCTCTGATACCAACTGTGACGCCCCAAAAATAGGTCCATTCAATCTAACACATTCTGAGTCGCTAAATACATGGTACAGAAATAACTACAACTTTATTATTACAACATATAAACTGTGAGTTTAAATACAGATATTGTCGTCTAGACAATATTCACACGCAAATAAATCCCCATCATAATTATTGATACATTATTTTACAAAAATGGCGAGGACTACTAAACAACTCTCTCTAGAACCTTCATTCCATACCTCGACTAGTACTCGCTACATTCTCGCCTCTTGAGAAGAAAAATGGAACAAAAATGAAAAGGGTGAGCTCAACTAGCCCAGTAAAGAATATTATGACTAAGATAATATAAAACAAATTATCGTTAGTCTTCAACAGGGAAAAATCTAATAGAATACAATAGACAACCAGTTTTAAATCAACAACTGCAGCGGAAACAACAATTCATTAGAAGAGTTAAGTAGAGAATGCAAACTACTATCTTCTATATATGAATTTAAAAGTTCATCATCGATATTTTATCCCTGTAACATCAATCAATATATAACTGGAATCAAATATTCATCTTTGCACTACAGGCCAAAGATATTCATCAGTTGGTCATGTTCATCTAAACACCTGTTCATCTTTGCACTACGGGCCAAAGATATTAATCAGTCGGTCATGTTCATCTCAACACCTGTTCATCTTTGCACTACGGGCCAAAGATATTCATCAAAAAATCATTCATCTTTGCACTACATGCCAAAGATATTCAGTAATTTCATCATTTAGGACTGAAAATGATGAAAAATATTTTAAAGAAAACGAATTCAGTGAAGCAAAAAAACAAATATTAAGGATTCGTACTTTAAATAATTCTCATTCAAAAATACTTCATAAATAACCAGAGTGGGGTAAAATTCAAGAATGATCAAAATATGGATACAATCAAAGCTAGTATCCACAATAGATATTTTGGACAAAAAAAAAATTTCATTTTTCGATGAATAGTACCGTATTAGTGAATAGTGTCGTATACATGAATAGTAACTCCGACACCAAAATATAATAATTTCATCATAAAGTTTAATAAGAGTCATTCGATATAAGATTTTAGAAATGAGTTTTGTACCGGGTTCAAAGTCGATACAAAATTTAATATCAGGCTTTGGGAGTAAGCCAATAAATTCTTCAGGAAATACGTCAGGAAAAATCAATAACAACAGGAACATTATTCAAATCTGATGTGTCTTTATTCAAATCCATAACATGGACTAAGAAAACTTGACATCCGTAATAAACGAATGACCTCATGGCTTGATATGAAAATGTTTGACTACAATGGTTTGATTGCTTGAATTCGAATAACAGGTTGCTTAGGAATATGAAAACTAACAACCTTACAAAAGTAATCAATTTTGGCATGATGAGTAGTAAATCAATCAATTTCCAAAATCACATCAAAATCAAGTATTTTTAAAGAAATAAGGTTAACAGGTAATGTGATAGTGCCAACCTGAATCAAGCAAGATTTTTAAACAACGGATGTAATGAAAGTTTCTCCTAACGGAGTCTCCATAAATATGTTAAAGTCTAATTTCTTCGTAGTCAAGTTCAAATGTTGAGCGCAAGCAAGAGAGATAAAAGAATGGGTAGAACCGGTACCTAGTAAGGTATAAACTTCGTAAGAATTTATAATTAACTAAACCGTGCTAACTTCGTTCGGGTTCCTCGCATTTTGACCGGTCACGACAAACGCTCTTCTAGGAACCGTTGACTTTGACTTTTCTGGGACATCTTTTTGAGTCACCATTCCCGCTGGACTGGGTTTCGATACCGTACAATCTCGAGCGATATGTCCTTTTTCACAATTATAGCATACCTTAAACTGTTGTGGACAGTTTGGACTGATATGTCCCTCTTTCTCGCATTTGTAACATACGACCGGCGGTCGTTCTCCTCCCTTAAAACCAGTTGCTGCTGGTGATGACGTCTTCGCAGTGTCATTTTTGAATCTCCTCTTTTTAAAATCTCCCCCCGACTCGCTTCTTCTATTTTTATGGCCACGATTACCACCAGAATGGTTGTCGCTCTTGTCCGCACCGGTATGATCCTGGTTGCGGTCTCTTGGTTGAACGTACTCGTTATCTCGCTCTAATAATTGAGCCATGTTGACAACATCTGAATATAAAGAAAATTTATAAGAGATAAGATATTGCCGAATCTCAGGTTTTAAACCTCTCAGAAACATCTTCGTCATTCGTTCCTCATTCTCTACCAAATGAGGTGCAAACCCGGATAGCTCTGCGAACTTCGCCTCATATTGGGTTACCGTCATGTTGTTTTGTTCTAGTCTAATAAACTCTACCTCTTTCATATGGCGAATACTTTCAGGAAAGTATTTTTCGTTGAAAAGTTTCTGAAATGTCTCCCAAGACATGATGAGTGCAGCTGGATGGGTACGCTTCACAGACTCCCACTAGTAGTCTGCCTCGCCACGGAACATAAAGGTGGCGAATGGAATCTTCTGTTCCTTCGTGCATCCCAAGACATCGAATATCTTGATAATTTGTTTGACCCACGTCTCCGCCTTAATCGGATCCGGCTTTTCCCAGAATTCTGGTAGTCCCAACTCTTTGAATTGCTTAGCTGTGAACACCCGTGAATTGCTATCATTTCCTCCTGTATTTTGAACACGAGTCTCCCTCGTCTGATTTTGCATGAACTGCAAAAAACTTCTAAACATCCCCTCGTTCATCATCTGCTCAGTAGTGTTGTTCACAGGAGGAACATTGCCAGCCTGTTGCACGTTCTCCTCGTTGATGAGTACAGGCGTCTCCACGGTCTCATTTACTGCACTGTTAATATTCTCAGTCGACATTCTCAAATACTGTCATAAAACAAGGGTTAATTAAGGAAATCAATATATCACATAATATCCCTATATTATCCCTTACTATAATAATATCCCTTTACCTTTCAAATAAGAGTATTCCGACTAGTAGGGTGAGGATATACTCGAAGAAAAATTGCACTACTCTCAAAGTTTTCTTAAACTCTAAAGAAATACGCTCAAGATTATAGAAGAAGAATTCTCTATATAGTTTCTCTCTCTAGAGTTTCAGTGAATTCGTAAGAAATAAAAAAAGAATGAGTTTCTATTTATAGAAGAATGGAATGAATAGTAACCAACCCATGAACGGTTCAGATTGATTTACTTTAATCGGACAGTCCATATTTAAAGCAAAATCTTTTAAATAAAATATAATATATTCTATTTTATATAAAAAGATTTTTACTATATAAACATTATGCAGACACTATGCAAACACTATGCATAATAAAATATAATATATTCTATTTATAGAATAACTTTAATAAAGTATTCAATTTTATATAAAAAAAATTTACCATGCAAAATACTATGCACAATATAATATAATATATTCTATTTATAGAATAACTTTATAAAAGTATTCTGTTTTATATAAAAAACTTTTCTGTTATATTTCCAACCAGCGGTCTGAAAAATTAGTACATCTCTTCATGGAATAATATTGTACCCAAAAATAATTTGGACAAAAAAGAAATATATTTTGTTCGAGTGAATAGTATCCCGTGAATAGTAACTCGTGAATAGTAACTCGTGAATAGTACTCCGACACAAAAAGTGTCCCAAATATGCGAGTGAATAATACTAGAGTGAATAGTAACCGAGTATTTTATGACAACTTGTCTACTTAAAAAAAATTCACATATCACCCTTAACTTTAACCTTTTATCAATTTAACCATTTACTAAAATAGAAAAATTGAATACTTTTATTTCGTAAAATTCGGGGTCTCACACTAAAAAATATCCTTGACCTGTAGTGCAGGGATGATTTGATGATGTGGATTATCTAATAAGTTGAGTCTCAGCGATAAAAATGATAAAAAAACCTTTTAAATCATAGAAGATAGTAGATTTTATTCCCTACTTGACTCTTCTAATGAATTGTTTGTTCCGGTGCAGTTAAACTTGATAGTTATTATATTTTATCAGTTTAACACTGTTGAAGGCTAACGATAAATTATTCTGCATTATCTTAGTCATAATATTTCTTACTGGGGTAGTTGAGCTCACCCTTTCTTTCACTGTTCACTTCAGGAAATGAGAACGTAGCTGGGACTAGTCGGGGAACGGAGTGATGGTCCTAGATGGTGCATTAATAGTCCTCACTATTCTGTGAAATAGTGTGATAATAATTGTAATGAGGACTCCTTTTGAGTTTGTATAATCTCTAGTAGACAATATTTGTATTCAAACTCACAGTTTATGTTTTGTCGTATTGTACACGACAGTTGTATTATTAAGTTGTATTTGAATTCTGTACCATGTATCTGGCAACTCAAGATGGGTGATATATACCTATTTTGGGGGCGTCACACACATTAATATTTTGATTTTATAATCTCCTAAATCACTACAAATCTAAACTGTTCTGATAATGTTAACTGTTGTAATATTATCATTAGTAATTTAATTATTGTCTCTTAAAATCATTACTTTTTTAATCCCAAATTAATATTTTTAATTTATAATCCCATAAATCACTACAAATCTAAACTGATTTGGTAATTTCAACTATTCTGATAGTATCCTTTCTAATTTAATTATTATATCCTAAAATCACTACTTTATGATATTATCATTATTGAACTATTAACATTACTCTTCGTTATTTAACCTAATTTTCTCCCTATAAATGCATACCAACTATTTCGCAACAACTCACCCTACAAATAATTATCTCCTTATCTTATACTTTAACTATCCCATTATTTAGATGACGACTAGATATGATTTAAGACGTGAAAGATTAAAGTCAAGATAACTCGACTCCGGAATATGCCAAGGTTCAACAAAACAGACTACATAAACATCATCGAGAGGGTATTGTTGGATGTAAAAGTACACACACACACACGCGCGCAACTCCAAATTACATCTTAAAATTACAACATCTTAAATTACAACATCTTACTATATGCATATTATACTTTTATAAGACGAAAAAATACAAACGAGTATCAAAATGTCACTTTTTACTAAATTTCAAACAACAGTCAATGAACAAAAAGTTTTTATAATCACCAATTTTGTTGTCAGTCAGAATAGTAGTTATTTCAGAGCTACTCAACATCCATACAAGATTAATTTTCTGTATTCCACCTCACTGCGAGAGTTAGATGAGGCTCCCATTCATACATATGGATTTCAATTTACTCCATACGATCAAATACTATCAACATCGGTTGATGATTCATACTTAGTTGGTATGTTTAACAATAATTACTCTAAGTTTTTACATACTGAGTTTTTTATTTACCTATATAATTCTGTTGCTAGAGGTTATTGGATAACTAACTGCGATATGGAGTTTAGAAGTCAGCACAAACAATGGCAAACAGAGCAATAGAGTTAATATTGAATTAACTGATAATAGATAACTTTTTAAACTGTATTAACACTACTTTTATTAATAACTATGATCATTTAAATTAATCTTACATTGTATTTTTCTTACAATCATAATGTATTTATCTTATATTTTGTTGCTCATTTTTTATTTAACAATCTAGGAGTCAACATGTGTGGTACTTGCTACTATTCTGTATGTATAGAAACAAAATACAATTGGTTCTACAATTCCTGCAAAAAATGCCGCAAAAAAGTAAAACCTGACAGCGAAAATTATTGGTGTGATAAATGTTATGACTATGTTAATTCCGTTACACCAAGGTATTGTGATACAGTATTTTGTTATATGTTATATCTACCTTATGTTCATGCTTTGTGCACTCTATTAATACTCCATCCATTCATAAAAGATTGTTGTTTTAGAAGAAAAAATTTGTTCAAAAAAATTTGTCGTTTACAACTTTCAAGGAGAATAAATTATTTACTTTCCTATATTACCCCTACCTTCTCTTATTGTCCCAAGAAATTCTCTTCCCTGAATTAATTATTTTCAACTTCCGACAAAGGGTAGTGATTAAATTTCAAACAAATTTTACTTGATAAATGATACTTTCTTAATCCACGTGCAAAAATCTTAAACGACAATCTTTTAGAAACGAAAGTAGTACTATCTAACTTCGTAAATGTAACTTTTAATTGTAGATTTAAAATTTAGGTTAAAGTAAATGTCATGGAGTTTAGAGATAGGATAGGATAAAAATACAAACCTTCCATAGGATAAAAATACAAACCTTCCATAGGATAGGATGGGCTAACTATATTACCTGCTGAAGGGAAAAAAAAGCAATGTATGCACAGCTTTACATATTTGGTTCTCATGAAGATTTGCAAAGACAACTGAATCAGAATTCATAATTATGAGTCCATTGACAAACATGCTTGATCGTGACAGTGAGTTAGTTAACAAGTGCGAGATCGTTTGTTGCAAACATAATACATTCATGTGAACCTTCGGTTAACATATGTACATTTGACATTATTATTTCAGAATATTCAACACTATCAAATACTATTAAAAACACAAATATATTAATACTGCCACAACCAAAGTCATTTGATATTAAAAAAAGAACAGAAAAAAACTACTAAAGCAAGTCATTAAATGTACAAATATACAATATTAATTATTATACATTTCTACTTAATATATTATCTCTATCCAAAGCATAATACATGCATCACAAACAAAATACATGCATAGAAATTAGAAAAGGAATTGGCAAAAAAAAGGGCCAAAAACAAAAACCACACAAACTGATACTTGCTGGTGGAATTAAAAAAAAACAGTAAACAACAACCACATGATACTATACATTAAACAGAATGCATGCATGGCAATTAGAAAGGAACTGGTAAAAAAATGCTAAAAAACAACCACCACACAATCTGATACATATTGGTGAAGATAAACAAAAAGAAAGAAAGAAAAAGTATACAGCAAGTCAACCACCACATGAGACTCGATGGCAGACTCGCTGGCAGAAAAAGAAACATAATTTACCTGTGATTTGCGCCGATGTAGATGTCGCGGGTTCTTGCTAGTTACAAATGCTTCTCGCCAAAGTTGCCATCTTATATACTCCTCTCTCTCTCTCAACTTTAGGTTTACCAAATTGGGAATTTGGTTGCGACTTTAGCCTTCTTTTCTTTTTTCTTTTTTAGAAAAAAAATATCAAATTGTTGTTTGAGTCGACTTGTGTAGTTAGTAACCGACTGGTACAAAGTCGATCGACTTAAGCCCAAGTCGTCCTTGTCATCCCCAAGTCGCCAATTAGGCGATGAACTGCCGAGCTGAGTGCACGACTTGGAAGCCTGCTAGTAAAGTGTCGTTACGACTTGCTTGCACTATCCAGAATGACTCAACAACTAAGCGTAGTCTAGGCTACGACTTGATAACCATGATTATTTATAACGTCAAAAGTTCAATAACGGTAGACACCAATGAACCATCTAGTAACTTTTTTCGGTTCGATGACCGGTCCGGGTCCTTCTAGCGTCTTATAACTTAGTTATCAGCCTAAACTAAAAGCAATGCAGCACTTGATTTTGCATAATGATGTGTATGATTTATCGTCACATTGAGCCTATCCATGAATTCAGATTATGAGGAAAAATAAAAAAAAGTAAAAACAAAAGCAACTATGACTCCGTTTGCTTCAAGGAAAACCTTTTCTGGAAAATATTTTCAAAAGAAATTATTTTCCATGAAAATGATCCAATTTTCATGTATTTTCCATCGTTTGTGAAGCATGTGAAAGTAGCAAATTTGTTCACTTTCCTCTCTTCCCCAAGTTCAGGTTATATCCCTATCTTCCCTGTTATTGTTATAATCAAACCCATATCTTCAACCATGGAGAAATTGTATCCCACAATCAAAAGAAAATATAAAGGAATAAAATCAAAGAAGTCCAACAACAATATGAGATGTTTACTATCCCCATCTTCCCTGTCATTGTTATAATCACACCCATATCTTTACCCATGGAGAAATTGTATCCCGCAATTTAAAGAAAATATAAAGGAATCAAAATCAAATAAGTCCAACAACAATATGAGATGATTACTTACAAGTATAGTATCCACACACACACACACACACACATATATATATATAATGGATCAGGTCCGGGAGTCCGGACCTGATAAAAAACGGACCTTTTTTTTAAAACAACAAAAAAAATATTTAATATTTTATGGAACTGAAATTTTTCCATAATACAATGTTTTGGTCGTGTTTTGAATACCTATACCAAAAAGTGGTGGTACAGTCTGCACAGACTGTACATACATGTTTTGTTATACGTACCCAAATCACACCCAAAACACTGTATTATGAAAAAAATTCAATTCCATAATTATTTATTTATTTTTTTTAGTTGTTTTAAAAAAAAAGCAAAAAAAAAAAGTCCGGACATTAGCTCCGTCCGGACGTCCGGACTGGATCTTGCCCCTATATATATATAGAGAGAGAGAGAGAGATAGATAGATATGCAATCTTCTTGTCTCTTTCCCCAAATTTTATGCTACAAGATCTATTTAGAAAAGAAAATTATTTTTATGATAATTCCCTAAATAATGTAAATTTGATGAAGAAATATTGCTATAGGATGAGAGAGAAGAGGGAGACGGAGAGAAGGAAAATGACTTACCGACTTGAAATTGGCAAGTTGTTTTCTTGATTTAAGGGATGTTTTTCCATTGAATACCGAAAAATATCGGAAAAATCTTTTTCGGAAAATCTTTTCCTTAAAACAAATGGATCCCTAGCATAAATAATAAACCTAGCAAGTGTTCTTCAACTTAAAAGTTAAGAGAGAATGAACAGTAGACAACCATTAGTTGAACGTCAAAAACTATATAATAGAATAACTTTAAACGGGAAAAAAATATTAAATTCATAGGTCAAGAATGAATAGTAGACAACCATTAGTTGAATGTAAACGAACAATAGTATAAAGAAAAACAAAGGATAAATGAAATTTCAGAACAAATTTCAAAGACACAACAAAGTAGTTTTCTCATTTGCCATTCGTTGTAGGACAGAGTGGAAAAAATGGAGAAGAGTACATATGTCCGCAAAGAATCGTGAAAGGTTTCATATAAAAATTCAAATCGAACATATTTGAGAATAAATACATGAGATACTAAATACATGTAAGAGGGGTAAATACGGAAAAAGAAAGAAAAGAATACTTGATAACTTGAACTGAAGAAAGGCTAATTTCTAAGAGTGGAATATGCAAAAATGAAAACAAGTTGCATACAACAAATAGAGTATGTGAATCATCTAGTCATACAACTAGAAAAACAAAAAGATATGCTGAAAAGTTCTTGATTGTAATACATATCAATTTTAAAAAGTAAATAAATAAAGATGGACCATATGTCAGTGAAGTACAAATGGAAAGTAAATGAAATAAAAAAAATTGGAGAGATAAAAAGTAACTTTAGAGAGAAACTGAAAAATTTAGAGAGTGAAATTAGAAAATTTAGGGAGATAAGTATGAACTATTGTAAGAGAGAAAATTGAAAATTTCGAAAGATAGGAAGTAGATAAGTATAAACTTTTGTAAGAGAGAAAGTTGAAAATTTCGAAACATAGGAAATAAAAAGTTTTTGAGGGAGAGTTTAAAACTTTAAAAGGAGTGGAAAATTTAGAACTGAAATTAAAAGGCTTGGAGAGGTAAAAAGTAAAAACCTTTGAGAGAGAGTTAAAAATTTCGAGAATTGGGAAGTAAAAACTTTTGATGGAGAAAGTGAAGCTTTTGAAGAAGTGCAAAATTTAGAGACTTAAAAAAGGAAAAAATTCAGAGATAAAATGAATGAATTTGTTTTTGAAATAGAGTGAGCCCAAGTGCAAATTAGGGTTCACTTGTCCTAATTAAATTAAATGCACAAATTAAGGTTCACATTATGATTAAATGAAAAGACGGAACAACTGAAAATAAAAAAGCAAGACCTGAGAGAATCTTTCACGTGTCCCGAGATAGAAGACACGTGGAGACGACTCATTTTGGGAATTGATTGAGGGATTGGATTGGTGGTTAGAAAGGCAGGACGATTTGGGCATTAGTCTGATGACCAAGGGTAAATTTGGAATTTTCTCGAAGTCGTGTGCTAGGCACATGACCACTCTCCAGAAAACCCTATAAATACCCCTTCCACTTTATTGGGAAGGGGACCTCACTTTGGACTCTTAGACCTTTTGGAAGACTAAGAGACTTGGAGATTCTCTCTCAACCCGAAGCCCTCAAGAAGGCGCTCTGAATCCTTGCTACCCTAACAAGGTTCTCGGATTCTAGGAGTTATGTCACGTGTCGTTGGAGTAATCGCTCACTGTCAATTGGATAGACATCAACACTGTCAATTGGTCTTTTATCTTGGACTTGTTGAGTCTGCTTAAATTCCATCCCACTTTCATAAATTGGATTAAAGCTTGTATATCCACAACCATGTGTTCTATTAAGGTCAATGGGGCTCTTGCAGGTTACTTTAAAGGGGCAAGAGGTCTAAGGCAAGGGGATCCCGCTTGCAGTGGAAGCTTTATCAATGATTTTGAATAAGGATGCTATTTTGCCCAATTTTAAATTTCATTGGAGACACAGAACCATGTAAACTCAGTCATCTTTGATTTGCTGACGATCTATTAATCTTTTGTCATGGTAACCTGCCTTCTGTGTCCATTATTCATTCTTGTATTCAGTCATTCTCACTGTTTTATGGACTGATCCCAAATGCTCAAAGGAGTCAATGCTTCTTATCAAATGTTGATTGTTGATGAAGATGAGAAGGAAAGCATTTGTTCTATGTTGGGATTCCCTATGGGTCTGCTGCCTATCCGGTTTCTTGGGGTTCCTCTCATCTCCTCTAAGCTTTCTCACTCGGATGGCATGCCTCTATAATTCAGAGAATCACGGCAAGAGTTTCTTCCTGGACTGCTAGATTTCTCCCATACTCGGGACGGCTTCAATTGATCAAATCTGTCTTGTTTGCCATTCAATCTTTCTGGTCAGCCCACTTTATTCTACCCAAGTCAGTTATGAGATCAATCCAATCAACTCAGTGCAGATTTCTATGGAAAGGGACATCTCTTCTGAAATATGGAGCCAAAGTCACTTGGAAAGATTTATCCATGCCTTACTCTAAGGGTGGTCTTGCTATCAAGAGTTTAATCGACTGGAACTTGGCTCTCATTCTACACCACCTCCTTAAGGTTATATCTCCCTCTCCTTCCTCCTTGTGGGCTTCTTGGGTTCAAGGCACTGTTCTTAAGGAAAGGAATATCTGGAATATTGATATTCCCTCAGATTGTTCTTGGATTTGGCGTAAAATATTTCATTTAAGGCCTACTACACTGAACTTCATTATTTACCGTGTGGGCAATGGTAGCAGTTTCAGCTTGTGGTTTGATCCGTAGCTTAATGGTCGGGCCATTTCTCCTTCTGTGGCACTTATATCTAATTCTAGGCCTTCTTCCTCGGCTCGGGTATCTAGTATGATTTCTCATGATTCTTGGTCTCTGCCCGAGTAATCACCGTAATCACCATGATGTGATGCAGTTTCGAAGTCTATTTAATGATGTGCCTGTGCCGGCATCTGTTGAGGATATTATTCTATGAGATGGTATTGTAATCACTACTTTGAAGGCCAAATCTATTTGGGAATCCATTCGGCAAAGAGCTCCGCAGGTAAACTGAGCAAATCTGTTATGGCATAAACTCCATGTGCCCCGGTACTCCTTTACTTTATGGCTGGCTTTGCGTGGGAGATTGCCAACGAATGATGCTTTTTACTCCTACTCTAATTTCCATTCCTTGGTCTGTCCTTTATGTAATTTAACTGCTGAAACCTTCCCCCATCTTTTCTTCAACTGCCCCTACTCTAAAACTGTTATTTCATTTGTTTTGGCTGCTGGGAATTGGATTAATGTTCCACTTGTCTGGGATAATTTGGTTGATTATATCCTTCAGTTTAATGGGAGGTACATGATTTCTGAGATCTTGAAGTTGGCATTTGCTACTTCGGTGTACAAATTATGGGGTGCTAGGAACTCTATGCTGCATGACAAAATCAAATTCCCCCCTCTAGTGCTAGCAAAGGAAATTGTGCAGTTGGTTAAGGCTGGGCTTTCCTCTTCCCTGAAGTTCCACAAGGCGGCCCGGAAATGTAGTAGTTATCACAACTGGTTGTATTAGTTGTCTTGTATTGTCTGTGTGGTTCTCTTTTGTTATTCTCGGTCTGATGATTGGTTGTTATTTTTTTTAACTAGTCCTGCTGCTTCTGTTTTGTTCCTATGTGAATTCGGCTTTTGTTCAATCATCATGGGGTTTGTCCCATGACGATAGCTCAATAGTTCTGGGGTTTGCCCTTTTGCAATTGTAATTATGATTCTTTTATGCACAACTCAAAAAATTTAGTGAAAAAAAGAAGTTAAAAAACATTTGAAGAGAACGAAAAAAACTTTTGAAGCAGACAAAGTTAAAATCTTTTAGTTTAAGGGAGAGAAATTTGAAATTTAAAAATTTCAGAAAGAAACAAAGTATAATTTTTAAAGACAGAAAATTAAATAGTTTGAGAGTTGAGAAAATTAAATAGTTTGAGAGTTGAGAAGTAAAAACTTTTGAGGTAGAGTTAAATTTTTCTTAGGAAAAGTTAAAAAGTTTTGAGGGAGACAAAGTGAAAAACATTTTAAGGAAGAGAAAGTGGAAAACTTTCAAGGGAGAGAAATTGATAAATTTTAGTGACATAAATTCAAAACTTTAGAAAGATACAAAGTATAAATTTTGAGCGAGAAAATTATAAATTTTGAGAGTTGAGAAGTAAAAACTATTAAGGGAGAAAAAGTTAGGGAGAAAAAGTTAACAACTTTTGAGGGACAAAAATTAAAAACATTTTAAGGAGAATGAAATTTTTGAGGAAGAGAAAGTTCAAAACTTTTTAGGGAGTCAAAGTTAAACACTTGAGGGATAGAGAGAAAACACGTTTAAGAGAGAGGAAGTTAAAACCTTTTACAAGAGAGAGAATGGAAAACTTTTAAAGGAGAAAAAATGACAATTTTTGGGACTAAAATTTAAGAATTTCGGAATATCCAAAATATAACTTTTGAAAGAAAGTGCATTTAAATTTAGAGAGTAAAGTAAAAACATTTGAGCAAGAGAAAGTTAAAAACTTTTTAGAGAGAGAATACCAAGAACTCTTGAAGCAGAGAGCTAAAAATTTTGCAGGAGTGAAACTTGAAAACTTTTGAGGGAGAGAAAGTTGAACCCTTTTAAGAGAGTGAAAAACTTTTAAAGCAGTGAAATGAAAATTTTAGGGGCAGGAATTTTAATTTTTTTTGATGAAACAAAGTATAAATTTTGAATGAGAAAAATTTAAATTTAAATTTAAGTCAAGTAAAAACCTTACAGGGAGAGGGTGAAAAAATTTGAAAGTTAAGTAAAAACTTTTACGAAGTAAAAGTTCAAAACTTTTCAGGGCGAGGAAGATAAAATCATTTAAGGGAGGGGAAGTTAAGAAAAAGTTAAACAACTTTTTAGGGACAAAAATTGATAACTTTCAAAGGAGAGTGAATTTTTTAGGAAGTGAAAGGTCAAAACTTTTTATTGAGTGAAAAACTTTTGAGAGATAGAGAACACATTCGAGGCAGAGGAGAGGAAGTTAAAACCTTTTAAGGGAGAGAGAATGGAAAACCTTTAAAGGATAGAAATTGAAAATTTTTGGGACTGAAATTTAGAAAATTCGGAAGATACAAAATATAAATTTTGAAAGTGTTTAAAATTTTGAGAGTAAAGAAATAAAGACCTTTTGAGCGAGAGAAAGTTAAAAGCTTTTGAGGGAGAGAATGTCAAAAACTTTTCAAGCAGAGAAGGATAAAAATTTTGCGGGAGTGAAACTTAAAAACTTTTGAGGGAGAGAAAGTTAAAATCTTTTAAGAGAGTGGAAATCTTTTCATGCAGTGGAATTTAAAATTTAGGGGTAGGAATTTTAATTTTTCGGAAGATACAAAGTATAAATTTTGAAAGAGAAAAAATTATAAAGTAGAATTAAGAAGTAAAAACTTTTGAGGGAAAGTGAATTTTAGAGTTGAGAAATGAAAACTTTTAGGAAGTAAGTTTAAAACTTTTCAGGTCGAGAAAGATAAAAACATTTGAGGGAAAGGAAGTTAAGAAAAAGTTTGTGAGACACAACAGAATTCAATATAAGTCTGCAAAATGTAAATAAAGAAAACAAAAAATTGAGGGTCGCATTTCTTGTTCTTGAATCAAAAAAAGTAAAATGAATAACATAGTTGAACCAACTCTGAAGAGACTCTGTGGCCTGGCACTGCACAAATAGGATCCAGGCGTATATCATTTATCCCTGATCGGAATCTACGCAAAGATCCAGATAAGGAATAGCTATGCGCTACTGCACATCCTTTAGTCCTAGTGACATGGACCAAATCCCAATTTCAAAAGTCTGGGATCCCGATGACTTTAGTAATGGGAGAATGACAATCGATGATTGGGATCTACAGTGGTAGAACCTAGTGAACCGGACGTAGTACTTCTCAACCTTTTGTTTTCTTATGTAATTTGATATTTTGTTACCACCACTCGAACTCCAAAACGAAACTCAAGTCATTGCTCATTCCCATTCATGCTCTTGCTATAACAATTCCCTTGCCTAATAGACTTGTCTAAGAAAAGATGCATGAGCCCCTTTCTCTTATAGACGAGATTTTTATATTCTAAGATATGAGCAAATCTGACCGCAACGTTTCGGCGGACTCCTTATTCTGTGAAATTGATTCACTTTTGTTTGTCAGTGTAATGTCTCGTGTCATCCAGAAATGAACATTTTCCACCAAAAGATCAGTCTGATAATACCACTCACTGGTAAATAACGCAATACTTCCTCGTGAATCTTCGCTATTTGAAAATGGAACATCATAATAATGAATAGGAATGAGAAAGAACCAGTCTACTTATAATAATATAAAGTAGTAATCCGAATTCTTCAAGTTCATCAAGAGTGAGAGATCCGTTTAAGAACAATAGAATATGGATATACCATCGAATGGCGTGAGCCGCATGCGGGGAGACCCGCACGTATGATTTTTAGGGGGATCTGGTCGAAAGACCGATCGACGCCCACCCGACTAGAAGGACTGAGAAATTAATAGAGTACAAAACTTATCTTCAAGCTTTACCTTATTCTGATCGTTCAGAGGGCGATCGCGGGGTGACTGAATGAAGTCTTCCGTTTCAGCACCCAATCATTGACTAGTTATTGTAGGGTTAAAGGGCCTATCTATTGTATTGGTGGGGTTGGCAAGTGGCCAAATACAAAAACACCTGGCGAAGATGTGGCAAACAAATAAAGTAGCCCTATGTTCGGATCTGGCAATACCATACCATAGAGGACGAACAGAGGGAAGATAAAGAATCCCTGCCTGCCCTGTAGCTAATCGAAGGAGCGAAGAAAGCAACAGTTTGCTGGAAATCTAATGAATATTGCTTTTAATTCTAATAAAAGTAGTATGGCAAATCATTTGCCCACTCCAAGATCATTAAATCCCTCTTTCTTAGTGACTCGCTGCAAAAGTTGCGGTTGGAATGGATTAGTGGGTCAAAGCTGCCTCGCTTCGCATGTGCTCATAACCATTCTTGTTGTAACAGGATCATTAACACTCAACCTTCGTCACCCTCTCTCGCTCACTAAGTTGGTTAGCGTAAAGCACTGCGGAAAACAACAACGACTCGAGAATGATAGCATGTAGACTAGTCATTCAAACTTTGCAAACAAAACATTGTTGTCGTCTCCTCCTGAGACCATGAAAGCTCCTTCCTCCGTGAAATCGGGAAGCAACTCAGATGAGAGCTCGAGTCTAGCTCCTAATGTTGAGAGGGCAATCAGTAACACGTCTCAGTCATAGAGCAATTGGAATGCGAGGCAATCAGTCAAGCCAGAGATCCTTGGTAACAAGTAGTGCTAGGATGACTGCTTTGAAATCCAAAAGACTGATGACTGAGATCCAAGCTCGTATGGACAAGTGGAAAAAGTAAGATCAAACTCAATCCCAAGAGGAGCACCTCTGGACCCGAGAGGAGGAGGCCGATCTCTTGCACATATTCTCAATCAATATGTATTGAATGAAGGAATTGGTCCATTCCTGGCCAATATTTGGGTAAGCGCGTTCACGAATCAAGCCATTTCATATATGATGTTCCCGATCCCGATGACCCACATACAACGTCAATGAGCGCTGGAAGGAAGGGGACAATAGCACCGCTCACCTCACTTTGAACAAAATAAATTATCGCAATCAAAAGGAGACGACAATTTGTAGGGAAATCCACTCGATAGGAGGTATAGGATGGAACCAAATCCCCTTCGCGAGGGTCTCGTTCGCACGACTAAAAGAAAATGAGTCGCCACCTAATAAAATCACTCTCATAATTGCTTAGATAATCACAGTGGCTATCTAAAGTCAGAGAGGATCGAGAAACCATCGCCCAAAGGTGCTCATTGAGACGGTCACTGGTGGCTAAGAACTTTGTGATGTCCGCATTTTGCTTTTTTTATTAGTGTTCCGTGAGTATATCGAGATTTTCTAAGGTAGCCCTTTGTCGCGAGCTGGACTCGAACCAGCCCAAAGACTCCCTTCCCTATCCCTTCATTGTTTAGTTTGCGGGGCCCTATAAAGTCAGTTCCTTGGTCGCTTTGATTTCTTTTACTTTTGAAAGCGGCATTCTCTCTGGAATCTAGAATCAAATCGTTGATCATGAATTTCCTTTGCCCTTTATCTTCCCACCTTCCTGTTTATAAGCCACAACTCACTTCTATTGGAGAGGCTTACTTATCTTATAGTTTAGCGGCTTTATCCATCTTTGATTTCATTGCTTGTTTTGTCTGGTTCAATAATACTACTATCCCAGCGAGTTTTACGGACCCATTGGACCAGAAGCTTCCTAAGCTCAAGCATTTACTTTTCTAGTTAGAGACCAACGCCTTGGGGCGAACGTAGGATCCGCTCAAGGACCTAATGGTTAGGTAAATATTTAATGCGTTGATAGCACCCAATTTTTCCGAATCGGCGATTCCATCTATTATTTATCATTCATGAACGTTGATAAGATCCATCCATTTAGCAGCACCTTAGGATGGCATAGCCTAAAAGTTAAGGACTGAAAGTCATCGAAAACCAACAGATCCTCTTGATTAGTTGCCCCCGGGACATCGAACTTTATTTACTGCTTACGAATACAAGACTAACGAACGAACCCTGGGATAAAATAGTAAGGTTTGATAGAACCTAGTTCTAGGGTTGGATAAGTGTGGAAATCCTTAGGGTTGGATTGCTCGTGGACAAGGACAAATTCTATTTGAAATGGATGGTGTGAGTTTGTCAAATGCTCGACAAGCCACTCCCTTTGGCAGCATCCACTAATTCAGAAGTTAATTTGAAAGCCATATTTTGACCCGGACGTCTTGCGCGGGAAGGTGAACTTTGCAAAAGTGCTTATTTGGTTGGGAAAGAGAGGATTTCTGACTCCAAGCCTACCCAAAAACAAGTAATCTATCTTTTCCCCTTGTTCGGCAGTACCCTCGAGGCCGTAATTCCAATGCAAAACATGATTTCCCGTGTATGGTACAAATGTTAAAATTTTTGACACCAATCATTTATGAGTGAGTATTACACGCAGACCCCAGAGAAACATCATGGAAGGTTGAGAATAAGAAAGCCTTTTTGTAGCAGATCTCAAAAGATGGTTAATGGGCTATAGAGAAAATATCTTATCCGATTCCTCCAAGCCTATTGGAAAAATTTTAGGCTGTTCCAACACTTTGGATTAATGCAAAAACGGCTTTTTGTGCAAGGGAAGGCACGGTAATCCCCCTAAAGAAAAAGAAGAAAATTATGGAATTTAGAGTATAAACCTTCCTTTAAAAATGGATTAGATAGGCTTAGATAAGGGTTTCGAGAAAAGAAAAAAAAATCAATTCTTTATGGACTACTGAGCCCATATCCCTTCCAACCATCAGAATACGGGGGGAGATGGAAAAAGGGACAATGGGTTTTGCGTTTGCATATTAGCAAACTACCCTTTGGAAGTACGGAAATTAAAGCTTTTGGGGGTGAGTGAAAATTTTTGAGGAAGAGAAAGTTCAAAACTTTTTAGGGATAGAGAAAACACATTTGAAGGAGAGGAGGTTAAAACCTTTTAAGGGATATAGAATGGAAAACCTTTAAATGAGAGAAATTGAAATAAATTGGGGCTGAAATTTATAAATTTGGGAAGATACAAAATATAAATTTTGAAAGAGACCATTTGAGCGAGAGAAAGTTAAAAGCTTTTGAGGGAGTGAATGTCAAAAACTTTTGAAGTAGAGAAAGCTAAAACATTTAGGGCAGAGGGAGTTAAAACCCTTTTAAGGGGAGAGAGAATGGAAAACGTGTAATGAATAGAAATTGAAAAAATTTGGGACTTCAATTTAAAATTTTCGAAAGATAAAATTAAATTTTTTAAAAGAGTTAATAATTTTGAGAATAAAGAAGTACAAACTTCTTTTGAGAAAGTGAAAACCTATTAAGGGAGAGAGTGGAAAACTTTTAAAGCAGTGGAATTTAAAACTTTAGGGGTAAGAATTTAAATTTTTCGGAAGATACAAAGTATAAATTTTGAAAAAGAGAAAATTATAAAGTTGAATTAAGAAGTAAAAACTTTTGAGGGATAGAGTGAATTTGAGAGTTAAGAAATGAAAACTTTTAGGAGATAAAAGTTTAAAACTTTTCAGGGCGAGAAAGATAAAAACATTTGAGGGAAAAGAAGTTAAGAAAAAGTTAATAACTTTTGGGGGACGGAAATTAATATTTTTGAAAGTGAGTGAATTTTTTTGAGAAAGCGAAAGTTCAAAACTTTTTAGGGACAGAAAGAGAACACATTTGAGGGAGAGGAAGTTAAAACCTTGAAATGAGAGAAATAGAAAAACTTTGGGTTTGAAATTTAGAAATTTGGGAAGATACAAAATATAAAATTTAAAAAAGTGTGATGTAAGACCTTTTGAATGAGAGAAAGTTATAAGCATTTGAGGGAGTGAATGTCAAAAACTTTTAAAGTAGAGAAAGCTAAAACATTTGAGGCAAAGGAAGTTAAAACCCTTTAAGGGGAGAGAGAATGGAAAACTTGTAAGGAATAGAAATTGAAAAATTTTGGGACTTCAATTTAAAATTTTATAAAGATAAAATTAAAAATTTTAAAAGAGAGTTAATACTTTTGAGAATAAAGTACAAACTTCTTTTGAGAAAGTGAAAACCTATTAAGGGAGAGAAAGGTAAAACCTATTAAGGGAGAGAGTGGAAAACTTTTAAAGCAGTGGAATTTAAAACTTTAGGGGTAGGAATTTAAATTTTTCGGAAGATACAAGTATAAATTTTGAAAGAGAAAATTATAAAGCTGACTTGAGAAGTAAAAACTTTTGAGGGATAGAGTTAATTTGAGAGTTCAGAAATGAAAACTTTTAGGAGGTAAAAGTTTAAAACTTTTAAGGGCGAGAAAGATAAAAACATTTGAGGGAAAGGAAGTTAAGAAAAAGTTAATAACTTTTGAGGGACGGAAATTAAAACTTGTGAGATTGAGTGAAATTTTTTGAGGAAGAGAAAGTTAAAAACTTTTTAGGGATAGAAAGAGAAAACAGATTTGAGGGAGAGGAAGTTAAAACCTTTTAAGGGATATAGAATGGAAAACCTCGAAAGGAGAGAGATTGAAAAAATTTGGGTCTGAAATTCAGAAATATGGGTAGATACACTATAAAATTTGAAAGAGAGTGATGTAAAACCTTTTGAATGAGAGAGTCAAAAAATTTTGAGGGAGTGAATGTCAAAAACCTTTTGAAGTAGAGAAAGCTAAAACATTTGAGGCAGAGGAAGTTAAAATCATTTAAGGGGGAGAGAATGAAAATCTCGTAAGGATTAGAAATTGAATTTTTTTAGAACTTCAATTTAAAATTTTTAACAGATAAATTTACAAATTTTAAACTAGAGTTAATAATTTTGAGAATAAAGAAGTACAAACATTTGAACGAGGGAAAGTTTAAAACTTTTAAGGGAGAGAAAGTCAAAAACTTTAGAACGATGGTGAAATATTTTGAAGGAATGGAAGTTCAAAACTTTTGAGGGAAAACCTTTCAAGGGAGAGAGAGAGAGTGGAAAACTTTTAAAGGAGTGAAAATGAAAATTTTAGGGACTGAAATTAAGAAATTTTAGATGATACAAAGTATAAATTTTGGAGAGAAATATAAATTGAAGTTAAGTAAAAACTTTACAGAGTGAAAAAAAATTGAAAGTTAAGTAGTAAAAACTTTTAGGAAGTAAACGTTCAAATATTTTCAGGGCGAGGAAGATAAAAACATTTGAGGGGTAGGAAGTTAAGAAAAAGTTAACGACATTTTAGGGACAGAAATTGAAAGCTTTTGAGGAACAAAATTTGATAACTTTCAAATGAGTGAATTTTTTAGGAAGAGAAACGTCAAAAATTTTTACAGTGAAAAAACTTTTGAGACAGATAAAACACATTTGAGGGAGAGGAGAGGAAGTTAAAACCTTTTAAGGGAGATAAAATGGAAACCTTTAAAGGAGAGAAATTGGAAATTTTTGGGACTGAAAATTTCGGAAGATACAAAATATAAACTTTGAAAGTGTTTCCAATTTTGAGAGTAAAGAAGTAAAAGCCTTTCGAGAGAGAGAAAGTTAAAAGCTTTTGAGGGAGAGAATGTCAAAAACTTTTCAAGCAGAGAAATATAAAAATTTTGCAGGAGTGAAACTTAAAAACTTTTGAGGGAGAGAAAGTTAAAACCTTTTAAGAGAGAGTGGAAAACTTTTAAAGCAGTGGAATTTAAAACTTTAGAAGTAGGAATTTAAATTTTTCGGAAGATACAAAGTATAAATTTTGAAAAAGAAAAAATTATAAAGTTGAGTTGAGAAGTAAAAACTTTTGAGGGATAGAGTGAATTTGAGATTTCAGAAATGAAAACTTTTAGGAGGTAAAAGTTTAAAACTTTTCAGGGCGAGAAAGATAAAAACATTTGAGGGAAAGGAAGTTAAGAAAAAGTAAATAACTTTTGAGGGACGGAAATTAAAACTTTTGAGATTGAGTGAAAATTTTTGAGGAAGAGAAAGTTCAAAACTTTTTAGGGATAGAAAGAGAAAACAGATTTGAGGAAGAGGAAGAGAAAGAGGAAGTTAAAACCTTTTAAGGGATATAGAATGGAAAACCTTGAAAGGAGAGAAATTGAAAAAATTTGGGTCAGAAATTTAGAAATATGGGAAGATACACAATATAAAATTTGAAAGAGAGTGATGTAAAACCTTTTGAATGAGAGAGTTAAAAACTTTTGAGGGAGTGAATGTCAAAAACCTTTTGAAGTAGAGAAAGCTAAAACATTTGAGGCAGAGGAAGTTAAAATCATTTAAGGGGGAGAATGAAAATCTCGTAAGGAATAGAAATTGAAATTTTTTGGGACATCAATTTAAAATTTTTGACAGATAAAATTACAAATTTTAAACAAGAGTTAATAATTTTGAGGATAAAGAAGTACACACATTTGAGCGAGGGAAAGTTTAAAACTTTTAAGGGAGAGAAAGTCAAAAACTTTAGAACGAGAGTGAAATATTTTGAGGGAATGGAAGTTCAACACTTTTGAGCGAAAACCTTTCAAGGGAGGGAGAGAGAGAGAGTGGAAAACTTTTAAAGGAGTGAAAATGAAAATTCTAGGGACTGAAATTAAGAAATTTTAGATGATACAAAGAATGAATTTTGGAGATAAATATAAATTGAAGTTAAGTAAAAACTTTACAGAAAGTGAATTTTTTTTTGAAAGTTTAGTAAAAACTTTTAGGAAGTAAAAGTTCAAATATTTTCAGGGCGACGAAGATAAAAACATTTGAGGGGTAGGAAGTTAAGAAAAAGTTAACGACATTTTAGGGACAGAAATTGAAAGCTTTTGAGGAACAAAAATTGATAACTTTCAAATGAGTGAATTTTTTAGGAAGAGAAACGTCAAAACTTTTTACAGAGTGAAAAAACTTTTGAGAGAGAGATAAAACACATTTGAGGGAGAGGAGAGGAAGTTAAAACCTTTTAAGGGAGATAGAATGGAAACCTTTAAAGGAGAGAAATTGGAAATTTTTGGGACTGAAAATTTCGGAAGATACAAAATATAAATTTTGAAAGTGTTTACAATTTTGATAGTAACGAAGTAAAGGCCTTTTGAGAGAGAGAGTTAAAAGCTTTTGAGAGAGAGAATGTCAAACTTTTCAAGCAGAGAAATATAAAAATTTTGCAGGAGTGAAACTGAAAAACTTTTGAGGGAGAGAAAGTTAAATTTTTGGGACTTCAATTTAAAATTTTCGAAAGATAAATTAATTTTTTTAAAAGAGAGTTAATAATTGTGAGAATAAAGAAGTACAAACTTTTGAGCGAGAGAAAGTTTAAAACTTTTAACGGAGAGAGTCAAAAACTTTAGAACGAGAGTGAAATATTTTGAGAATATTTAACCCGAGTAGAGTAGAGTATTTAACCCCATTAGAGGGAAAGGAAGCTAAAACCTTTTAAGAGATATAGAATGGAAAACCTTTAAAGGAGAGAATTGAAAAAAATTGGGACTAAAATTCAGAAATTTGGTAAGATACAAAATATAAATTTTGAAAGAGTGATGCAAGACCTTTTGAGCGAAAGAAAGTTAAAAGCATTTGACAATGTGAATGCAAAAGCTTTTGAAGTAGAGAAAGCTCAAACATTTGAGGCAGATGAAGTTAAAACCCTTTAAGGGGAGAGAGTATGGAAAAGTTTCAAGGAAGAATGATTGAAAAATTTTGGGAATAGAATTTAAAATTTCCGAACGATAAAAATTAAAAAAAATTAAAAGAGAGTTAATAATTTTGAGAATAAAGAAGTAAAAACTTTTGAGCGAGAGAAAGTTTAAAACTTTTAAGCGAGAGAAAGAAAAAACTTTAGAACAAGAGTGAAATTTTTTGAGGGAATGAAAGTTAAAAAAATTTGAAGGAGTGAGTTAAAACCTATTAAAGGAGAGAAAAACTTTTAAAGCTGAGTAATTTAAAATTTTCGACAAAGGATAAATTTTGAAAGAGAAAATTAAAAGTTTGAGTTTTCAAAGAAATTGTGAGGAAATTTAAAAACTTTGGAGGGAGAGAAAAACTTCTGTAGGCTGAAAGTTAAAAACTTTTAAAGGATAAAAAGTTAAAACCTTTTAAGGGAGAGAAAGTGAAACATTTAAAAGAAAGAATTTTAAAATTTTCGGAAATTGTTAAAAAGAGAATATTAAAAAGTTTAGGAGTTTTTAGAGAAATTTGAGGGCATGAAAGTTAAAAACTTTGGAGGCAGAGAAAGTTGAAAACTTTTGAGAGAGAGAGAGAAAGTGAATAATTTTGAGAGAGAAAGTTTCAAACTTTCTAGAACTTTCAAAGGAAAGAAATTTGATACTTTTTAAGGGAGCGGAAGTGAAAAACTTTTAAAGGAGAAAAACTTCAAAATTTCAAAAGATACCAAGTTTAAATTTTGAAAAAGAGAGTCAAAAGCAGGGAAAGTTAACAATTTTGAGGGAGTGAAAGTAAGAAACTCTGAGTGATATAAAGCTAAACCTTTTAAGGGAGAGAGTGTGGAAAACTTTTAAAGGAGTGAAATTTAAAATTTTAGGGACTGAAAATTAAAAATGTAGGAAGATCAACAGAGAAAATTATTAATTTGAGTTAAAAACTTTTGCGGTAGGGAGTGAAAACTTTTGAGTTAAGAAAGAAAAAATTTTAGGGAGAGAAGTTTAAAAATATTCAAGGGAGAAAATTTTCAAAAATTGGGGTAAAATTTTTTAAAGAGTTAAAAACATTTTAGGCAGAAGAAGTTAAACCCTTTTAGGGAGATAAATTGAAAAACTTTTTAGGGGAGAGAAAGTTGAAATTTAAAAATTTCATAAAAACAAATAATAAATTTTTAAAGAGAAAATTAAAAAGTTAAGTAAAAACTTTTGGGATAGAGTCAAAAACTTTTTAGGAAGTTAAAGTTAAAAGCTTTAAGAGGGAGAGAAAGTTAAAAACATTTTATGGAAGAGAGTGGAAAACTTTCAAGCGAAAGAGATTAATAAATTTTAGTGACTGAAAACATTTGAGAGAGAGGAAATAAGAAAAAGTTATCTTTTGAGGGATAGAAATTAAAAACTTTTGAAGGACAGCAATTAAAAACTTTTGAAGAGTGAAAATTTTTGAGGAAGAGAAAGTTCAAACTTTTTAGGGGGTGAAAGTTAAAAACTTTCGAGGGATTGAGAGATAAAACACATTTGAGGGAAAGGAAATTAAAACATTAAGATAGAATGGAAAACTTTTAAGGGAGAAAGTGAAAAAATTTCAGAGTTGAGAAATGAAAGCTTTTAGGAAGTAAAAGTTAAAAACTTTTCAGGGTGACAAAGATAAAAACATTTAAGGGAGAGGAAGTTAAAACCATTTAAAGGAGAGAGTGAACAACTTTTGAGGGAAAGAAATCGAAAACTTTAGGGACAGAAATTTAAAAAAATTCAGAACATACAAACTACAAATTTTGAAAGAGAGAAGATTAAAATGTTTGAGATAGTTGAGAAGTAGCAACTTTAGAGGTAGAGTTTACAACTTTTTAGGTAGTCCAAGTTAAAAACTTTTTAGGGGGAGACTTTAAAACATTTAAGGGATAGAAAGTTATAACCTTGTACGGGAGAGTCTGGAAAACTTTTAAGGGAGAGATTGAAAAATTTAGGGACAAAAATTCTATAATTTCGGAACATAAAAAGTACACATTTTGAAAGAGAGAATTATAAATTTTGCAAATTAAGAAGTAAAAACTTTAAGGGAGAAAAAGTTAAAAAAACTTTTGAGGGACATAACTTAAAAACTTTTGTAGGAGAGTGAAATGTTTGAGGGAGAGAATGTTCAAAACTTTTTAGGGAGTGAAAGTTTAAAGTTAAAAAACTTTTGAGGGAGAGTTAAAAACATTTGAGGCATAGGAAGTTAAAACCCTTTAAGGAAGAGAAATTGAAACTTTTTGGGACTGAAATTTAAATTTTCGAAAGATACAAAGTAAAAATTTTAAAAGAGAAAAAGTTAATAGTTTGGAGAATAAAGAAGAAAAAACTTTTGAGTGAGAGTAAAAAATTTAAGAATGAGAGAATGAATAATTGAGGGAATGAAAGCTAAAAACTTTTGAGGGAGAAAAAGTTAAAACCTTTTATTGGAGAGAGAAAAATTTTGAAAGTAGAATTTTAAAATTTTCGGAAGATCATAGTATAAATTTCGAAAGATATAAAATTAAAAGTTTCAAAGTTTTCAGAAAAATTGTGACACAGGAAAAGTAAAAACTTTGGAGGGAGACAGAGAAAATCTTTTGAGGGAGAGTGGAAATCTTTTGAAGGCAGAAAGTGGAAATTTAAATGAAGTGCAAGTTATAAACTTTTAAAGAAGAGAAAACTTTAGAACAAGAGTGAAATTTTTTGAGGGAATGAAAGTTCAAAACTTTTGAAGGAGAGTTAAAACCTATTAAAGGAGAAAAACTTTTAAAGCAGAATATTTTAAAATTTTCAACAAAGGATAAATTTTGAAAAAGAAAATTAAAAGTTTGAGATTTCAAAGAATTTGTGAGGAAATTTAAAAACTTTGGAGGGAGAGAAAAACTTTTGTAGGCTGAAAGTGAAAAATTTTGACGGCGTGAATGTTAAAAACTTTTAAAGGATAACAAGTTAAAACATTTTAAGGGAGAGAAAATGAAACATTTAAAAGAAAGAATTTTAAAATTTTCGGAAATTGTTAAAAAGAGAATATTAAAAAGTTGAGGAGTTTTTAAAGAAATTGTGAGGGCGTGAAAGTTAAAAACTTTGGAGGCGGAAAAAGTTGAAAACTTTTGAGGGAGAGAAAGTGAATAATTTTGAGAGAGAAAGTTTCAAACTTTCTAGAACTTTCAAAGGAAAGAAATTTGATACTTTTTAAGGGAGAGGAAGTGAAAAACTTTTAAAGGAGAAAAACTTCAAAATTTCAAAAGATACCAAGTTTAAATTTTGAAAAAGAGAAAGTCAAAAGCAGGGAAAGTTAACAATTTTGAGGGAGCGAAAATAAGAAACTCTGAGTGATATAAAGCTAAAACTTTTAAGGGAGAGAGTGTGGAAAACTTTTAAAGGAGTGAAATTTAAAATTTTAGGGACTGAAAATTAGAAATTTAGGAAGATCAAGTATAAATTTTGAAAGAGAAAATTATTAATTTGAGTTAAAAACTTTTGCGGTAGGGAGTGAAAACTTTTGAGTTAAGAAAGAAAAAATTTTAGGGAGAGAAGTTTAAAAATATTTAAGGGAGAAAAAGTTAAAAAACATTTAAGGGAGAGGAAGTTAAAACCATTTAAAGGAGAGAGTGAACAACTTTTGAGGGAAAGAAATCGAAAACTTTAGGGACAGAAATTTAAAAAAATTCAGAACATACAAACTACAAATTTTGAAAGAGAGAAGATTAAAATGTTCGAGATAGTTAAGAAGTAACAACTTTTGAGGTAGAGTTTACAACTTTTTAGGTAGTCGAAGTTAAAACTTTTTAGGGGGAGACTTTAAAACATTTAAGGGATAGAAAGTTATAACCTTGTACGGGAGAGAGTCTGGAAAACTTTTAAGGGAGAGATTGAAAATTTTAGGGACAAAAATTTTAAAATTTCGAAACATAAAAAGTACACATTTTGAAAGAGAGAATTATAAATTTTGCAAAGTTAAGAAGTAAAAACTTTAAGGGAGAAAAAGTTTAAAAACTTTTGAGGGACATAACTTAAAAACTTTTGTAGGAGAGTGTGAAAAGTTTGAGGGAGAGAAAGTTCAAAACTTTTTAGGGAGTGAAAGTTAAAAGTTAAAAAACATTTGAGGGAGAGAGTTAAAAACATTTGCCTCACATTTGAGGCAGAGGAAGTTAAAACCCTTTAAGGGAGAGAGAATGAAAAACCTTTAAGGAAGAGAAATTGAAACTTTTGGGACTGAAATTTAAATTTTTGAAAGATACAAAGTAAAAATTTTAAAATAGAGAAAGTTAATAGTTTTGAGAATAAAGTAAAAAATTTTGAGCGAGAGAGTAAAAAACTTTAGAAAGAGAGAATGAATAATTGAGGGAATGAAAGCTTAAAACTTTTGAGGGAGAAAAAGTTAAAAACCTTTTATGGGAGAGAGAGAAAAACTTTTAAAGGAGAGAATTTTAAAATTTTCGGAAGATCATAGTATAAATTTTGAAAGATATAAAATTAAAAGTTTCAGAGTTTCCAGAGAAATTGTGACAAGAAAAGTTAAAAACTTTGGAGGGAAACAGAGAATCTTTTTAGGGAAAGAGTGGAAATCTTTTGAAGGCAGAAAGTGGAAATTTTAATGAAGTGCAAGTTAAAAACTTTTAAAGGAGAGAAAGTTAAAACCTTTCAAGGGAGAGAAAGTTAAAACCTTTTAAGGGAGAGAAAGAGAGTATTTAATGGAGAGAGTTAAAAACTTATGAGGTAGAGAAAGTTAAACTTTTTACTTAGATAAATTGAAAAACTTTTTAAGGGACAGAAATTTGAAATTTAAAAATTTTGGAAGATACAAAGTATATATTATTGAAGAAAGACATTAAAAAGTTTGAGAGAGAAGAAGTAAAAACTTTTGAGCTGGAGAGTTAAAAAGTTTGTGAGTTAAAAACTTTCGAGAGATAGAGAGATAAAAGCATTTTAGGAGGAGGAAGTTAAAATCATTCAAGGGAGAGAGAATAGAAAACATTCAAGGAAAAGAAATTGAAAAAAAATTGGGACTGAAATTTAAAACTTCCCAAAGATACAAAGTTTATATTTTGAAAAAGTGTATAAAATTTTGAGAGTAACGAAATAAAACTTTTGAGCAAGAGAAAGTTTCAAACTTTGGAGGGAGAGAATGTCAAAACTTTCGAAGCGGAGAATGTTAAAAATTTTGAGGGAGTGAAAGAAAAACTTTAGAGTGATAGAAAGTTAAAACCTTTTAAGGGAGAAACTGTGGAAAACTTTTAAAAAAGTGAAATTGAGAATTTTAGGGACTGAAATTTAGAAGTTTCGGAAGATACAAAGTATAAATTTTGAAAGAGAGAAGATTATAAATTTGAGTTGCAAAGTAAAAACTTTTGAAAGACAGATTGAAAAAATTTGAGTGTTGAGAAATAAAAACTTTTGTGGGGAGAGAAGTTTAAAAATATTTAGGAAGTGAAAGTTTAAAAAAATTAGGAAGTAAAAGTTCAAAACTTTTGAGAGAGAGAAAAACATTCGAGGGAATGGAAGTTAAAACCTTTTAACAGAGAGAGTGGAAAACTTTTAAGGGAGACAAATCGAAAAATCTAGAGACGGAAATTTAAAATTTTCGAAACATACAAAGTACAAATTTTGAAAGAAAGAAAATTAAAAAGTTAGTAAGAAGTAAAAACTTTTGATGTAGAGTTAAGACCTTTTTAGGGAGTCAAAATTAAACTTTTGAGGGAGAGAGTTAAAAAACGTTTGAGGGGTAGAAAGTTAAAATCTTTTACGCGGGAGAGAGAGAGAGAGAAAAACACTTTCAAAGGAGATGGATTTTAAAATTTTAAAATTCCAGAACGTACAAAGTACAACTTTTTAGAGTTGAGAATTAAAAACTTTCGAGGGAGAAAAAGTTAACAACTTTGGACAAAAAATAAAATCTTTTTAAGGAGAGTGAAATTTTTAAGGAGATAATGTTAAAAACTTTTTAGGGAGTGTGAGTTAAAAACTTTTGAGGGAGAGAAAGATAAAAACATTTGAGGCAAACGAAGTTAAAACCTTTTAAGGGAGAGAAATTAAAAAAATCTTGGGAATGAAATTTAAAATTTTCGAAAAATACAAAGCAAAAAAATTGAAAGATAGAAAGTTAATATTTTGAGAATAAAGAAGTAAAATATTTTGAGCAAGAGAAAGTTAAAAACTTTTAAATTAGAGAAATTTTGAGGGAATGAAAGTTAAAAACTTTTGAGGGAGTGACAAACTTTTATTGAGGGAATTTTAAAAATTTTGGAAGATGCAAAGTATAAATTTTTCAATAGATAAAATTAAAAAAGTTTGAGAGTTGAGTAAAAACATTTGACGTAGAGTTAAAAACTTTTTAGGGAGTGAAGGTTAAGAACTTTTGAGGGAGAGAGCTAAAAACTTTAAAGGGAAAGAAAGTTAAAACCTTTGAAGGGAGGTAGTGGAAAACTTTTAAGGGAGAGAAAATGATAAATTTAGGGACATAAATTTAAAATTTTTGGAAGATATAAAGTATAAACTTTGAAAGAGAAAATTATAAATTTTGAGAGTTTAGAATTAAAAACTTTTGAGGGAGAAATATGTTAAACAACTTTTGAGGGGCACAAATTAAAAACATTTGAAGGAGAGTGAAATATTTTGACGGAGAGAAAGTTTAAAACTTTTTACGGAGTGAAAATTAAAAACGTAAAAAGTTTTAAACTTTGAAGGGGAGAGAGAGAAATATTTGAGAGAGAGGAAGTTAAAACCTTTTAAGGTAAAAACTTTTAAGAGAGAAGTTTGAAATTTCAAGGGATAGGAGGTAAAAACTTTTGAGGAAGGAAAAGTGAAAATTTTAGAGACTAAACTTTAAGAAATTCGATAGACAAAAGTTCAAAATTTATTCATATAAGAAGTAAAAACTTTTTGATATAGAGGATTTTCTATAATGAGTCCTAAAGTAGGGCCACCAATTGGAGGCACAATCATATACAAAATTTATCTCAAATGCAACACACCACAATTACTGTAATACAATATTCATTACATGATTGAAAAAATATCAGAAATGCAGATTTCAATGTGGTGCACAAAAAATAAGACACAGAATGTACTACTTCCGTTCCAAAATATAAGATCACTTGCATTTTGTGAATTCGCGAAAGGAAAGGCGATCTTATATTTTGGAACGGAGGGAGTATATTGCATCAAAAATCAAGAGAGAGTGAGAGAGAGAGAAATATTTCTTACCTTCATATCCTAATTTGAGCATTTATCTTTGCCTTCATTCCGAACACCATATGCAACTACAGACATTGGCCTCTAACCTATTACTTCACCAATGAACCCAAATTCCTTTGCCTCTTTGGGGTCATAAAATTATCCCGATCCATGTTCTTCTGAATTCCAATCTACAGACTGTCTGCCATGCTTTGAATACAATGCACACAGTGCATCCCAAATACGAATAATATGCTTGGCATCAGTGGTCATTCATATCTTTAGCTTGTCCACTCTACCCACTCAAAGGCTGATTAACCATAATTGTTGCATTAGTGAGAGACCGCCACTCACCCTTTGCACCAACAGCTAAGAGGAGAGAACCCATTGATGCAGATGCATGTTGTATTGATCGGATATCGAATGTACTGCATCATATCAGTAATAGCACGACCTGTATAAAAAAAGTACAAATCATAAGACGTGGAAAAAACTGTTGTACTGTTATATCCCAAATCCTAATTAACATTCCTGGTGGTCCTCATCAAAGTTCAGAAGCAACGATAAAAGGACAAGCATGTGTATTCATTATTTGTTTCAATTCATAATATGAGCAAAGGAGTGAAAGGACATCATCACTACATTGGAAAACCTGAATAGAATAATATGACCATTTTAGACTAGTTGCAACAATAAACAATGAAATTTTCCCCCTATCCATTGTCACTTTCATCAAGTCTTATGTGCATGAAACACTTAGAAATTGTTAAGGATGTAATAAAGCCCAATAAAGGTATACAGGAATTGCCCTCAAAGGTGTTTAAATATAAAATTGACTCTCGTTGACAGTCTAATACAAAAATAAAAGTTCATATAACTTGTTGATTCAAAATTAAATTAGTTTTCCACTTTTCAAGGTAGCCTCGTAACCCAAATTCAAGGCACTAGTGAGTGGAAGCAAATATACTTAAACACTTCAAACAGGAGTTGATTGTACTCAAATTGCATCTTACCAATTTTCTATATATGCCGAGTGACAAAAGCCATGTATCTGATAGTCTTGGCATATAACCACTTTAACGATTATATTCACCACCTACACTCGCTACATCTCCAAGAAATCTTCAAAAAAAAGACTTGAGTACTTCTTTTATTAGTTCTTTTTTAACCCCTTTTTTTTACATGAACGAGTGTCTTTCTATTTTTACCATAAAAATGCAGGAATTTGAAATTTTATGGAGAACCACTTGCTTAAAGCTACATCTAGAATTTAAATTTAGCTACGGTACAACATTCCTTCATGCATTTCTCTGAAATGTGATAGGCAAATTTGTAACACTTGGAACTTGGGGATAAGTAATTGTTTCTTTAAATATTTTAAAAAAAGACCCTTAGCTACTCAAAAAGAGTCTCATTTGCCAACTTTTTGCCTCCACAAAAAGAATCCATAATAGTATAAAATTGCACAGTATCCTCAAGGTTGGTATCGTAATTAATTATCATGCCACCACTACTCAACTAACAACTTAATATTCTTTTAGTTCTGAACATGGAACAAAAAATATAACCTTGATATTTATAAATTTTGTAAATGGTGGTGAAACGCAGGGTGTATTACAACCTCATATGTGCAGTAGATAAAATGAATACTGGTTGAAAAAAACAAACAAAATCAGGCAGTCGTACGAAGGGCCAGGATAATGATTTAGCAAAACAAGTGATGCATAAACTTATGCAAATTACTACTCCGACAGTGACTAAGACCACAATACTAGAAAACTACTTCTCTGCCAACCTGAAAAACTACCTAACTAATGTATCAAATCTAATTTTCTTAGAAAACAAATGCATCATGCCTAATATTCAGGATTTGAAATTGACAATTGTCCTCTGTCAAAACAGTTTTGACAACACAACTTGCCAAGAAAAAGAAAAACAGAGGCCCTATAAACAAACAAATTTAACCCATTCTAAGTGGTTTAGTCTATTGGAAAGTGAAAGTAGGATAGTCATATTCACAGGCCAAACCAGGAACAATAACGAACTTCAGGAGAGGGAATTGACATTACCATATTATCTATGCTTTTGAAAGGAGGAAGAATCACTTCTCTATGTCCACAGAAAGTGATTCAAGAAAAATTAATTTAAAAAAACAATTATAACATTACAATTTTACACACTTCAAAATTTTACGAATAACAAGGATTTTCTTTTTATCTTCTCATTCCCAACTAATCTCAAGCATCAAAAGGGTAAAATATGGGTAATGAATAAGATATATGCTTGATCAGTAGAGAATGCATAATTCAACCTTAAAGCAAATTACAATAAAACTGTACGCGCATAAACCAAAAAAAGTCGCACAAAAGATGAGTTTGTAAATCTGACCTGGATAGAAAGGAGATTGACGTCATCGGCATCAGAGACTGAATCACTACTTGTGCCGTCGGTGATCCTCTCTTCGTACAACGGCATCGTATTTGGATCGTATTTGGTGACTGTTTAGTAAGATTAATGTAGCCTAGCCTTAATCAAAATCTCCAACGTGTAGAAGATTATTAATGTACCCTATCCCTAATCGATCTCTCGAAAGTTTAGAAAGATTAATGTACCCTAACCCTAAATTGATGATATTATTCAAGGATGAAGAACCGTTCTGCGGAATCCAACTTTGAATGGAAAAAATGAGAGAGAGAGGGTTCAAGGAAATACTGTACCGTTGGGCTTGGGTTTAACGCAATTAGAAAGATAATTGATGATCGTTTCTGAACATTTAAGGAAGAAGAACCGTTGGGCGGAATCCGACTTTGAATGGGAAAGATTAGAGAAAGAGAGACACAGAGAGAGGAGGGTTCAAGGAAATAATCGTATGAAATCTAAAAGATATTCTAAATCTCTTAAAAATCTACTACACCATATTTAATAAGAGGAATTAATATTTCTATTTTTTAAAAAAACTTTACGAGTTTTCTATCACATGAGTGTTGGTCGGTAAAATTTAAAAAGATACTAGTTTTCAAGGAAATATTGGGTTTAACGCAAGTAGATTTCTGCTTAATTTATATCTTACACGTGATAAGATTATTTTTACTTTTAACCGTATATCAATACGCGGGTTAACAGTTACTAGTATGTTACTGGGTTTTATTATTACTCAAACTTTTGTTGTAGAACAGTTATCTTACAGGGTTTAATTATTACTCAAACTTTTGTTGTAAAAATATATATTGTTGGATCAATAAAAAAATTAGGATTAATTACATATTTTAATACATTTTTAAAAATAATTACAATAATAATACATTCATAAAATAATTATAAAAATAATATACTTTCCCATATTTATTGTAACACCCCATTCCCAAAAAGAAAAGGGAGGTCACGTGCAAAGCACAACAACCCTCAAAAATAAATAAACAGAGCACTAATAACCTCAAAATATTAATAGTGGTGATCCATTAATAAAGTACCAAGTACATTTCTCTAAACAGAGTCAAAATAATCAAAACTTAAAATTCGAAACAACCTAGAAGGTGAAAGACAATACTCTCATCACACTAGCCCTGAATCACCCCTGCAAACCTGCCGGAAGAAAAACACAGCATGAGCCAATTATCCAGTACGGATACAGATATACAAAAGATATACAACTGATATACGAAAACCACTGAGACAAAATACTGAACAAAACCTCGAGTGCAAATACAAACGAAAATATAATATCAAAATATCTGAATAGAATATATCTGAATCAACATAATTGACGAAACCAATAAAAGAATAAAGAATAACGAATAACGAACTGAAGTAACTAACTCAATGACTTGAACTGAACAGAAACCAACAAAACTGATCCAATAAAATAATAGGCTGAAACAAATGGCTAGAGTTATTTCATACCGAATGAGCTCAGAATATACCTTGCCACACAGGCAAGTCAAAATAATGCCACACATGCAATCACACATTGGACTGCGAATCCAAATGTATGAAAATCGGATAGTGTGTTTGGCACAACATCACCAATCCGCAGAACAAAAAACTAGGGTTAACCCATAAGCCTCCCACAACAAAACACCAAATGACCCACTTCCTCCGGAGCCCAAAACGGAGACGCCGTGGACTAATCACACCACCACGAAAAGTGTCATGTCTCTCGTGCCAAGACGACATGCATGTGGTACCTCCACAGGTGGTTATAGCTCAGATATACCCTATGGTATATTCTAACAAAATATCATGTCACAACACATGCGACATAATACTAACAAAAGGGTTCTATATGTACATGTTGAACCAAATCAAATTATAGTCACAAGATTTCAAAAAGAAGGTAGCAACATGTACCGCTCTACAATTATCAAAAATAAATACTAAACATGATATCCTAATTCAAAGAGTACAAATACGAGTCCAATGTGTCAACTCCAAAATGAAACAAATATATGAATTTCACAAGAAACAATTATGTGAAATAATAACAGAATTTGAAACGAGGAACAAAACGAATAAATTAAATTTAACAAAAGTATCGCTGAAAGAGTACGGAATCCGTACCTGATACTTTCAAACCATTTATAGCACACTCCACCAAATCTTACCCTCAAATACCAACGATATCAAATACGAAACGTTATTCATCGCCTAAACATATTCACCTCAAATTAAATATAATCCAATTCAATAATTCCAAAATAATTCATAATCTATTTAATATGCATTTAATCATCGCCTTATATCAATTATTAATACTCCAAAATTTATATTCCAAATATAACTATTTGAGTTCCTTCCGTCCGAACTAATTACACAAATTAATAATACTAAATGTAAGTACATTTATAAAAATATGAACACTTCTATTTGGTACCACTATAAAATATAATTACTTATAATATTAAGATTTAATTAATTCCATATAATCTTACATATTTATTTGTATAACATCTCTTGCAAATTATGCAAGTTTTCGTAAACTTTAATTACTACTGCTATATATATATTTTTTTATTTAAATAAATCATCAATTTATTATTTTAGGATCTCCAAAATCAATCACAGACTACTCCCTCCGTTTAAAAATAAAATAATAAAAATAATAATAAAAATAAAACCTGCTAGAATTATATGCAACTATAATATTTAGTATTAACAAAGTATAATACTACTAGCGAATAACTTATTTATTTTATATATATAAAAAATAATAATCCACACATGAATTTAATTATACTATCTATTCGGCTATTCATTGAAAACAACAAATTTACTGACTTTTAGGATTGGTACATGTATCAGATTATATACATATATGTATCCCTATTTACACTAGAAAGATAAAGGCTAAGATGATAGCATAAAGATAAAGAAAAAGAAGAAAACACATACTTGTTTCTAGTTCTCCCTTAATTTGTCTTTTACGCCACAATCATCTCTCTCTTTCATTCGGTTAAGCGGCTGCCTCTTTATTTTCTTTTAGTCGGTATAAAATATGATGAAACAATTAGGTTTTGATTATTTATTAATTAATATATCTCATTGTGTCTCCTAATTTTAATAGGATTTTAATATTACCCAAATACAAAATAGACCCAATTAGAATAAAAGCCCAAATTAATGTAATCACCTACTTATTATAAGTCACATAACTTAAATATAATTTGACCCAAACATAATGAAAACCCAATTAAAATATGGATTAATTTTTTTTTTACCTGGTATTACATCACCTACCCCTTAAAAAGGATTCTGTCCCCGGAATCAAAAGAATGAACGTACCAAATTATCAAAAGATGTGAATACTCCGCTCGAATAGACTCCTCTATTTCCCAAGTAGCTTCTCGCTCCGAATGATTTTACCAAAAGACTTTAACAAAAGGAATTATCTTCCTCAATTTTAATTTAATCAATTATTTTATTATCTACTAAAAGAATTTAATTTTCCAGACAAAACAAGGAAGAAAAGAGAGAAACAAAATCATTTACTTTTTCTAATTTAAATACAATTGTATAAGATAAAATCAATTAATATTTAATTATAAAAAATAGGTTATTACATTTTTCACTCCTTAAAAATAATTTCGTCCTTGGAATTCAAATAAGATTAAAAAAATAATTTAGTCACGACGTAGCACCACCATTTGTAACGATCAACGCAGACAAGTCATCGGTCCACGTAATTATTCATGTACTTGTAAAAGATTCGTCAGCTACCGTGTCAAGCCTTGGTAAGGTTCTTCACGTTGCATCAAATTAGATTACATGCTCCACCATTGGTGTGGGCCGTCGCTAATATCTTTGAGTTTCATTCTTGTAAACGTACTCTTCGAAAAATAATTCAAAATCACAAAAAATTCTCTTCATCTAAATACGATTCAAATACCCAAAATATTTAAAATTATTTTTAATTCGTAAAACGTTTATATTCCACACATGACAAAGATCTAACCAATTGTTTTTATCCATCTAGAGTCATAGAAGCCTGCCTTGGCAGCCCATTGTAAGCTTTCTTACACTCTATAAAGCATTTCTCTTCATCTTTGCACACATTATTCTTCACATTGAGAGTCGTGTTGTGTGTGTATGCCCAAACTTCTGTCCATGGTTTTCATTTATGTTTGTATATATACTTATATATGGACTAACATTATCGAGTTATGCCTCGATTGAGCCTAGACTTATGTCTGGAGCGTTTACTTGCTTATATATATATATATATTAACTGTTGTCGAACTCTGTTCGATGAGCCTGGATTTTATATATATACATTTATGTCAGGCCTGGAGTTTACTTCTTGTCCTTTTACTGCTTTATTTACATTTCGTCCCGCCTGGAGTTTACTTCGTGGCGGTTGATCATTTTTACTGCTTTCTTTACATTCAGTCCCGCCTGGAGTTTACTTCGTGGCGGTTGATCGCATTTACAGCTTTATTTACTTTTCTGATCCCCCATGGAGGTGCTTCGTGGTGGTTGATCATGTCTATATATATATATATATATATATATATATATATATATATATATATATATATAGAGTCCGGATCAGGTCCGGACTCCCGGATTTTAACAAAATCCGAACCTTTTTTTTTTTTTTGCTTTTTTTTTTGAAACAACAAAAAAAAAATTTATGGAACTGAAATTTTTCCATAATACAGTGTTTTGGGCGTGATTTGGATGCCTATACCAAAACATTTCTGTACAGTCTGGGCAGACTGTACATACATTGGTTGGTGTGGGTGTTAAAAACACACCCAAAACAGTGTATTATGGAAAAATTTCAATTCCATAATTTTTTTTTTGTTGTTTCAAAAAAAAAGCAAAAAAAAAAAAATGGTCCGGATTTTAGGTCCTGTCCGGACTCCCGGACAGGATCCGCTGTGTATATATATATATATATATATATATATATATATATATATATATATATATATATATATATTTATATATTTACAGTTTTTATATATATAACTGCTTACTGCTTTTCATATAAATTGCGGCCTAGGAATCATGTGATCACAGATTTAGTCTACTGAATCTAGATTCGGTTCCCGTGATGGATATTTTCAGCTGTAAGCAGCTTGTACATTATTTACAGTGTTTGAATTTTCTTAGATGGCTGTCATGCCAATGAGGAGTTCACTCTGCTGTATATTATTTTCTCGAAGATGTCTCGCATCTCGAAAATAAAAGCAAACAAGCCGAACATTTAATAATAAAATGGAAGTATGAAAATGTCTCAATAACTATTGAGTACAGGGTTTGAAAAACCTTTTTTTACAAAACTTAACTGTTATATCATGTTTAAAACTGAATTTTTCTATAAATTCAAACCCTTTGTATATAGGTGCGAACGAGGCCTCACATTACTTCCAAATAAATTGCACATTGATCTATACACACACACACATTCATATAATAGTTTCTTCAAAAGTGGCGGTCACCGTGGCAACACGAATGTCGGGGGGTGCCTATAACACCTTCCCTCCGCATAATCAAGCCCTCGAACCCAAATGAGTCTCGGTTTCACAGACCTGTTTAGTAGTGTTACATCATTGGGTCAATGTACAAACCTTTTCTCGGTTGCGTTGGTGCAACCAGTTAAAAACACCGACTGACGACTCTTACAGTTAAATCGTCGACATTACACTTGTCGAACCTTTTTTCACTTGTTTTTTCAAACAAATCTCACATAACATGAGAACACAAAAGTACAAGTAACGAAAAAGGGACAAATAAAAATCCCGATGTCGACACAAGGTAACCAAACCGTCATACTAAGGTAACCAATCCACCCCCACACCTTCAGTTTTTTTCATAGTGCAGTTGGTAACCAAACCTTCACACCAAGGTAACCAAACCTTCATACCAAGGAAATCAATCCTCATCCACACCTACAGTTTTTTCATAGTGCAGTTGGTAGCCAAATATTCATACCAAGGTAACCAATTCAGTGTTATTATGTTCTAATTTATTTTGAATGTGATGCAGTGGGTAGCCAGATCTTCAGACTAAGGTAACTAATTCAGTTTTATTAAGTTACCAATTTAGTTTGAATGTGATGCAGTTGGTAGTCAACCATTCATACAAAGGTAACCATTTTAGTTTTTGTGGGTAACCAAATAGTCATAAAAAAAATTCAGAACAGTAGGAGTTACATCTATTTATTTTTAAACTTTTTGTAGAGTGAATATTCTTCTTCTTCTCATTGACATTTTGGACAACGGAGATTCGCGGTAGAGTAGCGGAGGATAGGGCTGTGAGGGAGAACAAGATTTGAATTTGAATTATTATTTTGAATTTGAATTTGTTTTTGTTTTTGTTGTAAGATCCCAGATATTTGAATTTGCATTATTAGTTATGACAGTTATTTCTCTTTGATTTTAGGTTTCCTTATTAATGTGAATTGCGTTATTTTTGTAATTATTTTGTGTATGTATTATTTTTGTAAATACTTTCTAATTATTGTATATTAGTGTTAAGGACCCAGAAAAATACTAGGGTATTTATGATACATTACTTTTAAAAAAAATATGTTGCAAAAGGAAAAAAATAATGGTTAATAGGTTTAAAAAATTAAATCAACTTCCTTTTACAGTGTTTTTTGAGGACTTTTCTTCTTGCGTGCTTTTTATTTTAGTTTTTGTATTTTGAGTCAAATGGATATTAATTAATAAGTTAAATATCAATATATATATATATATATATATAAATTATTTATTAGTTTGAAATAATGAAAAATATATTTTTAGTATGTTTGAGTTACAATTATAATTTTTTTATAAATATGACCTTAATGAGAAAATTTAGACGCACACACCCAACCTTCAACCATTGCCAAGGTTTGATATTTTAAACTTAACCCTCTGAGTGCACAAGAAATGGGAGTAACCATCGCACTGTCAATCGAAAGAAAATTAAACAAGTGTCTTTCTCCCATATCTGTTGAACCATCTGTTAAGTGGGTTTTATACCTATTATTTTAATTATCTTTAACTTGAAACTTTGCAAGTTCTTAAGTAATTTAAGTTATTTTTATGTATTTATAGCGTTTTTATGTTATTTTGTAGGAAGAAGCAAAGAAACACAATTCAGATATCTTTTGGAGTACAATAGGCAAGTAAATGTAAGAAGGGAAAATTTAAGGGCTTTTAACACCAAGTTTGATACACGCTCTTGTCTTGGAACTCAAATTTTATTGTAGATCTCGTCTAGAGTTTTGATTTGATAGGTGGCACACCCCGTAACTCCTCCAGGATCAAAAGTTATGGTCGTTTTATCAAAGGACGTCGGAGAAGAATTGTGCCTGGCACGATCACGCCAGTTGATAGTTCATTTTCGGTTCTAGAACACTAGAAAATAAGTGCAACAACACCGTAAACATTTAGGAAATGGCGTTGCAGCGTCGGTGTCGGACCATATCAAGTTGGGACGCATTTTTGCATGTTTTTTACTTCAAATTAGATTGTCTTTCCGCCTAAGCTTGGGATTGGACTTGAAACCTATAAATACATGTTGTAAGGTATAGAATAGGGAGACTTACAAACTAGAGAATAACACAATTTAGGATTAGAGTATGAGTAAAAAGTAGAATTAGAAGCAAGACTTTAATCAGATTTGAAGAAAAATTCAAAGAAAGACTTTCATCTCTAATATTTGGCAAATTAAACAGGGCATTAATGGATTGGCGAGTATAAGAGACTGGACGACCCCACACTGTAGCTATCTCACATATCTCTTCTATAACATTTGCATAGAATTCCTTAACATTGGATATCACAGCCGCGTGTCGGGGCTCTGTAAATTGGATCCAACGCCTCTCAAGAATCATCGATGACATACTATCATCTTTTCTATTATCAGGGCGGAGGCCTCTTTCAAGCACGAATGTAGGACTCCAACTTTTATGAATAAAGATTAATTTTCTCTAAATATCATTTGAATATTATGGTGTGGATTTGATATAATGTTATAGTTGTGGGTAATATTTATAAATTTTGCAAAGTAAGCAAGTTGTCATGAGATATTCAATTAGTCGGGAAATATTCATTTTATTAGAGAATATTCGTACGATGGCACAATCATTGGTGGACCCACACGACGGAATTACTGTCGGAGTTAGAAAACGACAGAAATATCTTTTTATAAAAATAACGGCGAAAGTTTCACCATTAACTGTTGGAATACCTGGTGATAAAAGTACAGTAATACGTGTGGTTGCATAGTAGCACACAGTATTGCACAATATCTTTGATTATTGATGCTTACGTGAGAAGTCACTCAGTTTTACTCAATTATTGCCACAATAATTGCTGCATAGTATCTCACGTTATTGATTCAATTATTGTCACAATATTTTATATTATTAAATCAATAATTGAGACGGCAAAGTTATTCATATTAGTATTTGTATTATTGACGATGTCTAGAAAATTCTGTCGAAGAAGGGGGTTTGGTCACCTAATTACGCGCCAATATAGAATATATATTATATTTTATTATGCATAGTATTGCATAGTGTTGCATAGTAAAATAAAAAAAATTCGTTGAATCGTCCGTGAATTTCATTACGAGCACAATTTTCGGATCATACAATCAAGACTATGGTCTTGATAATGCCGGTGAATTCACATCCCAAACATTTAATGATTATGTATGTCACTTGGGATAAATAATGAACATCATGTTGCCCATGTTCATACTCAGAATGATCTTGCTGAATCAGTTATTAAACGCCTCCAGTTAATTGCAAGACCATTGCTTATGAGAACAAAGCTTCTTATCTCTGTTTGGGGGCACACTATTTTACATGCAGCAGCACTTATTCGCATTAGGCCAACATCATATCATAAATTCTCCCCATTACAATTGGTTTTTGGTCATGAGCCAGATATTTCCCATCTAAGAATATTTGGTTGTACGGTATATGTTCCAATTTATCCTCCACAATGTACAAACATGGGTCCTCAAAGGAGGCTAAGAATATATATTGGTTTTGAGTCCCCATCAATAATTAAATATCTTGAACACTTAACAGGTGATTTATTTACAACACGATTTGTCGACTGTCATTTTGATGAGACTATGTTCCCAGCATTAGGGGAGAAATTAAACAGCTGGATAAAGATATTATATGGAATGCATTGTCATTATTAAATTTTGATCCTCGTACAAAACAAAGTGAACAAGAAATTCAAAAGATACTTCGTTTGCAAGATTTAGCAAATCAGCTACCGAATGCATTCACTGACTCAAGAGGAGTAACCAAATCTCATATACCAGCTGTAAATGCTCCAGCTCGGATTGAAGTCCTAATAGGCCAATCCGCAAAAATAGTAGCAAATGAGTCTAAGGCACGCCAGAAGCGTGGTAGACCAATCGGTTCGAAAGACAAAAATCCTCGGAAAAGAAAAGAAGTAAATAAACAAGTTGGCATTATTGAAGATGAAAATATTCATGAGGATATAGACATAACTAATCATAAAACCCCATAAGAGGTTCAGGTACCTGAAAACAATAAAAATGATGAGATCTCAATAAGTTATGTCTCTACAAAGAAAGAATGGAACCGAAGTGAGATAGTTGTTGACAACAGTTTTTCATATAATATATCACTTGATATCATTAATGAAAACGAGGATTATGAGCCTAATTCTGTCGAAGAATGTAGACGCAAAAATGATTGGCCAAAATAGAAAGAAGCAATACAAACAGAATTAAATTCACTTACAAACCGTGAAGTTTTTGGATCTATAGTCCAAAAACCCGAAGAAGTAAAGTCAGTTGGATACAAATGGGTCTTTGTACGAAAAAGAAATGAGAAAAATGAAATCGTAAGATATAAGGCATGACTTATGGCACAAGGGTTTTCACAAAGACCTGACATTGATTACGATGAAACATATTCTCCTGTGATAGATGCAATTACATTGCGATATCTTATTAGCCTGACCACTCATGAAAAACTAGATATGTTTTTAATGGATGTTGTTATAGCCTATTTATATGGGTCAATTGATAATGATGTTTATATGAAAATCCTTGAAGGATTTAAAATGCATGAAGCATATAATTCAAATCCCCGAGAAGTTTATTCAATTAAGTTGCAAAGGTCCTTATATGGGTTAAAGCAATTAGGACACATGTGGTACAATCGTCTTAGTGAAAATTTATTGAAAGAAGGGTATAATAATGACCATATATATATATGCCCATGTGTTTTTATAAAGAAGTCGGAATCCGATTTTGCTATCATTGTTGTGTATGTTGATGATTTAAATATTATTGGAACTCATGGAGAGATACCAAAGACAATGAATTATTTAAAGAAAGAATTTGAGATGAAAGATTTAAGAAAAACAAAATTTTATCTTAGCCTGCAGATCGAGCATTTAGAAGATGGAATTCTCATTCATCAATCAACTTATACAGAGAAGGTCCTTAAAATATTTTTTATGGATAAAGCTCATCCACTTAGTACACCAAGGTTGTTAGATCATTTGATGTGAAAAAGGACTCCTTTAGACCTCGTGAGGATAATGAAGAATTACTTGGTCCTGAAGTACCATACCTCAGTGCAATTGGTGCGTTAATGTATCTTGCTAATAATACACGACCTGATATAACATTCTCTGTGAATTTGTTAGCATGATATAGTTCTTCTCCTACCCGGAGACATTGGAAAGGGGTTAAACATATTTTTCGTTACCTACGAGGAGCTATGGATATGGGCTTTTTTTATTCAAATAATGATAATCATAAATTAGTTGGATATGCTGATGCAGGGTATTTATCTGATCCACATAAAGGTCGATCTCAAACAGGTTATCTCTTTATGTGTGGTGATACTGCTATATCATGGAGATCTACAAAGCAAACATTAGTTGCCACTTCATCTAATCATGCTGAAATACTTGCAATCCATGAAGCAAGTCGAGAATGTGTATGGTTGAGATCAATGACTCAAAATATTCGTGAAACATGCGTTTTATCCTCCAATAAATGAACTCCAACTATTCTGTATAAAGACAATGTTGCATGCATAGCTCAATTAAAAGGAGGATACATCAAAGGAGATAGAACAAAACACATCTCACCGAAATTCTTTTTCACACATGACCTTGAAAAGTGTGGTAACATTGATGTTCAGCAAATTCGCTCAAAAGATAATCTAGCATATTTGTTCACCAAAGCATTACCAACTGCAACGTTTGAAGGATTACGTCGCAATATTGGAATACGACAGGTGAAGAACTTAAGGATATAATTATAAGGGGAAGCTAATACGTGTTGCACTCCTTTTTCCTTAACCAAAGTTTTTTTCCATTGAGTTTTTCCTGGTAAGATTTTTAATGAGGCAACTTTCAATGTGTATAGCTATACAATAGACATCCAAAGGGGAGTGTTATAAAATTATGTATGTCTAGATTCATATTATGGATGTCTAGATACATGTAACTTGTGACGCCCCCAAAATAGGTCCATTCCATCCAACCCATTCTGAGTCGCCAAATACATGGTACAAAAATAACTACAACTTTATTATTACAACATATAAACTATGAGTTTAAATACAGATATTGTCGTCTAGACAATATCCACACGTAAATAAATCTCCATCATAATTATTGATACATTATTTTACAAAAATGGTGAGGACTACTAAACAAATCTCTCTAGAACCTTAATTCCAAACCCCGACTAGTACTCGCTACATTCTCGCCTCCTGAGAAGAAAAATGGAACAAAAAAGAAAAGAGTGAGCTCAACTAGCCCAGTAAAGAATATTATGACTAAGATAATATACAACAAATTATCGTTAGTCTTCAACAGGGAAAAATCTAATAGAATACAATAGACAACCAGTTTTAAATCAACAACTGCAGCGAAAATAACAATTCATTAGAAGAGTTAAGTAGAGAATGCAAACTACTATCTTCTATATATGAATTTAAAAGTTCATCGTCGATATTTTATCCCTGTAACATCAATCAATATATATCTGGAATCAAATATTCATCTTTGCACTACAGGCCAAAGATATTCATCAGTTGGTCATGTTCATCTAAACACCTGTTCATCTTTGCACTACGGGCCAAAGATATTAATCAGTCGGTCATGTTCATCTCAACACATGTTCATCTTTGCACTACGGGCCAAAGATATTCATCAAGAAATCATTCATCTTTGCACTACAGGCCAAAGATATTCAGTAATATCATCATTTAGGACTGAGGATGATGAAAAATATTTTAAAGGAAACGAATCGAGTGAAACAAAAGAACAAATATTAAGGATTCGTATTTTAAATAATCCAAGTTCAAAAATACTTCATAAGTAATCAAAGTGGAGTAAAATTCAAGAATGATCAAAATATGGATACAATCAAAGCTAGTATCCATAATAGATATTTTGGACAAAAAGAAGAAATTTCATTTTTCGATGAATAGTGCCGTATACGTGAATAGTAACTCCGACACCAAAAGATAGAAATTTTACAAAAAACATTATCATGCTTCGTGAATAGTACCTCGTGAATAGTAACTCATGAATAGTAACTCGTGAATAGTAACTCATGAAAAGTAACCCCGAGATGAAAAAGTTTCAAATTTGATAAAAATTTCCAACCAATAATTCGGCATAATGATATTGAAGAAATAATATCATTTTCGAATAAAATAACATCCCTTACCTCGAAAGACAGTACTTCTAGTTGAAACACCGGATATAGGCTATGACTTGAACTTGCACCATATAGCATTACTCAAAGTATACTCAAAATACTCACAAGAATACGCTCGATAATATAGAGAGAGAAAACTTCAGTTTCTGATGTGATTTTCAATTCTAACCTAAGCACCTATTTATAGGAAATTGCTTAGAACACCAAAGCAGAAAATTTAATAAATTAATATTAATTATTTTTCACATCTTCCTACGCATCCATGAATCTGAACTCAGCCATCCTAACACATGTTAAATGAGTCCCAATCATGTAAAAAACGTTTTTCTTAAAAAACATAATTAAAACTTCCAAAAATCAATTATTTCGGAGATTCAAAACTTCAATAATTCACAATAAATAGCCCATTTGTCAGATAATTCGAATCTCGCGAGTTTTTATAGAAAATTCAATTCTCTACAACTTTGTAGAAGAAAGTTTTTCCAAATTCCAAACAAAAATTGACCAAAATCCACAAACGGGCGATTTTACATGCTATAATCAAATTTCAGTCAAGAAATGGGGTCCACCGACACATAAAACATGCTTTAAATATTTTTGGTAACAAAAATACTCCTCCTCCACATATACTCATATATCCCACATTCATTGTAAAAATATCATCATTATTATATTATTAAAATATAATAATATATTTAAATGAATTATTTTATCAGAAAAAGATAAAATATTAATTTTTAACAATTGTCACATTAAAAATTTTCTCCATCTATATCCACATAAAATCAATATTTTCCTCATCATATAAATCAATAATTAATTATTCACAAATAATATTACAGAATCACAGTACTGGCAACCAGGCCGTTCCCAGGAAAGAGGGGGCTATAAGAATTTCTCCTTACTGGCGCGCAATTAGGTGACCAAACCTCTCCTTAGACAGAACTTTCTAGACATTGCCAATAATGTTATCTAATAATATTATTCAGATAATATGAGTTATTGCTTCGATAATGGAAAATACTGTGTAATGACAATTTATTGAAACAATAGTAATATAAAATATCAATGCAGCAATTATTGAATCAATAAAATAAAATACTGAATAGTAATTACTGTAACCATTATTGAGTAGTGCCTTTTTACGTAAGAATCAATAATTGGTGCAATACTGTGTGCTACTGTGTTTTAACCACCGAGTATTTTAACAGTATTAACGGTAACAACTACGCCGTTATTTTTAAACAACTTATATTTGTCTTTTTCTTCATCCAATCGCTTTTCGCTATGGGGCCCACAAAAGACTGCGCCGTCGTACGAATATTCCCCGACAGCAAGAATATTCCACGACCAAAACGAATATTCCCCGACAACAACGAATATTTTATAACCACTTGCTTATTTTGAAATATTTGCGTATTTTACCCATAACTATCCACATTAATCAAATCAACCCTTACTATTTCAAAATAATAAATAAAGGAAAATAAATTTCATTTATTAATAATTTGGGGTCTTACAACCTCCTCTCCTTATGAAATTTCGTCCTCAAAATTGACGTACGTACCTAGTGTTTCGAAAAGATGAGAATACCTTGCTTTCATTTCCATTTCCAACTCCCAGGTCATTTCCTCAATAGCATTATTTCTCTACAAAACTTTAACTTGTTGTATAACCTCGGTACATAGGATATGTTCTTTCCTATCCAAGATCTTGACAGGTACCTCCTCGTACGTTGAGTCTTCGGCTATCTCGTCCGGTTCTAACACAATAATGTGGTTCGGGTCATCCACATATTTACGTAACATCAATACGCAAAAAACGTTATGAACACGCGTCATACTTAGCGGTAAAACGAGTCTATAGGCTACAGTTCCTATTCGATCGAGGATTTCAAATGGACTAATAAATCGAAGGTTTGAGCTTTCCTCGCCTCACCGATTCTCGCTTTTGAAATAACAACTTCTTGCACCTCATTCTTCAAATTCATCAGCTCCGGTGTGTAGCTTGAACAACTTTAACTTTATCGATTAAAGTCGATTATACTCGTATATCATCACGTGGGTACCTAGAGTTTTCATCTCCATCTCTATTATTTGTTAATTATACGAAATTAGTCTTTGACAATATCGTACTCGTACTTGTATACGATCTTCTACTCAACACGTCAGCTACCACGTTCGCTTTTCCATGATGGCATGGTCAGAACATGTGCTGAAATAAGTCTCCTCTTGAGTTCTTCGAAGCTCTTCCCACATTCCTTGCTCCATTCAAATTTTGTATCTCTACGAGTCAGCTGCGTTAATGGAGTAGCAATTCGAGAAAATCTTTCCACAAAATCTTCGATAATAACCAGCTAAGCATAGAAAGCTATGTATTTCGATTACCGACTTAGGTTATTCTCAACTGTGACTCATATCACAACCTTGGATAGCACGTTACAATGACACCTTTCAGTTTACTATCGCACGAATATTGTCCCCTACGGAGAGTCTGGCTTCGGTGCATTCCACAAAAGAAGTCACCAGATAAAGGCTCAGGTACCAAATTCTATAGTTGAATTTTTAACACCTAAAGTTCAATAGGAGCCATTCAATATGAGATTTTAGAAATGAGTTTTGTACTGGGTTCAAAGTCGATTCAAAATTTAATATCAGGCTTTGGGAGTAAGCCAAGAAATTCTTCAGGAAATACGTCAGGAAAAATCAATAACAACAGGAATATTATTCAAATTTGATGTGTCTTTATTCAAATCCATAACATGGACTAAGAAAACTTGACATTCGTAATAAACGAATGACCTCATGGCTTGATATGAAAATGTTTGACTACAATGGTTTGATTGCTTGAATTCGAATAACAGGTTGCTTAGGAATATGAAAACTAACAACCTTATGAAAGTAATCAATTTCGGCATGATGAGTAGTTAACCTTAAAATCACATCAAAAGCAAAAAATCTCTATAGAAATAAGGTTAACAGGTAATGTGATAGTGCCAACCTGAATCAAGCATGATTTCTAAACAACGGATGTAATGAAAGTTTCTCCTAACGGAGTCTCCATAAATAGGTCAAAGTCTAATTTCTCCGTAGTCAAGTTCAAACGTTGAGCGCAACCAAGAGAGATAAAAGAATGGGTAGAACCGGTATCTAGTAAGGTATAAACTTCGCAAGAATTTATAATTAACTAACCCGTGCTAACTTCATTCGGGTTCCTCGCATTTTGACCGTTCACGACAAACGCTCTTCCAGGAACCGTTGACTTTGACTTTTCTGGGACATCCTTTTGAGTCACCATTCCCGCTGGACAGGGTTTCGCTACCGTACAATCTCGAGCGATATGTCCTTCTTTTCCACAATTATAGCATACCTTAAACTGTTGTGGGAAGTTTGGGCTGATATGTCCCTCTTTCCCGCATTTGTAACATATGACCGGTGGTCTTTCTCCTCCCTTGGAACCAGTTGCTACTGGCGCTGACGTCTTCACATGGTCGTTGTTGAATCTCCTCTTTTTAAAATCTTCTCCCGACTCGCTTCTTCTATTTTCATGGCCACTATTACCACCAGAGTGGTTACCGCCTTTGTCCGTATTCTTCTTTCTTCGCTGGTTATCGTTATTCTGATGACTGCTATCTTCGGTATGATCCTTGTTATGGTCCCTCGGTTGAACGTACTCGTTATCTCGCTCTAACAACTAAGCCCTGTTGACAACATCTGAATAGAGAGAAAATTTATGAGAAATGAGATACTGACGTATGCCGAGTTTCAAACCTCACAGAAACATCTGCGTCATACGTTCCTCATTCTCCACCAAATGAGGTGCAAACCTGGATAACTCGGCGAACTTCGCCTCGTACTGGAACACCGTCATGTTATTCTGCTCCAGTCTAATAAATTCCACTTCCATCATATGACGAATACTTTTAGGGAAGTACTTGTCATTGAACTGTTTCTAAAACGTCTCCCATGACATGCTGAGTGCGGCTGGATGTGTACGCTTCACAGACTCCCACTAGTAGTCTTCCTCGCCACGGAACATAAAGGTGGCGAATGGAACCTTCTGTTCCTCCGTGCATCCCAAGACATCGAATATCTTGGTAATTTGTTTGACCCACGTCTCCGCCTTAATCGGATCCGGCTTTCCCCAGAATTCTGGTAGTCCCAACTCTTTGAACTGCTTGGCCGTGACAAGCCGCGCGTTGCTATCATTTCCACCCGTATTCTGTACACGAGTCTCCCTCGTCTGGTTTTGCATGAACTGCAAAAAGCTTCTAAACATCCCCTCGTTCATCATCTGTTTAGTGGTGTTGTTCACAGGAGGTACATTGCCAGCTTGTTGCACGTTCTCCTCGTTGGTGAGTACAGGCGTCACCACGGTCTCATTTCCACTGTTAATATTCTCAGTCGACATTCTCAAATACTGTCATAAAATAAGGGTTAATTAAGAAAATCAACATATCACATAATATCCCTATATACTGACCAACCAACAAATAAGCTTAGGTAGGACACACTAGCGAAGGATTTACTCGTCTCTCCCCCACCTAGTTCTATTCCCCGATCTCCGCCAGAGATCATATCCCTAAGCTCCGATACCAACTGTGACGCCCCCAACATAGGTCCATTCCATCCAATGCATTCTGAGTCGCCAAATACATGGTACAGAAATAACTACAACTTTATTATTACAACATATAAACTGTGAGTTTAAATACAGATATTGTCGTCTAAACAATATCCACACGTAAATAAATCCCCATCATAATTATTGATACATTATTTTACAAAAATGGTGAGGACTACTAAACAACTCTCTCTAGAACCTTCATTCCACACCCCGACTAGTACTCGCTACATTCTCGCCTCCTGAGAAGAAAAATGGAACAAAAAGAAAAAGGGTGAGCTCAACTAGCCCAGTAAAGAATATTATGACTAAGATAATATACAACAAATTATCGTTAGTCTTCAACAGGGAAAAATCTAATAGAATACAATAGACAACCAGTTTTAAATCAACAACTGCAGCGGAAACAACAATTCATTAGAAGAGTTAAGTAGAGAATGCAAAATACTATCTTCTATATATGAATTTAAAAGTTAATCGTCGATATTTTATCCCTGTAACATCAATCAATATATATCTGGAATCAAATATTCATATTTGCACTACAGGCCAAAGATATTCATCAGTTGGTCAGGTTCATCTAAACACCTATTCATCTTTGCACTACTGGCCAAAGATATTAATCAGTCGGTCATGTTCATCTCAACACCTGTTCATCTTTGCACTACGGGCCAAAGATATTCATCAAGAAATCATTCATCTTTGCACTACATGCCAAAGATATTCAGTAATATCATCATTTAGGACTGAGGATGATGAAAAATATTTTAAAGGAAATGAATCCAGTGAAACAAAAGAACAAATATTAAGGATTCGTATTTTAAATAATCCAAGTTCAAAAATACTTCATAAGTAATCAGAGTAGAGTAAAATTCAAGAATGATCAAAATATGGATACAATCAAAGCTAGTATCCATAATAGATATTTTGGACAAAAAGAAAAAATTTCATTTTTCGGTTAATAGTGCCGTATACGTGAATAGTGTCGTATACGTGAATAGTGCTGTATACGTGAATAGTAACTTCGACACCAAAAGAAAGAAATTTTACAAAAAACATCATCATGCTTCGTGAATAGTACTCGTGAATAGTAACTCGTAAATAGTAACCCCGACATGAAAAAGATCCAAATTTGATAAAAATTTCCAACCAATAATTCGGCATAATGATATTGAAGAAATTATATCATTTTCGAATAAAATTACATCCCTTACCTCGAAAGACAGTACTTCTAGTTGAAACACCGGATATAGGCTATGACTTGAACTTGCACCGTATAACAATAATCAAAGTATACTCAAAATACTCACAAGAATACGCTCGATAATATAGAGAGAGAAAACTTCAGTTTCTGGTGTGATTTTTAATTCTAACCTAAGCACCTATTTATAGGAAATTGCTTAGAACACCATAGCAAAAAATTTAATAAATTAATATTAATTATTTTCCACATCTTCCTACGCATCCATGAATCTGAACTCAGCCATCCTAACACATGTTAAATGAGTCCCAAGCATGTAAAAAACGTTTTTCTTAAAAAACATAATTAAAACTTCCAAAAATCAATTATTTCGGAGCTTCAGAACTTCAATAATTCACAATAAATAGCCCATTTGTCAAAAAATTCGAATCTCGCGTGTTTTTATAGGGAATTCAATTCTCTACAACTTTACAGAAGAAAATTTTTCCAAATTTCAAACAAAAATTGACCGAAATCCACAAACGGGCGATTTTACATGCTAAAATCAAATTTCAGTCAAGAAATGGGGTCCACCGACACATAAAACATGCTTTAAATATTTTTGGTAACAAAAATACTCCTCCTCCACATATACTCATATATCCCACATTCATCGTAAAAATATCATCATTATTATATTATTAAAATATAATAATATATTTAAATAAATTATTTTATCAGAAAAAGATAAAATATTAATTTTCAACAATTGTCACATTAAAAATTTTCTCCATCTATATCCACATAAAATAAATATTTTTCTCATCATATAAATCAATAATTAATTATTCACAAATAATATTACAGAATCACAATACTGACAACCAGGCCGTTCCCAGGAAAGAGGGGCTTTTTAATAAGAATTTTTCCTTACTGGCGCGCAATTAGGTGACCAAACCTCTCCCTAGACAGAACTTTCTAGACATTGCCAATAATGTTATCTAATAATATTATTCAAATAATATGAGTTATTTCTTCGATAATGAAAAATACCGTGTAATGACAATTTATTGAAACAACAGTAATATAAAATATCAATGCAACAATTATTGAATCAATAAAATAAAATACTGAATAGTAATTACTGTAACCATTATTGAGTAGTGCCTTTTTACGTAAGAATCAATAATTGGTGCAATACTGTGTGCTACTGTGTTTTAACCACCGAGTATTTTAACAGTATTAACGGTAACAACTACGCCGTTATTTTTAAACAACTTATATTTGTCGTTTTCTTCATCCAATCGCTTTCCGCTATGGGGCCCACAAAAGACTGCACCGTCGTACGAATATTCCCCGACAGCAAGAATATTCCACGACCAAACGAATATTCTCCGACAACAATGAATATTTTATAACCACTTGCTTATTTTAAAATATTTGCGTATTTTACCCATAACTATCCACATTAATCAAATCAACCCTTACTATTTCAAAATAATAAATAGAGGAAAATAAATTTTATTTATTAATAATTTGGGGTCTTACATAACTCCCATGTCCATTGAGTTTTGAAACTCATGACTTTTGAGTTTTGTAACTTTCTAGTAGTATTGATGTTCTTATTTCTATTAATAAGACCATTGTAAAGTGATATACAAAATATTATAAGAATACTCTATTTTCTCTAATCATCTTTGTTCTTGATTTTAGTAATTTTTTATAATAAATTACAATATATATCATTTTTCTAAACTACTTAAAATATACTGAATAAATAAAAGCACATGATTGAGTTTTTTAGAAAATAAAATTATGATAATTGAGTGATGTTATTTTGAGGTTGAAGTTATTAAACTCGGATTCACTCCATTTGTGTATTTTGTGAATATAATTTAAATACACTGTCATTTAAATTATGATCAAATTTATTGTACACTCAAAAAAATGATGACTTGTGTATTTAAGTTATTCTTAGTAAGGAGATTTTTCTATGTTTGTTGATTTGATAAATATTACGGAAATGGTGAATAATTAATAGATTTTGGTTAGTTGAGAATTTGCAAAACATAACATCATTGCATGACATTTGTCATTCTCATATTGCAACATGTGTCCTACATAATTAATATGTTCATCCATTACTCCGATTTTCATTTGTCCTACATAATTACACCGATTTTTGAATTTTATAATATTATACCATACATATATATATATATATATATATATATATATATATATATATATATATATAAGTTCCAACATTACTAACTGTGACAACCCAATAAATTTGATTTTTGGAATTTTACAGTATTATATACCATTTATAATTTTATACCATACATTATATCATACATATATATAATCATACACTAATATGTTTATTTTATAATCCCCAAAATTAACTACTTTTCTAAATTATTACTAATTTAATTATGTTAAAACATAATTATTATATCCTAAAATCACTACTTTTCTAATATTATATCATTCATAATTATATCATACATGTATGATATAATATTTCCAAAACATGTATATAACAAAATCATATTATCATTACTAATTTAATTATATTACAACATAATATTATACCATTTATAATTATATCACAACATAATATTATATAGTTTAAAATATTTAAAACAAAATTAAAATAACAAATAATATCAATTATAACTTACTAAGTTGATTTTATTATCCCCTAAATTACTACTTTTTCAATCTAAACGGTTTTTATATTATCGTTACTTAATTATTATCTTCTAAAATCACTATTTTTTAATCCCACATTGTGAGACCCCATATTTTATGAATAAAGATTTAATTTTCTCGAAATATTTTTTTTAAATATTATGGTGTGGATTTGATATAATGTTATAGTTGTGGGTAATATTTATAAATTTTATAAAGTACGCAAGTTGTTATATAATATTCGATTGGTCAGGAAATATTCGTTTTAACAGGGAATATTCGTACAATGGCACAATCATTGGTGGACCCCACGACGGAATTATTGTCGGATTGAGAAAACGACAAAAATACTTTATGAAAATAACGGCGGAAGTTTTACCGTTAATACTGTTGAACTACTCGGTAGTAAAAGTACAGTAATACGCGTGGTTACATAGTAGCACACGATATTGATTATTGATGCTTATGTGATAAGTCACTCAGTTTTGTTTTATTGGTATTATTAATAAAACAGAATACTTTTATAAAGTTATTCTATAAATAGAATATATTATATTTTATTATGCATAGTGTTGCATAGTGTTTGCATAGTGTTTTGTATAGTAAAATCTTTTTATATAAAACAAAATACTTTTATAAAGTTATTTGTTTTATTAGACAATAATTAGAATATATTATATTTTATTATGCATAATATTTACATAGTGCCTGCATAGTGTTTGCATAGTAAAATCTTTTATAAAGTTATTCGTTTTATTAGATTATAAATAAAATATATTATATTTTATTTAAAAGATTTTACTTTAAATATGGACCGTCAGATTAAAGTAAATCAATCTGGACCGTTCATGAGTTAGTTACTATGCAGTCCATTTTTCTATAAATAGAAGTTCTTTTATTCATTATTTCTTACAAATTCACTGAAACTCTAGAGAGAGAAACTATAGAGAGAAAGAAGAAAAGTGTTCTGCTACTTCACTACTTCTATATCCAGTACTCTTCTTTCTAAGGTAGGGAATATTATTTGTTGTACTCGTAAGGGGTGTTATTCTTTTGTATTCATGAAGAGAACTTATGTTATTCCATTCTTTATTATTCTGTTGGAATAACCTATATACGCGGGCTACCCTATACTTGGTTACATTCTTCAATTATTCCGTCTTTACTATTCTATTGGAATATCCTATCTGTGCGTTTACGCCGGACCTGATTCCGTCTTTATTATTCTGTTGGAATATCATGTCTGTGCGTTTTACGCCGGACCTGGTTCCGTCTTTATTATTATTCTGTTGGAATATCCTGTCTAGTGCGTTTTACTCCGGGCCTGGTTCCGTCTTTATTATTATTCTGTTGGAATATCCTGTCTAGTGCGTTTTACGCCGGACATGATTCCGTCCTTATTAGTATTCTGTTGGAATATCCTGTTTATGCGAAGTACCGCATGCATGGTGATTTCTGTTGTTATTCCAATCTTTATTATTCTGTTGGAACATCCTGTCAGTGCGAATTTCGCCTGACCTGGTTCCGTTATTTAGTATTTTGTTAGAATAACCTGTCTATGCGAAGTACCGCATGCATGGTGATTTATTTTGTTATTCCATTCTTTATTATACTCAGTTGGTTAAAGTTTTGACTTCTATACTCCATGAAATTAGTGGAATATCCTTGATAATTGCGCTTCATCCAGTATCTTTTCATGGAAATATTCTTCTGAGCATTCTTGAATTTTACTCAACAAAGCAGTATCATGTTGACAATTTGGACGTTATTGGTTCTTGGACAAATTAATTCTTGAACTTTTTTTATTGAATTATTATATCATTGTCATCATCCTCATATTTATATTTTTTTTGAAAGTCATCTGTGGCCTGTAGTGCATAGATGGACTTAGTATGATTATGACCAGGAATTATTCGGTGTAATCATAACCGTAATGTTACAATTGATGTGGTAAAAGTCTTCATAGGCCCGTAGTGCATTGATAGACAGTTTTTGGTATGATTATGGCTATGGATTCTCTTTGGCCGTAGTGCAAAGATGAATTGTTTTATGGCATGATCAGGACCGTTGATGAAAACATGATTATCTTTAGCTGTAGTGCATGGATAATTCGTGGTCGTGATACTAAATGTGACGCCCCCAAAAATAGGTATACATCACCCATCTTGAGTCGCCAGATATCACATTATAAAAATTAAATACAAACTTCATTTATAAAACTGTTGAACTGTCGTATAGAATACGACCACAGTTAACTGTGAGTTTTAATATACTATTGTCTCGTAGACAGTATCCAAACTCAAATTGTTACAATGCCATATAAAATACAGTAGCAAATATTTTAAGACCCCAAAAAAGAACGAGAAGATAACTATCATGTTCATTTTAATGGGGTACACTTTTGACGCTTTCAAAGTCGGGCTCTCATCACCCTATTGTTGTTCGCTAAAATCAATTATTAAGTGACGTATAAAATACGACACACACATCTTAGGTCCTCAATATAATTATCGGTTGTATGTCATGCCGTTTTATAATGTATTGAGAAACTTCGACAGTCTCGGACCATCACACTATTTCCCTGTTATCCCCGCTCGACCCAGCTACGTTCTCATTTCCTGAAGAGAACAGTGAAAAAAAGGGTGAGCACAACTAGCCTAGTAAAGAATATCATGACTAAAGATAACTACATTATCAATAGTTTTCATCAATAATAAATCAGAGATTTAGAACATATGGTAGATAATAAAACTTTTCAACCATAATTGCAGCGGAATTAACAATCCATTAGAAGAGTCAAGTAGAACATAATGTCTACTGTCTCCTCTAAATTAAAAATCCATCGTTGATATTTTATTCTTGTAATACTCATCAACAGTTCTTTGTTATACTCAAGACAAATAGAACTTTCATCACATGTCTTCAACTGAACCACCAAAGATGTTAGTTAAATTCACAATTCATATTTATAATAATGTGAATTAACAATTCCTTCTTGCCACAAAGGCTTAATAGAACGTTTACTCAATATCCTTACCCCAAAGGCTAAAGATATTCAGATGTAATAACAATGATCATACCAATCAGTTGTCTACCTTTGCATTACGTGCCAAAGATGTTCAACTATAAAAGCCCTCGTTGAAACTCAACTAAATAAATAATTTTCATCATCGAATCATCCCTGCACTACGGCCAAGGATATTCATTAGTATCACCAGTGGTCATGATCATGTCATACACCTGTCCATCTTTGCACTACAGGCCAAAGCTATCAATTAACAATTCATCTTTGCACGTAAGCCAAAGATATTCAACAACATATCATCGTTTCACTATGGGTTAAAGACATACAACTGTAAAACCAATAACCAACAGTATAATAAAGAATATATGAAACTGTAAATGGATTTTCACCGCCATGCGGTAATCCACTTAAACAGATTATTTCCACAATTTAATAAGGAATGAATATAAAGGATCATTCACCATGCATGTGGTAGGCTACATAGACAGGTTATTCCAACAGAATAATAAAGAATGAAATAACAAAAGACATCACCATGCATGCGATAGAGACCGCACAAACAGGTTATTCCCAATAGAATAATAAATGCGAAATAATAATTAATGGAACCAGGTCCGGCGTAAAACGTACAGACAGGATATTGCTACAGAATAATAAATGCGGAATAATAAATATTGGAACCAGGTCAGGTGAAATTCACACCGACAGGATATTTTGACAGAATAATAAATGCGGAATAATAAAAGAAGATCACCAAGTATTGGGTAAACCGCATATACAGGTCATTCCACCAGGTATACGGTAATCCGCGTATACAAGTTATTCCAACAGAATAATAAAGAATGGAATAACAATAGACTTCACCGGGTATACGGTAATCCGCGTATACAGGTTATTCCAACAGAATAATAAAGAATGGAATAATAGAAGTTCTCTTCATGAATAAGAAAGAATAACAACCCTTACAGGTACAACAAATAATATCCCTTACTATAATAATATCCCTTTACCTTTCAAATAAGAGTATTTCGACTAGTAGGGCGATGATATACTCGAAGAAAAATTGCACTACTCTCAAAGTTTTCTTAAACTCTAAAGAAATACGCTCAAGATTATAGAAGAATAATTCTCTCTATAGTTTCTCTCTCTAGAGTTTCAGTGAATTCGTAAGAAATAATGAAAGAATGAGCTTCTATTTATAGAAGAATGGAATGAATAGTAACCAACCCATGAACGGTCCAGATTGATTTACTTTAATCGGACGGTCCATATTTAAAGCAAAATCTTTTAAATAAAATATAATATATTCTATTTTATATAAAAAGATTTTTACTATGCAAACACTATGCAGGCACTATGCAAACACTATGCATAATAAAATATAGTATATTCTATTTATAGAATAACTTTAATAAAGTATTCTATTTTATATAAAAAGATTTTACTATACAAAATACTATGCACAATAGAATATAATATATTCTATTTATAGAATAACTTTATAAAAGTATTCCGTTTTATATAAAAAGCTTTTCTGTTATAATTCCAACCAACGGTCTGAAAAATTAGTACATCTATTCATGGAATAATATTGTACCCAAAAATGATTTGGACCGAAAAAAAATATATTTTGTTCGGGTGAATAGTATCCCGTGAATAGTAATTTCTGAATAGTAACTCAAGAATAGTAACTTGTGAATAGTAACTTATAAATAGTAACTCGTGAATTGTAACTTGTGAATAGTAACTCGTGAATAGTACTCCGGCACAAAAAGTGTCCCAAATACGCGAGTGAATAATACTAGAGTGAATAGTAACTGGGTATTTTATGACAACTTGTCTACTTAAAAAAAATTCACATATCACCCTTAACTTTAACCTTTTATCAATTTAACCATTTACTAAAATAGAAAAATTGAATACTTTTATTTCATAAAATTCGGGGTCTCACACTAAAGAATATCCTTGGCCTGTATTGCAGGGATGATTTGATGATGTGGATTATTTATTAAGCTGAGTCTCAGCGATAAAAGTGATGAAAAACCTTTTAAATCATAGAAGATAGTAGATTTTATTCCCTATTTGACTCTTCTAATAGATTGCTTGTTCCGCTGCAGTTAAACTTGATAGTTATTATATTTTATCAGTTTAACACTGTTGAAGGCTAACGATAAATTATTCTGCATTATCTTAGTCATAATATTTCTTACTGGGCTAGTTGAGCTCACCCTTTCTTTCACTGTTCTCTTCAGGAAATGAGAACGTAGCTGGGACTAGTCGGGAAACGGAGTGATGGTCCTAGATGGTGCATTAGTAGTCCTCACTATTCTGTGAAATAGTGTGATAATAATTGTAATGAGGATAAATTATTCTGCATTATCTTAGTCATAATATTTCTTACTGGGCTAGTTGAGCTCACCCTTTCTTTCACTGTTCTCTTCAGGAAATGAGAACGTAGCTGGGACTAGTCGGGAAACGGAGTGATGGTCCTAGATGGTGCATTAGTAGTCCTCACTATTCTGTGAAATAGTGTGATAATAATTGTAATGAGGACTCCTTTTGAGTTTGTATAATCTCTAGTAGACAATATTTGTATTCAAACTCACATTTTATGTTTTGTCGTATTGTACACGACGGTTGTATTATTAAGTTGTATTTGAATTCTGTACCATGTATCTGGTGACTCAAGATGGGTGATATATACCTATTTTGGGGACGTCACACACATTAATATTTTGATTTTATAATCTCCTAAATCACTACAAATCTAAACTGTTTTGATAATGTTAACTGTTATAATATTATCATTAGTAATTTAATTATTGTCTCCTAAAATCACTACTTTTTTAATCCCAAATTAATATTTTGAATTTATAATCCCATAAATCACTACACATCTAAACTGATTTGGTAATTTTAACTATTCTGATAGTATCCTTTCTAATTTAATTATTATATCCTAAAATCACTACTTTATGATATTATCATTATTGAGCTATTAACACTACTCTTCGTTATTTAACCTAATTTTCTCCCTATAAATGCATACCAACTATTTCGCAACAACTCGCCCTACAAATAATTATCTCCTTATCTTATACTTTAACTATCCCATTATTTAGATGACGGCTAGATATGATTTAAGACGTGAAAGATTAAAGTCAAGATAACTCGACTCTGGAATATGCCAAGGTTCAACAAAACAGACTACATAAACATCATCGAGAGGGTGTTGTTGGATGAAAAAGTATATATATATATATATATATATATACGGGAAGTTTCAAGAGCATAATTCTTAAATAGCATAATGCCTTAAATAGCATAATTTTATCAAAACGACGTAGTTTTGGAGGGACACGGTGACATTTTTGTAAATACCATGCCACCGCGTATTTACAAAAATATCACCGCGTCCCTCCAAAACTACGTCGTTTTGATAAAATTATGCTATTTAAGATATTATGCTATTTAAGAATTATGCTCTTGAAGCTTTCCGTATATATATATATATATATAGAAATAGGATCAGGTCCGGACCTCCCGGACGGGAGAAAATCCGGACCCAATTTTTTTTTTTTTGTAGAACTAAAAAAAATAAATTTATGGAACTGAAATTTTTTCATAATACAGTGTTTTGGATGTGTTTTTAATACCTACACCAACCAATGTATGTACAGTCTGCCCAGACTGTACAGACATGTTTTGTTATAGACATCCAAATCACGCCCAAAACACTGTATTATGTAAAAATTTCAATTCCATAATTTTTTTTTTTAGTTGTTTCAAAAAAAAAAAAGCAAAAAAAAAAAAAAGGTCCGAATTTTAAACCTGTCCGGGAGTCCGGAAAGGATCCGGCATCTATATATATATATATATATATATATATATAGAGTCCGGATCAGGTCCGGACTCCCGGATTTTATAAAATCCGGACCTTTTTTTTTTTTTTTTTTTGCTTTTTTTTTTGAAACAACTAAAAAAAAATAAAAAAAATTTATGGAACTGAAATTTTTCCATAATACAGTGTTTTGGGCGTGATTTGGATGCCTATAACGAAATATGTCTGTACAGTCTGGGCAGACTGTACATACATTGGTTGGGGTAGGTGTTAAAAACACGCCCAAAACACTTTATTATGGAAAAATTTCAGTTCCATAAATTTTTTTTTTTTTTTTTTAGTTGTTTCAAAAAAAAAAAAAGCAAAAAAAAAAAAAAAATTTGGGGTCCGTATTTTAAGTCCAGTCCGGGAGACCGGACTGGATCCGTGGTGTATATATATATATATATATATATATATATATATATATATATACACACACACACACACACACACACACACACACACACACACATATGCAACTCTAAATTACAACATCTTAAAATTACAGCATCTTAAATTACAACATCTTACTATATGAATATTATACTTTTATAGGATGAAAAAATACAAACGAGTATCAAAATGTCTCTTTTTACTAAATTTCAAACAACAGTCAAGGAACAAAAAGTTTTTATAATCACCAATTTTGTTGTCAGTCAAAATGGTAGTTATTTCAAAGCTACTCAACATCCATACAAGATTAATTTTCTGTATTTCACCTCACTGCGAGAGTTAGATGAGGCTCTCATTCATACATATGGATTTCAATTCACTCCATACGATCAAATACTATCAACATCGGTTGATGATTCATACTTAGTTGGTATGTTTAACAATAATTACTCCAAGTTTTTACATACTGAGTTTTTTATTTACCTATATAATTCTGTTGCTAGAGGTTATTGGATAACTAACTGCGATATGGAGTTTAGAAGTCAGCACAAACAATGGCAAACATAGCAATAGAGTTAATATTGAATTAACTGATAAAAGATAACTTTTTAAACTGTACTAACACTACTTTTATTAATAACTATGATCATTTAAATTAATCTTACATTGTATTTTTCTTACAGTCATAATGTATTTATCTTATATTTTGTTGCTCATTTTTTATTCAACACTCTAGGAGTCAACATGTGTGGTACTTGCTACTATTCTATATGTATAGAAACCGAATACAATTGGTTCTACAATTCCTGCAAAAAATGCCGCAAAAAAGTAAAACCTGACAACGAAAATTATTGGTGTGATAAATGTTATGACTATGTTAATTCCGTTACACCAAGGTATTGTGATACAATATTTTGTTATACGTTATATCTACCTTATGTTCATGCTTTGTGCACTCTATTAATACTCCATCCGTTCATAAAAGATTGTCGTTTTAGAAGAAAAAATTTGTTCAAAAAAATTTGTCGTTTACAACTTTCGAGGAGAATAAATTATTTACTTTCCTATATTACCCCTACCTTCTCTCATTGTCCCAAGAAATTCTCTTCCCTGTATTAATTATTTTCAACTTCCCACAAAGGGTAGTGATTAAATTTCAAACAAATTTTACTTGATAAATGATACTTTCTTAATCCACGTGCAAAAATCTTAAACGACAATCATTTAGAAACGAAAGTAGTACTATCTAACTTCGTAAATGTAACTTTTAATTGTAGATTTAAAATTTAGGTTAAAGTAAATGTCATGGAGTTTAGAGATCAGATTATTATATACTTGGATACGTATTTGCGCACAAAACTTTTATCCAACTCTATGTAACATATGCTACCAAAATTTGATCATCGCATAAAATTATATTTTAATTTATTAATTACACGTATAGATTTATTATTAACAAAATAAATAATTCTACGGCAACGCAAGAGTTTGTATGTAGATACTAAGATGCTGCTTAACAATGAGTTTATGTTTAAATAGGTGTTTGATTTTTATGAAATGAAAAACAAATATATTTTCAATTATATATTTTCGTATGTACTGTATGTGGAGTACATACGAAAACATACAAATATATTTTCAACTATATATTTTCGTATGTGGACTGATAATCGGAATATTCTCGGACGATCACAATTAATATAGGCAATCCATTTTGGTTTTTTTGAACGTGTCAACAATGTTGAGTATATACCTGTTGTTGATGTAAGTTGATTTTTGTTTCCTCAAATTATAATTTAAACCAACCAACAGAAGATTGGCATGATGTAATTAAATGCGAGTTTGGATTTGAAACAATTGGAGGTAGTTATTTACTTACCCATATACACTCATTCCAATTAATTTCCAACAGGTGGCACTTAATTATGCTGTAATCCCAACATCAAAAATACAAATAAAAATACAAACCTTCCATAAGATAGGATGGGCTAACTATATTACCTGCTGAAGGGAAAAAAAGCAATGTATGTACGCACAGCTTTACATATTTGGTTCTCATGAAGATTTGCAAAGACAACTGAATTAGAATCCATAATTATGAGTCCATTGACAAACATGCTTGATCGTGACAGTGAGTTAGTTAACAAGTGCGAGATCGTTTGTTGCAAACATATTACATTCATGTCAACCAATGCATTCCAACCAACAGAAAGCAACATTCCAACCAATGCATTTTATACAGGGGTTTTCGGTTTTCGTCCTAACATTTTCTCACCACACGCAATCCTGTCAAGAAACACGCAGTCTCTATGAGAGAGTAACATATATGCATACAGAATTCAACATCGTGATGGGGAAGGGAAGGACATTCACTCATTAAAGGCCACATTTATCGGAAGTAAGCCCCGTTGGATGCAACAAAACCATCAGCATTTGTAAAAATAACATGTTATAGAGCATTTGGAGTATTTCCATGACAATAAAAAAATAGCTCCGTATATGCGGATTGAGTTATTCAGTTAAATACATTCAAAAACTAGTTGCATTCAATGTTAGACCAAGACTGGATCAAACGGTTGAAACGTGAACCAGTCAAGAAAACGATCAATTCGTTAAACAGGAAATCACAAAAACTGTTACGAACCAATAAACTTAGGGTTAAACTGTCGGAACCGTAGAATCGGTAGGTGGTTTCAACCGGTTCTCAACCATCAGTAGAAAGCATCACAAAAAAAATATAAAAATTATCAACAGCCTAGAAGCCCATCAGAACTTCAAATTCCACAACCAAAAGAACTTTGCTAGATTTATCCCATCTCAACCATTATGCTTGTAATTTAAGAATGCAATTTGAGGAAGAGATTTAGGAGTTTGGGAGCAGCAAGGAAAAGGAAGAAAGAATTAGATGGGAGAAAACAACTATGGAAGTACCAATATTAACCAAGGTAAAAGAGAAAAGTGTTTTGATGGGACATGTATGGCCATTTGTTTTTAATTTTTATTTTTCTCTCTTTGGAATTGGAGGCCAAGTACTGAGAAGACACGTCACACAAGGATCTTATCTAATTTTAGATTCTAAAGTTACGTCCTTCCTTCTTTTTTTAATTTATTTATTGAGCTATGAAGTTTTAAGTAAGAAGAGTAATAATTTTAAATATAGAAAAGCAATAATAATAATAGTGTTAGTGTGTGTGTGTGCGCACATATATAATTGTATGATAAGTTATAATAATAAATTTATAAGAAAATAATAATAGTATTGACACTAATATATTAATTTTGTATTTAGCATATTTAATACTCTATTTTAAAATATAGGATTTTTGTTTTGTAAAATATAAAGTCCAGTACTCTTATGTTTTAAAACAGAAGTGATATATATCATATACAATTTATAATAATTATTAATATATTTAATTAATAATTATGACGTCACTAGTTGTTTAACCACCGGTTGACATAGTGACCCATCCATCGAGTGACATTTCCGGTTTGATGATCTGTCCGAATCTAAAAATATTGCTTACATTGCATAAATTCAACGACCATGCTAATGGTGCAAAAAGACTACCCTTCCAAAGTTCAATTCTAACAGTGAAGTTCTAAAAATGTATCAATTTTCAGGAAGAATACGAGATTGTAGTGTCACAATATCACAAATTGTTACTAGAACCAAGTAAACATTTGTTTTCACATAAAATTCGATGGAGTATCTAACAGGAGATCTTTAGGCACTTCTAGCCAATGTTTTGAAACCCGACTCGGCCCAGCCAGTTGAACTGGTTTGGTCAAAACCCAGATAGAACAGTTGACCACCGGTTGAACATGTGGCTCAACCGGTAAAATCGGTTAAATTGACTAAGTGAGCCGATTTTTAATTATTTTTTTAGTACTAATTTTTTTAAAATATTAAAATTAACCAGTTTTAATACTATTGTAACACAAATTCATTATATTTTAGTTTATAAAAAATAAGATGTTTTAAAATTTTATTAATTATTAATAATATATATTTTTATATATTTATCATAGTTGTCAAGTCGTAAAGTCGAGTCGGTGCCCCGGAGCTTAAGTCACTATTCGACTAAGCACCCGACTAGTCATCCATAAATCGTCGACAAGTCATTTCCTATGTACAATTTAGGGAGAAGGGTCAAAAATGCCCCCGACTTTTACCGCGATATCTACCGAACACCCTATATTTTTTTTGGTCCAAAAGTACCCCTAACGTTATAATTTTTGGGTCGATTGTACCCCTGCCGTTGACAGACGTGCCAAATAGACTAACATCTATCCAAATTGCTTACGTGGCTGCCACATGGAAATAATTAAAATATTAATTAAAAAAATACTGAATACTAATTAAAAAAATACTAAAATACTAAAAAAAATCAAATTAAAAAATATTAAAAAACTAAAATTCAAATTATTTTATTAATTCAAAAAATACTAAAATACTAAAATTATTTTACTAAATATTAGTATTATATACTTTTTACATACTAAAATACTAATTACATATTTATATTAAATATTAAAAATACTAATTAAACAAATATTTACATATTAACAGCAAAGGAGCAGCAGCAACAACAAAATCGTCTCAGCCTACCTACCCCCAATTCGTTCCTCCTCTCTCCCTCGAAATCGTCACAGCCTCTCAACAACAACAAAAGGACCAGCAACAGCAGCCATGGCCACCGATCAAAGACCACCAATTACAGTCCACTCCGTCCCTTCCTCCCTCGCGCAGATCGGGTGGTGGTGGTATTAACGGCGGTAGTAGATCGGGTGTATCACGTCTCCTTCCTCCCTCGCACAGCCCAGCGCCGGCTCCGCCCTTGACAGCTCATCCTCTGCCTCGGTTCCTCCGACCGCGCCGTGGACTATGCCGACACGTTATCTATGATTTCTTTTCAAATTTGTGATTTCTTTTCAATTTGAGAGTATCTATGATTTCTTTTTTGTTGGTTGTTGAAATGGATTATTTAGTGCCCTTATTCTAAACTTTTGTAGTATTGATAGATTGGGTGGATCCGTAAAATGTAATGTTAACGGTAGATTGGGTGGATCCGTTTGTCAAGGTGGCAAATTCATTAACGGTAGGGGCATGGGTGATCCGTAAAATGTAATGTTAAGGGCATTTTTGGACAAAAAAAAAATATAGGGTGTTCGGTAGACATCGCGGTAAAAGTCAGGGGTATTTTTGACCCTTCTCCCGTACAATTTATACATATAAACTTATATATATATATATATATATATATATATATGAATATGTACATTTGACATTATTATTTCAGAATATTCAACACTATCAAATACTATTAAAAACACAAATATATTAATACTGCCACAACCAAAGTCGTTTGATATTAAAAAAAGAACAGAAAAAAAACTACTAAAGCAAGTCATTAAATGTACAAATATACAATATTAATTATTATACATTTCTACTTAATATATTATCTCTATCCAAAGCATAACACATGCATCACAAACAAAATACATGCATAGAAATTAGAAAAGGAATTGGCCAAAAAAAAGGGCCAAAAACAAAAACCACACAAATTGATACTTGCTGATGGAATTAAAAAAAAAAACAGTAAACAACCACCACATGATACTATACATTAAACAGAATGCATGCACGGCAATTAGAAAGGAACTGGTAAAAAAATGCTACAAAACCACCACCACACAATCTTGATACATGTTGGTGAAGATAAACAAAAAGAAAGAAAGAAAAAGTATACAGCAAGTCAACCACCACATGAGACTAGATGGCAGACTCGCTGGCAGAAAAAGAAACATAATTTACCTGTGATTTGCGCCGATGTAGATGTCGCGGGTTCTTGCTACTTGCAAATGCTTCTCGCCAAAGTTGCCATCTTATATACTCCTCTCTCTCTCTCGACTTTAGGTTTACCAAATTGGGAATTTGGTTGCAACTTTAGCCTTCTTTTCTTTTTTCTTTTTTAGAAAAAAATATCAAATTGTTGTTTGAGTCGACTTGTGTAGTTAGTAACCGACTGGTACAAAGTCGATCGACTTAGGCCCAAGTCGTCCTTGTCATCCCCAAGTCGCCAATTAGGCGATGAACTGCCGAGCTGAGTGCACGACTTGGAAGCCTGCTAGTAAAGTGTCGCTACGACTTGCTTGCACTATCCAGAACGACTCAACAGCTAAGCGTAGTCTAGGCTACGACTTGATAACCATGATTATTTATAACGTCACAAGTTCAATAACGGTAGACACCAATGAACCATCTAGTAACTTTTTTCGGTTCGATGACCGGTCAGGGTCCTAGCGTCTTATAACTTAGTTATCAGCCTAAACTAAAAGCAATGTAGCACTTGATTTTGCATAATGATGTGTATGATTTATCGTCACATTGAGCCTATCCATGAATCCAAATTATGAGAAAAAATAAAAAAAAAAAAGTAAAAACAAAAGCAACCGACTCCGTTTGCTTCAAGGAAAACCTTTTCTGGAAAATATTTTCAGAAGAAATTATTTTCCATGAAAATGATCCAATTTTCATGTATTTTCCATCGTTTGTGAAGCATGTGAAAGTAGCAAATTTGTTCACTTTCCTCTCTTCCCCAAGTTCAGGTTATATCCCTATCTTCCCTGTTATTGTTATAATCAAACCCATATCTTCAACCATGGAGAAATTGTATCCCACAATCAAAAGAAAATATAAAGGAATAAAATCAAAGAAGTCCAGCAACAATATGAGATGTTTACTATCCCCATCTTCCCTGTCATTGTTATAATCACACCCATATCTTTACCCATGGAGAAATTGTATCCCGCAATCAAAAGAAAATATAAAGGAATAAAAATCAAATAAGTCCAGCAACAATATGAGATGTTTACTATCCCCATCTTCCCTGTCATTGTTATAATCACACCCATATCTTTACCCATGGAGAAATTGTATCCCGCAATCAAAATAAAATATAAAGGAATCAAAATCAAATAAGTCCAGCAACAATATGAGATGATTACTTACAAGTATAGTATCCACACACACACACACACACACATATATATATATATATATATATATATATATCAGAATGGATCACAGGTCCGGGAGTCCGGACCTGATAAAAAACGGATCTTTTTTTTTTCTTTTTTTTTAAAACTAAAAAAAATATTTAATATTTTATGGAACTGAAATTTTTCCATAATACAATGTTTTGGGCGTGTTTTGAATACCTATACCAAAAAGTGGTTGTACAGTCTGCACAGACTGTACATACATGTTTTGTTATACGTACCCAAATCACAACTAAAACACTTATGAAAAATTTTCAATTTCATAATTATTTATTTATTTTTTTTAGTTGTTTTAAAAAAATAAAAAGCAAAAAAATAGAAAAAAAAGTCCGGACGTTAGCTCCGTCCGGACGTCCGGACTGGATCTTGCCCTTATATATATATATAGAGAGAGAGAGAGAGAGATAGATAGATAGATATGCACTCTTATTGTCTCTTTCCCCAAATTTTATGCTACAAGATCTATTTAGAAAAGAAAATTATTTTTATGATGATTCCCTAAATAATGTAAATTTGATGAAGAAATATTGCTATAAGATGAGAGAGAAGAGGGAGACGGAGAGAAGGAAAATGACTTGCCGACTTGAAATTGGCAAGTTGTTTTCTTGATTTAAGGGATGTTTTTCCATTGAATACCGAAAAATATCGGAAAAATCTTTTTCGGAAAATCTTTTCCTTGAAACAAATGGAGCCCTAGCATAAATAATAAACCTTGCTAGTGTTCTTCAACTTAAAAGTTGAGAGAGAATGAACAGTAGACAACCATTAGTTGAACGTCAAAAACTATATAATAGAATAACTTTAAACGGGAAAAAAAATATCAAATTCATAGGTCAAGAATGAACAGTAGACAACCATTAGTTGAATGTAAACGAACAATAGTATAAAGAAAAACAAAGGATAAATGAAATTTCAGAACAAATTTCAAAGACACAACAAAGTAGTTTTCTCATTTGCCATTCGTTGTAGGACAAAGTGGAAAAAATGGAGAAGAGTACAATGGAGAAGAGTACATATGTCCGCAAAGAATCGAGAAAGGTTTCATATAGAAATTCAATTCGAAAATATTTGATTTGAGAATAAATACATGAGATACTAAATACATGTAAGAGGGGTAAATACAGAAAAAGAAAGAAAAGAATACTTGATAACTTGAACTGAAGAAAGGCTAATTTCTAAGAGTGGAATATGCAAAAATGAAAACAAGTTGCATACAGCAAATAGAGTATGTGAATCATCTAGTCATACAACTAGAAAAACAAAAAGATATGCTGAAAAGTTCTTGATTGTAATACATATCAATTTTAAAAAGTAAATAAATAAAGATAGACCATATGCCAGTGAAGTACAAAAGGAAAGTAAATGAAATAAAAAAAATTGGAGAGATAAAAAGTAACTTTAGAGTGAAACTGAAAAATTTAGAGTGAAATTAGAAAATTTAGGGAGATAAGAAGTATGAACTTTTGTAAGAGAGAAAATTGAAAATTTCGAAAGATAGGAAGTAGATAAGTATAAACTTTTGTAAGAGAGAAAGTTGAAAATTTCGAAACATAGGAAATAAAAAGTTTGAGGGAGAGAGTTTAAAACTTTAAAAGGAGAGAGTGGAAAATTTAGAACTGAAATTAAAAGGCTTGGAGAGGTAAAAAGTAAAAACCTTTGAGAGAGTTAAAAATTTCGAGAATTGGGAAGTAAAAACTTTTGATGGAGAAAGTGAAGCTTTTGAAGAAGTGCAAAATTTAGACTTAAAAAAAGAAAAAATTCAGAGATAAAATGAATAAATTTGTTTTTGAAATAGAGTGTGTACCCAAGTGTAAATTAGGGTTCACTTGTCCTCATTAAATTAAATGCACAAATTAAGGTTCACATTATGATTAAATGAAAAGCCGAAACAACTGAAAATAAAGCAAGACCTGAGAGAATCTTTTACGTGTCCCGAGACAGAAGACACGTGGAGACGACTCATTTTGGGAATTGATTGAGGGATTAGATTGGTGGTTAGAAGGGCAGGACGATTTGGGCATTATTCTGATGACCAAGGGTAAATTTGGAATTTCCCCGAAATCATGTGCTAGGCACATGACCACTCTCCAGAAAACCCTATAAATACCCCTTCCACTCTATTGGGAAGGGGACCTCACTTTGGACTCTTAGACCTTTTGGAAGACTAAGAGACTTGGAGATTCTCTCTCAACCCGAAGCACTCAAGAAGGCGCTTTGAATCCTTGCTACCCTAACAAGGTTCTCGGATTCCAGGAGTTCTATCACGTGTCGTTGGAGTAATCGCTCACTGTCAATTGGATAGACATCAACACTGTCAATTGGTCTTTTATCTTGGAGTTGTTGAGTCTGCTTAAATTCCATCCCACTTTCATAAATTGGATTAAAGCTTGTATATCCACAGCCATGTGTTCTATTAAGGTCAATGGCTCTTGCAGGTTACTTTAAAGGGGCAAGAGGTTTAAGGCAAGGGGATCCCGCTTGCAGTGGAAGCTTTATCAATGATTTTGAATAAGGATGCTATTTTGCCCGATTTTAAATTTCATTGGAGACACAGAACCATGTAAACTCAGTCATCTTTGATTTGCTGACGATCTATTAATCTTTTGCCATGGTAACCTGCCTTCTGTGTCCATTATTCATTCTTATATTCAGTCATTCTCACTGTTTTATGGACTGATCCCAAATGCTCAAAAGAGTCAATGCTTCTTATCAAATGTTGATTGCTGATGAAGATGAGAAGGAAAGCATTTGTTCTATGCTGGGATTCCCTATGGGTGTGGGTTCCTCTCATCTCCTCTAAGCTTTCTCACTCGGATGGCATGCCTCTATAATTCAGAGAATCACGGCTAGAGTTTCTTCCTGGACTGCTAGATTTCTCCCATACTCGGGACTACTTCAGTTGATCAAATCTGTCTGGTTTGCCATTCAATCTTTCTGGTCAGCCCACTTTATTCTACGCAAGTCAGTTATGAGATCAATCCAATCAACTCTGCAGATTTCTATGGAAAGGGACATCTCTTCTGAAATATGGAGCCAAAACTCTTGGAAAGATTTATCCATGCCTTACTCTGAGGGTGGTCTTGCTATCAAGAGTTTAATCGACTGGAACTTGGCTCTCATTCTACACCACCTCCTTAAGGTTATATATATCTCCCTCTCCTTCCTCCTTGTGGGCTTCTTGGGTTCAAGGCACTGTTCTTAAGGAAAGGAATATCTGGAATATTGATATTCCTTCAGATTGTTCTTGGATTTGGCGTAAAATATTTCATTTAAGGCCTACTACACTGGACTTCATTATTTACCGTGTGAGCAATGGTAGCAGTTTCAGCTTGTGGTTTGATCCGTAGCTTAATGGTTGGGCCATTTCTCCTTCTGTGGCACTTATATCTAATTCTAGGCTTTCTTCCTCGGCTCGGGTATCTAGTATGATTTCTCATGATTCTTGGTCTCTGCCCGAGTAATCACCGTAATCACCATGATGTGATGCAGTTTCGAAGTCTATTTAATGATGTGCCTGTGCCGGCATCTGTTGAGGATATTATTCTATGGGATGGTATTGTAATCACTACTTTGAAGGCCAAATCTATTTGGGAATCCATTCGGCAAAGAGCTCCGCAGGTAAACTGAGCAAATCTGTTATGGCATAAACTCCATGTGCCCTAGTACTCCTTTACTTTATGGCTGGCTTTGCGTGGGAGATTGCCAACGAATGATGCTTTTTACTCCTACTCTAATTTCCATTCCTTGGTCTGTCCTTTATGTAATTTAACTGCTGAAACCTTCCCCCATCTTTTCTTCAACTGCCCCTACTCTAAAACTGTTATTTCATTTGTTTTGGCTGCTGGGAATTGGATTAATGTTCCACTTGTCTGGGATAATTTGGTTGATTATATCCTTCAGTTTAATGGGAGGTACATGATTTCTAAGATCTTGAAGTTGGCATTTGCTACTTCGGTGTACAAATTATGGGGTGCTAGGAACTCTATGCTGCATGACAAAATCAAATTCCCCCCTCTAGTGCTAGCAAAGGAAATTGTGCAGTTGGTTAAGGCTGGGCTGTCCTCTTCCCTGAAGTTCCACAAGGCGGCCCAGAAATGTAGTAGTTATCACAACTGGTTGTATTAGTTGTCTTGTATTGTCTGTGTGGTTCTCTTTTGTTATTCTCAGTCTGATGATTGGTTGTTTTTTTTTTAACTAGTCCTGCTGCTTCTGTTTTGTTCCTATGTGAATTCGGCTTTTGTTCAATCATCATGGGGTTTGTCCCATGACGATAGCTCAATAGTTCTGGGGTTTGCCCTTTTGCAATTGTAATTATGATTCTTTTATGCACAACTCAAAAAATTTAGTGAAAAAAAGAAGTTAAAAAACATTTCAAGAGAACGAAAAAAACTTTTGAAGCAGACAAAGTTAAAATCTTTTAGGGAGATAAATTGAATAACTTTTTAAGGGAGAGAAATTTGAAATTTAAAAATTTCAGAAAGAAACAAAGTATAATTTTTAAAGAGAGAAAATTAAATAGTTTGAGAGTTAAGAAGTAAAAACTTCTGAGGTAGAGTTAATTTTTTTTTAGGAAAAGTTAAAAAGTTTTGAGGGAGACAAAGTGAAAAACATTTTAAGGAAGAGAAAGTGGAAAACTTTCAAGGGAGAGAAATTGATAAATTTTAGTGACATAAATTCAAAACTTTCGAAAGATACAAAGTATAAATTTTGAAAGCTAGAAAATTATAAATTTTGATTGTTGAGAAGTAAAAACTATCAAGGGAGAAAATGTTAACAACTTTTGAGGGACAAAAATTAAAAACATTTTAAGGAGATTGAAATTTTTGAGGAAGAGAAAGTTCAAAACTTTTTAGGGAGTCAAAGTTAAACACTTGAGGGATAGAGAGAAAACACGTTTGAGAGAGAGGAAGTTAAAACCTTTTACAAGAGAGAGAATGGAAAACTTTTAAAGGAGAAAAAATGACAATTTTTGGGACTGAAATTTAAGAATTTCGGAATATCCAAAATATAACTTTTGAAAGAAGGTGCATTTAAATTTAGAGAGTAAAGTAAAAACATTTGAGTGAGAGAAAGTTAAAAACTTTTTAGAGAGAGAATACCAAGAACTCTTGAAGCAGAGAGCTAAAAATTTTGCAGGAGTGAAACTCGAAAACTTTTGAGGGAGAGAAAGTTGAACCCTTTTAAGAGAGTGAAAAACTTTTAAAGCAGTGAAATGAAAATTTTAGGGGCAGGAATTTTAATTTTTTTGATGATACAAAGTATAAATTTTGAATGAGAAAAAATTTGAAAGTAAAGTAAAAACTTTTACGAAGTAAAAGTTCAAAACTTTTCAGGACGAGGAAGATAAAATCATTTAAGGGAGGGGAAGTTAAGAAAAAGTTCACAACTTTTTAGTGACAAAAATTGAAAATTTTTGAGGAACAAATATTGATAACTTTCAAAGGAGAGTGAATTTTTTAGGAAGTGAAAGGTCAAAACATTTTATTGAGTGAAAAACTTTTGAGAGATAGAGAACACATTCGAGGCAGAGGAGAGGAAGTTAAAACCTTTTAAGGGAGAGAGAATGGAAAACCTTTAAAGGATAGAAATTGAAAATTTTTGGGACTGAAATTTGGAAAATTCGGAAGATACAAAATATAAATTTTGAGAGTAAAGAAATAAAGACCTTTTGAGCGAGAGAAAGTTAAAAGCTTTTGAGGGAGAGAATGTCAAAAACTTTTCAAGCAGAGAAGGATAAAAATTTTGCGGGAGTGAAACTTAAAAACTTTTGAGGGAGAGAAAGTTAAAATCTTTTAAGAGAGTGGAAATCTTTTCAAGCAGTGGAATTTAAAATTTAGGGGTAGGAATTTAAATTTTTCGGAAGATACAAAGTATAAATTTTGAAAGAGAAAAAATTATAAAGTTGAGTTAAGTAAAAACTTTTGAGGGAAAGTGAATTTTAGAGTTGAGAAAAGAAAACTTTTAGGAAGTTTAAAACTTTTCAGGTCGAGAAAGATAAAAACATTTGAGGGAAAGGAAGTTAAGAAAAAGTTTGTGAGACACAACAGAATTCAATATAAGTCTGCAAAATGTAAATAAAGAAAACAAAAAATTGAGGGTCGCACTTCTTGTTCTTGAATCAAAAAAAGTAAAATGAATAACATAGTTGAACTCACTCTGAAGAGACTCTGTGGCCTGGCACTGCACAAATAGGATCCAGGCGTATATCATTTATCCCTGATCGGAATCTACGCAAAGATCCAGATATGGAATAGCTATGCGCAACTGCACATCCTTTAGCCCTAGTGACATAGACCAAATCATAATAATGAATAGGAATGAGAAAGAACCAGTCTACTTATAATAATATAAAGTAGTAAGCCGAATTCTTAAAGTACATCAAGAGTGAGAGATCCGTTTAAGAACAATAGAAGAGGGATCTACCATCGAATGGCGTGAGCCGCATGCGGGGAGACCCGCACATATGGTTTTTAGGGGGATCTGGTCGAAAGACCGATCGACGCCCACCCGACTAGAGGGACTGAGAAATTAATAGAGCACAAAACTTATCTTCAAGCTTTACCTTATTCTGATCGTTCAGAGGGCGATCGCGGGGTCACTGAATGAAGTCTTCCATTTCAGCACCAAATCATTGACTGGTTATTGTAGGGTTAAAGGGCCTATCTATTGTATTGGTGGGGTTGGTAAGTGGCCAAATCCAAAAACACCTGGCGAAGATGTGGCAAACAAATAAAGTAGCCCTATGTTCGGATCTGACAATACCATACCATAGAGGACGAACAGAGGGAAAATAAAGAATCCCTGCTTGCCCTGTAGCTAATCGAAGGAGCGAAGAAAGCAACAGTTTGTTGGAAATCTAATGAATATTGCTTTTAATTCAAATAAAAGTAGTATGGCAAATCATTTGCCCACTCCAAGATCATTAAATCCCTCTTTCTCAGTGACTCGCTGCAAAAGTTGCGGTTGGAATGGATTAGTGGGTCAAAGCTGCCTCGCTTCGCATGTGCTCATAACCATTCTTGTTGTAACAGGATCATTAGCACTCAACCTTCGTCACCCTCTCTCGCTCACAAAGTTGGTTAGAGTAAAGCACTGCGGAAAACAACAGCGACTCGAGAATGATAGCATGCAGACTAGTCATTCAAACTTTGCAAACAAAACATTGTTGTCGTCTCCACCTGAGACCATGAAAAGCTCCTTCCTCCGTGAAATCGGGAAGTAACTCAGATGAGAGCTCGAGTCTAGCTCCTAATGTTGAGAGGGCAATCAGTAACACAACGTCTCAGTCATAGAGCAATTGGAATGCGAGGCAATCAGTTAAGCCAGAGATCCTTGGTAACAAGAACAAGCAATGCTAGGATGACTGCTTTGAAATCCAAAAGACTGATGACTGAGATCCAAGCTCGTATGGAGAAGTGGAAGAAAAAGTAAGATCAAACTCAATCCCAAGAGAAGCATGCACCCTCTGGACCCGAGAGGAGGAGGCCGATCTCTTGCACATATTCTCAATCAATATGTATTGAATGAAGGAATTGGTCCATTCCCTGGCCAATATTTGGGTAAGCGTGTTCACAAATCAAGTCATTTCATATATGATGTTCCCGATCCCGATGACCCACATACAATGTCAATGAGCGCTGGAAGGAAGGGGACAATAGCACCGCTCACCTCACTTTGAACAAAATAAATTATCGCAATCAAAAAGAGACGACAATTTGTAGGGAAATCCACTCGATAGGAGGTATAGGATGGAACCAAATCCCCTTCGCGAGGGTCTCGTTCGCACGACTAAAAGAAAGTGAGTCGCCACCTAATAAAATCACTCTCATAATTGCTTAGATAATCACAGTGGCTATCTAAAGTCAGAGAGGATCGAGAAACCATCGCCCAAAGGTGCTCATTGAGCCGGTCACCGGTGGCTAAGAACCTTGTGATGTCCGCATTTTGCTTTTTTTATTAATGTTCAGTGAGTATATCGAGATTTTCTAAGGTAGGCCTTTGTCGCGAGCTGGACTCGAACCAGCCCAAAGACTCCCCTGTCCCTTCATTGTTTAGTTTGTGGGGACCTATAAAGTCAGTTCCTTGGTCGCTTTGATTTCTTTTACTTTTGAAAGCGGCATTCTCTCTGGAATCTAGAATCAAATCGTTGATCATGAATGTCCTTTGCCCTTTATCTCCCCACCTTCCTGTTTATAAGCCACAACTAACTTCTATTGGGGAGGCTTACTTATCTTATAGTTTAGCGGCTTTATCCATCTTTGATTTCATTGCTTGTTTTGTCTGGTTCAATAATACTGCCTATCCCAGCGAGTTTTACGGACCCATTAGACCAGAAGCTTCCTAAGCTCAAGCATTTACTTTTCTAGTTAGAGACCAATGCCTTGGGGCTAACGTAGGATCCGCTCAAGGACCTAATGGTTAGGTAAATATTTAATGCGTTGATAGCACCCAATTTTTCCGAATCGGCGATTCCATCTATGATTTATCATTCATGAACGTTGACGAGATCCATCCATTTAGCAGCACCTTAGGATGGCATAGCCTAAAAGTTAAGGACTGAAAGTCATCGAAAACCAACAGATCCTCTTGATTAGTTGCCCCCGGGACATCGAACTTTATTTACTGCTTACGAATACAAGACTAACAAACGAACCCTGGGATGAAATAGTAAGGTTTGATAGAACCTAGTTCTAGGGTTGGATAAATGTGGAAATCCTTAGGGTTGGATTGCTCGTGGACAAGGACAAATTCTATTTGAAATGGATGGTGTGAGTTTGTCAAATGCTCGACAAGCCACTCCCTTTGGCAGCATCCACTAATTCAGAAGTTAATTTGAAAGCCATATTTCGACCCGGACGTCTTGCGCGGGAAGGTGAACTTTGCAAAAGTGCTTATTTGGTTGGGAAAGAGAGGATTTCTGACTCCAAGCCTACCCGAAAACAAGTAATCTATCTTTTCCCCTTGTTCGGCAGTACCCTCGAGGCCGTAATTCCAATGCAAAACATGATTTCCCGTGTATGGTACAAATGTTAAAATTTTTGACACCAATCATTTATGAGTGAGTATTACACGCAGACCCCAGAGAAACATCATGGAAGGTTGAGAATAAGAAAGCCTTTTTGTCGCAGATCTCAAAAGATGGTTAATGGGCTATAGAGAAAATATCTTATCCGATTCCTCCAAGCCTATTGGAAAAATTTTAGGCTGTTCCAACACTTTGGATTAATGCAAAAACGGCTTTTTGTGCAAGGGAAGGCACGGTAATCCCCCTAAAGAACAAGAAGAAGAAAATTATGGAATTTAGAGTATAAACCTTCCTTTAAAAATGGATTAGATAGGCTTAGATAAGGGTTTCAAGAAAAGAAAAAAAATTCAATTCTTTATGGACTACTGAGCCCATATCCCCTCCAACCATCAGAATACGGGGGGAGATGGAAAAAGGGACAAGGGGTTTTGCGTTTGCATATTAGCAAACTACCCTTTGGAAGGACGGAAATTAAAGCTTTTGAGGGTGAGTGAAAATTTTTGAGGAAGAGAAAGTTCAAAACTTTTTAGGGATAGAGAAAACACATTTGAGGGAGAGGAGGTTAAAACCTTTTAAGGGATATAGAATGGAAAACCTTTAAATGAGAGAAATTGAAATAAATTGGGGCTGAAATTTATAAATTTGGGAAGATACAAAATATAAATTTGAAAGACCATTTGAGCGAGAGAAAGTTAAAAGCTTTTGACGGAGTGAATGTCAAAAACTTTTGAAGTAGAGAAAGCTAAAACATTTGGGGCAGAGGGAGTTAAAACCCTTTTAAGGGGAGAGAGAATGGAAAACGTGTAATAAATAGAAATTGAAAAAATTTGGGACTTCAATTTAAAATTTTCGAAAGATAAAATTAAATTTTTTTATAAGAGTTAATAATTTTGAGAATAAGAAGTACAAACTTCTTTTGAGAAAGTGAAAACCTATTAAGGGAGAGAGAGTGGAAAACTTTTAAAGCAGTGGAATTTAAAACTTTAGGGGTAAGAATTTAAATTTTTCGGAAGATACAAAGTATAAATTTTGAAAAAGAGAAAATTATAAAGTTGAATTAAGAAGTAAGAACTTTTGAGGGAAAGAGTGAATTTAAGAGTTAAGAAATGAAAACTTTTAGGAGATAAAAGTTTAAAACTTTTAGGAGATAAAAGTTTAAAACTTTTCAGGGCGAGAAAGATAAAAACATTTGAGGGAAAAGAAGTTAAGAAAAAGTTAATAACTTTTGGGGGACGGAAATTAATATTTTGAGAGTGAGTGAAATTTTTTGAGAAAGAGAAAGTTCAAAATTTTTTAGGGATAGAAAGATAACACATTTGAGGGAGAAGAAGTTAAAACCTTTTTAATAGATATAGAATGGAAAACCTTGAAAGGAGAGAAATAGAAAAACTTTGTGTTTGAAATTTAGAAATTTGGGAAGATACAAAATATAAAATTTAAAAGAAAGTGATGTAAGACCTTTTTAATGAGAGAAAGTTATAAGCTTTTGAGGGAGTGAATGTCAAAAACTTTTAAAGTAGAGAAAGCTAAAACATTTGAGGCAAAGGAAGTTAAAACCCTTTAAGGGTAGAGAGAATGGAAAACTCGTAAGAAATAGAAATTGAAAAATTTTGGGACTTCAATTTAAAATTTTATAAAGATAAAATTAAAAATTATAAAAGAGAGTTAATACTTTTGAGAATAAAGAAGTACAAAATTCTTTTGAGAAAGTGAAAACCTATTAAGGGAGAGAAAGGTAAAACCTTTTAAGAGAGTGGAAAACTTTTAAAGCAGTGGAATTTAAAACTTTAGGGGTAGGAATTTAAATTTTTCGGAAGATACAAGTATAAATTTTCAAAGAGAAAATTATAAAGCTGAGTTGAGAAGTAAAAACTTTTGAAGGATAGAGTGAATTTGAGAGTTCAGAAACGAAAACTTTTAGGAGGTAAAAGTTTAAAACTTTTCAGGGCGAGAAAGATAAAAACATTTGAGGGAAAGGAAGTTAAGAAAAAGTTAATAACTTTTGTGGGACGGAATTAAAACTTTTGAGATTGAGTGAAATTTTTTGAGGAAGAGAAAGTTCAAAACTTTTTAGGGATAGAAAGAGAAAACATATTTGAGGGAGAGGAAGTTAAAACCTTTTAAGGGATATAGAATGGAAAATATTGAAATGAGAAAAATTGAAAAAATTTGGGTCTGAAATTTAGAAATATGGGAAGATACACAATATAAAATTTGAAAGAGAGTGATGTAAAACCTTTTGAGAAAGTTAAAAACTTTTAAGGGAGTGAATGTCAAAAACCTTTTGAAGTAAAGAAAGCTAAAGCATTTGAGGCAGAGGAAGTTAAAATCATTTAAAGGGGAGAGAATAAAAATATCGTAAGGAATAGAAATTGAAATTTTTTGGGACTTCAATTTAAAATTTCTGACAGATAAAATTACAAATTTTAAACAAGAGTTAATAATTTTGAGAATAAAGAAGTACAAACATTTGAGCGAGAGGGAAAGTCTAAAACTTTAGGGAGAGAAAGTCAAAAACTTTAGAACGAGAGTAAAATATTTTGAGGGGAACGGAAGTTCAAAACTTTTGAGCGAAAACCTTTCAAGGGAGGGAGAGAGAGAGAGTGGAAAACTTTTAAAGGAGTGAAAATGAAAATTTTAGGGACTGAAATTAAGAAATTTTAGATGATACAAAGAATAAATTTTGGAGATAAATATAAATTGAAGTTAAGTAAAAACTTTACAGAGAGTGAATTTTTTTTTTGAAAGTTTAGTAAAAACTTTTAGGAAGTAAAAGTTCAAATATTTTCAGGGCGAGGAAGATAAAAACATTTGAGGGGTAGGAAGTTAAGAAAAAGTTAACGACATTTTAGGGACAGAAATTGAAAGCTTTCGAAGAACAAAAATTGATAACTTTCAAATGAGTGAATTTTTAGGAAGAGAAACGTCAAAACTTTTTACAGAGTGAAAACTTTTGAGAGAGAGATAAAACACATTTGAGGGAGAGGAGAGGAAGTTAAAACCTTTTAAGGGAGATAGAATGGAAACCTTTAAAGGAGAGAAATTGGAAATTTTTGGGACTGAAAATTTCGGAAGATGCAAAATATAAATTTTGAAAGTTTTTACAATTTTGAGAGTAACGAAGTAAAGGCCTTTTGGGAGAGAGAAAGTTAAAAGCTTTTGAGGGAGAGAATGTCAAAAACTTTTCAAGCAGAGAAATATAAAAAATTTGCAGGAGTGAAACTTAAAAACTTTGAGGGAGAGAAAGTTAAAACCTTTTAAGAGAGAGTGGAAAACTTTTAAAGCAGTGAAATTTAAAATTTCTGACAGATAAAATTACAAATTTTAAACAAGAGTTAATAATTTTGAGAATAAAGAAGTACAAACATTTGAGCGAGAGGGAAAGTCTATAACTTTAGGGAGAGAAAGTCAAAAACTTTAGAACGAGAGTAAAATATTTTGAGGGAATGGAAGTTCAAAACTTTTGAGCGAAAACCTTTCAAGGGAGGGAGAGAGAGAGAGTGGAAAACTTTTAAAGGAGTGAAAATGAAAATTTTAGGGACTGAAATTAAGAAATTTTAGATGATACAAAGAATAAATTTTGGAGATAAATATAAATTGAAGTTAAGTAAAAACTTTACAGAGTGAATTTTTTTTTGAAAGTTTAGTAAAAACTTTTAAGAAGTAAAAGTTCAAATATTTTCAGGGCGAGGAAGATAAAAACATTTGAGGGGTAGGAAGTTAAGAAAAAACTAACGACATTTTAGGGACAGAAATTGAAAGCTTTTGAAGAACAAAAATTGATAACTTTCAAATGAGTGAATTTTTTAGGAAGAGAAACGTCAAAACTTTTTACAGAGTGAAACTTTTGAGAGAGATAAAACACATTTGAGGGAGAGGAGAGGAAGTTAAAACCTTTTAAGGGAGATAGAATGGAAACCTTTAAAGGAGAGAAATTGGAAATTTTTGGGACTGAAAATTTCGGAAGATACAAAATATAAATTTTGAAAGTTTTAACAATTTTGAGAGTAACGAAGTAAAGGCCTTTTGGGAGAGAGAAAGTTAAAAGCTTTTGAGGGAGAGAATGTCAAAAACTTTTCAAGCAGAGAAATATAAAAAATTTGCAGGAGTGAAACTTAAAAACTTTTGAGGGAGAGAAAGTTTAAAACCTTTTAAGAGAGTGGAAAACTTTTAAAGCAGTGAAATTTAAAACTTTAGGGGTAGGAATTTAAATTTTTCGGAAGATACAAAGTATAAATTTTGAAAAAGAAAAAATTATAAAGTTGAGTGAGAAGTAAAAACTTTTGAGGGATAGAGTGAATTTGAGAGTTCAGAAATGAAAACTTTTAGGAGGTAAAAGTTTAAAACTTTTCGGGGCGAGAAAGATAAAAACATTTGAGGGAAAGGAAGTTAAGAAAAAGTTAATAACTTTTGAGGGACGGAAATTAAAACTTTTGAGATTGAGTGAAAATTTTTGAGGAAGAGAAAGTTCAAAACTTTTAGGGTTAGAAAGAGAAAACAGATTTGAGGGAGAGGAAGTTAAAACCTTTTAGGGGATATAGAATGGAAAACCTTGAAAGGAGAGAAATTGAACAAATTTGGGTCTGAAATTTAGAAATATGGGAAGATACACAATATAAAATTTGAAAGAGAGTGATGTAAAACCTTTTGAATGAGAGAAAGTTAAAAACTTTGAGGGAGTGAATGTCAAAAACCTTTGAAGTAGAGAAAGCTAAAACATTTGAGGCAGAGGAAGTTAAAATCATTTAAGGGGGAGAATGAAAATCTCGTAAGGAATAGAAATTGAAATTTTTTGGGACATCAATTTAAAATTTTTGACAGATAAAATTACAAATTTTAAACAAGAGTTAATAATTTTGAGAATAAAGAAGTACAAACATTTGAGCGAGTTTAAAAATTTTAAGGGAGAGAAAGTCAAAAACTTTAGAACGAGAGTGAAATATTTTGAGGGAATGGAAGTTCAAACTTTTGAGCGAAAACCTTTCAAGGGAGGGAGAGGAGAGAGAGTGTGGAAAACTTTTAAAGGAGTGAAAATGAAAATTTTAGGGACTGAAATTAAGAAATTTTAGATGATACAAAGTATAAATTTTGGAGAGAAATATAAATTGAAGTTAAGTAAAAACTTTACAGAGAGTGAATTTTTTTTTTGAAAGTTTAGTAAAAACTTTTAGGAAGTAATAGTTCAAATATTTCAGGGCGAGGAAGATAAAAACATTTGACGGGTAGGAAGTTAAGAAAAGCTAACGACATTTTAGGGACAGAAATTGAAAGCTTTTGAAGAACAAAAATTGATAACTTTCAAATGAGTGAATTTTTAGAAAGAGAAACGTCAAAACTTTTTACAGAGTGAAAAAACTTTTGAGAGAGAGATAAAACACATTTGAGGGAGAGGAGAGGAAGTTTAAAACCTTTTAAGGGAGATAGAATGGAAACCTTTAAAGGAGAGAATTGGAAATTTTTGGGACAAAAAATTCGGAAGATACAAAATATAAATTTTGAAAGTGTTTCAAATTTTGATAGTAAAAAGTAAAGGCATTTTGAGAGAGAGAAAGTTAAAAGCTTTTGAGGGAGAGAATGTCAAAAACTTTTCAAGCAGAGAAATATAAAAATTTTCAGGAGTGAAACTTAAAAACTTTTGAGAGAAAGTTAAAACATTTTAAGAGAGAGTGGAAAACTTTTAAAGCAGTGGAATTTAAAAATTTAGGGGTAGGAATTTAAATTTTTCGGAAGATACAAAGTATAAATTTTGAAAAAGAAAAAAATTATAAAGTTGAGTTGAGAAGTAAAAACTTTTGAGGGACAGAGTGAATTTGAGATTTCAGAACTGAAAACTTTTAGGAGGTAAAAGTTTAAAACTTTTTGGGGCGAGAAAGATAAAAACATTTGAGGGAAAGGATGTTAAGAAAAAGTTAATAACTTTTGAGGGACGGAAATTAAAACTTTTGAGATTGATGTGAAAATTTTTGAGGAAGAGAAAGTTCAAACTTTTTAGGGATAGAAAGAGAAAACAGATTTGAGGGAGAGGAAGTTAAAACCTTTTAAGGGATATAGAATGGAAAACCTTGAAAGGAGAGAAATTGAAAAAATTTGGGTCTGAAATTTAGAAATATGGGAAGGTACACAATATAAAATTTGAAAGAGAGTGATGTAAAACCTTTTGAATGAGAGAAAGTTAAAAACTTTTGAGGGACTGAATGTCAAAAACCTTTTGAAGTAGAGAAAGCTAAAACATTTGAATTAGAGGAAGTTTAAATCATTTAAGGGGGAGAATGAAAATCTCGTAAGGAATAGAAATTGAAATTTTTTGGGACTTCAATTTAAAATTTTTGACAGATAAAATTATAAATTTTAAACAACAGTTAATAATTTTGAGAATAAAGAAGTACAAACATTTGAGCGAGGAAAGTTTAAAACTTTTAAGGGAGAGAAAGTCAAACTTTAGAACGAGAGTGAAATATTTTGAGGGAATGGAAGTTCAAAACTTTTGAGCGAAAACCTTTCAAGGGAGGGAGAGAGAGAGTGGAAAACTTTTAAAGGAGTGAAAATGAAAATTTTAGGGACTGAAATTAAGAAATTTTAGATGATACAAAGAATAAATTTTGGAGATAAATATAAATTGAAGTTAAGTAAAAACTTTACAGAGAGTGATTTTTTTTTTGAAATTTAGTAAAAACTTTTAGGAAGTAAAAGTTCAAATATTTTCAGGGCGAGGAAGATAAAAACATTTGAGGGGTAGGAAGTTAAGAAAAAGCTAACGACATTTTAGGGACAGAAATTGAAAGCTTTTGAAGAACAAAAATTGATAACTTTCAAATGAGTGAATTTTTTAGGAAGAGAAACGTCAAACTTCTTACAGAGTGAAAACTTTTGAGGAGAGAGATAAAACACATTTGAGGGAGAGGAGAGGAAGTTAAAACCTTTTAAGGGAGATAGAATGGAAACCTTTAAAGAGAGATTGGAAATTTTTGGGACTGAAAATTTCGGAAGATACAAAATATAAATTTTGAAAGTTTTTACAATTTTGAGAGTAACGAAGTAAAGGCCTTTTGGGAGAGAGAAAGTTAAAAGCTTTTGAGGGAGAGAATGTCAAAAACTTTTCAAGCAGAGAAATATAAAAAATTTGCAGGAGTGAAACTTAAAAACTTTTGAGGGAGAGAAAGTTAAAACCTTTTAAGAGAGAGTGGAAAACTTTTAAAGCAGTGAAATTTAAAACTTTAGGGGTAGGAATTTAAATTTTTTGGAAGATACAAAGTATAAATTTTGAAAAAGAAAAAATTATAAAGTTGAGTTGAGAAGTAAAAACTTTTGAGGGATAGAGTGAATTTGAGAGTTCTGAAATGAAAACTTTTAGGAGGTAAAAGTTTAAAACTTTTCGGGGCGAGAAAGATAAAAACATTTGAGGGAAAGGAAGTTAAGAAAAAGTTAATAACTTTTGAGGGACGGAAATTAAAACTTTTGAGATTGAGTGAAAATTTTTGAGGAAGAGAAAGTTCAAAACTTTTTAGGGTTAGAAAGAGAAAACAGATTTGAGGGAGAGGAAGTTAAAACCTTTTAGGGGATATAGAATGGAAAACCTTGAAAGGAGAGAAATTGAAAAAATTTGGGTCTGAAACTTAGAAATATGGGAAGATACACTATAAAATTTGAAAGAGAGTGATGTAAAACCTTTTGAATGAGAGAAAGTTAAAAACTTTTGAGGGAGTGAATGTCAAAAACCTTTTGAAGTAGAGAAAGCTAAAACCTTTGAGGCAGAGGAAGTTAAAATCATTTAAGGGGGATAATGAAAATCTCGTAAGGAATTGAAATTGAAATTTTTTGGGACTTCAATTTAAAATTTTTGACAGATAAAATTACAAATTTTAAACAAGAGTTAATAATTTTGAGAATAAAGAAGTACAAACATTTGAGCGAGGGAAAGTTTAAAACTTTTAAGGGAGAGAAAGTCAAAAACTTTAGAACGAGAGTGAAATATTTTGAGGGAATGGAAGTTCAAAACTTTTGAGCGAAAACCTTTCAAGGGAGGGAGAGAGAGAGTGTGGAAAACTTTTAAAGGAGTGAAAATGAAAATTTTAGGGACTGAAATTAAGAAATTTTAGATGATACAAAGAATAAATTTTGGAGATAAATATAAATTGAAGTTAAGTAAAAACTTTACAGAGAGTGATTTTTTTTTTTGAAAGTTTAGTAAAAACTTTTAGGAAGTAAAAGTTCAAATATTTTCAGGGCGAGGAAGATAAAAACATTTGAGGGGTAGGAAGTTAAGAAAAAGCTAACGACATTTTAGGGACAGAAATTGAAAGCTTTTGAAGAACAAAAATTGATAACTTTCAAATGAGTGAATTTTTTTAGGAAGAGAAACGTCAAAACTTTTTACAGAGTGAAAAAACTTTTGAGAGAGAGATAAAACACATTTGAGGGAGAGAGGAAGTTAAAACCTTTTAAGGGAGATAGAATGGAAACCTTTAAAGGAGAGAAATTGGAAATTTTTGGGACAAAAAATTTCGGAAGATACAAAATATAAATTTTGAAAGTGTTTCCAATTTTGATAGTAAAAAGTAAAGGCATTTTGAGAGAGAGAAAGTTAAAAGTTTTTGAGGGAGAGAATCTCAAAAACTTTTCAAGCAGAGAAATATAAAATATTTGCAGGAGTGAAACTACTTTTGAGAGAAAGTTAAAACCTTTTAAAGAGAGTGGAAAACTTTTAAAGCAGTGGAATTTAAAACTTTAGGGGTAGGAATTTAAATTTTTCGGAAGATACAAAGTATAAATTTTGAAAAAGAAAAAATTATAAAGTTGAGTTGAGAAGTAAAAACTTTTGAGGGACAGAGTGAATTTGAGATTTCAGAAATGAAAACTTTTAGGAGGTAAAAGTTTAAAACTTTTTGGGGCGAGAAAGATAAAAACATTTGAGGGAAAGGAAGTTAAGAAAAAGTTAATAACTTTTGAGGGACGGAAATTAAAACTTTTGAGATTGAGTGAAAATTTTTGAGGAAGAGAAAGTTCAAAACTTTTTAGGGATAGAAAGAGAAAACAGATTTGAGGGAGAGGAAGTTAAAACCTTTTAAGGGATATAGAATGGAAAACCTTGAAAGGAGAGAAATTGAAAAAATTTGGGTCTGAAATTTAGAAATATGGGAAGATACACAATATAAAATTTGAAAGAGAGTGATGTAAAACCTTTTGAATGAGAGAAAGTTAAAAACTTTTGAGGGACTGAATGTCAAAAACCTTTTGAAGTAGAGAAAGCTAAAACATTTGAATTAGAGGAAGTTAAAATCATTTAAGGGGGAGAATGAAAATCTCGTAAGGAATAGAAATTGAAATTTTTTGGGACTTCAATTTAAAATTTTTGACAGATAAAATTATAAATTTTAAACAAGAGTTAATAATTTTGAGAATAAAGAAGTACAAATATTTGAGCGAGGGAAAGTTTAAAACTTTTAAGGGAGAGAAAGTCAAACTTTAGAACGAGAGTGAAATATTTTGAGGGAATGGAAGTTCAAAACTTTTGAGCGAAAACCTTTCAAGGGAGGGAGAGAGAGAGAGTGGAAAACTTTTAAAGGAGTGAAAATGAAAATTTTAGGGACTGAAATTAAGAAATTTTAGATTATACAAAGAATAAATTTTGGAGATAAATATAAATTGAAGTTAAGTAAAAACTTTACAGAGTGAATTTTTTTCTTGAAAGTTTAGTAAAAACTTTTAGGAAGTAAAAGTTCAAATATTTTCAGGGCGAGGAAGATAAAAACATTTGAGGGGTAGGAAGTTAAGAAAAAGTTGAAGACATTTTAGGGACAGAAATTGAAACTTTTGAGGAACAAAAATTGATAACTTTCAAATGAGTGAATTATTTAGGAAGAGAAACGTCAAAACTTTTTACAGAGTGAAAAAACTTTTGAGAGAGAGATAAAAGACATTTGAGGGAGAGGAGAGGAAGTTAAAACCTTTTATGGGAGATAGAATGGAAACCTTTAAAGGAGAGAAATTGGAAATTTTGGGACTAAAAATTTCGGAAGATACAAAATAAATTTTGAAAGTGTTTACTATTTTGAGAGTAAAGAAGTAAAGGCCTTTTGAGCGAGAGAAAGTTAAAAGCTTTTGAGGGAGAGAATGTCAAAAACTTTTCAAGCAGAGAAATATAAAAATTTTGCAGGAGTGAAACTTAAAAACTTTTGAGGGAGAGAAAGTTAAAACCTTTTAAGAGAGAATGGAAAACTTTTAAAGCAGTGGAATTTAAAACTTAAATTTAAAAAAGAGTGATGCAAGACCTTTTGAATGAGAAAAAGTTAAAAGCTTTTGAGGGAGTGAATGTCAAAAATTTTGAAGTAGAAAAAGCTAAATCATTTGAGGCAGAGGAAGTTAAAACAGAGACTGGAAAACTTGTAAGGAATAGAAATTGAAAATTTTTGGGACTTCAATTTAAAATTTTCGAAGATAAAGTAATTTTTTTAAAATAGAGTTAATAATTGTGAGAATAAAGAAGTACAAACTTTTGAGCGAGAGAAAGTTTAAAACTTTTAACGGAGAGAGTCAAAAACTTCAGAACGAGAGTGAAATATTTTGAGAATATTTAACCAGAGTAGAGTAGAGTATTTAACCCCATTAGAGGGAGAGGAAGCTAAAACCTTTTAAGAGATATAGAATGGAAAACCTTTAAAGGAGAGAATTGAAAAAAATTGGGACTAAAATTCAGAAATTTGGTAAGATACAAAATATAAATTTTGAAAGAGATGCAAAACCTTTTGAGCGAAAGAAAGTTAAAAGCTTTTAACGAAGTGAATGCAAAGCTTTTGAAGTAGAGAAAGCTCAAACATTTGAGGCAGATGAAGTTAAACTCTTTAAGGGGAGAGTATGGAAAAGTTTCAAGGAAGAGAGATTGAAAATTTTTGGGAATAGAATTTAAAATTTCCGAACGAAAAAAATTAAAAGAGAGTTAATAATTTTGAGAATAAAGAAGTACAAACTTTCGAGCGAGGAGAAAGTTTAAAACTTTTTAAGCGAGAGAAAGAAAAAACTTTAGAACAAGAGTGAAATTTTTTTGAGGGAATGAAAGTTAAAAAACTTTTGAAGGAGAGAGTTAAAACCTATTAAAGGAGAGAAATTTTTTAAAGCTGAGTTTTTGACAAAGGATAAATTTTGAAAGAGGAAAATTAAAAGTTTGAGTTTTCAAAGAAATTGTGAGAGGAAATTTAAAAACTTTGGAGGGAGGAGAAAAACTTCTGTAGGCTGAAAGTTAAAAACTTTTAAAGGATAAAAAGTTTAAAACCTTTTAAGGGAGAGAGTGAAACATTTAAAAGAAAGAATTTTAAAAATTTCGAAAAAATTGTTAAAAAGAGAATATTAAAAAGTTTAGGAGTTTTTAGAGAAATTTGAGGGCGTGAAAGTTAAAAACTTTGGAGGCGGAGAAAGTTGAAACTTTTGAGAGAGAGAAAGTGAATAATTTTGAGAGAGAAAGTTTCAAACTATCTGGAATTTTCAAAGGACGAGAATTTTGATACTTTTTAAGGGAGAGGAAGTGAAAAACTTTTAAAGGAGAAAAACTTCAAAATTTCAAAAGATACCAAGTTTAAATTTTGAAAAAGAGAGTCAAAAGCAGGGAAAGTTCACAATTTTGAGGGAGTGAAAGTAAGAAACTCTGAGTGATATAAAGCTAAACCTTTTAAGGGAGAGTGTGGAAAACTTTTAAAGGAGTGAAATTTAAATTTTAGGGACTGAAAATTAGAAATTTAGGAAGATCAACAGAGAAAATTATTAATTTGAGTTAAAAACTTTTGCGGTAGGGAGTGAAAACTTTTTGAGTAAGAAAGAAAAAAATTTAGGGAGAGAAGTTTAAAAATATTCAAGGGAGAAAATTTTCAAAAATTGGGGTTAAAATTTTTTAAAGAGAGTTAAAAACATTTTAGGCAGAAGAAGTTAAACCCTTTTAGGGAGATAAATTGAAAAACTTTTTAGGGGAGAGAAAGTTGAAATTTAAAAATTTCAGAAAAAAATAATAAATTTTTAAAGAGAAAATTAAAAGTTAGTTAATAAGTAAAAACTTTTGGGATAGAGAGTCAAAAACTTTTTAGGGAGTTAAAGTTAAAAGCTTTAAGAGGGAGAGAAAGTTAAAAACATTTTATGGAAGAGAGTGGAAAAACTTTCAAGCGAAAGAGATTAATAAATTTTAGTGACTGAAAACATTTGAGGGAGAGGAAATAAGAAAAAGTTATCTTTTGAGGGATAGAAATTAAAAACTTTTGAAGGACAGCAATTAAAAACTTTTGAAGGACAGCAATTAAAAACTTTTGAAGAGTGAAAAATTTTGAGGAAGAGAAAGTTCAAAACTTTTTAGGGGGTGAAAGTTAAAAACTTTCGAGGGATTGAGAGATAAAACACATTTGAGGGAGAGGAAATTAAAACATTAAGATAGAATGGAAAACTTTTAAGGGAGAAAGTGAAAAAATTTCAGAGTTGAGAAATGAAAGCTTTTAGGAAGTAAAGGTTAAAAACTTTTCAGGGTTGAGAAAGATAAAAACATTTAAGGTAGAGGAAGTTAAAACCATTTAAAGGAGAGAGGTGAACAACTTTTGAGGGAAAGAAATCGAAAACTTTAGGGACAGAAATTTAAAAAAATTCAGAACATACAAACTACAAATTTTGAAAGAGAGAAGATTAAAATGTTTGAGATAGTTAAGAAGTAACAACTTTAGAGGTAGAGTTTACAACTTTTTAGGTAGTCCAAGTTAAAAACTTTTTAGGGGGGAGACTTTAAAACATTTAAGGGATAGGAAGTTATAACCTTGTACGGAAGAGTGGAAACTTTTAAGGGAGAGATTGAAAAATTTAGGGACAAAAAATCTATAATTTCGGAACATAAAAAGTACACATTTTGAAAGAGAGAATTATAAATTTTGCAAATTAAGAAGTAAAAACTTTTAAGGGAGAAAAAGTTAAAAAAAACTTTTGAGGGACATAACTTAAAAACTTTTGTAGGAGAGTGAAATGTTTGAGGGAGAGAAAGTTCAAAACTTTTTAGGGAGTGAAAGTTTAAAGTTAAAAAACTTTTGAGGGAGAAAGTTAAAAACATTTAAGGCATAGGAAGTTAAAAACCTTTAAGGAAGAGAAATTGAAACTTTTTGGGACTGAAATTTAAATTTTCGAAAGATACAAAGTAAAAATTTTAAAAGAGAGAAAGTTAATAGTTTGGAGAATAATAAAGAAGAAAAAACTTTTGAGCGAGAGAGAGTAAAAAATTTAAGAATGAGAGAATGAATAATTGAGGGAATGAAAGCTAAAAACTTTTGAGGGAGAAAAAGTTAAAACCTTTTATTGGAGAGAGAAAAAATTTTAAAGTAGAATTTTAAAATTTTCGGAAGATCATAGTATAAATTTCGAAAGATATAAAATTAAAAGTTCCAGAGTTTTCAGAAAAATTGTGACACAGGAAAAGTTAAAAACTTTGGAGGGAGACAGAGAAAATCTTTTGAGGGAGAGTGGAAATCTTTTGAAGGCAGAAAGTGGAAATTTAAATGAAGTGCAAGTTAAAAACTTTTAAAGAGGAGAAAACTTTAGAACAATAGTGAAATTTTTTGAGGGAATGAAAGTTCAAAACTTTTGAAGGAGAGTTAAAACCTATTAAAGGAGAAAAACTTTTAAAGCAGAGTATTTTAAAATTTTCAACAAAGGATAAATGTTGAAAGAGAAAATTAAAAGTTTGAGATTTCAAAGAATTTCTGAGGAAATTTAAAAACTTTGGAGGGAGAGAAAAACTTTTGTAGGCTGAAAGTGAAAATTTTTGACGGCGTGAATGTTAAAAACTTTTAAAGGATAAAAAGTTAAAACCTTTTAAGGGAGAGAAAGTGAAACATTTAAAAAAAGAAATTTAAAATTTCCGGAAATTGTTAAAAAGAGAATATTAAAAAGTTGAGTTTTTAAAGATTGTGAGGGCATGAAAGTTAAAAACTTTGGAGGCGGAGAAAGTTGAAAACTTTTGAGGGAGAGAAAGTGAATAATTTTGAGAGAGAAAGTTTCAAACTATCTAGAACTTTCAAAGGATAGAAATTTGATACTTTTTAAGGGAGAGGAAGTGAAAAACTTTTAAAGGAGAAAAACTTCAAAATTTCAAAAGATACCAAGTTTAAATTTTGAAAAAGAGAAAGTCAAAAGCAGGGAAAGTTAACAATTTTGAGAGAGTGAAAGTAAGAAACTCTGAGTGATATAAAGCTAAACCTTTTAAGGGAGAGAGTGTGGAAAACTTTTAAAGGAGTGAAATTTAAAATTTTAGGGACTGAAAATTAGAAATTTAGGAAGATCAAGTATAAATTTTGAAAGAGAAAATTATTAATTTGAGTTAAAAACTTTTGCGGTAGGGAGTGAAAACTTTTGAGTTAAGAAAGAAAAAATTTTAGGGAGAGAAGTTTAAAAATATTTAAGGGAGAAAAAGTTAAAAAACATTTAAGGGAGAGGAAGTTAAAACCATTTAAAGGAGAGAGTGAACAACTTTTGAGGGAAAGAAATCGAAAACTTTAGGGACAGGAATTTAAAAAAATTCAGAACATACAAACTACAAATTTTGAAAGAGAGAAGATTAAAATGTTCGAGATAGTTAAGAAGTAACAACTTTTGAGGTAGAGTTTACAACTTTTTAGGTAGTCGAAGTTAAAACTTTTTAGGGGGAGACTTTAAAACATTTAAGGGATAGAAAGTTATAACCTTGTATGGGAGAGAGTCTGTAAAACTTTTAAGGGAGAGATTGAAAAATTTAGGGACAAAAATTTTAAAATTTCGAAACATAAAAAGTACACATTTTGAAAGAGAGAATTATAAATTTTGCAAAGTTAAGAAGTAAAAACTTTAAGGGAGAAAAAGTTAAAAAAACTTTTGAGGGACATAACTTAAAAACTTTTGTAGGAGAGTGTGAAAAGTTTGAGGGAGAGAAAGTTCAAAATTTTTTAGGGAGTGAAAGTTAAAAGTTAAAAACTTTTGAGGGAGAGAGTTAAAAACATTTGCCTCACATTTGAGGCAGAGGAAGTTAAACCCTTTAAGGGAGAGAGAATGAAAAACCTTAAGGAAGAGAAATTGAAACTTTTGGGACTGAAATTTAAATTTTTGAAAGATACAAAGTAAAAATTTTAAAATAGAGAAAGTTAATAGTTTTGAGAATAAAGTAAAAAATTTTGAGCGAGAGAGTAAAAAACTTTAGAACGAGAGAATGTATAATTGAGGGAATGAAAGCTAAAAACTTTTGAGGGAGAAAAAGTTAAAAACCTTTTATGGGAGAGAGAGAATAACTTTTAAAGGAGAGAATTTTAAAATTTTCGGAATATCATAGTATAAATTTTGAAAGATATAAAATTAAAAGTTTCAGAGTTTCCAGAGAAATTGTGACAAGAAAAGTTAAAAACTTTGGAGGGAGACAGAGAAAATCTTTTTAGGGAAAGAGTGGAAATCTTTTGAAGGAAGAAAGTGGAAATTTTAATGAAGTGCAAGTTAAAAACTTTTAAAGGAGAGAAAGTTAAAACCTTTTAAGGGAGAGAAAGTTAAAACCTTTTAAGGGAGAGAAAGTGAAAAACTTTTATGGGAGAATTCTAAAAATTTTGGAAGCTACAAAGTATAAATTGTTAAAGAGAGAATATTAAAAAGTTTTTAGAGAAATTGTGAGAGTTAAAGTTAAAAACTTGGGAGGCAGAGAAAGTTAAAATCTTTTGAGGGAGAGTGAATAATTTTGAGAGAGAAAAAGTTTAAAACTTGTGTCTGAGAGAAGTTACAAACTTTCTAGGCTCTAAAACTTTCAAGAGAGAGTTAATACTTTTTAAGGGAGAGAAGGTGAAAAACTTTTACAGGAGGAAAAAAAATCAAAAGATACCAAAGTAGAAATTTTGAAAGAGAGTCAAAATCTTTAGAAGGAAAGAAAGTGCAAAATTTTGTGGGAGTGAAAGTTAAGAACTTTTGAGGGAAAGAAAGAGAAAGTATTTAATGGAGAGAGTTAAAAACTTATGAGATAGAAAAAGTTAAAACCTTTTACTTAGATAAATTGAAAAACTTTTTAAGGGACAGAAATTTGAAATTTAAAAATTTTGGAAGATACAAAGTATATATTATAGAAGAAAGACATTAAAAAGTTTGAGAGAGAAATAAAAACTTTTGAGCTGGAGAGTTAAAAAGTTTGTGTGAGAGTTAAAAACATTCGACGGATAGAGAGATAAAAGCATTTTAGGAGGAAGTTAAAATCATTCAAGGGAGAGAATAGAAAACATTCAAGGAAAAGAAATTGAAAAAAAATTGGGACTGAAATTTAAAACTTCCCAAAGATACAAAGTTTATATTTGAAAGAGTGTATAAAATTTTGAGAGTAACGAAATAAAACTTTTGAGCAAGAGAAAGTTTCAAACTTTGGAGGGAGAGAATGTCAAAACTTTTGAAGCGGAGAATGTTAAAAATTTTGAGGGAGTGAAAGAAAAACTTTAGAGTTATAGAAAGTTAAAACCTTTTAGGGAGAAACTGTGGAAAACTTTTTAAAAAGTGAAATTGAGAATTTTAGGGACTGAAATTTAGAAATTTCGGAAGATACAAAGTATAAATTTTGAAAGAGAGAAGATTATAAATTTGAGTTGCAAAGTAAAAACTTTTGCAAGACAGATTGAAAAAATTTGAGTGTTGAGAAATAAAAACTTTTGTGGGGAGAGAAGTTTAAAAATATTTAGGAAGTGAAAGTTTAAAAAAATTAGGAAGTAAAAGTTCAAAACTTTTGAGAGAAAGAGAAAAACATTTGAGGGAATGGAAGTTAAAACCTTTTAACAGAGAGAGTGGAAAACTTTTAAGGGAGACAAATCGAAAAATCTAGAGACGGAAATTTAAAATTTTCGAAACATACAAAGTACAAATTATGAAAGAGAGAAAATTAAAAAGTTTGAGTAAGAAGTAAAAACTTTTGATGTAGAGTTAAAACCTTTTTAGGGAGTCAAAATTAAACTTTTGAGGGGCAGAGTAAAAAAAACATTTGAGGGATAGAAAGTTAAAACCTTTTACGCGGGAGAGAGAGAGAGAGGAAAAAAACACTTTTAAAGGAGATGGATTTTAAAATTTTAAATTCCAGAACGTACAAATTACAACTTTTTAGAGTTGAGAATTAAAAACTTTCGAGGGAGAAAAAGTAAACAACTTTGGACAAAAAATAAAATCTTTTTAAGGAGTGAAATTTTTTAGGAGATAATGTTAAAAACTTTTTAGGGAGTGAAAGTTAAAAACTTTTGAGGGAGAGAAAGATAAAAACATTTGAGGCAAACGAAGTTAAAACCTTTTAAGGGAGAGAAAATAGAGAACTTTTGAGGGAGAGAAATTAAAAAACCTTGGGAATGAAATTTAAAATTTTCAAAAAAAATACAAAGCAAAAAAATTGAAAGATAGAAAGTTAATATTTTGAGAATAAAGAAGTAAAATATTTTGAGCGAGAGAAAGTTAAAAACTTTTAAATCAGAGAAATTTAGAGGGAATGAAAGTTAAAAACTTTTGAGAGAGAGAGTTAAGAACTTTGAGGGAGAGAGTGACAAACTTTTATTGAGGGAATTTTAAAAAATTTGGAAGATACAAAGTATAAATTTTTCAATAGATAAAATTAAAAAAGTTTGAGAGTTAAGTAAAAACATTTGACGTAGAGTTAAAAACTTTTTAGGGAGTGAAAGTTAAGAACTTTTGAGGGAGAGAGCTAAAAACTTTAAAGGGAAAGAAAGTTAAAACCTTTTAAGGGAGGTAGTGGAAAACTTTTAAGGCAGAGAAAATGATAAATTTAGGGACATAAATTTAAAATTTTTGGAAGATATAAAGTATAAACTTTGAAAGAGAAAATTATAAATTTTGAGAGTTTAGAATTAAAAACTTTTGAGGGAGAAAAATGTTAAACAACTTTTGAGGGGCACAAATTAAAAACTTTTGAAGGAGAGTGAAATATTTTGACGGAGAGAAAGTTTAAAACTTTTTACGGAGTGAAAGTTAAAAACGTAAAAAGTTTTAAACTTTGAAGAGGGAGAGAGAAATATTTGAGAGAAAGTTAAAACCTTTTAAGGTAAAAAATTTTAAGAGAGAAGTTTGAAATTTCAAGGGATAGGAGGTAAAAAACTTTTGAGGAAGGAAAAGTGAAAATTTTAGAGACTAAACTTTAAGAAATTCGATAGACAAGTTCAAAATTTATTCATATAAGTAAAAACTTTTTGATATAGAGGATTTTCTATAATGAGTCCTAAAGTAGGGCCACCAATTGGAGGCACAATCATATACAAAATTTATCTCAAATGCAACACACCACAATTACTGTAATACAATATTCATTACATGACTGAAAAAAATATCAGAAATGCAGATTTCAATGTGGTGCACAAAAATAAGGCACAGAATGTACTACTTCCGTTCCAAAATATAAGATCACTTGCATTTTGTGAATTCACGAAAGGAAAGGCGATCTTATATTTTGGAACGGAGGGAGTATATTGCATCAAAAATCAAGAGAGAGCGAGAGAGAGAAATATTTCTTACCTTCATATCCTAATTTGAGCATTTATCTTTGCCTTCATTCCGAACACCATATGCGACTACAGACATCGGCCTCTAACCTATTAGTTCACCAATGAACCCAAATTCCTTTGCCTCTTTGGGATCATAAAATTATCCCGATCCATGTTCTTCTGAATTCCAATCTACAGACTGTGTGCCATGCTTTGAATACAATGCACACAACGCATCCCAAATACGAATAATATGCTTGGCATCAGTGGTCATTCATATCTTTAGCTTGTCCACTCTACCCACTCAAAGGCTGATTAACCATAATTGTTGCATTAGTGAGAGACCGCCACTCACCCTTTGCACCAACAGCTAAGAGGAGAGAACCCATTGATGCAGATGCATGTTGTATTGATCGGATATCGAATGTACTGCATCATATCAGTAATAGCACGACCTGTATAAAAAAAGTACAAATCATAAGACGTGGAAAAAACTGTTGTACTGTTATATCCCAAATCCTAATTAACATTCCTGGTGGTCCTCATCAAAGTTCAGAAGCAACGATAAAAGGACAAGCATGTGTATTCATTATTTGTTTCAATTCATAATATGAGCAAAGGAGTGAAAGGACATCATCACTACATTGGAAAACCTGAATAGAATAATATGACAATTTTAGACTAGTTGCAACAATAAACAATGAAATTGACAATTGTCCTCTGTCAAAACAGTTTTGACAACACAACTTGCCAAGAAAAAGAAAAACAGAGGCCCTATAAACAAACAAATTTAACCCATTCTAAGTGGTTTAGTCTATTGGAAAGTGAAAGTAGGATAGTCATATTCACAGGCCAAACCAGGAACAATAACGAACTTCAGGAGAGGGAATTGACATTACCATATTATCTATGCTTTTGAAAGGAGGAAGAATCACTTCTCTATGTCCACAGAAAGTGATTCAAGAAAAATTAATTTAAAAAAACAATTATAACATTACAATTTTACACACTTCAAAATTTTACGAATAACAAGATTTTCTTTTTATCTTCTCATTCCCAACTAATCTCAAGCATCAAAAGGGTAAAATATGGGTAATGAATAAGATATATGCTTGATCAGTAGAGAATGCATAATCCAACCTTAAAGCAAATTACAATAAAACTGTACGCGCATAAACCAAAAAAAGTCGCACAAAAGATGAGTTTGTAAATCTGACCTGGATAGAAAGGAGATTGACGTCATCGGCATCAGAGACTGAATCACTACTTGTGCCGTCGGTGATCCTCTCTTCGTACAACGGCATCGTATTTGGATCGTATTTGGTGACTGTTTAGTAAGATTAATGTAGCCTAGCCTTAATCAAAATCTCCAACGTGTAGAAGATTATTAATGTACCCTATCCCTAATCGATCTCTCGAAAGTTTAGAAAGATTAATGTACCCTAACCCTAAATTGATGATATTATTCAAGGATGAAGAACCGTTCTACGGAATCCGACTTTGAATGGAAAAAATGAGAGAGAGAGAGAGGGTTCAAGGAAATACTGTACCGTTGGGCTTGGGTTTAACGCAATTAGAAAGATAATTGATGATCGTTTCTGAACATTTAAGGAAGAAGAACCGTTGGGCGGAATCCGACTTTGAATGGGAAAGATTAGAGAAAGAGAGAGAGACAGAGAGAGGAGGGTTCAAGGAAATAATCGTATGAAATCTAAAAGATATTCTAAATCTCTTAAAAATCTAGTACACCATATTTAATAAGAGGAATTAATATTTCTATTTTTTAAAAAAACTTTACGAGTTTTCTATCACATGAGTGCTGGTCGGTAAAATTTAAAAAGATACTCCCTCTGTCCCAAATTAACTGCTCAATTTTGACATTTTTAAGTCAAATTGACTTTTTTTAGAATTAATAATTAAGCATATATAAATATATTTTTAATATTATAAAAATTGGGATTAGTAATAAATTGTATATACTTTCTTTTGATTATAATCTCTTCACCTATATTTTAACAAAAATAGTAAATGATTATTTTTAAAAATGGTCAATTTGACTTTAAAAAGTCAAAACTGAGCAATTAATTTGGGACGGAGGGAGTACTAGTTTTCAAGGAAATATTGGGTTTAACGCAAGTAGATTTCTGCTTGATTTATATCTTACACGTGATAAGATTATTTTTACTTTTGACCGTATATCAATACGCGGGTTAACAGTTACTAGTATGTTACTGGGTTTTATTATTACTCAAACTTTTGTTGTAGAACAGTTATCTTACAGGGTTTAATTATTACTCAAACTTTTGTTGTAAAAATATATATGGCAAAAAGCACCTTTTCATCACTGTGGTTATAGTGATTTAACGAAATAGCCATTGCGCTTTTAAAATATTCAATTAGCCCACTGTACTTTTTAAAAATATTCAAACAGGTCATTCCGTCCATTTTTTGTAACTGCCGTTAACAAATTGCTTACGTGGCATTTAAAAAAACAAAATGAAAAATGAAAAATTGCTTACGTGGCTTTTAAAAACAGATTTGTTAAAAATTTTAAAAACAGATTTTTTTAAAAAAATAGAATTTATTTTAAACAGATTTGTTAAAATTTTAAAAAACAGAATTTTTTTAAAAAATAGATTTTTAAAAAAACAGAATTTGTTAAAAAAAGAATTTTTTTTTTAAAATAAATTTTTTTAAAAAATAGAATTTTTTTTTAAAAACAGAATTTATTAAAAAAAGGATTTTTTTAAAAAAATATAATTATTTTTAAAAAACAGAATTTTTTTTAAAATATAAAATTATACAGATTTTTTTTTAAATATAATTATATAGATTTTTAAAAAATAGTTTTTTTAAAAATATAATTATACAGATTTTTTGAAAAATAATTTTTAAAAAATAGAATTATTTTTAAAAAATAGAATTTTTTTTAAAAACAGAATTTTTTTAAAAAACAGAATTTTTTTAAAAACGGATTTTTTTTAAAAAATAATTATTTTTAAAAAACAGAATTTTTTTAAAAAATAGAATTTGTTTTAAAAGCATAATTTGTTTTTCAAAAACGGTTTTTTAAAAAAAACATTTTTTTTAAAAAATCTGTTTTTTTAACAAATTCTGCTTTTAAAACAAATTCTATTTTTTAAAAATAATTATATTTTTTTTTAAAAATCCATTTTAAAAAAATTAGTTTTTTTAAAAATTATGTTTTTTAAAAAATCTATTTTTAACAAATCAGTTTTTTTTAAATAAATTTAAAAATTTTATTTTTTTAAATTTTTTTTTAACAAATCTGTTTTTAAAAATCTGTTTTAACAAATTTGTTTTAATTTTTTTTTAAGAAATCTGTTTTTTTAAAATTTTAACAAATCTGTTTTAAAAATTTTTAAAAATCTGTTTTTAAAAATTTATTTTTTTAAAAAAATGTTTATTAAAAATTTCTATAATTATATTTTGAAAAAAATCCGTATAATTCTATTTTTAAAAAAATCTATTTTTTAAAAATAATTATATATTTTTTAAAATCCGTTTTTTTTAAAAAATTTGTTTTAAAAAAAATTATATTTTTTAAAAAAATTCAGTTTTTTAAAAATAATTATATTTTTTCTAAAAATCCGTTTTTTAATAAATTCTGTTTTTAAAAAAATTCTATTTTAAAAAAAATCTATTTTTTAAAATAATTCTGTTTTTAACAAATTCTGTTTTTAAAAAAAATTCTATTTTTTAAAAAATATTCTATTTTTTAAAATTTTAACAAATCTGTTTAAAAAAATTAAATTTTTTTTAAAAAATCTATTTTTAAAAATTTTAACAAATCTCTTTTTAAAAGCCACGTAAGCAATTTGTCATTTTTTATTTTGTTTTTTAAATGCCACGTAAGCAATTTGTTAACGGCAGTTACAAAAATGGACGGAATGACCTGTTTGAACATTTTTAAAAAGTACAGTGGGCTAATTGAATATTTTAAAAGCACAATGGCTATTTCGTTAAATCACTATAACCACAGTGGTGAAAAGGTGCTTTTTGCCAAATATATATTGTTGGATCAATAAAAAAATTAGGATTAATTACATATTTTAATACATTTTTAAAAATAATTACAATAATAATACATTCATAAAATAATTATAAAAATAATATACTTTCCCATATTATTGTAACACCTCATTCCCAAAAGGAAAGGGAGGTCACGTGCAAAGCACAACAAAAAGGGCAAACTACGCAAAATAGCTCATCGAATTGCCTAACGGAGACCCGGGAATGCTATTTTGGTCATGGACCCAACATCCTAGAATCAAAAAGGGCAAATCTCATGTCATTGCGTAACTCTCGACAAAAGCAGTCTAAAGATGGTATTGTATACCTCGTTCGGATGCTCAGATTGAAGTTCTGCAAGTTCGAGCGGACATCACAGTGCGCGAGTGCACGTACTTCGTGATGAGGGGACCCGCGGAGCCCGGTGCATCTGCGGCTGCCGCAGGTACACATGTGGCCACCAGCTCTATAAATATAGAGCTTGGGGTAGCCATTTGTAAAAAAAAGACGAGGAAGTCGTGCCCAATTTGCTCTGTACACACCCCATATTGAGTGTTTTCTCATTTTAAAAACATGTTAGCTCACATATAGCTATATATTATCGGCGGGAGCTGAGTATTTATCCATCTAGAGTCATAGAAGCCTGCCTTGGCAGCCCACTGTAAGCTTTCTTACACTCTATAAAGCCTTTCTCTTCATCTTTGCACACATTATTCTTCACATTGAGAGTCGTGTTGTGTGTGTATGCCCAAACTTCTGTCCGTGGTTTTCATTTATTTTTGTATATATACTTATATATGTATATATACTTATATATGGACTAACATTATCGAGTTATGCCTCGATTGAGCCTAGACTTATGTCTGGAGCGTTTACTTGCTTATATATATATATATATATATATATATATATATATATGAACTGTTGTCGAACTCTGTTCGATGAGCCTGGATTTTATATATATACATTTATGTCAGGCCTGGAGTTTACTTCTTGTCCTTTTACTGCTTTATTTACATTTCGTCCCGCCTGGAGTTTACTTCGTGGTGGTTGATCATTTTTACTGCTTTCTTTACATTCAGTCCCGCCTGGAGTTTACTTCGTAGCGGTTGATCGCATTTACAGCTTTATTTACTTTTCTGATCCCCCATGGAGGTGCTTCGTGGTGGTTGATCATGTCTATATATATATATATATATATATATATATATATATATATATATATATATATATATATATATATATATTTACAGTTTTTATATATATAACTGCTTACTGCTTTTCATATAAATTGCGGCCTAAGAATCATGTGATCACAGATTCAGTCTACTAAATCTAGATTCGGTTCCCGTGATGGACATTTTCAGCTGTAAGCAGCTTGTACATTATTTACAGTGTTTGAATTTTCTTAGATGGCTGTCATGCCAATGAGAAGTTCACTCTGCTGTATATTATTTTCTCGAAGATGTCTCGCATCTCGAAAATAAAAGCAAACAAGCCGAACATTTAATAATAAAATGGAAGTATGAAAATGTCTCAATAACTATTGAACACAGGGTTTGAAAAACCTTTTTTTTACAAAACTTAACTGTTATATCATGTTTAAAACTGAATTTTTCTATAAATTCAAACCCTTTGTATATAGGTGTGAACGAGGCCTCACATTACTTCCAAATAAATTGCACATTGATCCATACACACACACACACATTCATATAATAGTTTCTTCAAAAGTGGCGGTCACCGTTAGAACACGGATGTCGGGGGGTGCCTATAACACCTTCCCTCCGCATAATCAAGCCCTCGAACCCAAATGAGTCTCGATTTCACAGACCCGTTTAGTAGTGTTACATCATTGGGTCAATGTACAAACCTTTTCTCGGTTGCGTTGGTGCAACCAGTTAAAAACACCGACTGACGACTCTTACAGTCAAATCGTCGACATTACACATGTCGAACCTTTTTTCACTTGTTTTTTCAAATAAATCTCACATAACATGAGAACACAAAAGTACAAGTAACGAAAAAGGGACAAATAAAAATCCCGATGTCGACACAAGGTAACCAATCCGTCATACTAAGGTAACCAATCCACCCCCACACCTTCAGTTTTTTTCATAGTGCAGTTGGTAACCAAACCTTCACACCAAGGTAACCAAACCTTCATACCAAGGAAATCAATCCTCATCCACACCTACAGTTTTTTCATAGTGCAGTTGCTAGCCAAATATTCATACCAAGGTAACCAATTCAGTGTTATTATGTTCTAATTTATTTTGAATGTGATGCAGTGGGTAGCCAAATCTTCATACTAAGGTAACTAATTTAGTTTTATTAAGTTACCAATTTAGTTTGAATGTGATGCAGTTGGTATTCAACCATTCATACAAAGGTAACCATTTTAGTTTTTGTGGGTAACCAAATAGTCATAAAAAAATTCAGAACAGTAAGAGTTACATCTATTTATTTTTAAACTTTTTGTAGAGTGAATATTCTTCTTCTTCTCATTGGCATTTTGGACAACGGAGATTCGCGGCAGAGTAGCGGAGGATAGGGCTGTGAGGGAGAACAAGATTTGAATTTGAATTATTATTTTGAATTTGAATTTGTTTTTGTTTTTGTTGTAAGATCCCAGATATTTGAATTTGCATTATTAGTTATGACAGTTATTTCTCTTTGATTTTAGGTTTCCTTATTAATGTGAATTGCGTTATTTTTGTAATTATTTTGTGTATGTATTATTTTTATAAATACTTTCTAATTATTGTATATTAGTGTTAAGGACCCAAAAAAATACTAGGGTATTTATGATACATTACTTTTAAAAAAAATATGTTGCAAAAGGAAAAAAATAATGGTTAATAGGTTTAAAAAATTAAATCAACTTCTTTTTACAGTGTTTTTTGAGGACTTTTCTTCTTGCGTGCTTTTTATTTTAGTTTTTGTATTTTGAGTCAAATGGATATTAATTAATAAGTTAAATATCAATATATATATATATAAATTATTTATTAGTTTGAAATAATGAAAAATATATTTTTAGTATGTTTGAGTTACAATTATAATTTTTTTATAAATATGACCTTAATGAGAAAATTTAGACGCACACACCCAACCTTCAACCATTGCCAAGGTTTGATATTTTAAACTTAACCCTCTGAGTGCACAAGAAATGGGAGTAACCATCGCACTGTCAATCGAAAGAAAATTAAACAAGTGTCTTTCTCCCATATCTGTTGAGCCATCTGTTAAGTGGGTTTTATACCTATTATTTTAATTATCTTTAACTTGATACTTTGCAAGTTCTTAAGTATTTTAAGTTATATTTATGTATTTATAGCGTTTTTATGTTATTTTGTAGGAAGAAACAAAGAAACACAATTCAGATATCTTTTGGAGTACAATAGGCAAGTAAATGTAAGAAGGGAAAATTTAAGGGCTTTTAACACCAAGTTTGATACACGCTCTTGTCTTGGAACTCAAATTTAATTGTAGATCTCGTCTAGAGTTTTGATTTGATAGGTGGCACACCCCGTAACTCCTCCAGGATCAAAAGTTATGGTCGTTTTATCAAAGGACGTCGGAGCAGAATTGTGCCTGGCACGATCACGCCAGTTGATAGTTCATTTTCGGTTCTAGAACACTAGAAAATAAGTGCAACAACACCGTAAACATTTAGGAAACGGCGTTGCAGCGTCGGTGTCGGACCATATCAAGTTGGGACGCATTTTTGCAAGTTTTTTACTTCAAATTAGATTGTCTTTCCGCCTAAGCTTGGGATTGGACTTGAAACCTATAAATACATGTTGTAAGGCATAGAATAGGGAGACTTACAAACTAGAGAATAACACAATTTAGGATTAGAGTATGAGTAAAAAGTAGAATTAGAAGCAAGACTTTAATCAGATTTGAAGAAAAATTCAAAGAAAGACTTTCATCTCTAATATTTGGCAAATTAAACAGGGCATTAATGGATTGGCGAGTATAAGAGACTGGACGACCCCACACTGTAGCTATCTCACATATCTCTTCTATAACATTTGCATAGAATTCCTTAACATTGGATATCACAGCCGCAGGTCGAGGCTCTGTAAATTGGATCCAACGCCTCTCAAGAATCATCGATGACATACTATCATCTTTTCTATTATCAGGGCGGAGGCCTCTTTCAAGCACGAATGTAGGACTCCAACTTTTATGAATAAAGATTAATTTTCTCTAAATATCATTTGAATATTATGGTGTGGATTTGATATAATGTTATAGTTGTAGGTAATATTTATAAATTTTGCAAAGTAAGCAAGTTGTCATGAGATATTCAATTAGTCGGGAAATATTCGTTTTATCAGAGAATATTCGTACGATGGCACAATCATTGGTGGACCCACACGACGGAATTACTGTCGGAGTTAGAAAACGACAGAAATATCTTTTTATAAAAATAACGGCGAAAGTTTCACCGTTAACTGTTGGAATACCTGGTGATAAAAGTACAGTAATACGTGTGGTTGCATAGTAGTACATAGTATTGCACAATATCTTTGATTATTGATGCTTACGTGAGAAGTCACTCAGTTTTACTCAATTATTGCCACAATAATTGTTGCATAGTATCTCACGTTATTGATTCAATTATTTTCACAATATTTTATATTATTAAATCAATAATTGAGACGACAAAGTTATTCATATTAGTATTTGCATTATTGACGATGTCTAGAAAGTTCTGTCGAGGAAGGGGGTTTGGTCACCTAATTACGCGCCAATATAGAATATATATTATATTTTATTATGCATAGTATTGCATAGTGTTGCATAGTAAAATAAAAAAAATTCGTTGAATCGTCCGTGAATTTTCTTACGAGCACAATTTTCGGATCATACAATCAAGACTATGGTCTTGATAATGCCGGTGAATTCACATCCCAAACATTTAATGATTATGTATGTCACTTGGGATAAATAATGAACATCATGTTGCCCATGTTCATACTCAGAATGATCTTGCTGAATCAGTTATTAAACGCCTCCAGTTAATTGCAAGACCATTGCTTATGAGAACAAAGCTTCTTGTCTCTGTTTGGGGGCACACTATTTTACATGCAGCAGCACTTATTCGCATTAGGCCAACATCATATCATAAATTTTCCCCATTACAATTGGTTTTTGGTCATGAGCCAGATATTTCCCATCTAAGAATATTTGGTTGTACGGTATATGTTCCAATTTATCCTCCACAATGTACAAAGATGGGTCCTCAAAGGAGGCTGAGAATATATATTGGTTTTGAGTCCCCATCAATAATTAAATATCTTGAACACTTAACAGGTGATTTATTTACAACACGATTTGTCGACTGTCATTTTGATGAGACTATGTTCCCAGCATTAGGGGAGAAATTAAACAGCTGGATAAAGATATTATATGGAATGCATTGTCATTATTGAATTTTGATCCTCGTACAAAACAAATTGAACAAGAAATTCAAAAGATACTTCGTTTGCAAGATTTAGCAAATCAGCTACCGAATGCATTCACTGACTCAAGAGGAGTAACCAAATCTCATATACCAGCTGTAAATGCTTCAGCTCAGATTGAAGTCCTAATAGGCCAATCCGCAAAAATAGTAGCAAATGAGTCTAAGGCACGCCAGAAGCGTGGTAGACCAATCGGTTCGAAAGACAAAAATCCTCAGAAAAGAAAAGAAGTAAATAAACAAGTTGGCATTATTGAGGATGAAAATATTCATGAGGATATAGACATAACTAATCATAAAACCCCATAAGAGGTTCAGGTACCTGAAAACAATAAAAATGATGAGATCTCAATAAGTTATGTCTCTACAAAGAAAGAACGGAACCGAAGTGAGATAGTTGTTGACAACAGTTTTTCATATAATATATCACTTGATATCATTAATGAAAACGAGGATTCTGAGCCTAATTCTGTCGAAGAATGTAGACGCAAAAATGATTGGCCAAAATAGAAAGAAGCAATACAAACAGAATTAAATTCACTTACAAACCGTGAAGTTTTTGGATCTATAGTCCAAAAACCCGAAGAAGTAAAGTCAGTTGGATACAAATGGGTCTTTGTACGAAAAAGAAATGAGAAAAATGAAATCGTAAGATATAAGTAATGACTTATGGCACAAGGGTTTTCACAAAGACCTGACATTGATTACGATGAAACATATTCTCCTGTGATAGATGCAATTACATTGCGATATCTTATTAGCCTGACCACTCATGAAAAACTAGATATGTTTTTAATGGATGTTGTTATAGCCTATTTATATGGGTCAATTGATAATGATGTTTATATGAAAATCCTTGAAGGATTTAAAATGCATGAAGCATATAATTCAAATCCCTGAGAAGTTTATTCAATTAAGTTGCAAAGGTCCTTATATGGGTTAAAGCAATTAGGACGCATGTGGTACAATCGTCTTAGTGAATATTTATTGAAAGAAGGGTATAATAATGACCATATATATATATGCCCATGTGTTTTTATAAAGAAGTCAGAATCTGATTTTGCTATCATTGTTGTGTATGTTGATGATTTAAATATTATTGGAACTCATGGAGAGATACCAAAGACAATGAATTATTTAAAGAAAGAATTTGAGATGAAAGATTTAAGAAAAACAAAATTTTATCTTAGCCTGCAGATCGAGCATTTAGAAGATGGAATTCTCGTTCATCAATCAACTTATACAGAGAAGGTCCTTAAAATATTTTTTATGGATAAAGCTCATCCACTTAGTACACCAAGGTTGTTAGATCATTTGATGTGAAAAAGGACTCCTTTAGACCTCGTGAGGACAATGAAGAATTACTTGGTCCTGAAGTACCATACCTCAGTGCAATTGGTGCGTTAATGTATCTTGCTAATAATACACGACCTGATATAACATTCTCTGTGAATTTGTTAGCAAGATATAGTTCTTCTCCTACCTGGAGACATTGGAAAGGGGTTAAACATATTTTTCGTTACCTACGAGGAGCTATGGATATGGGCTTTTTTTATTCAAATAATGATAATCATAAATTAGTTGGATATGCTGACGCAGGGTATTTATCTGATCCACATAAAGGTTGATCTCAAACAGGTTATCTCTTTATGTGTGGTGATACTGCTATATCATAGAGATCTACAAAGCAAACATTAGTTGCCACTTCATCTAATCATGCTGAAATACTTGCAATCCATGAAGCAAGTCGAGAATGTGTATGGTTGAGATCAATGACTCAAAATATTCGTGAAACATGCGTTTTATCCTCCAATAAATGAACTCCAACTATTCTGTATGAAGACAATGTTGCATGCATAGCTCAATTAAAAGGAGGATACATCAAAGGAGATAGAACAAAACACATCTCACCGAAATTCTTTTTCACACATGACCTTGAAAAGTGTGGTAACATTGGTGTTCAGCAAATTGGCTCAAAAGATAATCTAGCATATTTGTTCACCAAAGCATTACCAACTGCAACGTTTGAAGGATTACGTCGCAATATTGGAATACGACAGGTGAAGAACTTAAGGATATAATTATAAGGGGAAGCTAATACGTGTTGCACTCCTTTTTCCTTAACCAAAGTTTTTTTCCATTGAGTTTTTCCTGGTAAGATTTTTAATGAGGCAACTTTCAATGTGTATAGCTATACAATAGACATCCAAAGGGGAGTGTTATAAAATTATGTATGTCTAGATTCATATTATGGATGTCTAGATACATGTAACTTGTGACGCCCCCAAAATAGGTCCATTCCATCCAACCCATTCTGAGTCGCCAAATACATGGTACAAAAATAACTACAACTTTATTATTACAACATATAAACTGTGAGTTTAAATACAGATATTGTCGTCTAGACAATATCCACACGTAAATAAATCTCCATAAAAATTATTGATACATTATTTTACAAAAATGGTGAGGACTACTAAACAAATCTCTCTAGAACCTTAATTCCACACCCCGACTAGTACTTGCTACATTCTCGCCTCCTGAGAAGAAAAATGGAACAAAAAGGAAAAGGGTGAGCTCAACTAGCCCAGTAAAGAATATTATGACTAAGATAATATACAACAAATTATCGTTAGTCTTCAACAGGGAAAAATCTAATAGAATACAATAGACAACCAGTTTTAAATCAACAACTGCAGCGGAAACATAATTCATTAGAAGAGTTAAGTAGAGAATGCAAACTACTATCTTCAATATATGAATTTAAAAGTTCATCGTCGATATTTTATCCCTGTAACATCAATCAATATATATCTGGAATCAAATATTCATCTTTGCACTACAGGCCAAAGATATTCATCAGTTGGTCATGTTCATCTTTGCACTACGGGCCAAATATATTAATCAGTCGGTCATGTTCATCTCAACACATGTTCATCTTTGCACTACGGGCCAAAGATATTCATCAAGAAATCATTCATCTTTGCACTACAGGCCAAAGATATTCAGTAATATCATCATTTAGGACTGAGGATGATGAAAAATATTTAAAAGGAAACGAATCGAGTGAAACAAAAGAACAAATATTAAGGATTCGTATTTTAAATAATCCAAGTTCAAAAATACTTCATAAGTAATCAAAGTGGAGTAAAATTCAAGAATGATCAAAATATAGATACAATCAAAGCTAGTATCCATAATAGATATTTTGGACAAAAAGAAAAAATTTTATTTTTCGGTGAATAGTGCCGTATACGTGAATAGTGCCGTATACGTGAATAGTAACTCCGACACCAAAAGATAGAAATTTTACAAAAAACATTATCATGCTTCGTGAATAGTAACTCATGAATAGTAACTCGTGAATAGTAGATAATATAGAGAGAGAAAACTTCAGTTTCTAGTGTGATTTTCAATTCTAACCTAAGCACCTATTTATAGGAAATTGCTTAGAACACCAAAGCAGAAAATTTAATAAATTAATATTAATTATTTTCCACAGCTTCCTACGCATCCATGAATCTGAACTCAGCCATCCTAACACATGTTAAATGAGTCCCAAGCATGTAAAAAACGTTTTTCTTAAAAAACATAATTAAAACTTCCAAAAATCAATTATTTCGGAGCTTCAAAACTTCAATAATTCACAATAAATAGCCCATTTGTCAGAAAATTCGAATCTCGCGAATTTTTATAGAAAATTCAATTCTCTACAACTTTGCAGAAGAAAGTTTTTCCAAATTCCAAACAAAAATTGACCGAAATCCACAAACGGACGATTTTACATGCTATAATCAAATTTTAGTCAAGAAATGGGGTCCACCGACACATAAAACATGCTTTAAATATTTTTGGTAACAAAAATACTCCTCCTCCACATATACTCATATATCCCACATTCATCGTAAAAATATCATCATTATTATATTATTAAAATATAATAATATATTTAAATGAATTATTTTATCAGAAAAAGATAAAATATTAATTTTTAACAATTGTCACATTAAAAATTTTCTCCATCTATATCCACATAAAATCAATATTTTCCTCATCATATAAATCAATAATTAATTATTCACAAATAATATTACAGAATCACAGTACTGGCAACCAGGCGGTTCCCAGGAAAGAGGGGGCTATAAGAATTTCTCCTTACAGACGCACAATTAGGTGATCAAACCTCTCCTTAGACAGAACTTTCTAGACATTGCCAATAATGTTATCTAATAATATTATTCAGATAATATGAGTTATTGCTTCGATAATGGAAAATACTGTGTAATGACAATTTATTGAAACAATAGTAATATAAAATATCAATGCAGCAATTATTGAATCAATAAAATAAAATAATGAATAGTAATTACTGTAAACTTTATTGAGTAGTGCCTTTTTACGTAAGAATCAATAATTGGTGCAATACTGTGTGCTACTGTGTTTTAACCACCGAGTATTTTAACAGTATTAACGGTAACAACTACGCCGTTATTTTTAAACAACTTATATTTGTCGTTTTCTTCATCCAATCGCTTTCCGCTATGGGGCCCACAAAAGACTGCGCCGTCGTACGAATATTCCCCGACAGCAAGAATATTCCACGACCAAACGAATATTCCCCGACAACAATGAATATTTTATAACCACTTGCTTATTTTGAAATATTTGCGTATTTTACCCATAACTATCCAAATTAATCAAATCAACCCTTACTATTTTAAAATAATAAATAAAGGAAAATAAATTTCATTTATTAATAATTTGGGGTCTTACAACCTCCCATCCTTATGAAATTTCGTCCTCGAAATTGACGTACGTACCTGGTGTTTTGAAAAGATGAGAATACCTTGCTTTCATTTCCATTTCCAACTCCCAGATCATTTCCTCAATAGCATTGTTTCTCTACAAAACTTTAACTTGTTGTATAACCTCGGTACATAGGATATGTTCTTTCTTATCCAAGATCTTGACAGGTACCTCCTCGTACGTTAAGTCTTCGGCTATCTCGTCCGGTTCTAACACAATAATGTGGTTCGGGTCATCCACATATTTACGTAACATCAATACGCAAAAAATGTTATGAACACGCGTCATACTTAGCGGTAAAACGAGTCTATAGGCTACAGTTCCTATTTGTTCGAGGATTTCAAATGGACTAATAAATTGAAGGTTTGAGCTTTCCCCACCTCACCGATTCTCGCTTTTGAAATAACAACTTTTTGCACCTCCTTCTTCAAATTCATCAGCTCCGGTGTGTAGCTTGAACAACTTTAACTTTATCGATTAAAATCGATTATACTCGTATATCATCACGTGGGTACCTAGAGTTTTCATCTCCATCTCTATTATTTGTTAATTATACGAAATTAGTCTTTGACAATATCGTACTCGTACTTGTATACGATCTTCTACTCAACACGCCAGCTACCACGTTCGTTTTTCCATGATGGCATGGTCAGAACATGTGCTGAAATGAGTCTCCTCTTGAGTTCTTCGAAGCTCTTCCCACATTCCTTGCTCCATTCAAATTTTATATCTCTACGAGTCAGCTGCGTTAATGGAGTAGCGATTCGAGAAAATCTTTCCACAAAATCTTCGATAATAACCAGCTAAGCATAGAAAGCTATGTATTTCGATTACCGACTTAGGTTATTCTCAACTGTGACTCATATCACAACCTTGGATATCACGTTACAATGACACCTATCAGTTTACTATCGCACGAATATTGTCCCCTACGGAGAGTCTAGCTTCGGTGCATTCCACAAAGGAAGTCACCAGATAAAGGCTCAGGTACCAAATTCTATAGTTGAATTTTTAACACCTAAAGTTCAATAGGAGCCATTCAATATGAGATTTTAGAAATGAGTTTTGTACTGGGTTCAAAGTCGATTCAAAATTTAATATCAGGCTTTGGGAGTAAGCCAAGAAATTCTTCAAGAAATACGTCAGGAAAAATCAATAACAACAGGAATATTATTCAAATTTGATGTGTCTTTATTCAAATCCATAACATGGACTAAGAAAACTTGACATCCGTAATAAACGAATGACCTCATGGCTTGATATGAAAATGTTTGACTACAATGGTTTGATTGCTTGAATTCGAATAACAGGTTGCTTAGGAATATGAAAACTAATAACCTTATGAAAGTAATCAATTTCGGCATGATGAGTAGTTAACCTTAAAATCACATCAAAAGTAAAAAATCTCTATAGAAATAAGGTTAACAGGTAATGTGATAGTGCCAACCTGAATCAAGCATGATTTCTAAACAACGGATGTAATGAAAGTTTCTCCTAACGGAGTCTCCATAAATAGGTCAAAGTCTAATTTCTCCGTAGTCAAGTTCAAACGTTGAGCGCAAGCAAGAGAGATAAAAGAATGGGTAGAACCGGTACCTAGTAAGGTATAAACTTTGCAAGAATTTATAATTAACTAACCCGTGCTAACTTCATTCGGGTTCCTCACATTTTGACTGTTCACGACAAACGCTCTTCCAGGAACCGTTGACTTTGACTTTTCTGGGACATCCTTTTGAGTCACCATTCCCGCTGGACAGGGTTTCGCTACCGTACAATCTCGAGCGATATGTCCTTCTTTTCCACAATTATAGCATACCTTAAACTGTTGTGGGAAGTTTGGGCTGATATGTCCCTATTTCCCGCATTTGTAACATACGACCGGTGGTCTTTCTCCTCCCTTGGAACCAGTTGCTACTGGCGCTGACGTCTTCACATGGTCGTTGTTGAATCTCCTCTTTTTAAAATCTTCTCCCTGTTAGGTTTGTAATATTCAAGAACGCAATCAAATTGCAAAAATATAGCGGAAGCGTGTAAAATCAGAATTTTAAAAATTTACAAACCATAAACCCGGATCACCCTTTATGCACAATTATTAATTAAACAAAAAAGAAAGAACAAGAACCATACCCTTGAAGATCCGAGCTTCCTCAGGTACAAGTTCACCTCCAATCCTTTTCGCGTTCAACTTGAATCCGCCGGGTTTGGTTCCTTCCTTTGATCAACGTTAGCCACCCAAATGTTTGGCCTCTAGAGGTGATCCACCAAGGATGAAGAAGAATTCAAGAAGATGGGTATTTGGCTCAAACCCTAGTTTTCTATCACTATAGAAAAAGGCGTACTCTCCCAACTATTGGAATTACGTATGTTGTAAAAGTCAACAACCTCTTCACCAATAATAAGACTCCTCTTATTTATAGATGTAGGCAACCCTCCTTAACAATTAAGGAATTGGGTTTTATTTAATTAATTAAATTCCTTTAATTAATTAGGCTCCCTAATCTTATTAGAGATAATTAATTAAACTTTTAATTAATTAGCCTCCTAATCTTATTAGGAATAAATGAGAGTACTTTTATTAATTAATTCCCAAACTCCTTTAGGAATTAAATAATAATAATAGTAATAATAATAATAAGACTCCTCTTATTAATTTATATTTAATATTTCCAAAATATTAAATAATAAATATTAAGCTATTTAATTTATTATATCACCATAGATTAAATTAAATATACTTAACTTATTATTACGATTATGCCATTTACTTCTTAAATAATTATTCTTCCTTTTATGGTGTGACCCTTTAGGTTCTCCATATTAAACCGGTTGTGAATAAATTAATTAGAACAATTCTAATCTTATTTAAATAAATAAATTAAACTAATAATTTATTTAAATAAATAATATTTATTCTACAATAGGGATAAGCCTCCCTAGCGATCAACGACTTTCCAGATAATATAGATTTCAACATTAATCATAAAAGAACCTTTGAGTAAATAGTTACCGTACAATTCAATCCTTCCACCATACAATGTCCCAATTAAATATAAGACATGGAATTACTGTCAAGTCTTATTTTATTTAATTATATGTATTTCGACTCTTAAATGCACAACTCCAAATAATGCAAATTAGAAACTCCTTTCTAATTTCATTCTGCCTTGGCCAAGGACTACTGGGTTGTCATTTATCGAATCACATAGGACATTTCTCTTCTTTTACTAGAAGTGGTAGATTCTTTATTGATCATACATTATCTCCATGTACAACTTATTATACCCAAGCATACCCTTTGATATACCCTAAGGGTCTTAAGGAATAAGTCAAAGTATAACTCATCATACACAAGATACTATGATGATCTCAAGTCCAAGGATCACTTGTACTACTATCACTACAGGAATTCCTATTGACATGCAAGTAAAACTCCATTAGGTATTCCTTAGCGAGCCACGTTCAGTGAACTTATTCTCTAATAAGCACCTACATACTTGCTTTAGTGTCTCCACACAAATGATCATAAGATCAATCATCCTCATCCAATGAGCAAGCAACGTATGTACCAATCTATCCGGATTCACTAATCCCCAATTTAGTAATCCAACGATTGAGAACTATTTTAGTTTTAAGCTTTCTAAGAATTTAGATCTCATTAGAATGATCATCATCATTATTCTAAAAGCATTGCTTAAAACTATGGGTTTATCACATATTATAAAACAGCATCATGTAGATAATTAAAAGCCTTTAATAAATAAATACTTTTTATTAATAAATGAATAAGATTGTTACAAAGTATATGCTTTATCATCAAACATGATTGGCTTGTGTGCATATTACTTTCAATCTCCCACTTGCACTAAAGCCAATCGCCATGGTATCTCATACCCTTCTTCTCTAAGTGACGATTATCCTGCTGTTGGATAAGCTTTAGTTAATGGATATGTAATATTGTTCTTGAGAGTTCACTATCTCTATAGTGATTTCCCATCTTTCAATGATTCTTATAATCAAATGAAAATGCCACAACACATGTTTAGATCTAAGATGAGACTTAGGAACTATTCCTAGTTCTGTAATGAACTTTTCATCCAAACAATCAACTTGTAGCTTCATTTATAGCTATATACTTTGTCTTTATCACTAAACCAACAACTCTTTGTTGTTTGGAACCTTTCCAATTCACTGCACCACCGTTCAAGGTAACCCTTTACCTTAAAGTGGATTTTCATTCGTCTTGGTCTGTCTGAAAAACTTGAGTCTGTTAAGCCCTCTAGTTTTAATTCAGACCCGCCATGAATTATATCACATCCTTAGTGCTGGTTAAGTACTTTAAGATGTTTTTCACTGTCTCACAGTGAACTTCTCCAGAATATGACTGATCAACATCAGGTCGCGTATATTTCATTGCATACATGATTGTCACTCATGCGATCTCTCTTTTAGGAGTCTATGGGGACTATTAAGAGAGATGCACTCCATGGCTCATCAACATGAGACATCTTGTGGATTTTGCCATGCTAAACGACTTTAGCATCAAATGAATATACGTTCCTTAGGTTAAGCCGAGTATTCTTTTAAATCTATCTACATAGATTTGTATCCCCAATTAAGATACTCTTCCCAAATCATTCATGGAGGAATGTTTAGACAACTTTATCTTTACTGATTCTAGCATTGGCATGTCATTCCGTATCCATAGTATATCAACATATAATACTAGGAATGTCACGACGCTCCCACTGACCCTTTTGTACACACTAGGTTCATTCTAATTTTTGATAAATCAAACTCTTTTGATTGTCTCATCAAAATGAATGTTTCATTATTTGAGAAACTTCCTTCAATTCATTTCTCTGAGTGTCTACAACTCTTACCTCATCGTATGTAACTGGATCATCATCTTCTATGATACGTACCTCATCATCATCATCCATGATGAATCCATACCTCCTAGGTATCTTCGGTACTATTCCAGATTTACGATTCGGTTGTGGTACAATAGGTCTATCTATAGGTTCCTCTTATTTGACTTGTAGTATTTTGTGGTTCTTGAACTTTTCAAGATGTATTATTCTCCCACTAGCCCCTTCAATGATAAACACCTTTATCTTAGAAGGCAGCATGTTTCGCAACAAACACCTTTTGCTAAGTAGGATCATAGAACATATGCCCTAAACTTACTTTAGGATGTCCCACAAATCTGTACTTGTCAAATTTTGTCCCAAACTTATCCTTTGAAACCGTTTCACATAAGTTGGACAACCCCTTATCTTAACATACTTAAGATTAGTAATCCTCCCTGTCCGTAACTTTTATGGAGTCTTGGGGCCGGATTTTGAGGTTACCTTTTTGTAGGTATGCAGCCATTTCTAGGACATTATCCCAGAAGGATACTGGAATGTCGGTAAAATCATTATGGAACGCACCATGTCCAACAAGGTACGATTTTTCCTTTCAGATACACCAATCAATTATTGCGTATCAGGAGGTGTCCATTATGAGAAAACCATTTAAGATGATCTAGAAAATTATTGCACAAGTATTTATTCCTTGATCTAATCAAAGAATCTTAATACATTGTTAATTTGTTTCACTTCTGAATTCTTTGAACCTTTCAAATAATTCACACTTGTATTTCATCAAATACAAACATTCAACTCTTTGAATGATCATCTCCTTTTCTTATACTAGTTTGTTCAATTTGCAAAATTATTTTCACGTAAGTCAAGTATATAAAATCCATTAAGTAATATTCCAGTTTTATACAAAACATTATTATTATTATAAATAGAACAACAATTGTTCTTAAATATAATACCAAAGATTTCATTGTCCAACAATAAAATGGAAATAATGTTTCCAACAAGAACTGGAATACAATAACAACTTATTGACTTAATAGATTTATCCGTAGGCATTGCTAAACTATAAGTTCCTACGGCTAATGCAGCAACATTTACTTCATTTACCAGACATAGGATTACTTATCCTTTGTTTAGCTTTCTACTTCTGTTTGGTCCTTCATAAATCTATATTTATGATAACCAAAGTCGGTATCCAATACCCAAGTAGAACCTTGACTTAAAGAAAATTTATTTCAAATCATGAACAAAATAGTATTTGCAACCGAAACTTCATTAAGCTTCTTCTGGTTAGCCTCTGCAAGATGCTTCTCGCAGTTTCTTTCCAGTGTCCAGGCTTATTGCAGTGGAAGTAAACTCTTTTGCTATCCGTATCAGTTTTGTTCTTATTATCCTTTGTTTTTGCCCTTTCTATTTACCTTCTTAGAATCGTTATTCTTTTCAGAAGATCCTTTAGCCCCTACCAGTATGACTTGGTCTTTCTTGGTTGGAAAGTGACTCTCAACATTTTTCAACTTGTTAAGCAAATCAGCGAGGCTGATATCTAGCTTGTTCATATGAAAAATTCACAACAATTGTGAAAGGAGTCCGAAAGTGAGTGCAAGATCAAATCTTGGCTCAACTCTCCATCCATGACAAAACCCGTTGTCCTAATTGATCAATCAAATTGATTATGTTAAGGACTTTTATCTGTACTGTAGTGTCATCGGTTATTCTAGATCGGAAGAGCTCCTTAGATATCTGATATCTATCAGTCCTACTTTCCTCACCATCAACTACTTGATGTGCAGGAATATAATAGGAGCATCCATAGTTTCATGCTGACGCTGAAGCTCGTTACTCATGGATGCGAGCATGATGCATTGAGCCAACTGTGCATCATCTTGCCACTTTCTAAAAGTAGCAATCTCTTTCTCAGAGGCATTGTCTGCAACCTTTGCAGGGATAGGCGTATTAAGGACATAAGATAGCTTTTCAGCCATGAGAACTACTCTCAATTTCCTTAACCAATCCGTTTAATACGGTCCGGTTAATTTAGCATATAATATGCTACGCAGTGATAGTAATTTAGACATTGTAAAATTCTGTAAATGAATTTATAATTAACAACATTTTAACATACATTCTTTTATTAATTACCAAAATAATTTAGGTCTTGTTTTAAATTGGTATCTCCCACTATTTTCTTCAAACTATATTACCCTCACTTATATAGTTCGGCAAAATCTAATTAAAGATATGCTAGTGAGAATAAGTATCCCATTTCAAATGTATATAGCCTTGTGTGTGCACAACAAACTATATATAAATAAATAGGTAGACAACTCTTGTCAATTACATCAACTATGTAACTCCTTGTATTTTGCCTCTTAAATCGTAATGGTCAAGTGTGTGCACATCCGAACTAAAACGATTTAAGTTAAGTCAGACCCAGCATTTCCATATAAGTGAAGAGAAAACTACAGCCCTTGTGTGTGCACAACAAAGCAGTAATGTTCAATTCCTTATAAACATCATATGTAATAAAAACAACATCTTAAATATTTAATACTCGCCTTGTGTGTGCACAACAAACTCATATTAAATATTCAATACTCTATTGTTTCTATCATGCTAGAAGGCGGCGTTCGATATTCCAAATATCTTTGAACGTTACAACTTAATATAAAATATTTGAGGGGTTTGTTATTAATATGTCTCATCTTGTTTAGCGCGCATGCACATATATATATAAAATACGCGTCATATTAATGAACATGCGAAGCATGTTTGCATAATATATAATATATATAATATAAGCATGCACATATAGAATACTATATTCTACCTGGATTGATTATGGACTTTTATTCTAGTTTGGTTCACTAGAGCCACCAAGTGAACCAAAAGGTCAAACCCTAGAGGTGCAAGAATTAATATTTTAATATAACTATTACATTTAAACCCGGGCTCCATTACAAACGGGTCTTCAAGCGCTCCTTGCTCCTTGATCTCTAATTCTTCAAAATTAATTCTAACTATTCCTATTACAAAACTATTTGAAATAAATAGAAACATTGATCAGCAGTCAAGTGGGAGTACATAGGAGGGAGATAGAATTTACATTAAGAAAAATTAGAGAAGGCGAGGTACACAGACCCCATTTAATAAAACCCATACATTCATGCATCCAACTAAAATAAAATCCAATCGCATTGGTCAATAGTCCATAATCAATCCCATTTATTATCATACACATCACCATAAGCATCAATAAATAACACTCATCTCATGAATAATAAACATTTAATATATATATTGATATCATTTAATGGGCAAATTTAGTTAGTATAAAATCTAATTTTGAATCAAAATAAACTCCTTTATTTTAATCCAAATTTAAATCAAAATAAAACTATTTTATTTTAATTTATCCAATTTTGAATAAAATAAACTATTTTATTTTAATCAAAATATTTAATCAAAATAAACTCCTTTATTTTAATTAATTATGGAATCCAATTCCATGTAAAAAAAACTCCTTTATCAAAGGAAACACGGATTAATTTCCTATTCACAAATAAACTCCTTTATTTTGAATAATATGAAATCTTATTTCATATCTAAATAAACTCCTTTATTTAAGGAAATTAGGATTTTCTTTCCTATTCACAAATAAACTCCTTTATTTTGAATAATATGAAATCCTATTTCATATTTAAATAAACTCCTTTATTTAAGGAAACATGGATTCTTTTCCTATTCACAAATAAACTCCTTTATTTTGAATAATATGAAATCCTATTTCATATCTAAATAAACTCCTTTATTTTGAATAATATGAAATCCTATTTCATATCTAAATAAACTCCTTTATTTAAGGAAAACAAGAAATCCAATTTCAACTCCAATTAGTTAGCATGAAATTCTAATTTTAAAATTAAAATAAACCTTTTATTTTAATTATAAAATAATTAAGAATATTATATATATATATATAATATTAGTAATCAAATTCATGTGATCCTTCAAAAATGTACTGTACCACGTGAATGCTTTGTGCCACCAAAACATTGAACATAACATGCAGGATTAAAACATATATATAATATAACTAAACCAAAGGAATAATATAACTTTTCAATCCTGACATGCTTAGTAAACAAAAACGTTGGAAATAACCTGAAGTCCCTTTCTTGGTTTACGTGAATAAGAATTCAGCGTACAGTTTTATTTTAATCGAACATCACGCAGAAAATGACAACGAAAAAAAAAAGAAGCAAAAACAGTCCAGATTTCAAAACAGATTTTCGAAAATCAATTACTGTTTTTTTTTTTAAAATTTTATACAATAAAATTATGCCCAATTAAATTGTTCTAAACACATATCAATATACATATTAAAACTGAACAATTAATAATTCGCATAAAGGTTTGGCTCTGATACCACTGTTAGGTTTGTAATATTCAAGAACGCAATCAAATTGCAAAAATATAGCGGAAGCGTGTAAAATCAGAATTTTAAAAATTTACAAACCATAAACCCGGATCACCCTTTATGCACAATTATTAATTAAACAAAAAAGAAAGAACAAGAACCATACCCTTGAAGATCCGAGCTTCCTCAGGTACAAGTTCACCTCCAATCCTTTTCGCGTTCAACTTGAATCCGCCGGGTTTGGTTCCTTCCTTTGATCAACGTTAGCCACCCAAATGTTTGGCCTCTAGAGGTGATCCACCAAGGATGAAGAAGAATTCAAGAAGATGGGTATTTGGCTCAAACCCTAGTTTTCTATCACTATAGAAAAAGGCGTACTCTCCCAACTATTGGAATTACGTATGTTGTAAAAGTCAACAACCTCTTCACCAATAATAAGACTCCTCTTATTTATAGATGTAGGCAACCCTCCTTAACAATTAAGGAATTGGGTTTTATTTAATTAATTAAATTCCTTTAATTAATTAGGCTCCCTAATCTTATTAGAGATAATTAATTAAACTTTTAATTAATTAGCCTCCTAATCTTATTAGGAATAAATGAGAGTACTTTTATTAATTAATTCCCAAACTCCTTTAGGAATTAAATAATAATAATAGTAATAATAATAATAAGACTCCTCTTATTAATTTATATTTAATATTTCCAAAATATTAAATAATAAATATTAAGCTATTTAATTTATTATATCACCATAGATTAAATTAAATATACTTAACTTATTATTACGATTATGCCATTTACTTCTTAAATAATTATTCTTCCTTTTATGGTGTGACCCTTTAGGTTCTCCATATTAAACCGGTTGTGAATAAATTAATTAGAACAATTCTAATCTTATTTAAATAAATAAATTAAACTAATAATTTATTTAAATAAATAATATTTATTCTACAATAGGGATAAGCCTCCCTAGCGATCAACGACTTTCCAGATAATATAGATTTCAACATTAATCATAAAAGAACCTTTGAGTAAATAGTTACCGTACAATTCAATCCTTCCACCATACAATGTCCCAATTAAATATAAGACATGGAATTACTGTCAAGTCTTATTTTATTTAATTATATGTATTTCGACTCTTAAATGCACAACTCCAAATAATGCAAATTAGAAACTCCTTTCTAATTTCATTCTGCCTTGGCCAAGGACTACTGGGTTGTCATTTATCGAATCACATAGGACATTTCTCTTCTTTTACTAGAAGTGGTAGATTCTTTATTGATCATACATTATCTCCATGTACAACTTATTATACCCAAGCATACCCTTTGATATACCCTAAGGGTCTTAAGGAATAAGTCAAAGTATAACTCATCATACACAAGATACTATGATGATCTCAAGTCCAAGGATCACTTGTACTACTATCACTACAGGAATTCCTATTGACATGCAAGTAAAACTCCATTAGGTATTCCTTAGCGAGCCACGTTCAGTGAACTTATTCTCTAATAAGCACCTACATACTTGCTTTAGTGTCTCCACACAAATGATCATAAGATCAATCATCCTCATCCAATGAGCAAGCAACGTATGTACCAATCTATCCGGATTCACTAATCCCCAATTTAGTAATCCAACGATTGAGAACTATTTTAGTTTTAAGCTTTCTAAGAATTTAGATCTCATTAGAATGATCATCATCATTATTCTAAAAGCATTGCTTAAAACTATGGGTTTATCACATATTATAAAACAGCATCATGTAGATAATTAAAAGCCTTTAATAAATAAATACTTTTTATTAATAAATGAATAAGATTGTTACAAAGTATATGCTTTATCATCAAACATGATTGGCTTGTGTGCATATTACTTTCACTCCCGACTCACTTCTTCTATTTTCATGGCCACTATTACCACCAGAGTGGTTACCGCTTTTGTCTGTATTCTTCTTTCTTCGCTGGTTATCGTTATTCTGATGACTGCTATCTTCAGTATGATCCTTGTTATGGTCCCTCGGTTGAACGTACTCGTTATCTCGCTCTAACAACTGAGCCCTGTTGACAACATCTGAATAGAGAGAAAATTTATGAGAAATGAGATACTGACGTATGCCGAGTTTCAAACCTCTCAGAAACATCTGTGTCATACGTTCCTCATTCTCCACCAAATGAGGTGCAAACCTGGATAACTCGGCGAACTTCGCCTCGTACTGGAACACCGTCATGTTATTCTGTTCCAGTCTAATAAACTCCACTTCCTTCATATGACGAATACTTTTAGGGAAGTACTTGTCATTGAACTGTTTCTAAAACGTCTCCCATGACATGCTGAGTGCGGCTGGATGTGTACGCTTCACAGACTCCCACCAGTAGTCTTCCTCGCCACGGAACATAAAGGTGGCGAATGGAACCTTTTGTTCCTCCGTGCATCCCAAGACATCGAATATCTTGGTAATTTGTTTGACCCACGTCTCCGCCTTAATCGGATCCAGCTTTCCCCAGAATTATGGTAGTCCCAACTCTTTGAACTGCTTGGCCGTGACAAGCCGCGCGTTGCTATCATTTCCACCCGTATTCTGTACACGAGTCTCCCTCGTCTGGTTTTGCATGAACTGCAAAAAGCTTCTAAACATCCCCTCGTTCATCATCTGTTTAGTGGTGTTGTTCACAGGAGGTACATTGCCAGCTTGTTGCACGTTCTCCTCGTTGGTGAGTACAGGCGTCACCACAGTCTCATTTCCACTGTTAATATTCTCAGTCGACATTCTCAAATACAGTCATAAAATAAGGGTTAATTAAGGAAATCAACATATCACATAATATCCCTATATACTGACCAACCAACAAATAAGCTTAGGTAGGACACACTAGCGAAGGATTTACTCGTCTCTCCCCCACCTAGTTCTATTCCCCGATCTCCGCAAGAGATCATATCCCTAAGCTCTGATACCAACTGTGACTCCCCCAACATAGGTCCATTCCATCCAACGCATTCTGAGTCGCCAAATACATGGTACAGAAATAACTACAACTTTATTATTACAACATATAAACTGTGAGTTTAAATACATATATTGTCGTCTAGACAATATCCACACGTAAATAAATCCCCATCATAATTATTGATAAATTTTTTTACAAAAATGGTGAGGACTACTAAACAACTCTCTCTAGAACCTTCATTCCACACCCCGACTAGTACTCGCTACATTCTCGCCTCCTGAGAAGAAAAATGGAACAAAAAGAAAAAGGGTGAGCTCAACTAGCCCAGTAAAGAATATTATGACTAAGATAATATACAACAAATTATCGTTAGTCTTCAACAGGGAAAAATCTAATAGAATACAATAGACAAACAGTTTTAAATCAACAACTGCAGCGGAAACAATAATTCATTAGAAGAGTTAAGTAGAGAATGCAAACTACTATATTCTATATATGAATTTAAAAGTTAATCGTCAATATTTTATCCCTGTAACATCAATCAATATATATCTGGAATCAAATATTCATCTTTGCACTACAGGCCAAAGATATTCATCAGTTGGTCATGTTCATCTAAACTCCTGTTCATCTTTGCACTACGGGCCAAAGATATTAATCAGTCGGTCATGTTCATCTCAACACCTGTTCATCATTGTACTACAGGCCAAAGATATTAATCAAGAAATCATTCATCTTTGCACTACAGGCCAAAGATATTCAGTAATATCATCATTTAGGACTGAGGATGATGAAAAATATTTTAAAGGAAATGAATCCAGTGAAACAAAAGAACAAATATTAAGGATTCGTATTTTAAATAATCCAAGTTCAAAAATACTTCATAAGTAATCAAAGTGGAGTAAAATTCAAGAATGATCAAAATATGGATACAATCAAAGCTAGTATCCATAATAGATATTTTGGACAAAAAGAAGAAATTTTTTTCGGTGAATAGTGCCGTATACGTGAATAGTGTTGTATACGTGAATAGTGCTGTATACGTGAATAGTAACTTCAACACCAAAAGAAAGAAATTTTACAAAAAACATCATCATGCTTCGTGAATAGTAACTCGTGAATAGTAACTCGTGAATAGTAACCCCGACATGAAAAAGTTTCAAATTTGATAAAAATTTCCAACCAATAATTCGGCATAATGATATTAAAGAAATAATATCATTTTCGAATAAAATAACATCCCTTACCTCGAAAGACAGTACTTCTAGTTGAAACACCGGATATAGGCTATGACTTGAACTTGCACCGTATAACAATACTCAAAGTATACTCAAAATACTCACAAGAATACGCTCGATAATATAGAGAGAGAAAACTTCAGTTTCTGGTGTAATTTTTAATTCTAACCTAAGCACCTATTTATAGGAAATTGCTTAGAACACCATAGCAGAAAATTTAATAAATTAATATTAATTATTTTCCACATCTTCCTACGCATCCATGAATCTGAACTCAGCTATCCTAACACATGTTAAATGAGTCCCAAGCATGTAAAAAATGTTTTTCTTAAAAAACATAATTAAAACTTCCAAAAATCAATTATTTCGGAGCTTCAGAACTTCAATAATTCACAATAAATAGCCCATTTGTCAAAAAATTCGAATCTCGCGTGTTTTTATAGGGAATTCAATTCTCTACAACTTTGCAGAAGAAATTTTTTCCAAATTCCAAACAAAAATTGACCGAAATCCACAAACGGGCGATTTTACAGGCTATAATCAAATTTCAGTCAAGAAAAGAAATGGGGTCCACCGACACATAAAACATGCTTTAAATATTTTTGGTAACAAAAATACTCCTCCTCCACATATACTCATATATCCCACATTCATTGTAAAAATATCATCATTATTATATTATTAAAATATAATAATATATTTAAATAAATTATTTTATCAGAAAAAGATAAAATATTAATTTTCAACAATTGTCACATTAAAAATTTTCTCCATCTATATCCACATAAAATCAATATTTTCCTCATCATATAAATCAATAATTAATTATTCACAAATAATATTACAGAATCACAATAATGGCAACCAGGCCGTTCCTAGGAAAGATGGGCTTTTTAATAAGAATTTCTCCTTACTGGCGCGCAATTAGGTGACCAAACCTCTCTCTAGACAGAACTTTCTAGACATTGCCAATAATGTTATCTAATAATATTATTCAAATAATATGAGTTATTTCTTCGATAATGGAAAATACTGTGTAATGACAATTTATTGAAACAACAGTAATATAAAATATCAATGCAACAATTATTAAATCAATAAAATAAAATACTGAATAGTAATTACTGTAACCATTATTGAGTAGTGACTTTTTACGTAAGAATCAATAATTGGTGCAATACTGTGTGCTACTGTGTTTTAACCACCGAGTATTTTAACAGTATTAACGGTAACAACTACGCCGTTATTTTTAAACAACTTATATTTGTCGTTTACTTCATCCAATCGCTTTCCACTATGGAGCCCACAAAAGACTGCGCCGTCGTACGAATATTCCCCGACAGCAAGAATATTCCACGACTAAACGAATATTCTCCGACAACAATGAATATTTTATAACCACTTGCTTATTTTAAAATATTTGCGTATTTTACCCATAACTATCCACATTAATCAAATCAACCCTTACTATTTCAAAATAATAAATAGAGGAAAATAAATTTTATTTATTAATAATTTGGGGTCTTACATAACTCCCATGTCCATTGAGTTTTGAAACTCATGACTTTTGAGTTTTGTAACTTTCTAGTAGTATTCATGTTCTTATTTCTATTAATAAGACCATTGTAAAGTGATATACAAAATATTATAAGAATACTCTATTTTCTCTAATCATCTTTGTTCTTGATTTTAGTAATTTTTTATAATAAATTACAATATATATCATTTTTCTAAACTATTTAAAATATACTGAATAAATAAAAGCACATGATTGAGTTTTTTAGAAAATAAAATTATGATAATTGAGTGATGTTATTTTGAGGTTGAGGTTATTAAACTCGGATTCACTCCATTTGTGTATTTTGTGAATATAATTTAAATACACTGTCATTTAAATTATGATCAAATTTATTGTACACTCAAAAAATGATGACTTGTGTATTTAAGTTATTCTTAGTAAGGAGATTTTGCTATGTTTGTTGATTTGATAAATATTACGGAAATGGTGAATAATTAATAGATTTTGGTTAGTTGAGAATTTGCAATACATAACATCATTGCATGACATTTGTCATTCTCATATTGCAACATGTGTCCTACATAATTAATATGTTCATCCATTACTCCGATTTTCATTTGTCCTACATAATTACACCGATTTTTGAATTTTATAATATTATACCATATATATATATATATATATATATAAGTTCCAACATTACTAACTGTGACAACCCAATAAATTTGATTTTTGGAATTTTATAGTATTATATACCATTTATAATTTTATACCATACATTATATCATACATATATATAATCATACACTAATATGTTTATTTTATAATCCCCAAAATTAACTACTTTTCTAAATTATTACTAATTTAATTATGTTAAAACATAATTATTATATCCTAAAATCACTACTTTTCTAATATTATATCATTCATAATTATATCAAACATGTATGATATAATATTTCCAAAACATGTATATAACAAAATCATATTATCATTACTAATTTAATTATATTACAACATAATATTATACCATTTATAATTATATCACAACATAATATTATATAGTTTAAAATATTTAAAACAAAATTAAAATAACAAATAATATCAATTATAACTTACTAAGTTGATTTTATTATCCCCTAAATTACTACTTTTTCAATCTAAACGGTTTTTATATTATCGTTACTTAATTATTATCTTCTAAAATCACTATTTTTTAATCCCACATTGTGAGACCCCATATTTTATGAATAAAGATTTAATTTTCTGGAATTTTTTTTTTAAAATATTATGGTGTGGATTTGATATAATGTTATAGTTGTGGGTAATATTTATAAATTTTGCAAAGTACGCAAGTTGTTATATAATATTCGATTGGTCAGGAAATATTCGTTTTAACAGGGAATATTCGTACAATGGCACAATCATTGGTGGACCCCACGACGGAATTATTGTCGGATTGAGAAAACGACAAAAATACTTTATGAAAATAACGGCGGAAGTTTTACCGTTAATACTGTTGAACTACTCGGTAGTAAAAGTACAGTAATACGTGTGGTTGCATAGTAGCACACGATATTGATTATTGATGCTTATGTGATAAGTCACTCAGTTTTGTTTTATTGGTATTATTAATAAAACAGAATACTTTTATAAAGTTATTCTATAAATAGAATATATTATATTTTATTATGCATAGTGTTGCATAGTGTTTGCATAGTGTTTTGTATAGTAAAATCTTTTTATATAAAACAAAATACTTTTATAAAGTTATTTGTTTTATTAGACAATAATTAGAATATATTATATTTTATTATGCATAGTATTTGCATAGTGCCTGCATAGTGTTTGCATAGTAAAATCTTTTATAAAGTTATTCGTTTTATTAAATTATAAATAAAATATATTATATTTTATTTAAAAGATTTTACTTTAAATATGGACCGTCAGATTAAAGTAAATCAATCTGGACCGTTTATGAGTTAGTTATTATGGCTATGGATTCTCTTTGGCCGTAGTGCAAAGATGAATTGTTTTATGGCATGATCAGGACCATTGATGAAAACATGATTATCTTTAGCTGTAGTGCATGGATAATTCGTGGTCGTGATACTAAATGTGACGCCCCCAAAAATAGGTATACATCACCCATCTTGAGTCGCCAGATATCACATTATAAAAATTAAATACAAACTTCATTTATACAACTGTTGAACTGTCGTATAGAATACGACCACAGTTAACTTGTGAGTTTTAATATACTATTGTCTCGTAGACAGTATCCAAACTCAAATTATTACAATGCCATATAAAATACAGTAGCAAATATTTTAAGACCAAAAAAAAAACGAGAAGATAACTATCATGTTCATTTTAATGGGGTACACTTTTGACGCTTTCAAAGTCTGGCTCTCATCACCCTATTGTTGTTCGCTAAAATCAATTATTAAGTGACGTATAAAATACGACACACACATCTTAGGTCCTCAATACAATTATCGGTTGTATGTCATGCCGTTTTATAATGTATTGAGAAACTTCGACAGTCTCGGACCATCACACTATTTTCCTGTTATCCCCGCTCGACCCAGCTACGTTCTCATTTCCTGAAGAGAACAGTGAAAAAAAGGGTGAGCACAACTAGCCTAGTAAAGAATATCATGACTAAAGATAACTACATTATCAATAGTTTTCATCAATAATAAATCAGAGATTTAGAACATATGGTAGATAATAAAACTTTTCAACCATAATTGCAGCGGAATTAACAATCCATTAGAAGAGTCAAGTAGAACATAATGTCTAATGTCTCCTCTAAATTAAAAATCCATCGTTGATATTTTATTCCTGTAATACTCATCAACAGTTCTTTGTTATACTCAAGACAAATAGAACTTTCATTACGTGTCTTCACCTGAACCACCAAAGATGTTAGTTAAATTCACAATTAATATTTATAATAATGTGAATTAACAATTCCTTCTTGCCACAAAGGCTTAATAGAACGTTTACTCAATATCCTTACCCCAAAGGCTAAAGATATTCAGATGTAATAACAATGATCATACCAATCATTTGTCTACCTTTGCACTACGTGCCAAAGATGTTCAACTATAAAAGCCATCGTTGAGACTCAGCTAAATAAATAATTTTCATCATCGAATCATCCCTGCACTACGACCAAGGATATTCATTAGTATCACCAGTGGTCATGATCATGTCATACACCTGTCCATCTTTGCACTACGGGCCAAAGCTATCAATTAATAATTCATCTTTGCACGTAAGCCAAAGATATTCAACAACATATCATCGTTTCACTATGGGTCAAAGACATACAACTGTAAAACCAATAACCAACAGTATAATAAAGAATATATGAAACTGCAAATGGATTTTCACCGCCATGCGGTAATCCACTTAAACAGATTATTTCCACAATTTAATAAGGAATGAATATAAAGGATCATTCACCATGCATGTGGTAAGCTACATAGACAGGTTATTCCAACAGAATAATAAAGAATGAAATAACAAAAGACATCACCATGCATGCGATAGAGACCGCACAAACAGGTTATTCCCAATAGAATAATAAATGCGAAATAATAATTAATGGAACCAGGTCCGGCGTAAAACGTACAGACATGATATTGCAACAGAATAATAAATGCGGAATAATAAATATTGGAACCAGGTCAGGTGAAATTCACACCGATAGGATATTTTGACAGAATAATAAATGCGGAATAATAAAAGAAGATCACCAAGTATTGGGTAAACCGCATATACAGGTCATTCCACCAAGTATAGGGTAAACCGCACTTACAGGTTATTCCAACATAATAATAAATAATTGAATAACAATAGACTTCACCAGGTATACGGTAATCCGCGTATACAGGTTATTCCAACAGAATAATAAAGAATGGAATAACAATAGACTTCACCAGGTATACGGTAATCCGCGTATACAGGTTATTCCAACAGAATAATAAAGAATGGAATAATAGAAGTTCTCTTCATGAATAAGAAAGAATAACACCCCTTAGAGGTACAACAAATAATATCCCTTACTATAATAATATCCCTTTACCTTTTAAATAAGAGTATTCCGACTAGTAGGGCGATGATATACTCGAAGAAAAATTGCACTACTCTCAAAGTTTTTTTAAACTCTAAAGAAATACGCTCAAGATTATAGAAGAAGAATTCTCTCTATAGTTTCTCTCTCTAGAGTTTCAGTGAATTCGTAAGAAATAATGAAAGAATGAGCTTCTATTTATAGAAGAATGGAATGAATAGTAACCAATCCATGAACGGTCCAGATTGATTTACTTTAATCGGACGGTCCATATTTAAAGCAAAATCTTTTAAATAAAATATAATATATTCTATTTTATATAAAAAGATTTTTACTATGCAAACACTATGCAGGCACTATGCAAACACTATGCATAATAAAATATAATATATTCTATTTATAGAATAACTTTAATAAAGTATTCTATTTTATATAAAAAGATTTTACTATACAAAACACTATGCACAATAGAATATAATATATTCTATTTATAGAATAACTTTATAAAAGTATTCCGTTTTATATAAAAAGCTTTTCTGTTATAATTCCAACCAACGGTCTGAAAAATTAATACATCTATTCATGGAATAATATTGTACCCAAAAATGATTTGGACCGAAAAAAAATATATTTTGTTCGGGTGAATAGTATCCCGTGAATAGTAATTCGTGAATAGTAACTCATGAATAGTAACTCGTGAATAGTAACTTGTAAATAGTAACTCGTGAATTGTAACTTGTGAATAGTAACTCGTGAATAGTACCCGGCACAAAAAGTGTCCCAAATACGCGAGTGAATAATACTAGAGTGAATAGTAACCGGGTATTTTATGACAACTTGTCTACTTAAAAAAAAATTCACATATCACCCTTAACTTTAACCTTTTATCAATTTAACCATTTACTAAAATAGAAAAATTGAATACTTTTATTTCATAAAATTCGGGGTCTCACACTAAAGAATATCCTTGGCCTGTAGTGCAGGGATGATTTGATGATGTGGATTATTTATTAAGCTGAGTCTCAACGATAAAAGTGATGAAAAACCTTTTAAATCATAGAAGATAGTAGATTTTATTCCCTATTTGACTCTTCTAATGGATTGCTTGTTCCGCTGCAGTTAAACTTGATAGTTATTATATTTTATCAGTTTAACACTGTTAAAGGCTAACGATAAATTATTCTGCATTATCTTAGTCATAATATTTCTTACTGGGCTAGTTGAGCTCACCCTTTCTTTCACTGTTCTCTTCAGGAAATGAGAACGTAGCTGGGACTAGTCGGGAAACGGAGTGATGGTCCTAGATGGTGCATTAGTAGTCTTCACTATTCTGTGAAATAGTGTGATAATAATTGTAATGAGGACTCCTTTTGAGTTTGTATAATCTCTAGTAGACAATATTTGTATTCAAACTCACATTTTATGTTTTGTCGTATTGTACACGACGGTTGTATTATTAAGTTGTATTTGAATTCTGTACCATGTATCTGGTGACTCAAGATGGGTGATATATACCTATTTTGGGGGCGTCACACACATTAATATTTTGATTTTATAATCTCCTAAATCACTACAAATCTAAACTGTTCTGATAATGTTAACTGTTATAATATTATCATTAGTAATTTAATTATTGTCTCCTAAAATCACTACTTTTTTAATCCCAAATTAATATTTTGAATTTATAATCCCATAAATCACTACACATCTAAACTGATTTGGTAATTTTAACTATTTTGATAGTATCCTTTCTAATTTAATTATTATATCCTAAAATCACTACTTTATGATATTATCATTATTGAGCTATTAACACTACTCTTCGTTATTTAACCTAATTTTCTCCCTATAAATGCATACCAACTATTTCGCAACAACTCGCCCTACAAATAATTATCTCCTTATCTTATACTTTAACTATCCCATTATTTAGATGACGGCTAGATATGATTTAAGACGTGAAAGATTAAAGTCAAGATAACTCGACTCTGGAATATGCCAAGGTTCAACAAAACAGACTACATAAACATCATCGAGAGGGTATTGTTGGATGAAAAAGTATATATATATATATATATATATATATATATATATATATATATATACGGGAAGCTTCAAGAGCATAATTCTTAAATAGCATAATTTTATCAAAATGACGTAGTTTTGGAGGGACGCGGTGGCATTTTTGTAAATATCATGCCACCGCGTATTTACAAAAACGTCACCGCGTCCCTCCAAAACTACGTCGTTTTGATAAAATTATGCTATTTAAGATATTATGCTATTTAAAAATTATGCTCTTGAAGCTTTCCGTATATATATATATATATATAGAAATAGGATCAGGTCTGGACCTCCCGGACGGGAGAAAATCTGGACCCAATTTTTTTTTTTTTGTAGAACAACTAAAAAAAAATTATGGAATTGAAATTTTTCCATAATACAGTGTTTTGGGTGTGTTTTTAATACCTACACCAACCAATGTATGTACAGTCTGCCCAGACTGTACAGACATGTTTTGTTATAGGCATCCAAATCACGTCCAAAACACTGTATTATGTAAAAATTTCAATTCCATAATTTTTTTTTTAGTTGTTTAAAAAAAAAAGCAAAAAAAAAAAGTCCGGATTTTAAACCTGTCCGGGAGTCCGGACAGGATCCGGCCTCTATATATATATATATACACACACACACACACACACACACATACATAACTCCAAATTACAACATCTTAAAATTACAGCATCTTAAATTACAACATCTTACTATATGAATATTATACTTTTATAGGATGAAAAAAATACAAACGAGTATCAAAATGTCTCTTTTTACTAAATTTCAAACAACAGTCAAGGAACAAAAAGTTTTTATAATCACCAATTTTGTTGTCAGTCAAAATGGTAGTTATTTCAAAGCTACTCAACATCCATACAAGATTAATTTTCTGTATTCCACCTCACTGCGAGAGTTAGATGAGGCTCTCATTCATACATATGGATTTCAATTCACTCCATACGATCAAATACTATCAACATCGGTTGATGATTCATACTTAGTTGGTATGTTTAACAATAATTACTCCAAGTTTTTACATACTGAGTTTTTTATTTACCTATATAATTCTGTTGCTAGAGGTTATTGGATAACTAACTGCGATATGGAGTTTAGAAGTCAGCACAAACAATGGCAAACATAGCAATAAAGTTAATATTGAATTAACTGATAACAGATAACTTTTTAAACTGTACTAACACTACTTTTATTAATAACTATGATCATTTAAATTAATCTTACATTGTATTTTTCTTACAGTCATAATGTATTTATCTTATATTTTGTTGCTCATTTTTTATTTAACACTCTAGGAGTCAACATGTGTGGTACTTGCTACTATTCTATATGTATAGAAACCGAATACAATTGGTTCTACAATTCCTGCAAAAAATGCCGCAAAAAAGTAAAACCTGACAACGAAAATTATTGGTGTGATAAATGTTATGACTATGTTAAATCCGTTACACCAAGGTATTGTGATACAGTATTTTGTTATACGTTATATCTACCTTATGTTCATGCTTTGTGCACTCTATTAATACTCCATCCGTTCATAAAAGATTGTCGTTTTAGAAGAAAAAATTTGTTCAAAAAAATTTGTTTTTTACAACTTTCGAGGAGAATAAATTATTTACTTTCCTATATTACCCCTACCTTCTCTCATTGTCCCAAGAAATTCTCTTCCCTGTATTAATTATTTTCAACTTCCCACAAAGGGTAGTGATTAAATTTCAAACAAATTTTACTTGATAAATGATACTTTCTTAATCCACGTGCAAAAATCTTAAACGACAATCATTTAGAAACGAAAGTAGTACTATCTAACTTCGTAAATGTAACTTTTAATTGTAGATTTAAAATTTAGGTTAAAGTAAATGTCATGGAGTTTAGAGATCAGATTATTATATACTTTGATACGTATTTGCGCACAAAACTTTTACCCAACTCTATGTAACATATGCTACCAAAATTTGATTATCGCATAAAATTATATTTTAATTTATTAATTACACGTATAGATTTATTATTAACAAAATAAATAATTCTACGGCAACGCAAGAGTTTGTATGTAGATACTAAGATGCTGCTTAACAATGAGTTTATGTTTAAATAGTGCTTTTATAAGGTATTATAGGTGTTTTTTTATATAATTAGTTAAGAATTATAGAATTTGTACTGATATTTATATTTGGATTATTGACGAATTAAAGAGGGAGGAATTGATTTTTATGAAATGAAAAACAAATATATTTTCAATTATATATTTTCGTATGTGGACTGATAATCGGAATATTCTCGGACGATCACAATTAATATAGGCAATCCATTTTGGTTTTTTTGAACCACCGCACATCACCCGACCCCAATAATGGTTGGTTTTTTTGAACGTGTCAACAATGTTGAGTATATACCTGTTGATGCAAGTTGATTTTTGTTTCCACAAATTATAATTTAAACCAACCAACAGAAGATTGGCATGATGTAATTAAATGCGAGTTTGGATTGTAGCTATGCTCATCTGCAGAATTTGAAACAATTGGAGGTAGTTATTTACTTACCCATATACACTCGTTCCAATTAATTTCCAACAGGTGGCACTTAATTATGCTGTAATCCCAACATCAAAAATACAAATAAAAATACAAACCTTCCATAAGATAGGATGGGCTAACTATATTACCTGCTGAAGGGAAAAAAAGCAATGTATGTATGCACAGCTTTACATATTTGGTTCTCATGAAGATTTGCAAAGACAACTGAATTAGAATCCATAATTATGAGTCCATTGACAAACATGCTTGATCGTGACAGTGAGATAGTTAACAAGTGCGAGATCGTTTGTTGCAAACATATTACATTCATGTGAACCTTCGGTTAATCGCCAACAGAAAGCAACATTCCAACCAATGCATTTTATACAGGGGTTTTCGGTTTTCGTCCTAACATTTTCTCACCACACGCAATCCTGTCAAGAAACACGCAGTCTCTATGAGAGAGTAACATATATGCATACAGAATTCAACATCGTGATGGGGAAGGGAAGGACATTCACTCATTAAAGGCCACATTTATCGGAAGTAAGCCCCGTTGGATGCAACAAAACCATCAGCATTTGTAAAAATAACATGTTATAGAGCATTTGGAGTATTTTCATGACAATAAAAAAATAGCTCCGTATATGCGGATTGAGTTATTCAGTTAAATACATTCAGAAACTAGTTGCATTCAATGTTAGACCAAGACTGGATCAACCGGTTGAAACGTGAACCGGTCAAGAAAACGATCAATTCGTTAAACAGGAAATCACAAAAACTGTTACGAACCAATAAACTTAGGGTTAAACTGTCGGAACCGTAGAATCGGTAGGTGGTTTCAACCGGTTCTCAACCATCAGTAGAAAGCATCACAAAAAAAATATAAAAATTATCAACAGCCTAGAAGCCCATCAGAACTTCAAATTCCACAACCAGAAGAACTTTGCTAGATTTATCCCATCTCAACCATTATGCTTGTAATTTAAGAATGCAATTTGAGGAAGAGATTTAGGAGTTTGGGAGCAGCAAGGAAAAGGAAGAAAGAATTAGATGGGAGAAAACAACTATGGAAGTACCAATATTAACCAAGGTAAAAGAGAAAAGTGTTTTGATGGGACATGTATGGCCATTTGTTTTTAATTTTTATTTCTCTCTCTTTGGAATTGGAGGCCAAGTACTGAGAAGACACGTCACACAAGGATCTTATCTAATTTTAGATTCTAAAGTTACGTCCTTCCTTCTTTTTTTAATTTATTTATTGAGCTATGAAGTTTTAAGTAAGAAGAGTAATAATTTTAAATATAGAAAAGCAATAATAATAATAGTGTTAGTGTGTGTGTAATTGTATGATAAGTTATAATAATAAATTTATAAGAAAATAATAATAGTATTGACACTAATATATTAATTTTGTATTTAGCATATTTAATACTCTATTTTAAAATATAGGATTTTTGTTTTGTAAAATATAAAGTCCAGTACTCTTATGCTTTAAAACAGAAGTGATATATATCATATACAATTTATAATAATTATTAATATATTTAATTAATAATTATGACGTCACTAGTTGTTTAACCACCGGTTGACATAGTGACCCATCCATCGAGTGACATTTCCGGTTTGATGATCTGTCTGAATCTAAAAATATTGCTTACATTGCATGACTACCCTTCCAAAGTTCAATTCTAACAGTGAAGTTCTAAAAATGTATCAATTTTCAGGAAGAATACGAGATTGTAGTGTCACAATATCACAAATTGTTACTAGAACCAAGTAAACATTTGTTTTCACATAATCGACGAGGTCAATTACTAACTTAGAAATAACGCTTGTTTAAATTCGATGGAGTATCTAACAGGAGATCTTTAGGCACTTCTAGCCAATGTTTTGAAACCCGACTCGGCCCAACCAGTTGAACTGGTTTGGTCAAAACCCAGATAGAACAGTTGACCACCGGTTGAACATGTGGCTCAACCGGTAAAATTGGTTAAATTGACTAAGTGAGCCGATTTTTAATTATTTTTTTAGTACTAATTTTTTTAAAATATTAAAATTAACCACTTTTAATACTATTGTAACACAAATTCATTATATTTTAGTTCATAAAAAATAAGATGTTTTAAAATTTTATTAATTATTAATAATATATATTTTTATATATTTATCATAGTTGTCAAGTCGTAAAGTCGAGTCGGTGCCCCGGAGCTTAAGTCACTATTCGACTAAGCGCCCGACTAGTCATCCATAAATCGACAAGTCATTTCCTATGTGCAATTTAGGGAGAAGGGTCAAAAATGCCCCCGACTTTTACCGCGATATCTACCGAACAACCTATATTTTTTTTTGTCCAAAAGTACCCCTAACGTTATAATTTTTGGGTCGATTGTACCCCTGCCGTTGACAGACATGCCAAATAGACTAACATCTATCCAAATTGCTTATGTGGCTGCCACATGGAAATAATTAAAATATTAATTAAAAAAATACTGAATACTAATTTAAAAAAATACTAAAATACTAAAAAAAAATCAAATTAAAAAATATTAAAAAACTAAAATTCAAATTATTTTATTAATTCAAAAAATACTAAAATACTAAAATTATTTTACTAAATATTAGTATTATATACTTTTTACATACTAAAATACTAATTACATATTTATATTAAATATTAAAAATACTAATTAAACAAATATTTACATATTTACAGCAAAGGAGCAGCAGCAACAACAAAATCGTCTCAGCCTACCTACCACCAATTCGTTCCTCCTCTCTCCCTCGAAATCGTCTCAGCCTCTCAACAACAACAAAAGGAGCAGCAACAGCAGCCATGGCCACCGATCAAAGCCCACCAATTACAGTCCACTCCGTCCCTTCCTCCCTCGCGCAGATCGGGTGGTGGTGGTATTAACGGCGGTAGTAGATCGGGTGGATCACGTCTCCTTCCTCCCTCGCACAGCCCAGCGCCGGCTCCGCCCTTGACAGCTCATCCTCTGCCTCGGTTCCTCCGACCGCGCCGTGGACTATGCCGACACGTTATCTATGATTTCTTTTCAAATTTGTGATTTCTTTTCAATTTGAGAGTATCTATGATTTCTTTTTTGTTGGTTGTTGAAATGGATTATTTAGTGCCCTTATTCTAAACTTTTGTAGTATTGATAGATTGGGTGGATCTGTATGTATATGTGGTGAATTTGTTGGTGATAATCTGAATTTTGTTGGTGGATCTGTAATAGATTGGGTGGGTCGACGGTGGCGGAATGATTACACCAGCCCCATTCTCATCTTTCATTTTGACGGTGGCGGAATGGTGGTTGGTGGTGTTGTGGTGGGTTGAAGAATTTTTTTTATTTGTGTTAATGAATTAAATATAAATATAAATATAAATATCAATTTTGTTTATTAAATATAAATATTTATTTTGTTTATTAATTATTTATTTTTTTAAAGAAAAATAAAATAAATAATTAATAAAAATTGGATTTTTTAATTGTTTCTATTAATGAATTTTTGAACACATCAGCAAATATTGCCACGTGTTAGCCACATCATAGAGGGTTTAACATCCGTTTGTCAAGGTGGCAAATTCATTAACGGTAGGGGCATGGGTGATCCGTAAAATGTAATGTTAAGGGCATTTTTGGACAAAAAAAAAATATAGGGTGTTCGGTAGACATCGCGGTAAAAGTCGGGTATTTTTGACCCTTCTCCCGTACAATTTATACATATAAACTTATATATATATATATATATATATATATATATATATATATGAATATGTACATTTGACATTATTATTTCAGAATATTCAACACTATCAAATACTATTAAAAACACAAATATATTAATACTGCCACAACCAAAGTCATTTGATATTAAAAAAAGAACAGAAAAAAAACTACTAAAGCAAGTCATTAAATGTACAAATATACAATATTAATTATTATACATTTCTACTTAATATATTATCTCTATCCAAAGCATAACACATGCATCACAAACAAAATACATGCATAGAAATTAGAAAAGGAATTGGCCAAAAAAAAGGGCCAAAAACAAAAACCACACAAACTGATACTTGCTGATGGAATTAAAAAAAAAAACAGTAAACAACCACCACATGATACTATACATTAAACAGAATGCATGCATGGCAATTAGAAAGGAACTGGTAAAAAAATGCTACAAAACAACCACCACACAATCTTGATACATGTTGGTGAAGATAAACAAAAAGAAAGAAAGAAAAAGTATACAGCAAGTCAACCACCACATGAGACTAGATGGCAGACTCGCTGGCAGAAAAAGAAACATAATTTACCTGTGATTTGCGCCGATGTAGATGTCGCGGGTTCTTGCTACTTGCAAATGCTTCTCGCCAAAGTTGCCATCTTATATACTCCTCTCTCTCTCTCGACTTTAGGTTTACCAAATTGGGAATTTGGTTGCGACTTTAGCCTTCTTTTCTTTTTTCTTTTTTAGAAAATAATATCAAATTGTTGTTTGAGTCGACTTGTGTAGTTAGTAACCGACTGGTACAAAGTCGATCGACTTAGGCCCAAGTCGTCCTTGTCATCCCCAAGTCGCCAATTAGGCGATGAACTGCCGAGCTGAGTGCACGACTTGGAAGCCTGCTAGTAAAATGTCGCTACGACTTGCTTGCACTATCCAGAATGACTCAACAGCTAAGCGTAGTCTAGGCTACGACTTGATAACCATGATTATTTATAACGTCACAAGTTCAATAACGGTAGACACCAATGAACCATCTAGTAACTTTCTTCGGTTCGATGACCGGTCCGGGTCCTAGCGTCTTATAACTTAGTTATCAGCCTAAACTAAAAGCAATGTAGCACTTGATTTTGCATAATGATGTGTATGATTTATCGTCACATTGAGCCTATCCATGAATCCAAATTATGAGAAAAAATAAAAAAAAAAAGTAAAAACAAAAGCAACTATGACTCCGTTTGCTTCAAGGAAAACCTTTTCTGGAAAATATTTTCAGAAGAAATTATTTTCCATGAAAATGATCCAATTTTCATGTATTTTCCATCGTTTGTGAAGCATGTGAAAGTAGCAAATTTGTTCACTTTCCTCTCTTCCCCAAGTTCAGGTTATATCCCTATCTTCCCTGTTATTGTTATAATCAAACCCATATCTTCAACCATGGAGAAATTGTATCCCACAATCAAAAGAAAATATAAAGGAATAAAATCAAAGAAGTCCAGCAACAATATGAGATGTTTACTATCCCCATCTTCCCTGTCATTGTTATAATCACACCCATATCTTTACCCATGGAGAAATTGTATCCCGCAATCAAAAGAAAATATAAAGGAATAAAAATCAAATAAGTCCAGCAACAATATGAGATGTTTACTATCCCCATCTTCTCTGTCATTGTTATAATCACACCCATATCTTTACCCATGGAGAAATTGTATCCCGCAATCAAAATAAAATATAAAGGAATCAAAATCAAATAAGTCCAGCAACAATATGAGATGATTACTTACAAGTATAGTATCCACACACACACACACACACACACACATATATATATATATATATATATATATATATCAGAATGGATCACAGGTCCGGGAGTCCGGACCTGATAAAAAACGGATTTTTTTTTTCTTTTTTTTTTAAAACTAAAAAAAATATTTAATATTTTATGGAACGGAAATTTTTCCATAATACAATGTTTTGGGCGTGTTTTGAATACCTATACCAAAAAGTGGTTGTACAGTCTGCACAGACTGTACATACATGTTTTGTTATACGTACCCAAATCACACCTAAAACACTTATGAAAAATTTTCAATTCCATAATTATTTATTTATTTTTTTTAGTTGTTTTAAAAAAATAAAAAGCAAAAAAATAGGAAAAAAAAGTCCGGACGTTAGCTCCGTCCGGACGTCCGGACTGGATCTTGCCCCTATATATATATATAGAGAGAGAGATAGATAGATATGCACTCTTATTGTCTCTTTCCCCAAATTTTATGCTACAAGATCTATTTAGAAAAGAAAATTATTTTTATGATGATTCCCTAAATAATGTAAATTTGATGAAGAAATATTGCTATAGGATGAGAGAGAAGAGGGAGACGGAGAGAAGGAAAATGACTTGCCGACTTGAAATTGGCAAGTTGTTTTCTTGATTTAAGGGATGTTTTTCCATTGAATACCGAAAAATATCGGAAAAATCTTTTTCGGAAAATCTTTTCCTTGAAACAAATGGAGCCCTAGCATAAATAATAAACCTTGCTAGTGTTCTTCAACTTAAAAGTTGAGAGAGAATGAACAGTAGACAACCATTAGTTGAACGTCAAAAACTATATAATAGAATAACTTTAAACGGGAAAAAAAATATCAAATTCATAGGTCAAGAATGAACAGTAGACAACCATTAGTTGAATGTAAACGAACAATAGTATAAAGAAAAACAAAGGATAAATGAAATTTCAGAACAAATTTCAAAGACACAACAAAGTAGTTTTCTCATTTGCCATTCGTTGTAGGACAAAGTGGAAAAAATGGAGAAGAGTACAATGGAGAAGAGTACATATGTCCGCAAAGAATCGAGAAAGGTTTCATATAGAAATTCAATTCGAAAATATTTGATTTGAGAATAAATACATGAGATACTAAATACATGTAAGAGGGGTAAATACAGAAAAAGAAAGAAAAGAATACTTGATAACTTGAACTGAAGAAAGGCTAATTTCTAAGAGTGGAATATGCAAAAATGAAAACAAGTTGCATACAACAAATAGAGTATGTGAATCATCTAGTCATACAACTAGAAAAACAAAAAGATATGCTGAAAAGTTCTTGATTGTAATACATATCAATTTTAAAAAGTAAATAAATAAAGATAGACCATATGCCAGTGAAGTACAAAAGGAAAGTAAATGAAATAAAAAAAATTGGAGAGATAAAAAGTAACTTTAGAGTGAAACTGAAAAATTTAGAGTGAAATTAGAAAATTTAGGGAGATAAGAAGTATGAACTTTTGTAAGAGAGAAAATTGAAAATTTCGAAAGATAGGAAGTAGATAAGTATAAACTTTTGTAAGAGAGAAAGTTGAAAATTTCGAAACATAAGAAATAAAAAGTTTGAGGGAGAGAGTTTAAAACTTTAAAAGGAGAGAGTGGAAAATTTAGAACTGAAATTAAAAGGCTTGGAGAGGTAAAAAGTAAAAACCTTTGAGAGAGTTAAAAATTTCGAGAATTGGGAAGTAAAAACTTTTGATGGAGAAAGTGAAGCTTTTGAAGAAGTGCAAAATTTAGACTTAAAAAAAGAAAAAATTCAGAGATAAAATGAATGAATTTGTTTTTGAAATAGAGTGTGTACCCAAGTGTAAATTAGGGTTCACTTGTCCTAATTAAATTAAATGAACAAATTAAGGTTCACATTATTATTAAATGAAAAGACGGAACAACTGAAAATAAAGCAAGACCTGAGAGAATCTTTCACGTGTCCCGAGACAGAAGACACGTGGAGACGACTCATTTTGGGAATTGATTGAGGGATTGGATTGGTGGTTAGAAGGGTAGGACGATTTGGGCATTATTCTGATGACCAATGGTAAATTTGGAATTTCCCCGAAGTCATGTGCTAGGCACATGACCACTCTCCAGAAAACCCTATAAATACCCCTTCCACTCTATTGGGAAGGGGACCTCACTTTGGACTCTTAGACCTTTTGGAAGACTAAGAGACTTGGAGATTCTCTCTCAACCCGAAGCACTCAAGAAGGCGCTTTGAATCCTTGCTACCCTAACAAGGTTCTCGGATTCCAGGAGTTCTGTCACGTGTCGTTGGAGTAATCGCTCACTGTCAATTGGATAGACATCAACACTGTCAATTGGTCTTTTATCTTGGAGTTGTTGAGTCTGCTTAAATTCCATCCCACTTTCATAGATTGGATTAAAGCTTGTATATCCACAGCCATGTGTTCTATTAAGGTCAATGGCTCTTGCAGGTTACTTTAAAGGGGCAAGAGGTTTAAGGCAAGGGGATCCCGCTTGCAGTGGAAGCTTTATCAATGATTTTGAATAAGGATGCTATTTTGCCCGATTTTAAATTTCATTGGAGACACAGAACCATGTAAACTCAGTCATCTTTGATTTGCTGACGATCTATTAATCTTTTGCCATGGTAACCTGCCTTCTGTGTCCATTATTCATTCTTATATTCAGTCATTCTCACTGTTTTATGGACTGATCCCAAATGCTCAAAAGAGTCAATGCTTCTTATCAAATGTTGATTGCTGATGAAGATGAGAAGGAAAGCATTTGTTCTATGCTGGGATTCCCTATGGGTGTGGGTTCCTCTCATCTCCTCTAAGCTTTCTCACTCGGATGGCATGCCTCTATAATTCAGAGAATCACGGCTAGAGTTTCTTCCTGGACTGCTAGATTTCTCCCATACTCGGGACGACTTCAGTTGATCAAATCTGTCTGGTTTGCCATTCCATCTTTTTGGTCAGCCCACTTTATTCTACGCAAGTCAGTTATGAGATCAATCCAATCAACTCTGCAGATTTCTATGGAAAGGGACATCTCTTCTGAAATATGGAGCCAAAACTCTTGGAAAGATTTATCCATGCCTTACTCTGAGGGTGGTCTTGCTATCAAGAGTTTAATCGACTGGAACTTGGCTCTCATTCTACACCACCTCCTTAAGGTTATATCTCCCTCTCCTTCCTCCTTGTGGGCTTCTTGGGTTTAAGGCACTGTTCTTAAGGAAAGGAATATCTGGAATATTGATATTCCTTCAGATTGTTCTTGGATTTGGCGTAAAATATTTCATTTAAGGCCTACTACACTGAACTTCATTATTTACCGTGTGGGCAATGGTAGCAGTTTCAGCTTGTGGTTTGATCCGTAGCTTAATGGTTGGGCCATTTCTCCTTCTGTGGCACTTATATCTAATCCTAGGCTTTCTTCCTCGGCTCGGGTATCTAGTATGATTTCTCATGATTCTTGGTCTCTGCCCGAGTAATCACCGTAATCACCATGATGTGATGCAGTTTCGAAGTCTATTTAATGATGTGCCTGTGCCGGCATCTGTTGAGGATATTATTCTATGGGATGGTATTGTAATCACTACTTTGAAGGCCAAATCTATTTGGGAATCCATTCGGCAAAGAGCTCTGCAGGTAAACTGAGCAAATCTGTTATGGCATAAACTCCATGTGCCCTGGTACTCCTTTACTTTATGGCTGGCTTTGCGTGGGAGATTGCCAACGAATGATGCTTTTTACTCCTACTCTAATTTCCATTCCTTGGTCTGTCCTTTATGTAATTTAACTGCTGAAACCTTCCTCCATCTTTTCTTCAACTGCCCCTACTCTAAAACTGTTATTTCATTTGTTTTGGCTGCTGGGAATTGGATTAATGTTCCACTTGTCTGGGATAATTTGGTTGATTATATCCTTCAGTTTAATGGGAGGTACATGATTTCTAAGATCTTGAAGTTGGCATTTGCTACTTCGGTGTACAAATTATGGGGTGCTAGGAACTCTATGCTGCATGACAAAATCAAATTCCCCCCTCTAGTGCTAGCAAAAGAAATTGTGCAGTTGGTTAAGGCTGGGCTTTCCTCTTCCCTGAAGTTCCACAAGGCGGCCCAGAAATGTAGTAGTTATCACAACTGGTTGTATTAGTTGTCTTGTATTGTCTGTGTGGTTCTCTTTTGTTATTCTCAGTCTGATGATTGGTTGTTTTTTTTTAACTAGTCCTGCTGCTTCTGTTTTGTTCCTATGTGAATTCGGCTTTTGTTCAATTATCATGGGGTTTGTCCCATGACGATAGCTCAATAGTTCTGGGGTTTGCCCTTTTGCAATTGTAATTATGATTCTTTTATGCACAACTCAAAAAATTTAGTGAAAAAAAGAAGTTAAAAAACATTTCAAGAGAACGAAAAAAACTTTTGAAGCAGACAAAGTTAAAATCTTTTAGGGAGATAAATTGAATAACTTTTTAAGGGAGAGAAATTTGAAATTTAAAAATTTCAGAAAGAAACAAAGTATAATTTTTAAAGAGAGAAAATTAAATAGTTTGAGAGTTGAGAAGTAAAAACTTCTGAGGTAGAGTTAATTTTTTTTAGGAAAAGTTAAAAAGTTTTGAGGGAGACAAAGTGAAAAACATTTTAAGGAAGAGAAAGTGGAAAACTTTCAAGGGAGAGAAATTGATAAATTTTAGTGACATAAATTCAAAACTTTCGAAAGATACAAAGTATAAATTTTGAAAGCGAGAAAATTATAAATTTTGATTGTTGAGAAGTAAAAACTATCAAGGGAGAAAATGTTAACAACTTTTGAGGGACAAAAATTAAAAACATTTTAAGGAGATTGAAATTTTTTGAGGAAGAGAAAGTTCAAAACATTTTAGGGAGTCAAAGTTAAACACTTGAGGGATAGAGAGAAAACACGTTTGAGAGAGAGGAAGTTAAAACCTTTTACAAGAGAGAGAATGGAAAACTTTTAAAGGAGAAAAAATGACAATTTTTGGGACTGAAATTTAAGAATTTCGGAATATCCAAAATATAACTTTTGAAAGAAAGTGCATTTAAATTTAGAGAGTAAAGTAAAAACATTTGAGCGAGAGAAAGTTGAAAACTTTTTAGAGAGAGAATACCAAGAACTCTTGAAGCAGAGAGCTAAAAATTTTGCAGGAGTGAAACTTGAAAACTTTTGAGGGAGAGAAAGTTGAACCCTTTTAAGAGAGTGAAAAACTTTTAAAGCAGTGAAATGAAAATTTTAGGGGCAGGAATTTTAATTTTTTTGATGATACAAAGTATAAATTTTGAATGAGAAAAATTTAAATTTAAGTCAAGTAAAAACCTTACAGGGAGAGGGTGAAAAAATTTGAAAGTTAAGTAAAAACTTTTACGAAGTAAAAGTTCAAAACTTTTCAGGGCGAGGAAGATAAAATCATTTAAGGGAGGGGAAGTTAAGAAAAAGTTCACAACTTTTTAGTGACAAAAATTGAAAACTTTTGAGGAACAAATATTGATAACTTTCAAAGGAGAGTGGATTTTTTAGGAAGTGAAAGGTCAAAACATTTTATTGAGTGAAACTTTTGAGAGATAGAGAACACATTCGAGGCAGAGGAGAGGAAGTTAAAACCTTCTAAGGGAGAGAGAATGGAAAACCTTTAAAGGATAGAAATTGAAAATTTTTGGGACTGAAATTTGGAAAATTCGGAAGATACAAAATATAAATTTTGAGAGTAAAGAAATAAAGACCTTTTGAGCGAGAGAAAGTTAAAAGCTTTTGAGGGAGAGAATGTCAAAAACTTTTCAAGCAGAGAAGGATAAAAATTTTGCGGGAGTGAAACTTAAAAACTTTTGAGGGAGAGAAAGTTAAAATCTTTTAAGAGAGTGGAAATCTTTTCAAGCAGTGGAATTTAAAATTTAGGGGTAGGAATTTAAATTTTTCGGAAGATACAAAGTATAAATTTTGAAAGAGAAAAAATTATAAAGTTAAGTAAAAACTTTTGAGGGAAAGTGAATTTTAGAGTTGAGAAATGAAAACTTTTAGGAAGTTTAAAACTTTTCAGGTCGAGAAAGATAAAAACATTTGAGGGAAAGGAAGTTAAGAAAAAGTTTGTGAGACACAACAGAATTCAATATAAGTCTGCAAAATGTAAATAAAGAAAACAAAAAATTGAGGGTCGCACTTCTTGTTCTTGAATCAAAAAAAGTAAAATGAATAACATAGTTGAACTCACTCTGAAGAGACTCTGTGGCCTGGCACTACACAAATAGGATCCAGGCGTATATCATTTATCCCTGATCGGAATCTACGCAAAGATCCAGATATGGAATAGCTATGCGCAACTGCACATCCTTTAGCCCTAGTGACATAGACCAAATCATAATAATGAATAGGAATGAGAAAGAACCAGTCTACTTATAATAATATAAAGTAGTAAGCCGAATTCTTCAAGTACATCAAGAGTGATAGATCCGTTTAAGAACAATAGAAGAGGGATATACCATCGAATGGCGTGAGCCGCATGCGGGGAGACCCGCACATATGGTTTTTAGGGGGATCTGGTCGAAAGACCGATCGACGCCCACCCGACTAGAGGGACTGAGAAATTAATAGAGCACAAAACTTATCTTCAAGCTTTACCTTATTCTGATCGTTCAGAGGGCGATCGCGGGGTCACTGAATGAAGTCTTCCATTTCAGCACCAAATCATTGACTGGTTATTGTAGGGTTAAAGGGCCTATCTATTGTATTGGTGGGGTTGGCAAGTGGCCAAATCCAAAAACACCTGGCGAAGATGTGGCAAACAAATAAAGTAGCCCTATGTTCGGATCTGACAATACCATACCATAGAGGACGAACAGAGGGAAAATAAAGAATCCCTGCTTGCCCTGTAGCTAATCGAAGGAGCGAAGAAAGCAACAGTTTGCTGGAAATCTAATGAATATTGCTTTTAATTCAAATAAAAGTAGTATGGCAAATCATTTGCCCACTCCAAGATCATTAAATCCCTCTTTCTCAGTGACTCGCTGCAAAAGTTGCGTTTGGAATGGATTAGTGGGTCAAAGCTGCCTCGCATCGCATGTGCTCATAACCATTCTTGTTGTAACAGGATCATTAGCACTCAACCTTCGTCACCCTCTCTCGCTCACAAAGTTGGTTAGAGTAAAGCACTGCGGAAAACAACAGCGACTCGAGAATGATAGCATGCAGACTAGTCATTCAAACTTTGCAAACAAAACATTGTTGTCGTCTCCACCTAAGACCATGAAAAGCTCCTTCCTCCGTGAAATCGGGAAGTAACTCAGATGAGAGCTCGAGTCTAGCTCCTAATGTTGAGAGGGCAATCAGTAACACAACGTCTCAGTCATAGAGCAATTGGAATGCGAGGCAATCAGTCAAGCCAGAGATCCTTGGTAACAAGAACAAGCAGTGCTAGGATGACTGCTTTGAAATCCAAAAGACTGATGACTGAGATCCAAGCTCGTATGGAGAAGTGGAAGAAAAAGTAAGATCAAACTCAATCCCAAGAGAAGCATGCACCCTCTGGACCCGAGAGGAGGAGGCCGATCTCTTGCACATATTCTCAATCAATATGTATTGAATGAAGGAATTGGTCCATTCCCTGGCCAATATTTGGGTAAGCGTGTTCACAAATCAAGTCATTTCATATATGATGTTCCCGATCCCGATGACCCACATACAATGTCAATGAGCGCTGGAAGGAAGGGGACAATAGCACCGCTCACCTCACTTTGAACAAAATAAATTATCGTAATCAAAAAGAGACGACAATTTGTAGGGAAATCCACTCGATAGGAGGTATAGGATGGAACCAAATCCCCTTCGCGAGGGTCTCGTTCGCACGACTAAAAGAAAGTGAGTCGCCACCTAATAAAATCACTCTCATAATTGCTTAGATAATCACAGTGGCTATCTAAAGTCAGAGAGGATCGAGAAACCATCGCCCAAAGGTGCTCATTGAGCCGGTCACCGGTGGCTAAGAACCTTGTGATGTCCGCATTTTGCTTTTTTTATTAGTGTTCCGTGAGTATATCGAGGTTTTCTAAGGTAGGCCTTTGTCGCGAGCTGGACTCGAACCAGCCCAAAGACTCCCTTCCCTATCCCTTCATTGTTTAGTTTGTGGGGACCTATAAAGTCAGTTCCTTGGTCGCTTTGATTTCTTTTACTTTTGAAAGCGGCATTCTCTCTGGAATCTAGAATCAAATCGTTGATCATGAATGTCCTTTGCCCTTTATCTCCCCACCTTCCTGTTTATAAGCCACAACTCACTTCTATTGGGGAGGCTTACTTATCTTATAGTTTAGCGGCTTTATCCATCTTTGATTTCATTGCTTGTTTTGTCTGGTTCAATAATACTGCCTATCCCAGCGAGTTTTACGGACCCATTGGACCAGAAGCTTCCTAAGCTCAAGCATTTACTTTTCTAGTTAGAGACCAACGCCTTGGGGCTAACGTAGGATCCGCTCAAGGACCTAATGGTTAGGTAAATATTTAATGCGTTGATAGCACCCAATTTTTCCGAATCGGTGATTCCATCTATGATTTATCATTCATGAACGTTGATGAGATCCATCCATTTAGCAGCACCTTAGGATGGCATAGCCTAAAAGTTAAGGACTGAAAGTCATCGAAAACCAACAGATCCTCTTGATTAGTTGCCCCCGGGACATCGAACTTTATTTACTGCTTACGAATACAAGACTAACAAACGAACCCTGGGATGAAATAGTAAGGTTTGATAGAACCTAGTTCTAGGGTTGGATAAGTGTGGAAATCCTTAGGGTTGGATTGCTCGTGGACAAGGACAAATTCTATTTGAAATGGATGGTGTGAGTTTGTCAAATGCTCGACAAGCCACTCCCTTTGGCAGCATCCACTAATTCAGAAGTTAATTTGAAAGCCATATTTCGACCTGGACGTCTTGCGCGGGAAGGTGAACTTTGTAAAAGTGCTTATTTGGTTGGGAAAGAGAGGATTTCTGACTCCAAGCCTACCCGAAAACAAGTAATCTATCTTTTCCCCTTGTTCGGCAGTACCCTCGAGGCCGTAATTCCAATGCAAAACATGATTTCCCGTGTATGGTACCAATGTTAAAATTTTTGACACCAATCATTTATGAGTGAGTATTACACGCAGACCCCAGAGAAACATCATGGAAGGTTGAGAATAAGAAAGCCTTTTTGTCGCAGATCTCAAAAGATGGTTAATGGGCTATAGAGAAAATATCTTATCCGATTCCTCCAAGCCTATTGGAAAAATTTTAGGCTGTTCCAACACTTTGGATTAATGCAAAAACGGCTTTTTGTGCAAGGGAAGGCACGGTAATCCCCCTAAAGAACAAGAAGAAGAAAATTATGGAATTTAGAGTATAAACCTTCCTTTAAAAATGGATTAGATAGGCTTAGATAAGGGTTTCAAGAAAAGAATAAAAATTTCAATTCTTTATGGACTACTGAGCCCATATCCCCTCCAACCATCAGAATACGGGGAAGGATGGAAAAAGGGACAAGGGGTTTTGCGTTTGCATATTAGCAAACTACCCTTTGGAAGGACAGAAATTAAAGCTTTTGAGGGTGAGTGAAAATTTTTGAGGAAGAGAAAGTTCAAAACTTTTTAGGGATAGAGAAAACACATTTGAGGGAGAGGAGGTTAAAACCTTTTAAGGGATATAGAATGGAAAACCTTTAAATGAGAGAAATTGAAATAAATTGGGGCTGAAATTTATAAATTTGGGAAGATACAAAATATAAATTTTGAAAGACCATTTGAGCGAGAGAAAGTTAAAAGCTTTGAGGGAGTGAATGTCAAAAACTTTTGAAGTAGAGAAAGCTAAAACATTTGGGGCAGAGGGAGTTAAAACCCTTTTAAGGGGAGAGAGAATGGAAAACGTGTAATAAATAGAAATTGAAAAAATTTGGGACTTCAATTTAAAATTTTCGAAAGATAAAATTAAATTTTTTTATAAGAGTTAATAATTTTGAGAATAAAGAAGTACAAACTTCTTTTGAGAAAGTGAAAACCTATAAAGGGAGAGAGAGTGGAAAACTTTTAAAGCAGTGGAATTTAAAACTTTAGGGGTAAGAATTTAAATTTTTCGGAAGATACAAAGTATAAATTTTGAAAAAGAGAAATATAAAGTTGAATTAAGAAGTAAAAACTTTTGAGGGAAAGAGTGAATTTAAGAGTTAAGAAATTAAAACTTTTAGGAGATAAAAGTTTAAAACTTTTCAGGGTGAGAAAGATAAAAACATTTGAGGGAAAAGAAGTTAAGAAAAAGTTAATAACTTTTGGGGGACGGAAATTAAAATTTTTGAGAGTGAGTGAAATTTTTTGAGAAAGAGAAAGTTCAAAATTTTTTAGGGATAGAAAGAGAACACATTCGAGGGAGAGGAAGTTAAAACCTTTTTAATAGATATAGAATGGAAAACCTTGAAAGGAGAGAAATAGAAAAACTTTGTGTTTGAAATTTAGAAATTTGGGAAGATACAAAATATAAAATTTAAAAGAGAGTGATGTAAGACCTTTTGAATGAGAGAAAGTTATAAGCTTTTGAGGGAGTGAATGTCAAAAACTTTTAAAGTAGAGAAAGCTAAAACATTTGAGGCAAAGGAAGTTAAAACCCTTTAAGGGTAGAGAGAATGGAAAACTTGTAAGAAATAGAAATTGAAAAATTTTGGGACTTCAATTTAAAATTTTATAAAAATAAAATTAAAAATTTTAAAAGAGAGTTAATACTTTTGAGAATAAAGAAGTACAAACTTCTTTTGAGAAAGTGAAAACCTATTAAGGGAGAGAAAGGTAAAACCTTTTAAGAGAGTGGAAAACTTTTAAAGCAGTGGAATTTAAAACTTTAGGGGTAGGAATTTAAATTTTTCGGAAGATACAAGTATAAATTTTCAAAGAGAAAATTATAAAGCTGAGTTGAGAAGTAAAAACTTTTGAGGGATAGAGAGAATTTGAGAGTTCAGAAACGAAAACTTTTAGGAGGTAAAAGTTTAAAACTTTTCAGGGCGAGAAAGATAAAAACATTTGAGGGAAAGGAAGTTAAGAAAAAGTTAATAACTTTTGTGGGACGGAATTAAAACTTTTGAGATTGAGTGAAATTTTTTGAGGAAGAGAAAGTTCAAAACTTTTTAGGGATAGAAAGAGAAAACATATTTGAGGGAGAGGAAGTTAAAACCTTTTAAAGGATGTAGAATGGAAAATATTGAAAGGAGAAAAATTGAAAAAATTTGGGTCTGAAATTTAGAAATATGGGAAGATACACAATATAAAATTTGAAAGAGAGTGATGTAAAACCTTTTGAATGAGAGAAAGTTAAAAACTTTTGAGGGAGTGAATGTCAATAACCTTTTGAAGTAAAGAAAGCTAAAACATTTGAGGCAGAGGAAGTTAAAATCATTTAAAGGGGAGAGAATGAAAATATCGTAAGGAATAGAAATTGAAATTTTTTGGGACTTCAATTTAAAATTTCTGACAGATAAAATTACAAATTTTAAACAAGAGTTAATAATTTTGAGAATAAAGAAGTACAAACATTTGAGCGAGAGGGAAAGTTTAAAACTTTAGGGAGAGAGTCAAAAACTTTAGAACGAGAGAAAAATATTTTGAGGGAATGGAAGTTCAAAACTTTTGAGCGAAAACCTTTCAAGGGAGGGAGAGAGAGAGAGTGGAAAACTTTTAAAGGAGTGAAAATGAAAATTCTAGGGACTGAAATTAAGAAATTTTAGATGATACAAAGAATAAATTTTGGAGATAAATATAAATTGAAGTTAAGTAAAAACTTTACAGAGAGTGATTTTTTTTTTGAAAGTTTAGTAAAAACTTTTAGGAAGTAAAAGTTCAAATATTTTCAGGGCGAGGAAGATAAAAACATTTGAGGGGTAGGAAGTTAAGAAAAAGCTAACGACATTTTAGGGACAGAAATTGAAAGCTTTTGAAGAACAAAAATTGATAACTTTCAAATGAGTGAATTTTTTAGGAAGAGAAACGTCAAAACTTTTTACAGAGTGAAAACTTTTGAGAGAGATAAAACACATTTGAGGGAGAGGAGAGGAAGTTAAAACCTTTTAAGGGAGATAGAATGGAAACCTTTAAAGGAGAGAAATTGGAAATTTTTGGGACTGAAAATTTCGGAAGATACAAAATATAAATTTTGAAAGTTTTTACAATTTTGAGAGTAACGAAGTAAAGGCCTTTTGGGAGAGAGAAAGTAAAAAGCTTTTGAGGGAGAGAATGTCAAAAACTTTTCAAGCAGAGAAATATAAAAAATTTGCAGGAGTGAAACTTAAAAACTTTTGAGGGAGAGAAAGGTAAAACCTTTTAAGAGAGAGTGAAAAACTTTTAAAGCAGTGAAATTTAAAACTTTAGGGGTAGGAATTTAAATTTTTCGGAAGATACAAAGTATAAATTTTGAAAAAGAAAAAATTATAAAGTTGAGTTGAGAAGTAAAAACTTTTGAGGGATAGAGTGAATCTGAGAGTTCAGAAATGAAAACTTTTAGGAGGTAAAAGTTTAAAACTTTTCGGGGCGAGAAAGATAAAAACATTTGAGAGAAAGGAAGTTAAGAAAAAGTTAATAACTTTTGAGGGACGGAAATTAAAACTTTTGAGATTGAGTGAAAATTTTTGAGGAAGAGAAAGTTCAAAACTTTTAGGGTTAGAAAGAGAAAACAGATTTGAGGGAGAGGAAGTTAAAACCTTTTAGGGGATATAGAATGGAAAACCTTGAAAGGAGAGAAATTGAAAAAATTTGGGTCTGAAATTTAGAAATATGGGAAGATACACAATATAAAATTTGAAAGAGAGTGATGTAAAACCTTTTGAATGAGAGAAAGTTAAAAACTTTTGAGGGAGTGAATGTCAAAAACCTTTTGAAGTAGAGAAAGCTAAAACATTTGAGGCAGATGAAGTTAAAATCATTTAAGGGGGAGAATGAAAATCTCGTAAGGAATAGAAATTGAAATTTTTTGGGACTTCAATTTAAAAATTTTGACAGATAAAATTACAAATTTTAAACAAGAGTTAATAATTTTGAGAATAAAGAAGTACAAACATTTGAGCGAGGGAAAGTTTAAAACTTTTAAGGGAGAGAGTCAAAAACTTTAGAACGAGAGTGAAATATTTTGAGGGAATGGAAGTTCAAAACTTTTGAGCGAAAACCTTTCAAGGGAGGGAGAGAGAGAGTGTGGAAAACTTTTAAAGTAGTGAAAATGAAAATTTTAGGGACTGAAATTAAGAAATTTTAGATGATACAAAGTATAAATTTTGGAGAGAAATATAAATTGAAGTTAAGTAAAAACTTTACAGAGAGTGAATTTTTTTTTTGAAAGTTTAGTAAAAACTTTTAGGAAGTAAAAGTTCAAATATTTTCAGGGCGAGGAAGATAAAAACATTTGAGGGGTAGGAAGTTAAGAAAAAGCTAACGACATTTTAGGGACAGAAATTGAAAGCTTTTGAAGAACAAAAATTGATAACTTTCAAATGAGTGAATTTTTTAGGAAGAGAAACGTCAAAACTTTTTACAGAGTGAAAAAACTTTTGAGAGAGAGATAAAACACATTTGAGGGAGAGGAGAGGAAGTTAAAACCTTTTAAGGGAGATAGAATGGAAACCTTTAAAGGAGAGAAATTGGAAATTTTTGGGACAAAAAATTTCGGAAGATACAAAATATAAATTTGAAAGTTTTTACCGATTTTGATAGTAAAAAAGTAAAGGCATTTTGAGAGAGAGAAAGTTAAAAGCTTTTGAGGGAGAGAATGTCAAAAACTTTTCAAGCAGAGAAATATAAAAATTTTGCAGGAGTGAAACTTAAAAACTTTTGAGGGAGAGAAAGTTAAAACCTTTTAAGAGAGAGTGGAAAACTTTTAAAGCAGTGGAATTTAAAAATTTAGGGGTAGGAATTTAATTTTTCGGAAGATACAAAGTATAAATTTTGAAAAAGAAAAAATTATAAAGTTGAGTTGAGAAGTAAAAACTTTTGAGGGACTAGAGTGAATTTGAGAGTTCAGAAATGAAAACTTTTAGGAGGTAAAAGTTTAAAACTTTTCGGGGCGAGAAAGATAAAAACATTTGAGGGAAAGGAAGTTAAGAAAAAGTTAATAACTTTTGAGGGACGGAAATTAAAACTTTTGAGATTGAGTGAAAATTTTTGAGGAAGAGAAAGTTCAAAACTTTTTAGGGATTAGAAAGAGAAAACAGATTTGAGGGAGAGGAAGTTAAACCTTTTAGGGATATAGAATGGAAAACCTTGAAAGGAGAGAAATTGAAAAAATTTGGGTCTGAAATTTAGAAATATGGGAAGATACACAATATAAAATTTGAAAGAGAGTGATGTAAAACCTTTAGAATGAGAGAAAGTTAAAAACTTTTGAGGGAGTGAATGTCAAAAACCTTTTGAAGTAGAGAAAGCTAAAACATTTGAGGCAGAGGAAGTTAAAATCATTTAAGGGGGAGAATGAAAATCTCGTCAGGAATAGAAATTGAAATTTTTTGGGACTTCAATTTAAAATTTCTGACAGATAAAATTACAAATTTTAAACAAGAGTTAATAATTTTGAGAATAAAGATGTACAAATATTTGAGCGAGGGAAAGTTTTAAACTTTTAAGGGAGAGAAAGTCAAACTTTAGAACGAGAGTGAAATATTTTGAGGGAATGGAAGTTCAAAACTTTTGAGCGAAAACCTTTCAAGGGAGGGGGGAGAGAGAGAGAGAGTGGAAAACTTTTAAAGGAGTGAAAATGAAAATTTTAGAGACTGAAATTAAGATATTTTAGATGATACAAAGAATAAATTTTGGAGATAAATATAAATTGAAGTTAAGTAAAAACTTTACAGAGAGTGAATTTTTTTTTGAAAGTTTAGTAAAAACTTTTAGGAAGTAAAAGTTCAAATATTTTCAGGGCGAGGAAGATAAAAACATTTGAGGGGTAGGAAGTTAAGAAAAAGCTAACGACATTTTAGGGACAGAAATTGAAAGCTTTTGAAGAACAAAAATTGATAACTTTCAAATGAGTGAATTTTTTAGGAAGAGAAACGTCAAAACTTTTTACAGAGTGAAAACTTTTGAGAGAGATAAAACACATTTGAGGGAGAGGAGAGGAAGTTAAAACCTTTTAAGGGAGATAGAATGGAAACCTTTAAAGGAAACAAATTGGAAATTTTTGAGACAGAAAATTTCGGAAGATACAAAATATAAATTTTGAAAGTTTTTACAATTTTGAGAGTAACGAAGTAAAGGCCTTTTGGGAGAGAGAAAGTTAAAAGCTTTTGAGGGAGAGAATGTCAAACTTTTCAAGCAGAGAAATATAAAAAATTTGCAGGAGTGAAACATAAAAACTTTTGAGGGAGAGAAAGTTAAAACCTTTTAAGAGAGAGTGAAAAACTTTTAAAGCAGTGAAATTTAAAACTTTAGGGGTAGGAATTTAAATTTTTCGGAAGATACAAAGTATAAATTTTGAAAAAGAAAAAATTATAAAGTTGAGTTGAGAAGTAAAAACTTTTGAGGGATAGAGTGAATTTGAGAGTTCAGAAATGAAAACTTTTAGGAGGTAAAAGTTTAAAACTTTTCGGGGCGAGAAAGATAAAAACATTTGAGGGAAAGGAAGTTAAGAAAAAGTTAATAACTTTTGAGGGACGGAAATTAAAACTTTTGAGATTGAGTGAAAATTTTTGAGGAAGAGAAAGTTCAAAACTTTTAGGGATTAGAAAGAGAAAACAGATTTGAGGGAGAGGAAGTTAAAACCTTTTAAGGGATATAGAATGGAAAACCTTGAAAGGAGAGAAATTGAAAAAATTTGGGTCTGAAATTTAGAAATATGGGAAGATACACAATATAAAATTTGAAAGAGAGTGATGTAAAACCTTTTGAATGAGAGAAAGTTAAAAACTTTTGAGGGAGTGAATGTCAAAAACCTTTTGAAGTAGAGAAAGCTAAAACATTTGAGGCAGAGGAAGTTAAAATCATTTAAGGGGGAGAATGAAAATCTCGTAAGGAATAGAAATTGAAATTTTTTGGGACTTCAATTTAAAATTTTTGACAGATAAAATTACAAATTTTAAACAAGAGTTAATAATTTTGAGAATAAAGAAGTACAAATATTTGAGCGAGGGAAAGTTTAAAACTTTTAAGGGAGAGAAGTCAAAACTTTAGAACGAGAGTGAAATATTTTGAGGGAATGGAAGTTCAAAACTTTTGAGCGAAAACCTTTCAAGGGAGGGAGAGAGAGAGTGGAAAACTTTTAAAGGAGTGAAAATGAAAATTTTAGGGACTGAAATTAAGAAATTTTAGATGATACAAAGAATAAATTTTGGAGATAAATATAAATTGAAGTTAAGTAAAAACTTTACAGAGAGTGAATTTTTTTTTGAAAGTTTAGTAAAAACTTTTAGGAAGTAAAAGTTCAAATATTTTCAGGGCGAGGAAGATAAAAACATTTGAGGGGTAGGAAGTTAAGAAAAAGCTAACGACATTTTAGGGACAGAAATTGAAAGCTTTTGAAGAACAAAAATTGATAACTTTCAAATGAGTGAATTTTTTAGGAAGAGAAACGTCAAAACTTTTACAGAGTGAAAACTTTTGAGAGAGAGATAAAACACATTTGAGGGAGAGGAGAGGAAGTTAAAACCTTTTAAGGGAGATAGAATGGAAACCTTTAAAGGAGAGAAATTGGAAATTTTTGGGACTGAAAATTTCGGAAGATACAAAATATAAATTTTGAAAGTTTTTACAATTTTGAGAGTAACGAAGTAAAGGCCTTTTGGGAGAGAGAAAGTTAAAATCTTTTGAGGGAGAGAATGTCAAACTTTTCAAGCAGAGAAATATAAAAAATTTGCAGGAGTGAAACTTAAAAACTTTTGAGGGAGAGAAAGTTAAAACCTTTTAAGAGAGAGTGGAAAACTTTTAAAGCAGTGAAATTTAAAACTTTAGGGGTAGGAATTTAAATTTTTCGGAAGATACAAAGTATAAATTTTGAAAAAGAAAAAATTATAAAGTTGAGTTGAGAAGTAAAAACTTTTGAGGGATAGAGTGAATTTGAGAGTTCAGAAATGAAAACTTTTAGGAGGTAAAAGTTTAAAACTTTTCGGGGCGAGAAAGATAAAAACATTTGAGGGAAAGGAAGTTAAGAAAAAGTTAATAACTTTTGAGGGACGGAAATTAAAACTTTTGAGATTGAGTGAAAATTTTTGAGGAAGAGAAAGTTCAAAACTTTTAGGGTTAGAAAGAGAAAACAGATTTGAGGGAGAGGAAGTTAAAACCTTTTAGGGGATATAGAATGGAAAACCTTGAAAGGAGAGAAATTGAAAAAATTTGGGTCTGAAATTTAGAAATATGGGAAGATACACAATATAAAATTTGAAAGAGAGTGATGTAAAACCTTTTGAATGAGAGAAAGTTAAAAACTTTTGAGGGAGTGAATGTCAAAAACCTTTTGAAGTAGAGAAAGCTAAAACATTTGAGGCAGAGGAAGTTAAAATCATTTAAGGGGGAGAATGAAAATCTCGTAAGGAATAGAAATTGAAATTTTTTGGGACTTCAATTTAAAATTTTTGACAGATAAAATTACAAATTTTAAACAAGAGTTAATAATTTTGAGAATAAAGAAGTACAAACATTTGAGCGAGGGAAAGTTTAAAACTTTTAAGGGAGAGAAGTCAAAACTTTAGAACGAGAGTGAAATATTTTGAGGGAATGGAAGTTCAAAACTTTTGAGCGAAAACCTTTCAAGGGAGGGAGAGAGAGAGAGTGGAAAACTTTTAAAGGAGTGAAAATGAAAATTTTAGGGACTGAAATTAAGAAATTTTAGATGATACAAAGAATAAATTTTGGAGATAAATATAAATTGAAGTTAAGTAAAAACTTTACAGAGAGTGAATTTTTTTTTGAAAGTTTAGTAAAAACTTTTAGGAAGTAAAAGTTCAAATATTTTCAGGGCGAGGAAGATAAAAACATTTGAGGGGTAGGAAGTTAAGAAAAAGCTAACGACATTTTAGGGACAGAAATTGAAAGCTTTTGAAGAACAAAAATTGATAACTTTCAAATGAGTGAATTTTTTAGGAAGAGAAACGTCAAAACTTTTACAGAGTGAAAACTTTTGAGAGAGAGATAAAACACATTTGAGGGAGAGGAGAGGAAGTTAAAACCTTTTAAGGGAGATAGAATGGAAACCTTTAAAGGAGAGAAATTGGAAATTTTTGGGACTGAAAATTTCGGAAGATACAAAATATAAATTTTGAAAGTTTTTACAATTTTGAGAGTAACGAAGTAAAGGCCTTTTGGGAGAGAGAAAGTTAAAAGCTTTTGAGGGAGAGAATGTCAAAAACTTTTCAAGCAGAGAAATATAAAAAATTTGCAGGAGTGAAACTTAAAAACTTTTGAGGGAGAGAAAGTTAAAACCTTTTAAGAGAGAGTGGAAAACTTTTAAAGCAGTGAAATTTAAAACTTTAGGGGTAGGAATTTAAATTTTTCGGAAGATACAAAGTATAAATTTTGAAAAAGAAAAAATTATAAAGTTGAGTTGAGAAGTAAAAACTTTTGAGGGATAGAGTGAATTTGAGTTCAGAAATGAAAACTTTTAGGAGGTAAAAGTTTAAAACTTTTCGGGGCGAGAAAGATAAAAACATTTGAGGGAAAGGAAGTTAAGAAAAAGTTAATAACTTTTGAGGGACGGAAATTAAAACTTTTGAGATTGAGTGAAAATTTTTGAGGAAGAGAAAGTTCAAAACTTTTAGGGTTAGAAAGAGAAAACAGATTTGAGGGAGAGGAAGTTAAAACCTTTTAGGGGATATAGAATGGAAAACCTTGAAAGGAGAGAAATTGAAAAAATTTTGGTCTGAAATTTAGAAATATGGGAAGATACACATATAAAATTTGAAAGAGAGTGATGTAAAACCTTTTGAATGAGAGAAGTTAAAAACTTTTGAGGGAGTGAATGTCAAAAACCTTTTGAAGTAGAGAAAGCTAAAACATTTGAGGCAGAGGAAGTTAAAATCATTTAAGGGGGAGAATGAAAATCTCGTAAGGAATAGAAATTGAAATTTTTTGGGACTTCAATTTAAAATTTTTGACAGATAAAATTACAAATTTTAAACAAGAGTTAATAATTTTGAGAATAAAGAAGTACAAACATTTGAGCGAGGGAAAGTTTAAAACTTTTAAGGGAGAGAAGTCAAAACTTTAGAACGAGAGTGAAATATTTTGAGGGAATGGAAGTTCAAAACTTTTGAGCGAAAACCTTTCAAGGGAGGGAGAGAGAGAGTGTGAAAACTTTTAAAGTAGTGAAAATGAAAATTTTAGGGACTGAAATTAAGAATTTTAGATGATACAAAGTATAAATTTTGGAGAGAAATATAAATTGAAGTTAAGTAAAAACTTTACAGAGAGTGAATTTTTTTTTGAAAGTTTAGTAAAAACTTTTAGGAAGTAAAAGTTCAAATATTTTCAGGGCGAGGAAGATAAAAACATTTGAGGGGTAGGAAGTTAAGAAAAAGCTAACGACATTTTAGGGACAGAAATTGAAAGCTTTTGAAGAACAAAAATTGATAACTTTCAAATGAGTGAATTTTTTAGGAAGAGAAACGTCAAAACTTTTTACAGAGTGAAAAACTTTTGAGAGAGAGATAAAACACATTTGAGGGAGAGGAGAGGAAGTTAAAACCTTTTAAGGGAGATAGAATGGAAACCTTTAAAGGAGAGAAATTGGAAATTTTTGGGACTGAAAAATTTCGGAAGATACAAAATATAAATTTTGAAAGTTTTTACAATTTTGATAGTAACGAAAGTAAAGGCCTTTTGGAGAGAGAGAAAGTTAAAAGCTTTTGAGGGAGAGAATGTCAAAACTTTTCAAGCAGAGAAATATAAAAATTTGCAAGGAGTGAAACTTAAAAACTTTTGAGGAGAGAAAGTTAAAACCTTTTAAGAGAGAGTGGAAAACTTTTAAAGCAGTGGAATTTAAAAATTTAGGGGTAGGAATTTAAATTTTTCGGAAGATACAAAGTATAAATTTTGAAAAAGAAAAAATTATAAAGTTGAGTTGAGAAGTAAAAACTTTTGAGGGACAGAGTGAATTTGAGATTTCAGAACTGAAAACTTTTAGGAGGTAAAAGTTTAAAACTTTTCGGGAGCGAGAAAGATAAAAACATTTGAGGGAAAGGATGTTAAGAAAAAGTTAATAACTTTTGAGGGACGGAAATTAAAACTTTTGAGATTGAGTGAAAATTTTTGAGGAAGAGAAAGTTCAAAACTTTTTAGTGTTAGAAAGAGAAAACAGATTTGAGGGAGAGGAAGTTAAAACCTTTTAGGGGATATAGAATGGAAAACCTTGAAAGGAGAGAAATTGAAAAAATTTGGGTCTGAAATTTAGAAATATGGGAAGATACACAATATAAAATTTGAAAGAGAGTGATGTAAAACCTTTTGAATGAGAGAGTTGAAAACTTTTGAGGGAGTGAATGTCAAAAACCTTTTGAAGTAGAGAAAGCTAAAACATTTGAGGCAGAGGAAGTTAAAATCATTTAAGGGGGAGAATGAAAATCTCGTAAGGAATAGAAATTGAAATTTTTTGGGACTTCAATTTAAAATTTTGACAGATAAAATTACAAATTTTAAACAAGAGTTAATAATTTTGAGAATAAAGAAGTACAAACATTTGAGCGAGGGAAAGTTTAAAACTTTTAAGGGAGAGAGTCAAAAACTTTAGAACGAGAGTGAAATATTTTGAGGGAATGGAAGTTCAAAACTTTTGAGCGAAAACCTTTCAAGGGAGGGAGAGAGAGAGTGTGGAAAACTTTTAAAGGAGTGAAAATGAAAATTTTAGGGACTGAAATTAAGAATTTTAGATGATACAAAGTATAAATTTTGGAGAGAAATATAAATTGAAGTTAAGTAAAAACTTTACAGAGAGTGAATTTTTTTTTGAAAGTTTAGTAAAAACTTTTAGGAAGTAAAAGTTCAAATACTTTCAGGGCGAGGAAGATAAAAACATTTGAGGGGTAGGAAGTTAAGAAAAAGCTAACGACATTTTAGGGACAGAAATTGAAAGCTTTTGAAGAACAAAAATTGATAACTTTCAAATGAGTGAATTTTTTAGGAAGAGAAACGTCAAAACTTTTTACAGAGTGAAAAACTTTTGAGAGAGATAAAACACATTTGAGGGAGAGGAGAGGAAGTTAAAACCTTTTAAGGGAGATAGAATGGAAACCTTTAAAGGAGAGAAATTGGAAATTTTTGGGACTAGAAATTTCGGAAGATACAAAATATAAATTTTGAAAGTGTTTACAATTTTGATAGTAACGAAAGTAAAGGCATTTTGAGAGAGAGAAAGTTAAAAGCTTTTGAGGGAGAGAATGTCAAAAACTTTTCAAGCAGAGAAATATAAAAATTTTGCAGGAGTGAAACTTAAAAACTTTTGAGGGAGAGAAAGTTAAAACCTTTTAAGAGAGAGTGGAAAACTTTTAAAGCAGTGGAATTTAAAACTTTAGGGGTAGGAATTTAAATTTTTCGGAAGATACAAAGTATAAATTTTGAAAAAGAAAAAATTATAAAGTTGAGTTGAGAAGTAAAAACTTTTGAGGGACAGAGTGAATTTGAGATTTCAGAAATGAAAACTTTTAGGAGGTAAAAGTTTAAAACTTTTCGGGGCGAGAAAGATAAAAACATTTGAGGGAAAGGAAGTTAAGAAAAAGTTAATAACTTTTGAGGGACGGAAATTAAAACTTTTGAGATTGAGTGAAAATTTTTGAGGAAGAGAAAGTTCAAAACTTTTTAGGGATAGAAAGAGAAAACAGATTTGAGGGAGAGGAAGTTAAAACCTTTTAAGGGATATAGAATGGAAAACCTTGAAAGGAGAGAAATTGAAAAAATTTGGGTCTGAAATTTAGAAATATGGGAAGATACACAATATAAAATTTGAAAGAGAGTGATGTAAAACCTTTTGAATGAGAGAAAGTTAAAAACTTTTGAGGGAGTGAATGTCAAAAACCTTTTGAAGTAGAGAAAGCTAAAACATTTGAGGCAGAGGAAGTTAAAATCATTTAAGGGGGAGAATGAAAATCTCGTAAGGAATAGAAATTGAAATTTTTTGGGACTTCAATTTAAAATTTTTGACAGATAAAATTACAAATTTTAAACAAGAGTTAATAATTTTGAGAATAAAGAAGTACAAACATTTGAGCGAGGGAAAGTTTAAAACTTTTAAGGGAGAGAAAGTCAAAAACTTTAGAACGAGAGTGAAATATTTTGAGGGAATGGAAGTTCAAAACTTTTGAGCGAAAACCTTTCAAGGGAGGGAGAGAGAGAGTGTGAAAAAACTTTTAAAGGAGTGAAAATGAAAATTTTAGGGACTGAAATTAAGAAATTTTAGATGATACAAAGTATAAATTTTGGAGAGAAATATAAATTGAAGTTAAGTAAAAACTTTACAGAGAGTGAATTTTTTTTTTGAAAGTTTAGTAAAAACTTTTAGGAAGTAAAAGCTCAAATATTTTCAGGGCGAGGAAGATAAAAACATTTGAGGGGTAGGAAGTTAAGAAAAAGCTAACGACATTTTAGGGACAGAAATTGAAAGCTTTTGAAGAACAAAAATTGATAACTTTCAAATGAGTGAATTTTTTAGGAAGAGAAAAGTCAAAACTTTTTACAGAGTGAAAAAACTTTTGAGAGAGATAAAACACATTTGAGGGAGAGAAGAGGAAGTTAAAACCTTTTAAGGGAGATAGAATGGAAACCTTTAAAGGAGAGAAATTGGAAATTTTTGGGACAAGAAATTTCGGAAGATACAAAATATAAATTTTGAAAGTGTTTCCAATTTTGATAGTAAAAAAGTAAAGGCATTTTGAGAGAGAGAAAGTTAAAAGCTTTTGAGGGAGAGAATGTCAAAAACTTTTCAAGCAGAGAAATATAAAAATTTTGCAGGAGTGAAACTTAAAAACTTTTAGAAAGTTAAAACCTTTTAAGAGAGAGTGGAAAACTTTTAAAGCAGTGGAATTTAAAAATTTAGGGGTAGGAATTTAAATTTTTCGGGAGATACAAAGTATAAATTTTGAAAAAGAAAAAATTATAAAGTTGAGTTGAGAAGTAAAAACTTTTGAGGGACAGAGTGAATTTGAGATTTCAGAAATGAAAACTTTTAGGAGGTAAAAGTTTAAAACTTTTCGGGAGCGAGAAAGATAAAAACATTTGAGGGAAAGGAGTTAAGAAAAAGTTAATAACTTTTGAGGGACGGAAATTAAAACTTTTGAGATTGAGTGAAAATTTTTGAGGAAGAGAAAGTTCAAAACTTTTTAGGGATAGAAAGAGAAAACAGATTTGAGGGAGAGGAAGTTAAAACCTTTTAAGGGATATAGAATGGAAAACCTTGAAAAGAGAGAAATTGAAAAAATTTGGGTCTAAAATTTAGAAATATGGGAAGATACACAATATAAAATTTGAAAGAGAGTGATGTAAAACCTTTTGAATGAGAGAAAGTTAAAAACTTTTGAGGGAGTGAATGTCAAAAACCTTTTGAAGTAGAGAAAGCTAAAACATTTGAGGCAGAGGAAGTTAAAATCATTTAAGGGGGAGAATGAAAATCTCGTAAGGAATAGAAATTGAAATTTTTTGGGACTTCAATTTAAAATTTTTGACAGATAAAATTATAAATTTTAAACAAGAGTTAATAATTTTGAGAATAAAGAAGTACAAATATTTGAGCGAGGGAAAGTTTAAAACTTTTAAGGGAGAGAGTCAAACTTTAGAACGAGAGTGAAATATTTTGAGGGAATGGAATTTCAAAACTTTTGAGCGAAAACCTTTCAAGGGAGGGAGAGAGAGAGAGTGGAAAACTTTTAAAGGAGTGAAAATGAAAATTTTAGGGACTGAAATTAAGAAATTTTAGATGATACAAAGAATAAATTTTGGAGATAAATATAAATTGAAGTTAAGTAAAAACTTTACAGAGAGTGAATTTTTTTTTGAAAGTTTAGTAAAAACTTTTAGGAAGTAAAAGTTCATTATATTTTCAGGGCGAGGAAGATAAAAACATTTGAGGGGTAGGAAGTTGAGAAAAAGCTAACGACATTTTAGGGACAGAAATTGAAAGCTTTTGAAGAACAAAAATTGATAACTTTCAAATGAGTGAATTTTTTAGGAAGAGAAACGTCAAAACTTCTTACAGAGTGAAAACTTTTGAGAGAGATAAAACACATTTGAGGGAGAGGAGAGGAAGTTAAAACCTTTTAAGGGAGATAGAATGGAAACCTTTAAAGGAGAGAAATTGGAAATTTATGGGACTGAAAATTTCGGAAGATACAAAATATAAATTTTGAAAGTTTTTACAATTTTGAGAGTAACGAAGTAAAGGCCTTTTGGGAGAGAGAAAGTTAAAAGCTTTTGAGGGAGAGAATGTCAAAACTTTTCAAGCATGGAAATATAAAAAATTTGCAGGAGTGAAACTTAAAAACTTTTGAGGGAGAGAAAGTTAAAACCTTTTAAGAGATAGTGGAAAACTTTTAAAGCAGTGAAATTTAAAACTTTAGGGGTAGGAATTTAAATTTTTCGGAAGATACAAAGTATAAATTTTGAAAAAGAAAAAATTATAAAGTTGAGTTGAGAAGTAAAAACTTTTGAGGGATAGAGTGAATTTGAGTTCAGAAATGAAAACTTTTAGGAGGTAAAAGTTTAAAACTTTTCGGGGCTAGAAAGATAAAAACATTTGAGGGAAAGGAAGTTAAGAAAAAGTTAATAACTTTTGAGGGACGGAAATTAAAACTTTTGAGATTGAGTGAAAATTTTTGAGGAAGAGAAAGTTCAAAACTTTTTAGGGTTAGAAAGAGAAAACAGATTTGAGGGAGAGGAAGTTAAAACCTTTTAGGGGATATAGAATGGAAAACCTTGAAAGGAGAGAAATTGAAAAAATTTGGGTCTGAAATTTAGAAATATGGGAAGATACACATATAAAATTTGAAAGAGAGTGATGTAAAACCTTTTGAATGAGAGAGTTAAAAACTTTTGAGGGAGTGAATGTCAAAAACCTTTTGAAGTAGAGAAAGCTAAAACATTTGAGGCAGAGGAAGTTAAAATCATTTAAGGGGGAGAATGAAAATCTCGTAAGGAATTGAAATTGAAATTTTTTGGGACTTCAATTTAAAATTTTTGACAGATAAAATTACAAATTTTAAACAAGAGTTAATAATTTTGAGAATAAAGAAGTACAAACATTTGAGCGAGGGAAAGTTTAAAACTTTTAAGGGAGAGAAAGTCGAAAACTTTAGAACGAGAGTGAAATATTTTGAGGGAATGGAAGTTCAAAACTTTTGAGCGAAAACCTTTCAAGAGAGGGAGAGAGAGAGTGTGAAAAACTTTTAAAGGAGTGAAAATGAAAATTTTAGGGACTGAAATTAAGAAATTTTAGATGATACAAAGTATAAATTTTGGAGAGAAATATAAATTGAAGTTAAGTAAAAACTTTACAGAGAGTGAATTTTTTTTTGAAAGTTTAGTAAAAACTTTTAGGAAGTAAAAGTTCAAATATTTTCAGGGCGAGGAAGATAAAAACATTTGAGGGGTAGGAAGTTAAGAAAAAGCTAACGACATTTTAGGGACAGAAATTGAAAGCTTTTGAAGAACAAAAATTGATAACTTTCAAATGAGTGAATTTTTTAGGAAGAGAAAAGTCAAAACTTTTTACAGAGTGAAAAAACTTTTGAGAGAGAGATAAAACACATTTGAGGGAGAGAAGAGGAAGTTAAAACCTTTTAAGGGAGATAGAATGGAAACCTTTAAATGAGAGAAATTGGAAATTTTTGGGACAAAAAATTTCTGAAGATACAAAATATAAATTTTGAAAGTGTTTCCAATTTTGATAGTAAAAAAGTAAAGGCATTTTGAGAGAGAGAAAGTTAAAAGCTTTTGAGGGAGAGAATGTCAAAAACTTTTCAAGCAGAGAAATATAAAAATTTTGCAGGAGTAAAACTTAAAAACTTTTGAGAGAAAGTTAAAACCTTTTAAGAGAGAGTGGAAAACTTTTAAAGCAGTGGAATTTAAAAATTTAGGGGTAGGAATTTAAATTTTTCGGAAGATACAAAGTATAAATTTTGAAAAAGAAAAAATTATAAAATTGAGTTGAGAAGTAAAAACTTTTGAGGGACAGAGTGAATTTGAGATTTCAGAACTGAAAACTTTTAGGAGGTAAAAGTTTAAAACTTTTCGGGAGCGAGAAAGATAAAAACATTTGAGGGAAAAGATGTTAAGAAAAAGTTAATAACTTTTGAGGGACGGAAATTAAAACTTTTGAGATTGAGTGAAAATTTTTGAGGAAGAGAAAGTTCAAAACTTTTTAGGGATAGAAAGAGAAAACAGATTTGAGGGAGAGGAAGTTAAAACCTTTTAAGGGATATAGAATGGAAAACCTTGAAAAGAGAGAAATTGAAAAAATTTGGGTCTAAAATTTAGAAATATGGGAAGATACACAATATAAAATTTGAAAGAGAGTGATGTAAAACCTTTTGAATGAGAGAAAGTTAAAAACTTTTGAGGGAGTGAATGTCAAAAACCTTTTGAAGTAGAGAAAGCTAAAACATTTGAGGCAGAGGAAGTTAAAATCATTTAAGGGGGAGAATGAAAATCTCGTAAGGAATAGAAATTGAAATTTTTTGGGACTTCAATTTAAAATTTTTGACAGATAAAATTATAAATTTTAAACAAGAGTTAATAATTTTGAGAATAAAGAAGTACAAATATTTGAGCGAGGGAAAGTTTAAAACTTTTAAGGGAATGGAAGTTCAAAACTTTTGAGCGAAAACCTTTCAAGGGAGGGAGAGAGAGAGAGTGGAAAACTTTTAAAGGAGTGAAAATGAAAATTTTAGGACTGAAATTAAGAAATTTTAGATGATACAAAGAATAAATTTTGGAGATAAATATAAATTGAAGTTAAGTAAAAACTTTACAGAGAGTGAATTTTTTTTTGAAAGTTTAGTAAAAACTTTTAGGAAGTAAAAGTTCAAATATTTTCAGGGCGAGGAAGATAAAAACATTTGAGGGGTAGGAAGTTGAGAAAAAGCTAACGACATTTTAGGGACAGAAATTGAAAGCTTTTGAAGAACAAAAATTGATAACTTTCAAATGAGTGAATTTTTTAGGAAGAGAAACGTCAAAACTTCTTACAGAGTGAACTTTTGAGAGAGAGATAAAACACATTTGAGGGAGAGGAGAGGAAGTTAAAACCTTTTAAGGGAGATAGAATGGAAACCTTTAAAGGAGAGAAATTGGAAATTTATGGGACTGAAAATTTCGGAAGATACAAAATATAAATTTTGAAAGTTCTTACAATTTTGAGAGTAACGAAGTAAAGGCCTTTTGGGAGAGAGAAAGTTAAAAGCTTTTGAGGGAGAGAATGTCAAAAACTTTTCAAGCAGGGAAATATAAAAAATTTGCAGGAGTGAAACTTAAAAACTTTTGAGGGAGAGAAAGTTAAAACCTTTTAAGAGAGAGTGGAAAACTTTTAAAGCAGTGAAATTTAAAACTTTAGGGGTAAGAATTTAAATTTTTTGGAAGATACAAAGTATAAATTTTGAAAAAGAAAAAATTATAAAGTTGAGTTGAGAAGTAAAAACTTTTGAGGGATAGAGTGAATTTGAGTTCAGAAATGAAAACTTTTAGGAGGTAAAAGTTTAAAACTTTTCGGGGCGAGAAAGATAAAAACATTTGAGGGAAAGGAAGTTAAGAAAAAGTTAATAACTTTTGAGGGACGGAAATTAAAACTTTTGAGATTGAGTGAAAATTTTTGAGGAAGAGAAAGTTCAAAACTTTTTAGGGTTAGAAAGAGAAAACAGATTTGAGGGAGAGGAAGTTAAAACCTTTTAGGGGATATAGAATGGAAAACCTTGAAAGGAGAGAAATTGAAAAAATTTGGGTCTGAAATTTAGAAATATGGGAAGATACACTATAAAATTTGAAAGAGAGTGATGTAAAACCTTTTGAATGAGAGAGTTGAAAACTTTTGAGGGAGTGAATGTCAAATACCTTTTGAAGTAGAGAAAGCTAAAACATTTGAGGCAGAGGAAGTTAAAATAATTTAAGGGGGAGAATGAAAATCTCGTAAGGAATTGAAATTGAAATTTTTTGGGACTTCAATTTAAAATTTTTGACAGATAAAATTACAAATTTTAAACAAGAGTTAATAATTTTGAGAATAAAGAAGTACAAACATTTGAGCGAGGGAAAGTTTAAAACTTTTAAGGGAGAGAAAGTCAAAAACTTTAGAACGAGAGTGAAATATTTTGAGGGAATGGAAGTTCAAAACTTTTGAGCGAAAACCTTTCAAGGGAGGGAGAGAGAGAGTGTGAAAAACTTTTAAAGGAGTGAAAATGAAAATTTTAGGGACTGAAATTAAGAAATTTTAGATGATACAAAGTATAAATTTTGGAGAGAAATATAAATTGAAGTTAAGTAAAAATTTTAAAGAGAGTGAAATTTTTTTTTTGAAAGTTTAGTAAAAATTTTTAGGAAGTAAAAGTTCAAATATTTTCAGGGCGAGGAAGATAAAAACATTTGAGGGGTAGGAAGTTAAGAAAAAGCTAACGACATTTTAGGAACAGAAATTGAAAGCTTTTGAAGAACAAAAATTGATAACTTTCAAATGAGTGAATTTTTTAGGAAGAGAAACGTCAAAACTTTTTACATAGTGAAAAAACTTTTGAGAGAGAGATAAAACACATTTGAGGGAGAGAGGAAGTTAAAACCTTTTAAGGGAGATAGAATGGAAACCTTTAAAGGAGAGAAATTGGAAATTTTTGGGACAAAATTTCGGAAGATACAAAATATAAATTTTGAAAGTGTTTCCAATTTTGATAGTAAAAAAGTAAAGGCATTTTGAGAGAGAGAAAGTTAAAAGCTTTTGAGGGAGAGAATGTCAAAAACTTTTCAAGCAGAGAAATATAAAAAATTTGCAGGAGTGAAACTTAAAAACTTTTGAGAGAAAGTTAAAACCTTTTAAGAGAGAGTGGAAAACTTTTAAAGCAGTGGAATTTAAAACTTTAGGGGTAGGAATTTAAATTTTTCGGAAGATACAAAGTATAAATTTTGAAAAAGAAAAAATTATAAAGTTGAGTTGAGAAGTAAAAACTTTTGAGGGACAGAGTGAATTTGAGATTTCAGAACAGAAAACTTTTAGGAGGTAAAAGTTTAAAACTTTTCGGGAGCGAGAAAGATAAAAACATTTGAGGGAAAGGATGTTAAGAAAAAGTTAATAACTTTTGAGGGACGGAAATTAAAACTTTTGAGATTGAGTGAAAATTTTTGAGGAAGAGAAAGTTCAAAACTTTTTAGGGATAGAAAGAGAAAACAGATTTGTGGGAGAGGAAGTTAAAACCTTTTAAGGGATATAGAATGGAAAACCTTGAAAAGAGAGAAATTGAAAAAATTTGGGTCTGAAATTTAGAAATATGGGAAGATACACAATATAAAATTTGAAAGAGAGTGATGTAAAACCTTTTGAATGAGAGAAAGTTAAAAACTTTTGAGGGAGTGAATGTCAAAAACCTTTTGAAGTAGAGAAAGCTAAAACATTTGAGGCAGAGGAAGTTAAAATCATTTAAGGGGGAGAATGAAAATCTCGTAAGGAATAGAAATTGAAATTTTTTGGGACTTCAATTTAAAATTTTTGACAGATAAAATTATAAATTTTAAACAAGAGTTAATAATTTTGAGAATAAAGAAGTACAAATATTTGAGCGAGGGAAAGTTTAAAACTTTTAAGGGAGAGAAAGTCAAACTTTAGAACGAGAGTGAAATATTTTGAGGGAATTGAAGTTCATAACTTTTGAACGAAAACCTTTCAAGGGAGGGAGAGAGAGAGAGTGGAAAACTTTTAAAGGAGTGAAAATGAAAATTTTAGGGACTGAAATTAAGAAATTTTAGATGATACAAAGAATAAATTTTGGAGATAAATATAAATTGAAGTAAAGTAAAAACTTTACAGAGAGTGAATTTTTTTTTGAAAGTTTAGTAAAAACTTTTAGGAAGTAAAAGTTCAAATATTTTCAGGGCGAGGAAGATAAAAACATTTGAGGGGTAGGAAGTTAAGAATAAGCTAACGACATTTTAGGGACAGAAATTGAAAGCTTTTGAAGAACAAAAATTGATAACTTTCAAATGAGTGAATTTTTTAGGAAGAGAAACGTCAAAACTTCTTACAGAGTGAAAACTTTTGAGAGAGATAAAACACATTTGAGGGAGAGGAGAGGAAGTTAAAACCTTTTAAGGGAGATAGAATGGAAACCTTTAAAGGAGAGAAATTGGAAATTTATGGGGCTGAAAATTTCGGAAGATACAAAATATAAATTTTGAAAGTTTTTACAATTTTGAGAGTAACGAAGTAAAGGCCTTTTGGGAGAGAGAAAGTTAAAAGCTTTTGAGGGAGAGAATGTCAAAAACTTTTCAAGCATGGAAATATAAAAAATTTGCAGGAGTGAAACTTAAAAACTTTTGAGGGAGAGAAAGTTAAAACCTTTTAAGAGAGAGTGGAAAACTTTTAAAGCAGTGAAATTTAAAACTTTAGGGGTAGGAATTTAAATTTTTTGGAAGATACAAAGTATAAATTTTGAAAAAGAAAAAATTATAAAGTTGAGTTGAGAAGTAAAAACTTTTGAGGGATAGAGTGAATTTGAGTTCAGAAATGAAAACTTTTAGGAGGTAAAAGTTTAAAACTTTTCGGGGCTAGAAAGATAAAAACATTTGAGGGAAAGGAAGTTAAGAAAAAGTTAATAACTTTTGAGGGACGGAAATTAAAACTTTTGAGATTGAGTGAAAATTTTTGAGGAAGAGAAAGTTCAAAACTTTTAGGGTTAGAAAGAGAAAACAGATTTGAGGGAGAGGAAGTTAAAACCTTTTAGGGGATATAGAATGGAAAACCTTGAAAGGAGAGAAATTGAAAAAATTTGGGTCTGAAATTTAGAAATATGGGAAGATACACAATATAAAATTTGAAAGAGAGTGATGTAAAACCTTTTGAATGAGAGAAAGTTAAAAACTTTTGAGGGAGTGAATGTCAAAAACCTTTTGAAGTAGAGAAAGCTAAAACATTTGAGGCAGAGGAAGTTAAAATCATTTAAGGGGGAGAATGAAAATCTCGTAAGGAATAGAAATTGAAATTTTTTGGGACTTCAATTTAAAATTTTTGACAGATAAAATTATAAATTTTAAACAAGAGTTAATAATTTTGAGAATAAAGAAGTACAAATATTTGAGTGAGGGAAGGTTTAAAACTTTTAAGGGAGAGAAAGTCAAACTTTAGAACGAGAGTGAAATATTTTGAGGGAATGGAAGTTCAAAACTTTTGAGCGAAAACCTTTCAAGGGAGGGAGAGAGAGAGTGGAAACTTTTAAAGGAGTGAAAATGAAAATTTTAGGGACTGAAATTAAGAAATTTTAGATGATACAAAGAATAAATTTTGGAGATAAATATAAATTGAAGTTAAGTAAAAACTTTACAGAGAGTGAATTTTTTTTTGAAAGTTTAGTAAAAACTTTTAGGAAGTAAAAGTTCAAATATTTTCAGGGCGAGGAAGATAAAAACATTTGAGGGATAGGAAGTTAAGAATAAGCTAACGACATTTTAGGGACAGAAATTGAAAGCTTTTGAAGAACAAAAATTGATAACTTTCAAATGAGTGAAGTTTTTAGGAAGAGAAACGTCAAAACTTTTTACAGAGTGAAAACTTTTGAGAGAGAGATAAAACACATTTGAGGGAGAGGAGAGGAAGTTAAAACCTTTTAAGGGAGATAGAATGGAAACCTTTAAAGGAGAGAAATTGGAAATTTTTGGGACTGAAAATTTCGGAAGATACAAAATATAAATTTTGAAAGTTTTTACAATTTTGAGAGTAACGAAGTAAAGGCCTTTTGGGAGAGAGAAAGTTAAAAGCTTTTGAGGGAGAGAATGTCAAAAACTTTTCAAGCAGAGAAATATAAAAAATTTGCAGGAGTGAAACTTAAAAACTTTTGAGGGAGAGAAAGTTAAAACCTTTTAAGAGAGTGGAAAACTTTTAAAGCAGTGAAATTTAAAACTTTAGGGGTAGGAATTTAAATTTTTCGGAAGATACAAAGTATAAATTTTGAAAAAGAAAAAATTATAAAGTTGAGTTGAGAAATAAAAACTTTTGAGGGATAGAGTGAATTTGAGAGTTCAGAAATGAAAACTTTTAGGAGGTAAAAGTTTAAAACTTTTCGGGGCGAGAAAGATAAAAACATTTGAGGGAAAGGAAGTTAAGAAAAAGTTAATAACTTTTGAGGGACGGAAATTAAAACTTTTGAGATTGAGTGAAAATTTTTGAGGAAGAGAAAGTTCAAAACTTTTTAGGGTTAGAAAGAGAAAACAGATTTGAGGGAGAGGAAGTTAAAACCTTTTAGGGGATATAGAATGGAAAACCTTGAAAGGAGAGAAATTGAAAAAATTTGGGTCTGAAATTTAGAAATATGGGAAGATACACTATAAAATTTGAAAGAGAGTGATGTAAAACCTTTTGAATGAGAGAAGTTAAAAACTTTTGAGGGAGTGAATGTCAAAAACCTTTTGAAGTAGAGAAAGCTAAAACATTTGAGGCAGAGGAAGTTAAAATCATTTAAGGGGGAGAATGAAAATCTCGTAAGGAATTGAAATTGAAATTTTTTGGGACTTCAATTTAAAATTTTTGACAGGTAAAATTACAAATTTTAAACAAGAGTTAATAATTTTGAGAATAAAGAAGTACAAACATTTGAGCGAGGGAAAGTTTAAAACTTTTAAGGGAGTGAAAGTCAAAAACTTTAGAACGAGAGTGAAATATTTTGAGGGAATGGAAGTTCAAAACTTTTGAGCGAAAACCTTTCAAGGGAGGGAGAGAGAGAGTGTGAAAAACTTTTACAGGAGTGAAAATGAAAATTTTAGGGACTGAAATTAAGAAATGTTAGATGATACAAAGTATAAATTTTGGAGAGAAATATAAATTGAAGTTAAGTAAAAACTTTACAGAGAGTGAATTTTTTTTTTGAAAGTTTAGTAAAAACTTTTAGGAAGTAAAAGTTCAAATATTTTCAGGGCGAGGAAGATAAAAACATTTGAGGGGTAGGAAGTTAAGAAAAAGCTAACGACAATTTAGGGACAGAAATTGAAAGCTTTTGAAGAACAAAAATTGATAACTTTCAAATGAGTGAATTTTTTAGGAAGAGAAACGTCAAAACTTTTTACATAGTGAAAAAACTTTTGAGAGAGAGATAAAACACATGTGAGGGAGAGAGGAAGTTAAAACCTTTTAAGGGAGATAGAATGGAAACCTTTAAAGGAGAGAAATTGGAAATTTTTGGGACAAAAAATTTCGGAAGATACAAAATATAAATTTTGAAAGTGTTTCCAATTTTTATAGTAAAAAAGTAAAGGCATTTTGAGAGAGAGAAAGTTAAAAGCTTTTGAGGGAGAGAATGTCAAAAACTTTTCAAGCAGAGAAATATAAAAAATTTGCAGGAGTGAAACTTAAAAACTTTTGAGAGAAAGTTAAAACCTTTTAAGAGAGAGTGGAAAACTTTTAAAGCAGTGGAATTTAAAACTTTAGGGGTAGGAATTTAATTTTTCGGAAGATACAAAGTATAAATTTTGAAAAAGAAAAAATTATAAAGTTGAGTTGAGAAGTAAAAACTTTTGAGGGACAGAGTGAATTTGAGATTTCAGAAATGAAAACTTTTAGGAGGTAAAAGTTTAAAACTTTTCGGGGCGAGAAAGATAAAAACATTTGAGGGAAAGGAAGTTAAGAAAAAGTTAATAACTTTTGAGGGACGGAAATTAAAACTTTTGAGATTGAGTGAAAATTTTTGAGGAAGAGAAAGTTCAAAACTTTTTAGGGATAGAAAGAGAAAACAGATTTGAGGGAGAGGAAGTTAAAACCTTTTAAGGGATATAGAATGGAAAACCTTGAAAGGAGAGAAATTGAAAAAATTTGGGTCTGAAATTTAGAAATATGGGAAGATACACAATATAAAATTTGAAAGAGAGTGATGTAAAACCTTTTGAATGAGAGAAAGTTAAAAACTTTTGAGGGAGTGAATGTCAAAAACCTTTTGAAGTAGAGAAAGCTAAAACATTTGAGGCAGAGGAAGTTAAAATCATTTAAGGGGGAGAATGAAAATCTCGTAAGGAATAGAAATTGAAATTTTTTGGGACTTCAATTTAAAATTTTTGACAGATAAAATTATAAATTTTAAACAAGAGTTAATAATTTTGAGAATAAAGAAGTACAAATATTTGAGCGAGGGAAGGTTTAAAACTTTTAAGGAAGAGAAAGTCAAACTTTAGAACGAGAGTGAAATATTTTGAGGGAATGGAAGTTCAAAACTTTTGAGCGAAAACCTTTCAAGAGAGGGAGAGAGAGAGTGGAAAACTTTTAAAGGAGTGAAAATGAAAATTTTAGGGACTGAAATTAAGAAATTTTAGATGATACAAAGAATAAATTTTGGAGATAAATATAAATTGAAGTTAAGTAAAAACTTTACAGAGAGTGAATTTTTTTTTAAAAGTTTAGTAAAAACTTTTAGGAAGTAAAAGTTCAAATATTTTCAGGGTGAGGAAGATAAAAACATTTGAGGGGTAGGAAGTTAAGAAAAAGCTAACGACATTTTAGGGACAGAAATTGAAAGCTTTTGAAGAACAAAAATTGATAACTTTCAAATGAGTGAATTTTTTAGGAAAAGAAACGTCAAAACTTTTTACAGAGTGAAAACTTTTGAGAGAGAGATAAAACACATTTGAGGGAGAGGAGAGGAAGTTAAAACCTTTTAAGGGAGATAGAATGGAAACCTTTAAAGGAGAGAAATTGGAAATTTTTGGGACTTAATATTTCGGAAGATACAAAATATAAATTTTGAAAGGTTTTACAATTTTGAGAGTAACGAAGTAAAGGCCTTTTGGGAGAGAGAAAGTTAAAAGTTTTTGAGGGAAAGAATGTCAAAAACTTTTCAAGCAGAGAAATATAAAAAATTTGCAGGAGTGAAACTTAAAAACTTTTGAGGGAGAGAAAGTTAAAACCTTTTAAGAGAGAGTGGAAAACTTTTAAAGCAGTGAATTTAAAACTTTAGGGGTAGGAATTTAAATTTTTCGGAAGATACAAAGTATAAATTTTGAAAAAGAAACAATTATAAAGTTGAGTTGAGAAGTAAAAACTTTTGAGGGATAGAGTGAATTTGAGAGTTCAGAAATGAAAACTTTTAGGAGGTAAAAGTTTAAAACTTTTCGGGGCGAGAAAGATAAAAACATTTGAGGGAAAGGAAGTTAAGAAAAAGTTAATAACTTTTGAGGGACAGAAATTAAAACTTTTGAGATTGAGTGAAAATTTTTGAGGAAGAGAAAGTTCAAAACTTTTTAGGGTTAGAAAGAGAAAACAGATTTGAGGGAGAGGAAGTTAAACCTTTTAGGGGATATAGAATGGAAAACCTTGAAAGGAGAGAAATTGAAAAAATTTGGGTCTGAAATTTAGAAATATGGGAAGATACACAATATAAAATTTGAAAGAGAGTGATGTAAAACCTTTTGAATGAGAGAAAGTTAAAAACTTTTGAGGGAGTGAATGTCAAAAAACCTTTTGAAGTAGAGAAAGCTAAAACATTTGAGGCAGAGGAAGTTAAAATCATTTAAGGGGGAGAATGAAAATCTCGTAAGGAATTGAAATTGAAATTTTTTGGGACTTCAATTTAAAATTTTTGACAGATAAAATTACAAATTTTAAACAAGAGTTAATAATTTTGAGAATAAAGAAGTACAAACATTTGAGCGAGGGAAAGTTTAAAACTTTTAAGGGAGAGAGTCAAAAACTTAAGAACGAGAGTGAAATATTTTGAGGGAATGGAAGTTCAAAACTTTTGAGCGAAAACCTTTCAAGGGAGGGAGAGAGAGAGTGTGGAAAACTTTTAAAGGAGTGAAAATGAAAATATTAGGGACTGAAATTAAGAAATTTTAGATTATACAAAGAATAAATTTTGGAGATGAATATAAATTGAAGTTAAGTAAAAACTTTACAGAGAGTGAAAAAAAATTTGAAAGTTGAGTAGTAAAAACTTTTAGGAAGTAAAAGTTCAAATATTTTCAGGGCGAGGAAGATAAAAACATTTGAGGGGTAGGATGTTAAGAAAAAGTTGAAGACATTTTAGGGACAGAAATTGAAAACTTTTGAGGAACAAAAATTGATAACTTTCAAATGAGTGAATTATTTAGGAAGAGAAACGTCAAAACTTTTTACAGAGTGAAAAACTTTTGAGAGAGATAAAAGACATTTGAGGGAGAGGAGAGGAAGTTAAAACCTTTTATGGGAGATAGAATGGAAACCTTTAAAGGAGAGAAATTAGAAATTTTTGGGACTAAAAATTTCGGAAGATACAAAATATAAATTTTGAAAGTGTATACTATTTTGAGAGTAAAGAAGTAAAGGCCTTTTGAGCGAGAGAAAGTTAAAAGCTTTTGAGGGAGAGAATGTAAAAAACTTTTCAAGCAGAGAAATATAAAAATTTTGCAGGAGTGAAACTTAAAAACTTTTGAGGGAGAGAAAGTTAAAACCTTTTAAGAGAGAATGGAAAACTTTTAAAGCAGTGAAATTTAAAACTTAAATTTAAAAGAGAGTGATGCAAGACCTTTTGAATGAGAAAAAGTTAAAAGCTTTTGAGGGAGTGAATGTCAAAAATTTTAAAGTAGAAAAAGCTAAAACATTTGAGGCAGAGGAAGTTAAAACAGAGACTTGAAAACTTGTAAGGAATAGAAATTGAAAATTTTTGGGACTTCAATTTAAAATTTTCGAAAGATAAAGTAATTTTTTTAAAATAGAGTTAATAATTGTGAGAATAAAGAAGTACAAACTTTTGAGCGAGAGAAAGTTTAAAACTTTTAACGGAGAGAGTCAAAAACTTCATAACGAGAGTGAAATATTTTGAGAATATTTAACCCGAGTAGAGTAGAGTATTTAACCCCATTAGAGGGAGAGGAAGCTAAAACCTTTTAAGAGATATAGAATGGAAAACCTTTAAAGGAGAGAATTGAAAAAAATTGGGACAAAAATTCAAAAATTTGGTAAGATACAAAATATAAATTTTGAAAGAGTGATGCAAAACCTTTTGAGCGAAAGAAAGTTAAAAGCTTTTAACGAAGTGAATGCAAAAGCTTTTGAAGTAGAGAAAGCTCAAACATTTGAGGCAGATGAAGTTAAAACTCTTTAAGGGGAGAGAGTATGGAAAAGTTTCAAGGAAGAGAGATTGAAAAAATTTGGGAATAGAATTTAAAATTTCCGAACGATAAAAATTAAAAAAAAATAAAAAATAAAGTACAAACTTTCGAGCGAGAGAATGTTTAAAACTTTTAAGCGAGAGAAAGAAAAAACTTTAGAACAAAAGTGAAATTTTTTGAGGGAATGAAAGTTAAAAAACTTTTGAAGGAGAGAGTTAAAACCTATTAAAGGAGAGAAAAATTTTTAAAGCTGAGTAATTTAAATTTTTTGACAAAGGATAAATTTTGAAAGAGAAAATTAAAAGTTTGAGTTTTCAAAGAAATTGTGAGGAAATTTAAAAACTTTGGAGGAAGAGAAAAACTTCTGTAGGCTGAAAGTTAAAAACTTTTAAAGGATAAAAAGTTAAACCTTTTAAGGGAGAGTGAAACATTTAAAAGAAAGAATTTTAAAAATTTCGAAAAATTGTTAAAAAGAGAATATTAAAAAGTTTAGGAGTTTTTAGACAAATTTGAGGGCGTGAAAGTTAAAAACTTTGGAGGCGGAGAAAGTTGAAAACTTTTGAGAGAGAGAGTGAATAATTTTGAGAGAGAAAGTTTCAAACTATCTGGAATTTTCAAAGGAGAGAATTTTGATACTTTTTAAGGGAGAGGAAGTGAAAAACTTTTAAAGGAGAAAAACTTCAAAATTTCAAAAGATACCAAGTTTAAATTTTGAAAAAGAGAGTCAAAAGCAAGGAAAGTTCACAATTTTGAGGGAGTGAAAGTAAGAAACTCTGAGTGATATAAAGCTAAACCTTTTAAGGGAGAGTGTGGAAAATTTTTAAAGGAGTGAAATTTAAAATTTTAGGGACTGAAAATTAGAAATTTAGGAAGATCAACAGAGAAAATTATTAATTTGAGTTAAAAACTTTTGCGGTAGGGAGTGAAAACTTTTGAGTTAAGAAAGAAAAAAATTTAGGGAGAGAAGTTTAAAAATATTCAAGGGAGAAAAATTTCAAAAATTGGGGTAAAATTTTTTAAAGAGAGTTAAAAACATTTTAGGCAGAAGAAGTTAAACCCTTTTAGGGAGATAAATTGAAAAACTTTTTAGGGGAGAGAAAGTTGAAATTTAAAAATTTCAGAAAAAAAATAATAAATTTTTAAAGAGAAAATTAAAAAGTTAGTTAATAAGTAAAAACTTTTGGGATAGAGAGTCAAAAACTTTTTAGGGAGTTAAAGTTAAAAGCTTTAAGAGGGAGAGAAAATTAAAAACATTTTATGGAAGAGAGTGGAAAACTTTCAAGCGAAAGAGATTAATAAATTTTAGTGACTGAAAACATTTGAGGGAGAGGAAATAAGAAAAAGTTATCTTTTGAGGGATAGAAATTAAAAACTTTTGAAGGACAGCAATTAAAAACTTTTGAAGAGTGAAAATTTTTGAGGAAGAGAAAGTTCAAAACTTTTTAGGGGGTGAAAGTTAAAAACTTTCGAGGGATTGAGAGATAAAACACATTTGAGGGAGAGGAAATTAAAACATTAAGATAGAATGGAAAACTTTTAAGGGAGAAAGTGAAAAAATTTCAGAGTTGAGAAATGAAAGCTTTTAGGAAGTAAAGGTTAAAAACTTTTCAGGGTGAGAAAGATAAAAACATTTAAGGTAGAGGAAGTTAAAACCATTTAAAGGAGAGAGTGAACAACTTTTGAGGGAAAGAAATCGAAAACTTTAGGGACAGAAATTTAAAAAAATTCAGAACATACAAGCTACAAATTTTGAAAGAGAGAAGATTAAAATGTTTGAGATAGTTAAGAAGTAACAACTTTAGAGGTAGAGTTTACAACTTTTTAGGTAGTCCAAGTTAAAAACTTTTTAGGGGGGAGACTTTAAAACATTTAAGGGATAGGAAGTTATAACCTTGTACGGGAGAGTCTGGAAAACTTTTAAGGGAGAGATTGAAAATTTTAGGGACAAAAAATCTATAATTTCGGAACATAAAAAGTACACATTTTGAAAGAGAGAATTATAAATTTTGCAAATTAAGAAGTAAAAACTTTTAAGGGAGAAAAAGTTAAAAAAAAACTTTTGAGGGACATAACTTAAAAACTTTTGTAGGAGAGTGAAATGTTTGAGGGAGAGAAAGTTCAAAACTTTTTAGGGAGTGAAAGTTTAAAGTTAAAAAACTTTTGAGGGAGAGAGTTAAAAACATTTAAGGCATAGGAAGTTAAAACCCTTTAAGGAAGAGAAATTGAAACTTTTTGGGACTGAAATTTAAATTTTCGAAAGATACAAAGTAAAAATTTTAAAAGAGAGAAAGTTAATAGTTTGGAGAATAATAAAGAAGAAAAAACTTTTGAGCGAGAGAGAGTAAAAAATTTAAGAATGAGAGAATGAATAATTGAGGGAATGAAAGCTAAAAACTTTTGAGGGAGAAAAAGTTAAAACCTTTTATTGGAGAGAGAAAAAATTTTAAAGTAGAATTTTAAAATTTTCGGAAGATCATAGTATAAATTTCGAAAGATATAAAATTAAAAGTTCCAGAGTTTTCAGAAAAATTGTGACACAGGAAAAGTTAAAAACTTTGGAGGGAGACAGAGAAAATCTTTTGAGGGAGAGTGGAAATCTTTTGAAGGCAGAAAGTGGAAATTTAAATGAAGTGCAAGTTAAAAACTTTTAAAGAGGAGAAAACTTTAGAACAAGAGTGAAATTTTTTGAGGGAATGAAAGTTCAAAACTTTTGAAGGAGAGTTAAAACCTATTAAAGGAGAACAACTTTTAAAGCAGAGTATTTTAAAATTTTCAACAAAGGATAAATTTTGAAAGAGAAAATTAAAAGTTTGAGATTTCAAAGAATTTCTGAGGAAATTTAAAAACTTTGGAGGGAGAGAAAAACTTTTGTAGGCTGAAAGTGAAAATTTTTGACGGCGTGAATGTTAAAAACTTTTAAAGGATAAAAAGTTAAAACCTTTTAAAGGAGAGAAAGTGAAACATTTAAAAAAAGAAATTTAAAATTTCCGGAAATTGTTAAAAAGAGAATATTAAAAAGTTGAGGAGTTTTTAAAGAAATTGTGAGGGCATGAAAGTTAAAAACTTTGGAGGCGGAGAAAGTTGAAAACTTTTGAGGGAGAGAAAGTGAATAATTTTGAGAGAGAAAGTTTCAAACTATCTAGAACTTTCAAAGGATAGAAATTTGATACTTTTTAAGGGAGAGGAAGTGAAAAACTTTTAAAGGAGAAAAACTTCAAAATTTCAAAAGATACCAAGTTTAAATTTTGAAAAAGAGAAAGTCAAAAGCAGGGAAAGTTAACAATTTTGAGAGAGTGAAAGTAAGAAACTCTGAGTGATATAAAGCTAAACCTTTTAAGGGAGAGAGTGTGGAAAACTTTTAAAGGAGTGAAATTTAAAATTTTAGGGACTGAAAATTAGAAATTTAGGAAGATCAAGTATAAATTTTGAAAGAGAAAATTATTAATTTGAGTTAAAAACTTTTGCGGTAGGGAGTGAAAACTTTTGAGTTAAGAAAGAAAAAATTTTAGGGAGAGAAGTTTAAAAATATTTAAGGGAGAAAAAGTTAAAAAACATTTAAGGGAGAGGAAGTTAAAACCATTTAAAGGAGAGAGTGAACAACTTTTGAGGGAAAGAAATCGAAAACTTTAGGGACAGAAATTTAAAAAAATTCAGAACATACAAACTACAAATTTTGAAAGAGAGAAGATTAAAATGTTCGAGATAGTTAAGAAGTAACAACTTTTGAGGTAGAGTTTACAACTTTTTAGGTAGTCGAAGTTAAAACTTTTTAGGGGGAGACTTTAAAACATTTAAGGGATAGAAAGTTATAACCTTGTATGGGAGAGAGTCTGTAAAACTTTTAAGGGAGAGATTGAAAAATTTAGGGACAAAAATTTTAAAATTTCGAAACATAAAAAGTACACATTTTGAAAGAGAGAATTATAAATTTTGCAAAGTTAAGAAGTAAAAACTTTAAGGGAGAAAAAGTTAAAAAAACTTTTGAGGGACATAACTTAAAAACTTTTGTAGGAGAGTGTGAAAAGTTTGAGGGAGAGAAAGTTCAAAATTTTTTAGGGAGTGAAAGTTAAAAGTTAAAAAACTTTTGAGGGAGAGAGTTAAAAACATTTGCCTCACATTTGAGGCAGAGGAAGTTAAAACCCTTTAAGGGAGAGAGAATGAAAAACCTTTAAGGAAGAGAAATTGAAACTTTTGGGACTGAAATTTAAATTTTTGAAAGATACAAAGTAAAAATTTTAAAATAGAGAAAGTTAATAGTTTTGAGAATAAAGTAAAAAATTTTGAGCGAGAGAGTAAAAAACTTTAGAACGAGAGAATGTATAATTGAGGGAATGAAAGCTAAAAACTTTTGAGGGAGAAAAAGTTAAAAACCTTTTATGGGAGAGAGAGAATAACTTTTAAAGGAGAGAATTTTAAAATTTTCGGAATATCATAGTATAAATTTTGAAAGATATAAAATTAAAAGTTTCAGAGTTTCCAGAGAAATTGTGACAAGAAAAGTTAAAAACTTTGGAGGGAGACAGAGAAAATCTTTTAGGGAAAGAGTGGAAATCTTTTGAAGGAAGAAAGTGGAAATTTTAATGAAGTGCAAGTTAAAAACTTTTAAAGGAGAGAAAGTTAAAACCTTTTAAGGGAGAGAAAGTTAAAACCTTTTAAGGGAGAGAAAGTGAAAAACTTTTATGGGAGAATTCTAAAAATTTTGGAAGCTACAAAGTATAAATTGTTAAAGAGAGAATATTAAAAAGTTTTTAGAGAAATTGTGAGAGTTAAAGTTAAAAACTTGGGAGGCAGAGAAAGTTAAAATCTTTTGAGGGAGAGTGAATAATTTTGAGAGAGAAAAAGTTTAAAACTTGTGTCTGAGAGAAGTTACAAACTTTCTAGGCTCTAAAACTTTCAAGAGAGAGTTAATACTTTTTAAGGGAGAGAAGGTGAAAAACTTTTACAGGAGGAAAAAAAATCAAAAGATACCAAAGTAGAAATTTTGAAAGAGAGTCAAAATCTTTAGAAGGAAAGAAAGTGCAAAATTTTGTGGGAGTGAAAGTTAAGAACTTTTGAGGGAAAGAAAGAGAAAGTATTTAATGGAGAGAGTTAAAAACTTATGAGATAGAAAAAGTTAAAACCTTTTACTTAGATAAATTGAAAAACTTTTTAAGGGACAGAAATTTGAAATTTAAAATTTTTGGAAGATACAAAGTATATATTATAGAAGAAAGACATTAAAAAGTTTGAGAGAGAAGTAAAAACTTTTGAGCTGGAGAGTTAAAAAGTTTGTGTGAGAGTTAAAAACATTCGAGGGATAGAGAGATAAAAGCATTTTAGGAGGAAGTTAAAATCATTCAAGGGAGAGAGAATAGAAAACATTCAAGGAAAAGAAATTGAAAAAAAATTGGGACTGAAATTTAAAACTTCCCAAAGATACAAAGTTTATATTTTGAAAGAGTGTATAAAATTTTGAGAGTAATGAAATAAAACTTTTGAGCAAGAGAAAGTTTCAAACTTTGGAGGGAGAGAATGTCAAAACTTTTGAAGCGGAGAATGTTAAAAATTTTGAGGGAGTGAAAGAAAAACTTTAGAGTTATAGAAAGTTAAAACCTTTTAAGGGAGAAACTGTGGAAAACTTTTTAAAAAGTGAAATTGAGAATTTTAGGGACTGAAATTTAGAAATTTCGGAAGATACAAAGTATAAATTTTGAAAGAGAGAAGATTATAAATTTGAGTTGAAAAGTAAAAACTTTTGCAAGACAGATTGAAAAAATTTGAGTGTTGAGAAATAAAAACTTTTGTGGGGAGAGAAGTTTAAAAATATTTAGGAAGTGAAAGTTTAAAAAAATTAGGAAGTAAAAGTTCAAAACTTTTGAGAGAAAGAGAAAAACATTTGAGGGAATGGAAGTTAAAACCTTTTAACAGAGAGAGTGGAAAACTTTTAAGGGAGACAAATCAAAAAATCTAGAGACGGAAATTTAAAATTTTCGAAACATACAAAGTACAAATTATGAAAGAGAGAAAATTAAAAAGTTTGAGTAAGAAGTAAAAACTTTTGATGTAGAGTTAAAACCTTTTTAGGGAGTCAAAATTAAACTTTTGAGGGGCAGAGTAAAAAAACATTTGAGGGATAGAAAGTTAAAACCTTTTACGCGGGAGAGAGAGAGAGAGGAAAAAAACACTTTTAAAGGAGATGGATTTTAAAATTTTAAAATTCCAGAACGTACAAAGTACAACTTTTTAGAGTTGAGAATTAAAAACTTTCAAGGGAGAAAAAGTAAACAACTTTGGACAAAAAATAAAATCTTTTTAAGGAGAGTGAAATTTTTAAGGAGATAATGTTAAAAACTTTTTAGGGAGTGAAAGTTAAAAACTTTTGAGGGAGAGAAAGATAAAAACATTTGAGGCAAACGAAGTTAAAACTTTTTAAGGGAGAGAAAATGGAGAACTTTTGAGGGAGAGAAATTAAAAAACCTTGGGAATGAAATTTAAAATTTTCAAAAAAATACAAAGCAAAAAAATTGAAAGATAGAAAGTTAATATTTTGAGAATAAAGAAGTAAAATATTTTGAGCGAGAGAAAGTTAAAAACTTTTAAATCAGAGAAATTTAGAGGGAATGAAAGTTAAAAACTTTTGAGAGATAGAGTTAAAAACTTTGAGGGAGAGTGACAAACTTTTATTGAGGGAATTTTAAAAAATTTGGAAGATACAAAGTATAAATTTTTCAATAGATAAAATTAAAAAAGTTTGAGAGTTAAGTAAAAACATTTGACATAGAGTTAAAAACTTTTTAGGGAGTGAAAGTTAAAAACTTTTGAGGGAGAAAGCTAAAAACTTTAAAGGGAAAGAAAGTTAAAACCTTTTAAGGGAGGTAGTGGAAAACTTTTAAGGGAGAGAAAATGATAAATTTAGGGACATAAATTTAAAAATTTTGGAAGATATAAAGTATAAACTTTGAAAGAGAAAATTATAAATTTTGAGAGTTTAGAATTAAAAACTTTTGAGAGAGAAAAATGTTAAACAACTTTTGAGGGGCACAAATTAAAAACTTTTGAAGGAGGGTGAAGTATTTTGACGGAGAGAAAGTTTAAAACTTTTTACGGAGTGAAAGTTAAAAACGTAAAAAGTTTTAAACTTTGAAGGGGGAGAGAGAGAAATATTTGAGAGAAAGTTAAAACCTTTTAAGGTAAAAAATTTTAAGAGAGAAGTTTGAAATTTCAAGGGATAGGAGGTAAAAAAACTTTTGAGGAAGGAAAAGTGAAAATTTTAGAGACTAAACTTTAAGAAATTCGATAGACAAAAGTTCAAAATTTATTCATATAAGAAGTAAAAACTTTTTGATATAGAGGATTTTCTATAATGAGTCCTAAAATAGGGCCAACAATTGGAGGCACAATCATATACAAAATTTATCTCAAATGCAACACACCACAATTACTGTAATACAATATTCATTACATGACTGAAAAAAATATCAGAAATGCAGATTTCAATGTGGTGCACAAAAAATAAGGCACAGAATGTACTACTTCCGTTCCAAAATATAAGATCACTTGCATTTTGTGAATTCACGAAAGGAAAGGCGATCTTATATTTTGGAACGGAGGGAGTATATTGCATCAAAAATCAAGACAGAGCGAGAGAGAGAAATATTTCTTACCTTCATATCCTAATTTGAGCATTTATCTTTGCCTTCATTCCGAACACCATATGCGACTACAGACATCGGCCTCTAACCTATTAGTTCACCAATGAACTCAAATTCCTTTGCCTCTTTGGGATCATAAAATTATCCCGATCCATGTTCTTCTGAATTCCAATCTACAGACTGTGTGCCATGCTTTGAATACAATGCACACAATGCATCCCAAATACGAATAATATGCTTGGTATCAATGGTCATTCATATCTTTAGCTTGTCCACTCTACCCACTCAAAGGCTGATTAACCATAATTGTTGCATTAGTGAGAGACCGCCACTCACCCTTTGCACCAACAGCTAAGAGGAGAGAACCCATTGATGCAGATGCATGTTGTATTGATCGGATATCGAATGTACTGCATCATATCAGTAATAGCACGACCTGTATAAAAAAAGTACAAATCATAAGACGTGGAAAAAACTGTTGTACTGTTATATCCCAAATTCTAATTAACATTCCTGGTGGTCCTCATCAAAGTTCAGAAGCAACGATAAAAGGACAAGCATGTGTATTCATTATTTGTTTCAATTCATAATATGAGCAAAGGAGTGAAAGGACATCATCACTACATTGGAAAACCTGAATAGAATAATATGACAATTTTAGACTAGTTGCAACAATAAACAATGAAATTTTCCCCCTATCCATTGTCACTTTCATCAAGTCTTATGTGCATGATACACTTAGAAATTGTTAAGGATGTGATAAAGCCCAATAAAGGTATACAGGAATTGCCCTCAAAGGTGTTTAAATATAAAATTGACTCTCGTTGACAGTCTAATACAAAAACAAAAGTTCATATAACTTGTTGACTCAAAATTAAATTAGTTTTCAACTTTTCAAGGTAGCCTCGTAACCCTAATTCAAGGCACTAGTGAGTGGAAGCAATATACTTAAACACTTCAAACAGGAGTTGATTGTACTCAAATTGCATCTTACCAATTTTCTATATATGCCGAGTGACAAAAGCCATGTATCTGATAGTCTTGGCATATAACCACTTTAACGATTATATTCACCACCTACACTCGCTACATCTCCAAGAAATCTTCAAAAAAAAGACTTGAGTACTTCTTTTATTAGTTCTTTTTTAACCCCTTTTTTTACATGAACAAGTGTCTTTCTATTTTTACCATAAAAATGCAGGAATTTGAAATTTTATGGAGAACCACTTGCTTAAAGCTACATCTAGAATTTAAATTTAGCTACGGTACAACATTCCTTCATGCATTTCTCTGAAATGTGATAGGCAAATTTGTAACACTTGGAACTTGGGGATAAGTAATCGTTTCTTTAAATATTTTAAAAAAAGACCCTTAGCTACTCAAAAAGAGTCTCATTTGCCAACTTTTTGCCTCCACAAAAAGAATCCATAATAGTATAAAATTGCACAGTATCCTCAAGGTTGGTATCGTAATTAATTATCATGCCACCGCTACTCAACTAACAACTTAATATTCTTTTAGGTCTGAACATGGAACAAAAAATATAACCTTAATATTTATAAATTTTGTAAATGGTGGTGAAACGCGGGGTGTATTACAACCTCATATGTGCAGTAGATAAAATGAATACAGGTTGAACAAAACAAACAAAATCAGGCAGTCGTACGAAGGGCCAGGATAATGATTTAGCAAAACAAGTGATGCATAAACTTATGCAAATTACTACTCCGACAGTGACTAAGACCACAATACTAGAAAACTACTTCTCTGCCAACCTGAAAAACTACCTAACTAATGTATCAAATCTAATTTTCTTAGAAAACAAATGCATCATGCCCAATATTCAGGATTTGAAATTGACAATTGTCCTCTGTCAAAACAGTTTTGACAACACAACTTGCCAAGAAAAAGAAAAACAGAGGCCCTATAAACAAACAAATTTAACCCATTCTAAGTGGTTTAGTCTATTGGAAAGTGAAAGTAGGATAGTCATATTCACAGGCCAAACCAGGAACAATAACGAACTTCAGGAGAGGGAATTGACATTACCATATTATCTATGCTTTTGAAAGGAGGAAGAATCACTTCTCTATGTCCACAAAAAGTGATTCAAGAAAAATTAATTTAAAAAAACAATTATAACATTACAATTTTACACACTTCAAAATTTTACGAATAACAAGGATTTTCTTTTTATCTTCTCATTCCCAACTAATCTCAAGCATCAAAAGGGTAAAATATGGGTAATGAATAAGATATATGCTTGATCAGTAGAGAATGCATAATCCAACCTTAAAGCAAATTACAATAAAACTGTACGCGCATAAACCAAAAAAAGTCGCACAAAAGATGAGTTTGTAAATCTGACCTGGATAGAAAGGAGTTTGACGTCATCGGCATCAGAGACTGAATCATTACTTGTGCCGTCGGTGATCCTCTCTTCGTACAACGTCATCGTATTTGGATCGTATTTGGTGACTGTTTAGTAAGATTAATGTAGCCTAGCCTTAATCAAAATCTCCAATGTGTAGAAGATTATTAATGTACCCAATCGATCTCTCGAAAGTTTAGAAAGATTAATGTACCCTAACCCTAAATTGATGATATTATTCAAGGATGAAGAACCGTTCTGCGGAATCCGACTTTGAATGGAAAAAATGAGAGAGAGAGGGTTCAAGGAAATACTGTACCGTTGGGCTTGGGTTTAACGCAATTAGAAAGATAATTGATGATCGTTTCTGAACATTTAAGGAAGAAGAACCGTTTGGCGGAATCCGACTTTGAATGGGAAAGATTAGAGAAAGAGAGAGACAGAGAGAGGAGGGTTCAAGGAAATAATCGTATGAAATCTAAAAGATATTCTAAATCTCTTAAAAATCTACTACACCATATTTAATAAGAGGAATTAATATTTCTATTTTTAAAAAAAACTTTACGAGTTTTCTATCACATGAGTGCTGGTCGGTAAAATTTAAAAAGATACTAGTTTTCAAGGAAATATTGGGTTTAACGCAAGTAGATTTCTGCTTGATTTATATCTTACACGTGATAAGATTATTTTTACTTTTGACCGTATATCAATACGCGGGTTAACAGTTACTAGTATGTTACAGGATTTTATTATTACTCAAACTTTTGTTGTAGAACAGTTATCTTACAGGGTTTAATTATTACTCAAGTTTTTGTTGTAAAAATATATATTGTTGGATCAATAAAAAAATTAGGATTAATTACATATTTTAATACATTTTTAAAAATAATTACAATAATAATACATTCATAAAATAATTATAAAAATAATATACTTTCCCATATTTATTGTAACACCCTATTCCCAAAAAGGAAAGGGATGTCACGTGCAAAGCACAACAAAAAAGGTAAACTACGCAAAATAGCTCATCGGATTGCCTAACGGAGAGCCGGGAATGCTATTTCGGTCATGGACCCAACATCCTAGAATCAAAAAGGGCAAATCTCATGTCATTGTGTAACTCTCGACAAAAGCAGTCTAAAGATGGTATTGTATACCTCGTTCGGATGCTCGGATTGAAGTTCTGCAAGTTCGAGCGGACATCACAGTGCGCGAGTGCACGTACATCGTGACGAGGGGACCCGCGGAGCCCGGTGCATCTGCGGCTGCCGCAGGTACACATGTGGCCACCAGCTCTATAAATATAGAGCTTGGGGTAGCCATTTGTAAAAAAAAGACGAGTAAGTCGTGCCCAATTTGCTCTGTACACACCCCATATTGAGTGTTTTCTCATTTTAAAAACCTGTTAGCTCACATATAGCTATATATTACCGGCGGGAGCTGAGTGTTTATCCATCTAGAGTCATAGAAGCCTGCCTTGGCAGCCCACTGTAAGCTTTCTTACACTCTATAAAGCATTTCTCTTCATCTTTGCACACATTATTATTCACATTGAGAGTCGTGTTGTGTGTGTATGCCCAAACTTCTGTCCGTGGTTTTCATTTATGTTTGTATATATACTTATATATGTATATATACTTATATATGGACTAACATTATCGAGTTATGCCTCGATTGAGCCTAGACTTATGTCTAGAGCATTTACTTGCTTATATATATATATGTATATATATATATATATATATATATATATATATTAACTGTTGTCGAACTCTGTTCGATGAGCCTGGATTTTATATATATACATTTATGTCAGTCCTGGAGTTTACTTCTTGTCCTTTTACTGCTTTATTTACATTTCGTCCCGTCTGGAGTTTACTTCGTGGCGGTTGATCATTTTTACTGCTTTTTTTACATTCAGTCCCGCCTGGAGTTTACTTCGTGGCAGTTGATCGCATTTACAGCTTTATTTACTTTTCTGATCCCCCATGGAGGTGCTTCGTGGTAGTTGATCATGTCTATATATATATATATATATATATATATATATATTTACAGTTTTTATATATATAACTGCTTACTGCTTTTCATATAAATTGCAGCCTAGGAATCATGTGATCACAGATTCAGTCTACTGAATCTAGATTCGGTTTCCGTGATGGACATTTTCAGCTGTAAGCAGCTTGTACATTATTTACAGTGTTTGAATTTTCTTAGATGGCTGCCATGCCAATGAGGAGTTCACTCTGTTGTATATTATTTTCTCGAAGATGTCTCGCATCTCGAAAATAAAAGCAAACAAGCCGAACATTTAATAATAAAATAGAAGTATGAAAATGTCTCAATAACTATTGAGCACAGGGTTTGAAAAACCTTTTTTTTACAAAACTTAACTGTTATATCATGTTTAAAACTGAATTTTTCTATAAATTCAAACCCTTTGTATATAGGTGCGAACGAGGCCTCACATTACTTCCAAATAAATTGCACATTGATCCATACACACACACATTCATATATAGTTTCTTCAAAAGTGGCGGTCACCGTGGCAACACGGATGTCGGGGGGTGCCTATAACACCTTCCCTCCGCATAATCAAGCCCTCGAACCCAAATGAGTCTCGGTTTCACAGACCCTTTTAGTAGTGTTACATCATTGGGTCAATGTACAAACCTTTTCTCGGTTGCGTTGGTGCAACCAGTTAAAAACACCGACTGACGACTCTTACAGTCAAATCGTCGACATTACACATGTCGAACCTTTTTTCACTTGTTTTTTCAAACAAATCTCACATAACATGAGAACACAAAAGTACAAGTAACGAAAAAGGGACAAATAAAAATCTCGATGTCGACACAAGGTAACCAAACCGTCATACTAAGGTAACCAATCCACCCAGACCTTCAGTTTTTTTTCATAGTGCAGTTGGTAACCAAACCTTCACACCAAGGTAACCAAACCTTCATACCAAGGAAATCAATCCTCATCCACACCTACAATTTTTTCATAGTGCAGTTGGTAGCCAAATATTCATACCAAGGTAACCAATTCAGTGTTATTATGTTCTAATTTATTTTGAATGTGATGCAGTGGGTAACCAAACCTTCAGACGAAGGTAACTAATTTAGTCTTATTAAGTTACCAATTTAGTTTGAATGTGATGCAGTTGGTAGTCAACCATACATTCAAAGGTAACCATTTTAGTTTTTGTGGGTAACCAAATAGTCATAAAAAAAATTCAGAACAGTAAGAGTTACATCTATTTATTTTTAAACTTTTTGTAGAGTGAATATTCTTCTTCTTCTCATTGGCATTTTGGACAACGGAGATTCGCGACAGAGTAGCGGAGGACAGGGCTGTGAGGGAGATCAAGATTTGAATTTGAATTATTATTTTTGAATTTGAATTTATTTTTGTTTTTGTTGTAAGATCCCAGATATTTGAATTTGCATTATAAGTTATGACAGTTACTTCTCTTTGATTTTAGGTTTCCTTATTAATGTGAATTGCATTATTTTTATAATTATTTTGTGTATGTATTATTTTTGTAAATACTTTCTAATTGTTGTATATTAGTGCTAAGGACCAAAAAAATTACTAGGGTATTTATGATACATTACTTTTTTAAAAAATATGTTGCAAAAGGAAAAAAATAATGGTTAATAGGTTTAAAAAATTAAATCAACTTCCTTTTACCGTGTTTTTTGAGGACTTTTCTTCTTGCGTGCTTTTTATTTTAGTTTTTGTGTTTTGAGTCAAATAGATATTAATTAATAAGTTAAATATCAATATATATATATATATATATAAATTATTTATTAGTTTGAAATAATGAAAAATATATTTTTAGTATGTTTGAGTTACAATTATAATTTTTTTTATAAATATGACCTTAATGAGAAAATTTAGACGCACACACCCAACCTTCAACCATGCCAAGGTTTGATATTTTAAACTTAACCCTCTGAGTGCACAAGAAATGGGAGTAACCATCGCACTGTCAATCGAAAGAAAATTAAACAAGTGTCTTTCTCCCATATCTGTTGAGCCATCTGTTAAGTGGGTTTTATACCTATTATTTTAATTATCTTTAACTTGAAACTTTGCAAGTTCTTAAGTATTTTAAGTTATTTTTATGTATTTATAGCGTTTTTATGTTATTTTGTAGGAAGAAGCAAAGAAACACAATTCAGATATCTTTTGGAGTACAATAGGCAAGTAAATGTAAGAAGGGAAAATTTAAGGGCTTTTAACACCAAGTTTGATACACGCTCTTGTCTTGGAACTCAAATTTTATTGTAGATCTCGTCTAGAGTTTTGATTTGATAGGTGGCATACCCCGTAACTCCTCCAGGATCAAAAGTTATGGTCGTTTTATCAAAGGACGTCGGAGCAGAATTGTGCCTGACACGATCACGCCAGTTGATAGTTCATTTTCGGTTCTAGAACACTAGAAAATTAGTGCAACAACACTGTAAACATTTAGGAAACGGCGTTGCAGCGTCGGTGTCGGACCATATCAAGTTGGGACGCATTTTTGCATGTTTTTTACTTCAAATTAGATTGTCTTTCCGCCTAAGCTTGGGATTGGACTTGAAACCTATAAATACATGTTGTAAGGCATAGAATAGGGAGACTTACAAACTAGAGAATAACACAATTTAGGATTAGAGTATGAGTAAAAAGTAGAATTAGAAGCAAGACTTTAATCAGATTTGAAGAAAAATTCAAAGAAAGACTTTCATCTCTAATATTTGGCAAATTAAACAGGGCATTAATGGATTGGCGAGTATAAGAGACTGGACGACCCCACACTGTAGCTATCTCACATATCTCTTCTATAACATTTGCATAGAATTCCTTAACATTTGATATCACAGCCGCAAGTCGGGGCTCTGTAAATTGGATCCAACGCCTCTCAAGAATCATCGATGACATACTATCATCTTTTCTATTATCAGGGCGGAGGCCTCTTTCAAGCACGAATGTAGGACTCCAACTTTTATGAATAAAGATTAATTTTCTCTAAATATCATTTGAATATTATGGTGTGGATTTGATATAATGTTATAGTTGTGGGTAATATTTATAAATTTTGCAAAGTAAGCAAGTTGTCAAGAGATATTCAATTAGTCGGGAAATATTCGTTTTATCAGAGAATATTCGTACGATGGCACAATCATTGGTGGACCCACACGACGGAATTACTGTCGGAGTTAGAAAACGACAGAAATATCTTTTTATAAAAATAACGGCGAAAGTTTCACCGTTAACTGTTGGAATACCTGTGATAAAAGTATAGTAATACGTGTGGTTGCATAGTAGCACACAGTATTGCACAATATCTTTGATTATTGATGCTTACATGAGAAGTCACTCAGTTTTACTCAATTATTGCCACAATAATTGTTGCATAGTATCTCACGTTATTGATTCAATTATTGTCACAATATTTTATATTATTAAATCAATAATTGAGACGACAAAGTTATTCATATTAGTATTTGCATTATTGACGATGTCTAGAAAGTTCTGTCGAGGAAAAGAGTTTGGTCACCTAATTACGCGCCAATATAGAATATATATTATATTTTATTATGCATAGTATTGCATAGTGTTGCATAGTAAAATAAAAAAAAATCGTTGAATCGTCCGTGAATTTCCTTACGAGCACAATTTTCGGATCATACATTCAAGACTATGGTCTTGATAATGTCGGTGAATTCACATCCCAAACATTTAATGATTATGTATGTCACTTGGGATAAATAATGAATATCATGTTGCCCATGTTCATACTCAGAATAATCTTGCTGAATCAGTTATTAAACGCCTCCAGTTAATTGCAAGACCATTGCTTATGAGAACAAAGCTTCTTGTCTCTGTTTGGGGGCACACTATTTTACATGCAGCAACACTTATTCGCATTAGGCCAACATCATATCATAAATTCTCCCCATTACAATTGGTTTTTGGTCATGAGCCAGATATTTCCCATCTAAGAATATTTGGTTGTACGGTATATGTTCCAATTTATCCTCCACAATGTACAAAGATGGGTCCTCAAAGGAGGCTGAGAATATATATTGGTTTTGAGTCCCCATCAATAATTAAATATCTTGAACACTTAACATGTGATTTATTTACAACACGATTTGTCGACTGTCATTTTGATGAGACTATGTTCCCAGCATTAGGGGAGAAATTAAACAGCTGGATAAAGATATTATATGGAATGCATTGTCATTATTGAATTTTGATCCTCGTACAAAACAAAGTGAACAAGAAATTCAAAAGATACTTCGTTTGCAAGATTTAACAAATTAGCTACCGAATGCATTCACTGACTCAAGAGGAGTAACCAAATATCATATACCAGCTGTAAATGCTCCAGCTCGGATTGAAGTCCTAATAGGCCAATCCGCAAAAATAGTAGCAAATGAGTCTAAGGTACGCCAGAAGTGTGGTAGACCAATCGGTTCGAAAGACGAAAATCCTCGGAAAAGAAAAGAAGTAAATAAACAAGTTGGCATTATTGAGGATGAAAATATTCATGAGGATATAGACATAACTAATCATAAAACCCCATAAGAGGTTCAGGTACCTGAAAACAATAAAAATGATGAGATCTCAATAAGTTATGTCTCTACAAAGAAAGAATGGAACCGAAGTGAGATAGTTGTTGACAACAGTTTTTCATATAATATATCACTTGATATCATTAATGAAAACGAGGATTCTGAGCCTAATTCTGTCGAAGAATGTAGACGCAAAAATGATTGGCCAAAATAGAAAGAAGCAATACAGACAGAATTAAATTCACTTACAAACCGTGAAGTTTTTGGATCTATAGTCCAAAAACCCGAAGAAGTAAAGTCAGTTAGATACAAATGGGTCTTTGTACGAAAAAGAAATGAGAAAAATGAAATTGTAAGATATAAGGCATGACTTATGGCACAAGAGTTTTCACAAAGACCTGACATTGATTACGATGAAACATATTCTCTTGTGATAGATGCAATTACATTGCGATATCTTATTAGCCTGACCACTCATGAAAAACTAGATATGTTTTTAATGGATGTTGTTATAGCCTATTTATATGGGTCAATTGATAATGATGTTTATATGAAAATCCTTGAAGGATTTAAAATGCATGAAGCATATAATTCAAATCCCCGAGAAGTTTATTCAATCAAGTTGCAAAGGTCCTTATATGGGTTAAAGCAATTAGGACGCATGTGGTACAATCGTCTTAGTGAATATTTATTGAAAGAAGGGTATAATAATGACCATATATATATATATGCCCATGTGTTTTTATAAAGAAGTCGGAATCCGATTTTGCTATCATTGTTGTGTATGTTGATGATTTAAATATTATTGGAACTCATGGAGAGATACCAAAGACAATGAATTATTTAAAGAAAGAATTTGAGATGAAAGATTTAAGAAAAACAAAATGTTATCTTAGCCTGCAGATCGAGCATTTAGAAGATGGAATTCTCATTCATCAATCAACTTATACAGAGAAGGTCCTTAAAATATTTTTTATGGATAAAGCTCACCCACTTAGTACACCAAGGTTGTTAGATCATTTGATGTGAAAAAGGACTCCTTTAGACCTCGTGAGGATAATGAAGAATTACTTGGTCCTGAAGTACCATACCTCAGTGCAATTGGTGCGTTAATGTATCTTGCTAATAATACACGACCTGATATAACATTCTCTGTGAATTTGTTAGCAAGATATAGTTCTTCTCCTACCCGGAGACATTGTAAAGGGGTTAAACATATTTTTCGTTACCTACGAGGAGCTATGGATATGGGCTTTTTTTATTCAAATAATGATAATCATAAATTAGTTGGATATGCTGATGCAGGGTATTTATCTGATCCACATAAAGGTCGATCTCAAACAGGTTATCTCTTTATGTGTGGTGATACTGCTATATCATGGAGATCTACAAAGCAAACATTAGTCGCCACTTCATCTAATCATGCTAAAATACTTGCAATCCATGAAGCAAGTTGAGAATGTGTATGGTTGAGATCAATGACTCAAAATATTCGTGAAACATGCGTTTTATCCTCCAATAAATGAACTCCAACTATTCTGTATGAAGACAATGTTGCATGCATAGCTCAATTAAAAGGAGGATACATCAAAGGAGATAGAACAAAACACATCTCACCGAAATTCTTTTTCACACATGACCTTGAAAAGTGTGGTAACATTGATGTTCAACAAATTCGCTCAAAAGATAATCTAGCATATTTGTTCACCAAAGCATTACCAACTGCAACGTTTGAAGGATTACGTCGCAATATTGGAATACGACAGGTGAAGAACTTAAGGATATAATTATAAGGGGAAGCTAATACGTGTTGCACTCCTTTTTCCTTAACCAAAGTTTTTTTCCATTGAGTTTTTCCTGGTAAGATTTTTAATGAGGCAACTTTCAATGTGTATAGCTATACAATAGACATCCAAAGGGGAGTGTTATAAAATTATGTATATCTAGATTCATATTATGGATGTCTAGATACATTTAACTTGTGACGCCCCCAAAATAGGTCCATTCCATCCAACCCATTCTGAGTCGCCAAATACATGGTACAAAAATAACTACAACTTTATTATTACAACATATAAACTGTGAGTTTAAATACAGATATTGTCGTCTAGACAATATCCACACGTAAATAAATCTCCATCATAATTATTGATACATTATTTTACAAAAATGGTGAGGAGTACTAAACAAATCTCTCTAGAACCTTAATTCCACACCCCGACTAGTACTCGCTACATTCTCGCCTCCTGAGAAGAAAAATGGAACAAAAAGGAAAAGGGTGAGCTCAACTAGCCCAGTAAAGAATATTATGACTAAGATAATATACAATAAATTATCGTTAGTCTTCAACAGGGAAAAATCTAATAGAATACAATAGACAACCAGTTTTAAATCAACAACTGCAGCGGAAACAACAATTCATTAGAAGAGTTAAGTAGAGAATGCAAACTACTATCTTCTATATATGAATTTAAAAGTTCATCGTCGATATTTTATCCCTGTAACATCAATCAATATATATCTGGAATCAAATATTCATCTTTGCACTACAGGCCAAAGATATTCATCAGTTGGTCATGTTCATCTAAACACCTGTTCATCTTTGCACTACGGGCCAAAGATATTAATCAGTTGGTCATGTTCATCTCAACACATGTTCATCTTTGCACTACGGGCCAAAGATATTCATCAAGAAATCATTCATCTTTGCACTACAGGCAAAAGATATTCAGTAATATCATCATTTAGGACTGAGGATGATGAAAAATATTTTAAAGAAAACGAATCGAGTGAAACAAAAGAACAAATATTAAGGATTCGTATTTTAAATAATCTAAGTTCAAAAATACTTCATAAGTAATCAAAGTGGAGTAAATTTCAAGAATGATCAAAATATGGATACAATCAAAGCTAGTATCCATAATAGATATTTTGGACAAAAAGAAGAAATTTCATTTTTCGGTGAATAGTACCGTATACGTGAATAGTAACTCCGACACCAAAAGATAGAAATTTTACAAAAAACATTATCATGCTTCGTGAATAGTAACTCGTGAATAGTAACTCATGAATAGTAACTCGTGAATAGTAACTCATGAATAGTAACCCCGAGATGAAAAAGTTTCAAATTTGATAAAAATTTCCAACTAATAATTCGGCATAATGATATTGAAGAAATAATATCATTTTCGAATAAAATAACATCCCTTACCTCGAAAGACAGTACTTCTAGTTGAAACACCGGATATAGGCTATGACTTGAACTTGCACCATATAGCAATACTCAAAGTATACTCAAAATACTCACAAGAATACGCTCGATAATATAGAGAGAGAAAACTTCAGTTTCTGGTGTGATTTTCAATTCTAACCTAAGCACCTATTTATAGGAAATTGCTTAGAACACCAAAGCAAAAAATTTAATAAATTAATATTAATTATTTTCCACATCTTCCTACGCATCCATGAATCTGAACTCAGCCATCCTAACACATGTTAAATGAGTCCCAAGCATGTAAAAAACATTTTTCTTAAAAAACATAATTAAAACTTCCAAAAATCAATTATTTCGGAGCTTCAAAACTTCAAGAATTCACAATAAATAGCCCATTTATTAGAAAATTCGAATCTGGCGAGTTTTTATAGAAAATTCAATTCTCTACAACTTTGCAGAAGAAAAATTTTCCAAATTCCAAACAAAAATTGACCGAAATCCACAAACGGGCGATTTTACATGCTATAATCAAATTTCAGTCAAGAAATGGGGTCCACCGACACATAAAATATGCTTTAAATATTTTTGATAACAAAAATACTCCTCCTCCACATATACTCATATATCCCACATTCATCGTAAAAATATCATTATTATTATATTATTAAAATATAATAATATATTTAAATGAATTATTTTATCAGAAAAAGATAAAATATTAATTTTTAACAATTGTCACATTAAAAATTTTCTCCATCTATATCCACATAAAATCAATATTTTTCTCATCATATAAATTAATAATTAATTATTCACAAATAATATTACAGAATCACAGTACTGGCAACCAGACCGTTCCCAGGAAAGATGGGGCTATAAGAATTTCTCCTTACTGGCGCGCAATTAGGTGATCAAACCTCTCCTTAGACAGAACTTTCTAGACATTGCCAATAATGTTATCTAATAATATTATTCAGATAATATGAGTTATTGCTTCGATAATGGAAAATACTGTGTAATGACAATTTATTGAAACAACAGTAATATAAAATATCAATGCAGCAATTATTGAATCAATAAAATAAAATACTGAATAGTAATTACTGTAACCATTATTGAGTAGTGCCTTTTTACGTAAGAATCAATAATTGGTGCAATACTGTGTGCTACTGTGTTTTAACCACCGAGTATTTTAACAGTATTAACGGTAACAACTACGCCGTTATTTTTAAACAACTTATATTTGTCGTTTTCTTCATCCAATCGCTTTCCGCTATGGGGCCCACAAAAGACTGCGCCGTCGTACGAATATTCCCCGACAGCAAGAATATTCCACGACCAAACGAATATTCCCCGACAACAATGAATATTTTATAACCACTTGCTTATTTTGAAATATTTGCGTATTTTACCCATAACTATCCACATTAATCAAATCAACCCTTACTATTTCAAAATAATAAATAAAGGAAAATAAATTTCATTTATTAATAATTTGGGGTCTTACAACCTCCCCTCCTTATGAAATTTCATCCTCGAAATTGACGTACGTACCTAGTGTTTCGAAAAGATGAGAATACCTTGCTTTCATTTCCATTTCCAACTCCCAGGTCATTTCCTCAATAGCATTGTTTCTCTACAAAACTTTAACTTGTTGTATAACCTCGGTACATAGGATATGTTCTTTCCTATCCAAGATCTTGACAGGTACCTCCTCGTACGTTGAGTCTTCGGCTATCTCGTCCGGTTCTAACACAATAATGTGGTTCGGGTCATCCACATATTTACGTAACATCAATACGCAAAAAACGTTATGAACACGCGTCATACTTAGCGGTAAAACGAGTCTATAGGCTACAATTCCTATTCGATCGAGGATTTCAAATGGACTAATAAATCGAAGGTTTGAGCTTTCCTCACCTCACCGATTCTCGCTTTTGAAATAACAACTTCTTGCACCTCCTTCTTCAAATTCATCAGCTCCGGTGTGTAGCTTGAACAACTTTAACTTTATCGATTAAAGTCGATTATACTCGTATATCATCACGTGGGTACCTAGAGTTTTCATCTCCATCTCTATTATTTGTTAATTATACAAAATTAGTCTTTGACAATATCGTACTCGTACTTGTATACGATCTTCTACTCAACACGTCAGCTACCACGTTCGCTTTTCCATGATGGCATGGTCAGAACATGTGCTGAAATGAGTCTCCTCTTGAGTTCTTCGAAGCTCTTCCCACATTCCTTGCTCCATTCAAATTTTGTATCTCTACGAGTCAGCTGCGTTAATGGAGTAGCGATTCGAGAAAATCTTTCCACAAAATCTTCTATAATAACCAGCTAAGCATAGAAAGCTATGTATTTCGATTACCGACTTAGGTTATTCTCAACTGTGACTCATGTCACAACCTTGGATAGCACGTTACAATGACACCTATCAGTTTACTATCGCACGAATATTGTCCCCTACGGAGAGTCTGGCTTCGGTGCATTCCACAAAGGAAGTCACCAGATAAAGGCTCAGGTACCAAATTCTATAGTTGAATTTTTAACACCTAAAGTTCAATAGGAGTCATTCAATATGAGATTTTAGAAATGAGTTTTGTACTGGGTTCAAAGTCGATTCAAAATTTAATATCAGGCTTTGGGAGTAAGCCAAGAAATTCTTCAGGAAATACGTCAGGAAAAATCAATAACAACAGGAATATTATTCAAATTTGATGTGACTTTATTCAAATCCATAACATGGACTAAGAAAACTTGACATCCGTAATAAATGAATGACCTCATGGCTTGATATGAAAATGTTTGACTACAATGGTTTGATTGCTTGAATTCGAATAACAGGTTGCTTAGGAATATGAAAACTAACAACCTTATGAAAGTAATCAATTTCGGCATGATGAGTAATTAACCTTAAAATCACATCAAAAGCAAAAAATCTCTATAGAAATAAGGTTAACAGGTAATGTGATAGTGCCAACCTGAATCAAGCATGATTTCTAAACAACGGATGTAATGGAAGTTTCTCCTAACGGAGTCTCCATAAATAGGTCAAAGTCTAATTTCTCCGTAGTCAAGTTCAAACGTTGAGCGCAAGCAAGAGAGATAAAAGAATGGGTAGAACCGGTATCTAGTAAGGTATAAACTTCGCAAGAATTTATAATTAACTAACCCGTGCTAACTTCATTCGGGTTCCTCGCATTTTGACCGTTCACGACAAACGCTCTTCCAGGAACCGTTGACTTTGACTTTTCTGGGACATCCTTTTGAGTCACCATTCCCGCTGGACAGGGTTTCGCTACCGTACAATCTCGAGCGATATGTCCTTCTTTTCCACAATTATAGCATACCTTAAACTGTTGTGGGAAGTTTGGGCTGATATGTCCCTCTTTCCCGCATTTGTAACATACGACCGGTGGTCTTTCTCCTCCCTTGGAACCAGTTGCTACTGGCGCTGACGTCTTCACAAGGTCGTTGTTGAATCTCCTCTTTTTAAAATCTTCTCCCGACTCGCTTCTTCTATTTTCATGGCCACTATTACCACCAGAGTGGTTACCGCCTTTGTCCGTATTCTTCTTTCTTCGCTGGTTATCGTTATTCTGATGACTGCTATCTTCGGTATGATCCTTGTTATGGTCCCTCGGTTGAACGTACTCGTTATCTCGCTCTAACAACTGAGCCTTGTTGACAACATCTGAATAGAGAGAAAATTTATGAGAAATGAGATACTGACGTATGCCGAGTTTCAAACCTCTCAGAAACATCTGCGTCATACGTTCCTCATTCTCCACCAAATGAGGTTCAAACCTGGATAACTCGACGAACTTCGCCTCGTACTAGAACACCGTCATGTTATTCTGCTCCAGTCTAATAAACTCCACTTCCTTCATATGACGAATACTTTTAGGGAAGTACTTGTCATTGAACTGTTTCTAAAACGTCTCCCATGACATGCTGAGTGCGGCTGGATGTGTACGCTTCACAGACTCCCACCAGTAGTCTTCCTCGCCACGGAACATAAAGGTGGCGAATGGAACCTTCTGTTCCTCCGTGCATCCCAAGACATCGAATATCTTGGTAATTTGTTTGACCCACGTCTCCGCCTTAATCGTATCCGACTTTCCCCAGAATTCTGGTAGTCCCAACTCTTTGAACTGCTTGGCCGTGACAAGCCGCGCGTTGCTATCATTTCCACCCGTATTCTGTACACGAGTCTCCCTCGTCTGGTTTTGCATGAACTGCAAAAAGCTTCTAAACATCCCCTCGTTCATCATCTGTTTAGTGGTGTTGTTCACAGGAGGTATATTGCCAGCTTGTTGCACGTTCTTCTCATTGGTGAGTACAGGCGTCACCACGGTCTCATTTCCACTGTTAATATTCTCAGTCGACATTCTCAAATACTGTCATAAAATAAGGGTTAATTAAGGAAATCAACATATCACATAATATCCCTATATACTGACCAACCAACAAATAAGCTTAGGTAGGACACACTAGCGAAGGATTTACTCGTCTCTCCCCCACCTAGTTCTATTCCCCGATCTCCACCAGAGATCATATCCCTAAACTCTGATACCAACTGTGACGCCTCCAACATAGGTCCATTCCACCCAACACATTCTGAGTCGCCAAATACATGGTACAGAAATAACTACAACTTTATTATTACAACATATAAACTGTGAGTTTAAATACAGATATTGTCGTCTAGACAATATCCACACGTAAATAAATCCCCATCATAATTATTGATACATTATTTTACAAAAAGGGTGAGGACTACTAAACAACTCTCTCTAGAACCTTCATTCCACACCTCGACTAGTACTCGCTACATTCTCGCCTCCTGAGAAGAAAAATGGAACAAAAAGAAAAAGGGTGAGCTCAACTAGCCCAATAAAGAATATTATGACTAAGATAATATACAACAAATTATCGTTAGTCTTCAATAGGGAAAAATCTAATAGAATACAATAGACAACCAGTTTTAAATCAACAACTGCAGCGGAAACAACAATTCATTAGAAGAGTTAAGTAGAGAATGCAAACTACTATCTTCTATATATGAATTTAAAAGTTAATCGTCGATATTTTATCCCTGTAAAATCAATCAATATATATATGGAATCAAATATTCATCTTTCCACTACATGCCAAAGATATTCATTAGTTGGTCATGTTCATCTAAACACCTGTTCATCTTTGCACTACGGGCCAAAGATATTAATCAGTCGGTCATGTTCATCTCAACACCTGTTCATCTTTGCACTACGGGCCAAAGATATTCATCAAGAAATCATTCATCTTTGTACTACAGGCCAAATATATTCAGTAATATCATCATTTAGGACTGAGGATGATGAAAAATATTTTAAAGAAAACGAATCGAGTGAAACAAAAGAACAAATATTAAGGATTCGTATTTTAAATAATCCAAGTTCAAAAATACTTCATAAGTAATCAGAGTGGAGTAAAATTCAAGAATGATCAAAATATGGATACAATCAAAGCTAGTATCCATAATAGATATTTTGGACAAACAAAAGAAATTTCATTTTTCGGTGAATAGTGCCGTATACGTGAATAGTGTTGTATACATGAATAGTAACTTCGACACCAAAAGAAAGAAATTTTACAAAAAACATCATCATGCTTCGTGAATAGTACTCGTGAATAGTAACTCGTGAATAGTAACTCATGAATAGTAACCCCGATATGAAAAAGTTCCAAATTTGATAAAAATTTCTAACCAATAATTCGGCATAATGATATTGAAGAAATAATATCATTTTCAAATAAAATAACATCCCTTACCTCGAAAGACAGTACTTCTAGTTGAAACACCGGATATAGGCTATGACTTGAACTTGCACCGTATAAGAATACTCAAAGTATACTCAAAATACTCACAAGAATACGCTCGATAATATACAGAGAGAAAACTTCAGTTTCTGGTGTGATTTTTAATTCTAACCTAAGCACCTATTTATAGGAAATTGCTTAGAACACCATAGCAGAAAATTTAATAAATTAATATTAATTATTTTCCACATCTTCCTACGCATTCATGAATCTGAACTCAGCCATCCTAACACATGTTAAATGAGTCCCAAGCATGTAAAAAACGTTTTTCTTAAAAAACATAATTAAAACTTCCAAAAATCAATTATTTCGGAGCTTCAGAACTTCAATAATTCACAATAAATAGCCCATTTGTCAAAAAATTCGAATCTCGCGAGTTTTTATAGGGAATTCAATTCTCTACAACTTTGCAGAAGAAAGTTTTTTCAAATTTCAAACAAAAATTGACCGAAATCCACAAACGGACGATTTTATAGGCTAGAATCAAATTTCAGTCAAGAAATAGGGTCCACCAACACATAAAACATGCTTTAAATATTTTTGGTAACAAAAATACTCCTCCTCCACATATACTCATATATCCCACATTCATCGTAAAAATATCATCATTATTATATTATTAAAATATAATAATATATTTAAATAAATTATTTTATCAGAAAAAGATAAAATATTAATTTTCAACAATTGTCACATTAAAAATTTTCTCCATCTATATCCACATAAAATCAATATTTTCCTCATCATATAAATCAATAATTAATTATTCACAAATAATATTACAGAATCACAATACTGGCAACCAGGCCGTTCCCAGGAAAGAGGGGCTTTTTAATAAGAATTTCTCCTTACTGGCGCGCAATTAGGTGACCAAACCTCTCCCTAGACAGAACTTTCTAGACATTGCCAATAATGTTATCTAATAGTATTATTCAAATAATATGAGTTATTTCTTCGATAATGGAAAATACTGTGTAATGACAATTTATTGAAACAACAGTAATATAAAATATCAATGCAACAATTATTGAATCAATAAAATAAAATACTGAATAGTAATTACTGTAACCATTATTGAGTAGTGCCTTTTTACGTAAGAATCAATAATTGGTGCAATACTGTGTGCTACTGTGTTTTAACCACCAAGTATTTTAACAGTATTAACGGTAACAACTACGCCGTTATTTTTAAACAACTTATATTTGTCGTTTTCTTCATCCAATCGCTTTCCGCTATGGGGCCCACAAAAAACTGCGCCGTCGTACGAATATTCCCCGACAGCAATAATATTCCACGACCAAACGAATATTCTCCGACAACAATGAATATTTTATAACCACTTGCTTATTTTAAAATATTTGCGTATTTTACCCATAACTATCCACATTAATCAAATCAACCCTTACTATTTCAAAATAATAAATAGAGGAAAATAAATTTTATTTATTAATAATTTGGGGTCTTACATAACTCCCATGTCCATTGAGTTTTGAAACTCATGACTTTTGAGTTTTGTAACTTTCTAGTAGTATTGATGTTCTTATTTCTATTAATAAGACCATTGTAAAGTGATATACAAAATATTCTAAGAATACTCTATTTTCTCTAATCATCTTTGTTCTTGATTTTAGTAATTTTTTATAATAAATTACAATAAATATCATTTTTCTAAACTATTTAAAATATACTGAATAAATAAAAGCACATGATTGAGTTTTTTAGAAAATAAAATTATGATAATTGAGTGATGTTATTTTGAGGTTGAAGTTATTAAACTCGGATTCACTCCATTTGTGTATTTTGTGAATATAATTTAAATACACTGTCATTTAAATTATGATCAAATTTATTGTACACTCAAAAAATGATGACTTGTGTATTTAAGTTATTCTTAGTAAGGAGATTTTGCTATGTTTGTTGATTTGATAAATATTACGGAAATGGTGAATAATTAATAGATTTTGGTTAGTTGAGAATTTGCAATACATAACATCATTGCATGACATTTGTCATTCTCATATTGCAACATGTGTCCTACATAATTAATATGTTCATCCATTACTCCGATTTTCATTTGTCCTACATAATTACACCGATTTTTGAATTTTATAATATTATACCATACATACATATATATATATATATATAGAGTCCGGATCCAGTCCGGGATCCCGGACTCTACTAAAATACGGACCTTTTTTTTTTTTTTTTTTTTGCTTTTTTTTTTTGAAACAAAAAAAAAAAAAAAAATTATGAAATTGAAATTTTTCCATAATACAGTGTTTTGGGCGTGATTTGGATGCCTATAACGAAATATGTCTGTACAGTCTGGGCAGACTGTACATACATTGGTTGGGGTAGGTGTTAAAAACACACCCAAAACACTTTATTTTGGAAAAATTTCAGTTCCATAATTTTTTTTTTTTTTTTTAGTTGTTCTACAAAAAAAAAAAAAAAAAAAAACAAAAAAAATCAGGTCCGGATTTTACTCCCGTCCGGGAGTCCGGACCTGATCTTCTTTGTATATATATATATATATATATATATATATATAAGTTCCAACATTACTAACTGTGACAACCCAATAAATTTGATTTTTGGAATTTTACAGTATTATATACCATTTATAATTTTATACCATACATTATATCATACATATATATAATCATACACTAATATGTTTATTTTATAATCCCCAAAATTAACTACTTTTCTAAATTATTACTAATTTAATTATGTTAAAACATAATTATTATATCCTAAAATCACTACTTTTCTAATATTATATCATTCATAATTATATCATACATGTATGATATAATATTTCCAAAACATGTATATAACAAAATCATATTATCATTACTAATTTAATTATATTACAACATAATATTATACCATTTATAATTATATCACAACATAATATTATATAGTTTAAAATATTTAAAACAAAATTAAAATAACAAATAATATCAATTATAACTTACTAAGTTGATTTTATTATCCCCTAAATTACTACTTTTTCAATCTAAACGGTTTTTATATTATCGTTACTTAATTATTATCTTCTAAAATCACTATTTTTTAATCCCACATTGTGAGACCCCATATTTTATGAATAAAAATTTAATTTTCTCGAAATATTTTTTTTAAATATTATGGTGTGGATTTGATATAATGTTATAGTTGTGGGTAATATTTATAAATTTTACAAAGTACGCAAGTTGTTATATAATATTCGATTGATCAGGAAATATTCGTTTTAACAGGGAATATTCGTACAATGGCACAATCATTGGTGGACCCCACGACGGAATTATTGTCGGATTGAGAAAACGACAAAAATACTTTATGAAAATAACGGCGGAAGTTTTACCGTTAATACTGTTGAACTACTCGGTAGTAAAAGTACAGTAATACGCAACACACGATATTGATTATTGATGCTTATGTGATAAGTCACTCAGTTTTGTTTTATTGGTATTATTAATAAAACAAAATACTTTTATAAAGTTATTCTATCAATAGAATATATTATATTTTATTATGCATAGTGTTGCATAGTGTTTTGTATAGTAAAATCTTTTTATATAAAACAAAATACTTTTATAAAGTTATTTATTTTATTAGACAATAATTAGAATATATTATATTTTATAATGCATAGTATTTGCATAGTGCCTGCATAGTGTTTGCATAGTAAAATCTTTTATAAAGTTATTCGTTTTATTAGATTATAAATAAAATATATTATATTTTATTTAAAAGATTTTACTTTAAAAATGGACCGTCAGATTAAAGTAAATCAATCTGGACCGTTCATGAGTTAGTTACTATGCAGTCCATTTTTCTATAAATAGAAGTTCTTTTATTCATTATTTCTTACAAATTCACTGAAACTCTAGAGAGAGAAACTATAGAGAGAAAGAAGAAAAATGTTCTGCTATTTCACTACTTCTATATCCAGTACTCTTCTTTCTAAGGTAGGGAATATTATTTGTTGTACTCGTAAGGGGTGTTATTCTTTTGTATTCATGAAGAGAACTTATGTTATTCCATTCTTTATTATTATGTTGGAATAACCTGTATACGCGGGCTACCCTATACTTGGTGACATTCTTCAATTATTCCGTCTTTACTATTCTATTGGAATATCCTATCTGTGCGTTTACGCCGGACCTGATTCCGTCTTTATTATTCTGTTGGAATATCATGTCTGTGCGTTTTACGCCGGACCTGGTTCCGTCTTTATTATTATTCTGTTGGAATATCCTGTCTAGTAGGCCTGGTTCCGTCTTTATTATTATTCTGTTGGAATATCCTGTCTAGTGCGTTTTACGCCGGACCTGATTCCGTCCTTATTAGTATTCTGTTGGAATAACCTGTTTATGCGAAGTACCGCATGCATGGTGATTTCTGTTGTTATTCCATTCTTTATTATTCTGTTGGAACATCCTGTCAATGCGAATTTCGCCTGACCTGGTTCCGTTATTTAGTATTTTGTTAGAATAACCTGTCTATGCGAAGTACTGCATGCATGGTGATTTATTTTGTTATTCCATTCTTTATTATACTCAATTGGTTAAAGTTTTGACTTCTATACTCCATGAAATTAGTGGAATATCCTTGATAATTGCGCTTCATCCAGTATCTTTTCATGGAAATATTCTTCTGAGCATTCTTGAATTTTACTCAACAAAGCAGTATCATGTTGACAATTTGGACGTTATTGGTTCTTGGACAAATTAATTCTTGAACTTGTTTTATTGAATTCTTATATCATTGTCATCATCCTCATATTTATATTTTTTGAAAGTCATCTGTGGCCTGTAGTGCATAGATGGACTTAGTATGATTATGACCAGGAATTATTCGGTGTAATCATGACCGTAATGTTACAATTGATGTGGTAAAAGTCTTCATAGGCCCGTAGTGCATTGATAGACAGTTTTTGGTATGATTATGGCTATGGATTCTCTTTGGCCGTAGTGCAAAGATGAATTGTTTTATGGCATGATCAGGACCGTTGATGAAAACATGATTATCTTTAGCTGTAGTGCATGGATAATTCGTGGTCGTGATACTAAATGTGACGCCCCCAAAAATAGGTATACATCACCCATCTTGAGTCGCCAGATATCACATTATAAAAATTAAATACAAACTTCATTTATAAAACTGTTGAACTGTCGTATAGAATACGACCACAGTTAACTGTGAGTTTTAATATACTATTGTCTCGTAGACAGTATCCAAACTCAAATTGTTACAATGTCATATAAAATACAGTAGCAAATATTTTAAGACCCCAAAAAAGAACGAGAAGATAACTATCATGTTCATTTTAATGGGGTACACTTTTGACGCTTTCAAAGTCGGGCTCTCATCACCCTATTGTTGTTCGCTAAAATCAATTATTAAGTGTCGTATAAAATACGACACACACATCTTAGGTCCTCAATACAATTATCGGTTGTATGTCATGCCGTTTTATAATGTATTGAGAAACTTCGACAGTCTCGGACCATCACACTATTTCCCTGTTATCCCCGCTCGACCCAGCTACTTTCTCATTTCCTGAAGAGAACAGTGAAAAAAAGGGTGAGCACAACTAGCCTAGTAAAGAATATCATGACTAAAGATAACTACATTATCAATAGTTCTCATCAATAATAAATCAGAGATTTAGAACATATGGTAGATAATAAAACTTTTCAACCATAATTGCAGCGGAATTAACGATCCATTAGAAGAGTCAAGTAGAACATAATGTCTACTGTCTCCTCTAAATTAAAAATCCATCGTTGATATTTTATTCCTGTAATACTCATCAACAGTTCTTTGTTATACTCAAGACAAATAGAACTTTCATCACGTGTCTTCACCTGAACCACCAAAGATGTTAGTTAAATTCACAATTCATATTTATAATAATGTGAATTAACAATTCCTTCTTGCCACAAAGGCTTAATAGAACGTTTACTCAATATCCTTACCCCAAAGGCTAAAGATATTCAGATGTAATAACAATGATCATACCAATCAGTTGTCTACCTTTGCACTACGTGCCAAAGATGTTCAACTATAAAAGCCATCTTTGAGACTCAACTAAATAAATAATTTTCATCATCGAATCATCCCTGCACTACGGCCAAGGATATTCATTAGTATCACCAGTGGTCATGATCATGTCATACACCTGTCCATCTTTGCACTACGGGCCAAAGCTATCAATTAACAATTCATCTTTGCACGTAAGCCAAAGATATTCAACAACATATCATCGTTTCACTATGGGTCAAAGACATACAACTGTAAAACCAATAACCAACAGTATAATAAAGAATATATGAAACTGCAAATGGATTTTCACCGCCATGCGGTAATCCACTTAAACAGATTATTTCCACAATTTAATAAGGAATGAATATAAAGGATCATTCACCATGCATGTGGTAAGCTACATAGACAGGTTATTCCAACAGAATAATAAAAAATGAAATAACAAAAGAAATCACCATGCATGCGATAGAGACCGCACAAACAAGTTATTCCCAATAGAATAATAAATGCGAAATAATAATTAATGGAACCAGGTCCGGCGTAAAACGTACAGACAGGATATTGCAACAGAATAATAAATGCGTAATAATAAATATTGGAACCAGGTCGGGTGAAATTCACACCGACAGGATATTTTGATTGAATAATAAATGCGGAATAATAAAAGAAGATCACCAAGTATTGGGTAAACCGCATATACAGGTCATTCCACCAAGTATAGGGTAAACCGCACTTACAGGTTATTCCAACATAATAATAAATAATTGAATAACAATAGACTTCACCAGGTATACGGTAATCCGCGTATACAGGTTATTCCAACAGAATAATAAAGAATGGAATAACAATAGACTTCACCAGGTATACGGTAATCCGCGTATACAGGTTATTCCAACAGAATAATAAAGAATGGAATAATAGAAGTTCTCTTCATAAATAAGAAAGAATAACACCCCTTACAGGTACAACAAATAATATCCCTTACTATAATAATATCCCTTTACCTTTCAAATAAGAGTATTCCGACTAGTACGGCGATGATATACTCGAAGAAAAATTGCACTACTCTCAAAGTTTTCTTAAACTCTAAAGAAATACGCTCAAGATTATAGAAGAAGAATTCTCTCTATAGTTTCTCTCTCTAGAGTTTCAGTGAATTCGTAAGAAATAATGAAAGAATGAGCTTCTATTTATAGAAGAATGGAATGAATAGTAACCAACCCATGAACGGTCCAGATTGATTTACTTTAATCGGACGGTCCATATTTAAAGCAAAATCTTTTAAATAAAATATAATATATTCTATTTTATACAAAAAAAAATTTACTATGCAAACACTATGCAGGCACTATGCAAACACTATGCATAATAAAATATAATATATTCTATTTATAGAATAACTTTAATAAAGTATTCTAATTTATATAAAAAGATTTTACTATACAAAACACTATGCACAATAGAATATAATATATTCTATTTATAGAATAACTTTATAAAAGTATTCCGTTTTATATAAAAAGCTTTTCTGTTATAATTCCAACCAACGGTCTGAAAAATTAGTACATCTATTCATGGAATAATATTGTACCCAAAAATGATTTGGACCGAAAAAAAATATATTTTGTTCGGGTGAATAGTATCCCGTGAATAGTAATTCGTGAATAGTAACTCATGAATAGTAACTCGTGAATAGTAACTTATAAATAGTAACTCGTGAATTGTAACTTGTGAATAGTAACTCGTGAATAGTACTCCGGCACAAAAAGTGTCCCAAATACGTGAGTGAATAATACTAGAGTGAATAGTAACCGGGTATTTTATGACAACTTGTCTACTTAAAAAAAATTCACATATCACCCTTAACTTTAACCTTTTATCAATTTAACCATTTACTAAAATAGAAAAATTGAATACTTTTATTTCATAAAATTCGGGGTCTCACACTAAAGAATATCCTTGGCCTGTAGTGCAGGGATGATTTGATGATGTGGATTATTTATTAAGCTGAGTCTCAGCGATAAAAGTGATGAAAAACCTTTTAAATCATAGAAGATAGTATATTTTATTCCCTAATTGACTCTTCTAATGGATTGCTTGTTCCGCTGCAGTTAAACTTGATAGTATTATATTTTATCAGTTTAACACTGTTGAAGGCTAACGATAAATTATTCTGCATTATCTTAGTCATAATATTTCTTACTGGGCTAGTTGAGCTCACCCTTTCTTTCACTGTTCTCTTCAGGAAATGAGAACGTAGCTGAGACTAGTCGGGAAACGGAGTGATGGTCCTAGATGGTGCATTAGTAGTCCTCACTATTCTGTGAAATAGTGTGATAATAATTGTAATGAGGACTTCTTTTGAGTTTATATAATCTCTAGTAGACAATATTTGTATTCAAACTCACATTTTATGTTTTGTCGTATTGTACACGACGGTTGTATTGTTAAGTTGTATTTGAATTCTGTACCATGTATCCGGTGACTCAAGATGGGTGATATATACCTATTTTGTGGGCGTCACACACATTAATATTTTGATTTTATAATCTCCTAAATAACTACAAATCTAAACTGTTCTGATAATGTTAACTGTTATAATATTATCATTAGTAATTTAATTATTGTCTCCTAAAATCACTACTTTTTTAATCCCAAATTAATATTTTGAATTTATAATCCCATAAATCACTACACATCTAAACTGATTTGGTAATTTTAACTATTCTGATAGTATCCTTTCTAATTTAATTATTATATCCTAAAATCACTACTTTATGATATTATCATTATTGAGCTATTAACACTACTCTTCGTTACTTAACCTAATTCTCCCTATAGATGCATACCAACTATTTCGCAACAACTCACCCTACAAATAATTATCTCCTTATCTTATACTTTAACTATCCCATTATTTAGATGACGGCTAGATATGATTTAAGACGTGAAAGATTAAAGTCAAGATAACTCGACTCTGGAATATGCCAAGGTTCAACAAAACAGACTACATAAACATCATCGAGAGGGTATTGTTGGATGAAAAAGTATATATATATATATATATATATATATATATACGGAAAGCTTCAAGAGCATAATTCTTAAATAGCATAATGTCTTAAATAGCATAATTTTATCAAAACGACGTAGTTTTGTAAGGACGCGGTGGCATTTTTGTAAATACCATGCCACCGCGTATTTACAAAAATGCCACCGCGTCCTTACAAAACTACGTCGTTTTGATAAAATTATGCTATTTAAGGCATTATGCTATTTAAGAATTATGCTCTTGAAGCTTCCCGTATATATATATATATATATATATATTATGTAAAAATTTCAATTCCATAATTTTTTTTAGTTGTTTCAAAAAAAAAGAAAAAAAAAGGTCCTGATTTTAAACCTGTCCAGGAGTCCGGACAAGATCCGGCCTCTATATATATATATATATATATACACACACACACACACACACACACACACACACATACGCAACTCCAAATTACAACATCTTAAAATTACAGCATCTTAAATTACAACATCTTACTATATGAATATTATACTTTTATAGGATGAAAAAATACAAATGAGTATCAAAATGTCTCTTTTTACTAAATTTCAAACAACAGTCAAGGAACAAAAAGTTTTTATAATCAACAATTTTGTTGTCAGTCAAAATGGTAGTTATTTCAAAGCTACTCAATATCCATACAAGATTAATTTTCTGTATTCCACCTCACTGCGAGAGTTAGATGAGGCTCTCATTCATACATATGGATTTCAATTCACTCCATACGATCAAATACTATCAACATCGGTTGATGATTCATACTTAGTTGGTATGTTTAACAATAATTACTCCAAGTTTTTACATACTGAGTTTTTTATTTACCTATATAATTCTGTTGCTAGAGGTTATTGGATAACTAACTGCGATATGGAGTTTAGAAGTCAGCACAAACAATGGCAAACATAGCAATAGAGTTAATATTGAATTAACTGATAACAGATAACTTTTTAAACTGTACTAACACTACTTTTATTAATAACTATGATCATTTAAATTAATCTTACATTGTATTTTTCTTACAGTCATAATGTATTTATCTTATATTTTGTTGCTCATTTTTTATTTAACACTCTAGGAGTCAACATGTGTGGTACTTGCTACTATTCTATATGTATAGAAACCGAATACAATTGGTTCTACAATTCCTGCAAAAAATGCCGCAAAAAAGTAAAACCTGACAACGAAAATTATTGGTGTGATAAATGTTATGACTATGTTAATTCCGTTACACCAAGGTATTGTGATACAGTATTTTGTTATACGTTATATCTACCTTATGTTCATGCTTTGTGCACTCTATTAATACTCCATCCGTTCATAAAAGATTGTCGTTTTAGAAGAAAAAATTTGTTCAAAAAAATTTGTTTTTTACAACTTTCGAGGAGAATAAATTATTTACTTTCCTATATTACCCCTACCTTCTCTCATTGTCCCAAGAAATTCTCTTCCCTGTATTAATTATTTTCAACTTCCCACAAAGGGTAGTGATTAAATTTCAAACAAATTTTACTTGATAAATGATACTTTCTTAATCCACGTGCAAAAATCTTAAACGACAATCATTTAGAAACGAAAGTAGTACTATCTAACTTCGTAAATGTAACTTTTAATTGTAGATTTAAAATTTAGGTTAAAGTAAATGTCATGGAGTTTAGAGATCAGATTATTATATACTTTGATACGTATTTGCGCACAAAACTTTTACCCAACTCTATGTAACATATGCTACCAAAATTTGATTATCGCATAAAATTATATTTTAATTTATTAATTACACGTATAGATTTATTATTAACAAAATAAATAATTCTACGGCAACGCAAGAGTTTGTATGTAGATACTAAGATGCTGCTTAACAATGAGTTTATGTTTAAATAGTGCTTTTATAAGGTATTATAGGTGTTTTTTTATATAATTAGTTAAGAATTATAGAATTTGTACTGATATTTATATTTGGATTATTGACGAATTAAAGAGGGAGGAATTGATTTTTATGAAATGAAAAACAAATATATTTTCAATTATATATTTTCGTATGTACTATATGTGGAGTACATACGAAAATATACAAATATATTTTCAACTATATATTTTCGTATGTGGACTGATAATCGGAATATTATCGGACGATCACAATTAATATAGGCAATCCATTTTGGTTTTTTTGAACCACCGCACATCACCCGACCCCAATAATGGTTGGTTTTTTTGAACGTGTCAACAATGTTGAGTATATACCTGTTGATGTAAGTTGATTTTTGTTTCCTCAAATTATAATTTAAACCAACCAACAGAAGATTGGCATGATGTAATTAAATGCGAGTTTGGATTGTAGCTATGATCATCTGCAGAATTTTAAACAATTGGAGGTAGTTATTTACTTACCCATATACACTCATTCCAATTAATTTCCAACAGGTGGCACTTAATTATGCTGTAATCCCAACATCAAAAATACAAATAAAAATACAAACCTTCCATAAGATAGGATGGGCTAACTATATTACCTGCTGAAGGGAAAAAAAGCAATGTATGCATGCACAGCTTTACATATTTGGTTCTCATGAAGATTTGCAAAGACAACTGAATTAGAATCCATAATTATGAGTCCATTGACAAACATGCTTGATCGTGACAGTGAGATAGTTAACAAGTGCGAGATCGTTTGTTGCAAACATATTACATTCATGTGAACCTTCGGTTAATCGCCAACAGAAAGCAACATTCCAACCAAAGCATTTTATACACGGGTTTTCGGTTTTCGTCCTAACATTTTCTCACCACACGCAATCCTGTCAAGAAACACGCAGTCTCTATGAGAGAGTAACATATATGCATACAGAATTCAACATCGTGATGGGGAAGGGAAGGACATTCACTCATTAAAGGCCACATTTATCGGAAGTAAGCCCCGTTGGATGCAACAAAACCATCAGCATTTGTAAAAATAACATGTTATAGAGCATTTGGAGTATTTTCATGACAATAAAAAAATAGCTCCGTATATGCGGATGGAGTTATTCAGTTAAATACATTCAGAAACTAGTTGCATTCAATGTTAGACCAAGACTGGATCAACCGGTTGAAACGTGAACCAGTCAAGAAAACGATCAATTCGTTAAACAGGAAATCACAAAAACTGTTACGAACCAATAAACTTAGGGTTAAACTGTCGGAACCGTAGAATCGGTAGGTGGTTTCAACCGGTTCTCAACCATCAGTAGAAAGCATCACAAAAAAAATATAAAAATTATCAACAGCCTAGAAGCCCATCAGAACTTCAAATTCCACAACCAAAAGAACTTTGCTAGATTTATCCCATCTCAACCATTATGCTTGTAATTTAAGAATGCAATTTGAGGAAGAGATTTAGGAGTTTGGGAGCAGCAAGGAAAAGGAAGAAAGAATTAGATGGGAGAAAACAACTATGGAAGTACCAATATTAACCAAGGTAAAAGAGAAAAGTGTTTTGATGGGACATGTATGGCCATTTGTTTTTAATTTTTATTTTTCTCTCTTTGGAATTGGAGGCCAAGTACTGAGAAGACACGTCACACAAGGATCTTATCTAATTTTAGATTCTAAAGTTACGTCCTTCCTTCTTTTTTTAATTTATTTATTGAGCTATGAAGTTTTAAGTAAGAAGAGTAATAATTTTAAATATAGAAAAGCAATAATAATAATAGTGTTAGTGTGTGTGTGTGCGCACATATATAATTGTATGATAAGTTATAATAATAAATTTATAAGAAAATAATAATAGTATTGACACTAATATATTAATTTTGTATTTAGCATATTTAATACTCTATTTTAAAATATAGGATTTTTGTTTTGTAAAATATAAAGTCCAGTACTCTTATGTTTTAAAACAGAAGTGATATATATCATATACAATTTATAATAATTATTAATATATTTAATTAATAATTATGACGTCACTAGTTGTTTAACCACCGGTTGACATAGTGACCCATCCATCGAGTGACATTTCCGGTTTGATGATCTGTCCGAATCTAAAAATATTGCTTACATTGCATAAATTCAACGACCATGCTAATGGTGCAAAAAGACTACCCTTCCAAAGTTCAATTCTAACAGTGAAGTTCTAAAAATGTATCAATTTTCAGGAAGAATACGAGATTGTAGTGTCACAATATCACAAATTGTTACTAGAACCAAGTAAACATTTGTTTTCACATAAAATTCGATGGAGTATCTAACAGGAGATCTTTAGGCACTTCTAGCCAATGTTTTGAAACCCGACTCGGCCCAGCCAGTTGAACTGGTTTGGTCAAAACCCAGATAGAACAGTTGACCACCGGTTGAACATGTGGCTCAACCGGTAAAATCGGTTAAATTGACTAAGTGAGCCGATTTTTAATTATTTTTTTAGTACTAATTTTTTTAAAATATTAAAATTAACCAGTTTTAATACTATTGTAACACAAATTCATTATATTTTAGTTTATAAAAAATAAGATGTTTTAAAATTTTATTAATTATTAATAATATATATTTTTATATATTTATCATAGTTGTCAAGTCGTAAAGTCGAGTCGGTGCCCCGGAGCTTAAGTCACTATTCGACTAAGCACCCGACTAGTCATCCATAAATCGTCGACAAGTCATTTCCTATGTACAATTTAGGGAGAAGGGTCAAAAATGCCCCCGACTTTTACCGCGATATCTACCGAACACCCTATATTTTTTTTGGTCCAAAAGTACCCCTAACGTTATAATTTTTGGGTCGATTGTACCCCTGCCGTTGACAGACGTGCCAAATAGACTAACATCTATCCAAATTGCTTACGTGGCTGCCACATGGAAATAATTAAAATATTAATTAAAAAAATACTGAATACTAATTAAAAAAATACTAAAATACTAAAAAAAATCAAATTAAAAAATATTAAAAAACTAAAATTCAAATTATTTTATTAATTCAAAAAATACTAAAATACTAAAATTATTTTACTAAATATTAGTATTATATACTTTTTACATACTAAAATACTAATTACATATTTATATTAAATATTAAAAATACTAATTAAACAAATATTTACATATTAACAGCAAAGGAGCAGCAGCAACAACAAAATCGTCTCAGCCTACCTACCCCCAATTCGTTCCTCCTCTCTCCCTCGAAATCGTCACAGCCTCTCAACAACAACAAAAGGACCAGCAACAGCAGCCATGGCCACCGATCAAAGACCACCAATTACAGTCCACTCCGTCCCTTCCTCCCTCGCGCAGATCGGGTGGTGGTGGTATTAACGGCGGTAGTAGATCGGGTGTATCACGTCTCCTTCCTCCCTCGCACAGCCCAGCGCCGGCTCCGCCCTTGACAGCTCATCCTCTGCCTCGGTTCCTCCGACCGCGCCGTGGACTATGCCGACACGTTATCTATGATTTCTTTTCAAATTTGTGATTTCTTTTCAATTTGAGAGTATCTATGATTTCTTTTTTGTTGGTTGTTGAAATGAATTATTTAGTGCCCTTATTCTAAACTTTTGTAGTATTGATAGATTGGGTGGATCCGTAAAATGTAATGTTAACGGTAGATTGGGTGGATCCGTTTGTCAAGGTGGCAAATTCATTAACGGTAGGGGCATGGGTGATCCGTAAAATGTAATGTTAAGGGCATTTTTGGACAAAAAAAAAATATAGGGTGTTCGGTAGACATCGCGGTAAAAGTCAGGGGTATTTTTGACCCTTCTCCCGTACAATTTATACATATAAACTTATATATATATATATATATGAATATGTACATTTGACATTATTATTTCAGAATATTCAACACTATCAAATACTATTAAAAACACAAATATATTAATACTGCCACAACCAAAGTCGTTTGATATTAAAAAAAGAACAGAAAAAAAACTACTAAAGCAAGTCATTAAATGTACAAATATACAATATTAATTATTATACATTTCTACTTAATATATTATCTCTATCCAAAGCATAACACATGCATCACAAACAAAATACATGCATAGAAATTAGAAAAGGAATTGGCCAAAAAAAAGGGCCAAAAACAAAAACCACACAAATTGATACTTGCTGATGGAATTAAAAAAAAAAACAGTAAACAACCACCACATGATACTATACATTAAACAGAATGCATGCACGGCAATTAGAAAGGAACTGGTAAAAAAATGCTACAAAACCACCACCACACAATCTTGATACATGTTGGTGAAGATAAACAAAAAGAAAGAAAGAAAAAGTATACAGCAAGTCAACCACCACATGAGACTAGATGGCAGACTCGCTGGCAGAAAAAGAAACATAATTTACCTGTGATTTGCGCCGATGTAGATGTCGCGGGTTCTTGCTACTTGCAAATGCTTCTCGCCAAAGTTGCCATCTTATATACTCCTCTCTCTCTCTCGACTTTAGGTTTACCAAATTGGGAATTTGGTTGCAACTTTAGCCTTCTTTTCTTTTTTCTTTTTTAGAAAAAAATATCAAATTGTTGTTTGAGTCGACTTGTGTAGTTAGTAACCGACTGGTACAAAGTCGATCGACTTAGGCCCAAGTCGTCCTTGTCATCCCCAAGTCGCCAATTAGGCGATGAACTGCCGAGCTGAGTGCACGACTTGGAAGCCTGCTAGTAAAGTGTCGCTACGACTTGCTTGCACTATCCAGAACGACTCAACAGCTAAGCGTAGTCTAGGCTACGACTTGATAACCATGATTATTTATAACGTCACAAGTTCAATAACGGTAGACACCAATGAACCATCTAGTAACTTTTTTCGGTTCGATGACCGGTCAGGGTCCTAGCGTCTTATAACTTAGTTATCAGCCTAAACTAAAAGCAATGTAGCACTTGATTTTGCATAATGATGTGTATGATTTATCGTCACATTGAGCCTATCCATGAATCCAAATTATGAGAAAAAATAAAAAAAAAAAAGTAAAAACAAAAGCAACTGACTCCGTTTGCTTCAAGGAAAACCTTTTCTGGAAAATATTTTCAGAAGAAATTATTTTCCATGAAAATGATCCAATTTTCATGTATTTTCCATCGTTTGTGAAGCATGTGAAAGTAGCAAATTTGTTCACTTTCCTCTCTTCCCCAAGTTCAGGTTATATCCCTATCTTCCCTGTTATTGTTATAATCAAACCCATATCTTCAACCATGGAGAAATTGTATCCCACAATCAAAAGAAAATATAAAGGAATAAAATCAAAGAAGTCCAGCAACAATATGAGATGTTTACTATCCCCATCTTCCCTGTCATTGTTATAATCACACCCATATCTTTACCCATGGAGAAATTGTATCCCGCAATCAAAAGAAAATATAAAGGAATAAAAATCAAATAAGTCCAGCAACAATATGAGATGTTTACTATCCCCATCTTCCCTGTCATTGTTATAATCACACCCATATCTTTACCCATGGAGAAATTGTATCCCGCAATCAAAATAAAATATAAAGGAATCAAAATCAAATAAGTCCAGCAACAATATGAGATGATTACTTACAAGTATAGTATCCACACACACACACACACACATATATATATATATATATATATATATATATATATATCAGAATGGATCACAGGTCCGGGAGTCCGGACCTGATAAAAAACGGATCTTTTTTTTTTCTTTTTTTTTAAAACTAAAAAAAATATTTAATATTTTATGGAACTGAAATTTTTCCATAATACAATGTTTTGGGCGTGTTTTGAATACCTATACCAAAAAGTGGTTGTACAGTCTGCACAGACTGTACATACATGTTTTGTTATACGTACCCAAATCACAACTAAAACACTTATGAAAAATTTTCAATTTCATAATTATTTATTTATTTTTTTTAGTTGTTTTAAAAAAATAAAAAGCAAAAAAATAGAAAAAAAAGTCCGGACGTTAGCTCCGTCCGGACGTCCGGACTGGATCTTGCCCTTATATATATATATATATATAGAGAGAGAGAGAGATAGATAGATAGATATGCACTCTTATTGTCTCTTTCCCCAAATTTTATGCTACAAGATCTATTTAGAAAAGAAAATTATTTTTATGATGATTCCCTAAATAATGTAAATTTGATGAAGAAATATTGCTATAAGATGAGAGAGAAGAGGGAGACGGAGAGAAGGAAAATGACTTGCCGACTTGAAATTGGCAAGTTGTTTTCTTGATTTAAGGGATGTTTTTCCATTGAATACCGAAAAATATCGGAAAAATCTTTTTCGGAAAATCTTTTCCTTGAAACAAATGGAGCCCTAGCATAAATAATAAACCTTGCTAGTGTTCTTCAACTTAAAAGTTGAGAGAGAATGAACAGTAGACAACCATTAGTTGAACGTCAAAAACTATATAATAGAATAACTTTAAACGGGAAAAAAAAATATCAAATTCATAGGTCAAGAATGAACAGTAGACAACCATTAGTTGAATGTAAACGAACAATAGTATAAAGAAAAACAAAGGATAAATGAAATTTCAGAACAAATTTCAAAGACACAACAAAGTAGTTTTCTCATTTGCCATTCGTTGTAGGACAAAGTGGAAAAAATGGAGAAGAGTACAATGGAGAAGAGTACATATGTCCGCAAAGAATCGAGAAAGGTTTCATATAGAAATTCAATTCGAAAATATTTGATTTGAGAATAAATACATGAGATACTAAATACATGTAAGAGGGGTAAATACAGAAAAAGAAAGAAAAGAATACTTGATAACTTGAACTGAAGAAAGGCTAATTTCTAAGAGTGGAATATGCAAAAATGAAAACAAGTTGCATACAGCAAATAGAGTATGTGAATCATCTAGTCATACAACTAGAAAAACAAAAAGATATGCTGAAAAGTTCTTGATTGTAATACATATCAATTTTAAAAAGTAAATAAATAAAGATAGACCATATGCCAGTGAAGTACAAAAGGAAAGTAAATGAAATAAAAAAAATTGGAGAGATAAAAAGTAACTTTAGAGTGAAACTGAAAAATTTAGAGTGAAATTAGAAAATTTAGGGAGATAAGAAGTATGAACTTTTGTAAGAGAGAAAATTGAAAATTTCGAAAGATAGGAAGTAGATAAGTATAAACTTTTGTAAGAGAGAAAGTTGAAAATTTCGAAACATAGGAAATAAAAAGTTTGAGGGAGAGAGTTTAAAACTTTAAAAGGAGAGAGTGGAAAATTTAGAACTGAAATTAAAAGGCTTGGAGAGGTAAAAAGTAAAAACCTTTGAGAGAGTTAAAAATTTCGAGAATTGGGAAGTAAAAACTTTTGATGGAGAAAGTGAAGCTTTTGAAGAAGTGCAAAATTTAGACTTAAAAAAAGAAAAAATTCAGAGATAAAATGAATAAATTTGTTTTTGAAATAGAGTGTGTACCCAAGTGTAAATTAGGGTTCACTTGTCCTCATTAAATTAAATGCACAAATTAAGGTTCACATTATGATTAAATGAAAAGCCGAAACAACTGAAAATAAAGCAAGACCTGAGAGAATCTTTTACGTGTCCCGAGACAGAAGACACGTGGAGACGACTCATTTTGGGAATTGATTGAGGGATTAGATTGGTAGTTAGAAGGGCAGGACGATTTGGGCATTATTCTGATGACCAAGGGTAAATTTGGAATTTCCCCGAAATCATGTGCTAGGCACATGACCACTCTCCAGAAAACCCTATAAATACCCCTTCCACTCTATTGGGAAGGGGACCTCACTTTGGACTCTTAGACCTTTTGGAAGACTAAGAGACTTGGAGATTCTCTCTCAACCCGAAGCACTCAAGAAGGCGCTTTGAATCCTTGCTACCCTAACAAGGTTCTCGGATTCCAGGAGTTCTATCACGTGTCGTTGGAGTAATCGCTCACTGTCAATTGGATAGACATCAACACTGTCAATTGGTCTTTTATCTTGGAGTTGTTGAGTCTGCTTAAATTCCATCCCACTTTCATAAATTGGATTAAAGCTTGTATATCCACAGCCATGTGTTCTATTAAGGTCAATGGCTCTTGCAGGTTACTTTAAAGGGGCAAGAGGTTTAAGGCAAGGGGATCCCGCTTGCAGTGGAAGCTTTATCAATGATTTTGAATAAGGATGCTATTTTGCCCGATTTTAAATTTCATTGGAGACACAGAACCATGTAAACTCAGTCATCTTTGATTTGCTGACGATCTATTAATCTTTTGCCATGGTAACCTGCCTTCTGTGTCCATTATTCATTCTTATATTCAGTCATTCTCACTGTTTTATGGACTGATCCCAAATGCTCAAAAGAGTCAATGCTTCTTATCAAATGTTGATTGCTGATTAAGATGAGAAGGAAAGCATTTGTTCTATGCTGGGATTCCCTATGGGTGTGGGTTCCTCTCATCTCCTCTAAGCTTTCTCACTCGGATGGCATGCCTCTATAATTCAGAGAATCACGGCTAGAGTTTCTTCCTGGACTGCTAGATTTCTCCCATACTCGGGACTACTTCAGTTGATCAAATCTGTCTGGTTTGCCATTCAATCTTTCTGGTCAGCCCACTTTATTCTACGCAAGTCAGTTATGAGATCAATCCAATCAACTCTGCAGATTTCTATGGAAAGGGACATCTCTTCTGAAATATGGAGCCAAAACTCTTGGAAAGATTTATCCATGCCTTACTCTGAGGGTGGTCTTGCTATCAAGAGTTTAATCGACTGGAACTTGGCTCTCATTCTACACCACCTCCTTAAGGTTATATATATCTCCCTCTCCTTCCTCCTTGTGGGCTTCTTGGGTTCAAGGCACTGTTCTTAAGGAAAGGAATATCTGGAATATTGATATTCCTTCAGATTGTTCTTGGATTTGGCGTAAAATATTTCATTTAAGGCCTACTACACTGGACTTCATTATTTACCGTGTGAGCAATGGTAGCAGTTTCAGCTTGTGGTTTGATCCGTAGCTTAATGGTTGGGCCATTTCTCCTTCTGTGGCACTTATATCTAATTCTAGGCTTTCTTCCTCGGCTCGGGTATCTAGTATGATTTCTCATGATTCTTGGTCTCTGCCCGAGTAATCACCGTAATCACCATGATGTGATGCAGTTTCGAAGTCTATTTAATGATGTGCCTGTGCCGGCATCTGTTGAGGATATTATTCTATGGGATGGTATTGTAATCACTACTTTGAAGGCCAAATCTATTTGGGAATCCATTCGGCAAAGAGCTCCGCAGGTAAACTGAGCAAATCTGTTATGGCATAAACTCCATGTGCCCTAGTACTCCTTTACTTTATGGCTGGCTTTGCGTGGGAGATTGCCAACGAATGATGCTTTTTACTCCTACTCTAATTTCCATTCCTTGGTCTGTCCTTTATGTAATTTAACTGCTGAAACCTTCCCCCATCTTTTCTTCAACTGCCCCTACTCTAAAACTGTTATTTCATTTGTTTTGGCTGCTGGGAATTGGATTAATGTTCCACTTGTCTGGGATAATTTGGTTGATTATATCCTTCAGTTTAATGGGAGGTACATGATTTCTAAGATCTTGAAGTTGGCATTTGCTACTTCGGTGTACAAATTATGGGGTGCTAGGAACTCTATGCTGCATGACAAAATCAAATTCCCCCCTCTAGTGCTAGCAAAGGAAATTGTGCAGTTGGTTAAGGCTGGGCTGTCCTCTTCCCTGAAGTTCCACAAGGCGGCCCAGAAATGTAGTAGTTATCACAACTGGTTGTATTAGTTGTCTTGTATTGTCTGTGTGGTTCTCTTTTGTTATTCTCAGTCTGATGATTGGTTGTTTTTTTTTTAACTAGTCCTGCTGCTTCTGTTTTGTTCCTATGTGAATTCGGCTTTTGTTCAATCATCATGGGGTTTGTCCCATGACGATAGCTCAATAGTTCTGGGGTTTGCCCTTTTGCAATTGTAATTATGATTCTTTTATGCACAACTCAAAAAATTTAGTGAAAAAAAGAAGTTAAAAAACATTTCAAGAGAACGAAAAAAACTTTTGAAGCAGACAAAGTTAAAATCTTTTAGGGAGATAAATTGAATAACTTTTTAAGGGAGAGAAATTTGAAATTTAAAAATTTCAGAAAGAAACAAAGTATAATTTTTAAAGAGAGAAAATTAAATAGTTTGAGAGTTAAGAAGTAAAAACTTCTGAGGTAGAGTTAATTTTTTTTTAGGAAAAGTTAAAAAGTTTTGAGGGAGACAAAGTGAAAAACATTTTAAGGAAGAGAAAGTGGAAAACTTTCAAGGGAGAGAAATTGATAAATTTTAGTGACATAAATTCAAAACTTTCGAAAGATACAAAGTATAAATTTTGAAAGCTAGAAAATTATAAATTTTGATTGTTGAGAAGTAAAAACTATCAAGGGAGAAAATGTTAACAACTTTTGAGGGACAAAAATTAAAAACATTTTAAGGAGATTGAAATTTTTTGAGGAAGAGAAAGTTCAAAACTTTTTAGGGAGTCAAAGTTAAACACTTGAGGGATAGAGAGAAAAAACGTTTGAGAGAGAGGAAGTTAAAACCTTTTACAAGAGAGAGAATGGAAAACTTTTAAAGGAGAAAAAATGACAATTTTTGGGACTGAAATTTAAGAATTTCGGAATATCCAAAATATAACTTTTGAAAGAAAGTGCATTTAAATTTAGAGAGTAAAGTAAAAACATTTGAGTGAGAGAAAGTTAAAAACTTTTTAGAGAGAGAATACCAAGAACTCTTGAAGCAGAGAGCTAAAAATTTTGCAGGAGTGAAACTCGAAAACTTTTGAGGGAGAGAAAGTTGAACCCTTTTAAGAGAGTGAAAAACTTTTAAAGCAGTGAAATGAAAATTTTAGGGGCAGAAATTTTAATTTTTTTGATGATACAAAGTATAAATTTTGAATGAGAAAAATTTAAATTTAAGTCAAGTAAAAACCTTACAGGGAGAGGGTGAAAAAATTTGAAAGTAAAGTAAAAACTTTTACGAAGTAAAAGTTCAAAACTTTTCAGGGCGAGGAAGATAAAATCATTTAAGGGAGGGGAAGTTAAGAAAAAGTTCACAACTTTTTAGTGACAAAAATTGAAAACTTTTGAGGAACAAATATTGATAACTTTCAAAGGAGAGTGAATTTTTTAGGAAGTGAAAGGTCAAAACATTTTATTGAGTGAAAAACTTTTGAGAGATAGAGAACACATTCGAGGCAGAGGAGAGGAAGTTAAAACCTTTTAAGGGAGAGAGAATGGAAAACCTTTAAAGGATAGAAATTGAAAATTTTTGGGACTGAAATTTGGAAAATTCGGAAGATACAAAATATAAATTTTGAGAGTAAAGAAATAAAGACCTTTTGAGCGAGAGAAAGTTAAAAGCTTTTGAGGGAGAGAATGTCAAAAACTTTTCAAGCAGAGAAGGATAAAAATTTTGCGGGAGTGAAACTTAAAAACTTTTGAGGGAGAGAAAGTTAAAATCTTTTAAGAGAGTGGAAATCTTTTCAAGCAGTGGAATTTAAAATTTAGGGGTAGGAATTTAAATTTTTCGGAAGATACAAAGTATAAATTTTGAAAGAGAAAAAATTATAAAGTTGAGTTAAGTAAAAACTTTTGAGGGAAAGTGAATTTTAGAGTTGAGAAATGAAAACTTTTAGGAAGTTTAAAACTTTTCAGGTCGAGAAAGATAAAAACATTTGAGGGAAAGGAAGTTAAGAAAAAGTTTGTGAGACACAACAGAATTCAATATAAGTCTGCAAAATGTAAATAAAGAAAACAAAAAATTGAGGGTCGCACTTCTTGTTCTTGAATCAAAAAAAGTAAAATGAATAACATAGTTGAACTCACTCTGAAGAGACTCTGTGGCCTGGCACTGCACAAATAGGATCCAGGCGTATATCATTTATCCCTGATCGGAATCTACGCAAAGATCCAGATATGGAATAGCTATGCGCAACTGCACATCCTTTAGCCCTAGTGACATAGACCAAATCATAATAATGAATAGGAATGAGAAAGAACCAGTCTACTTATAATAATATAAAGTAGTAAGCCGAATTCTTAAAGTACATCAAGAGTGAGAGATCCGTTTAAGAACAATAGAAGAGGGATCTACCATCGAATGGCGTGAGCCGCATGCGGGGAGACCCGCACATATGGTTTTTAGGGGGATCTGGTCGAAAGACCGATCGACGCCCACCCGACTAGAGGGACTGAGAAATTAATAGAGCACAAAACTTATCTTCAAGCTTTACCTTATTCTGATCGTTCAGAGGGCGATCGCGGGGTCACTGAATGAAGTCTTCCATTTCAGCACCAAATCATTGACTGGTTATTGTAGGGTTAAAGGGCCTATCTATTGTATTGGTGGGGTTGGTAAGTGGCCAAATCCAAAAACACCTGGCGAAGATGTGGCAAACAAATAAAGTAGCCCTATGTTCGGATCTGACAATACCATACCATAGAGGACGAACAGAGGGAAAATAAAGAATCCCTGCTTGCCCTGTAGCTAATCGAAGGAGCGAAGAAAGCAACAGTTTGTTGGAAATCTAATGAATATTGCTTTTAATTCAAATAAAAGTAGTATGGCAAATCATTTGCCCACTCCAAGATCATTAAATCCCTCTTTCTCAGTGACTCGCTGCAAAAGTTGCGGTTGGAATGGATTAGTGGGTCAAAGCTGCCTCGCTTCGCATGTGCTCATAACCATTCTTGTTGTAACAGGATCATTAGCACTCAACCTTCGTCACCCTCTCTCGCTCACAAAGTTGGTTAGAGTAAAGCACTGCGGAAAACAACAGCGACTCGAGAATGATAGCATGCAGACTAGTCATTCAAACTTTGCAAACAAAACATTGTTGTCGTCTCCACCTGAGACCATGAAAAGCTCCTTCCTCCGTGAAATCGGGAAGTAACTCAGATGAGAGCTCGAGTCTAGCTCCTAATGTTGAGAGGGCAATCAGTAACACAACGTCTCAGTCATAGAGCAATTGGAATGCGAGGCAATCAGTTAAGCCAGAGATCCTTGGTAACAAGAACAAGCAATGCTAGGATGACTGCTTTGAAATCCAAAAGACTGATGACTGAGATCCAAGCTCGTATGGAGAAGTGGAAGAAAAAGTAAGATCAAACTCAATCCCAAGAGAAGCATGCACCCTCTGGACCCGAGAGGAGGAGGCCGATCTCTTGCACATATTCTCAATCAATATGTATTGAATGAAGGAATTGGTCCATTCCCTGGCCAATATTTGGGTAAGCGTGTTCACAAATCAAGTCATTTCATATATGATGTTCCCGATCCCGATGACCCACATACAATGTCAATGAGCGCTGGAAGGAAGGGGACAATAGCACCGCTCACCTCACTTTGAACAAAATAAATTATCGCAATCAAAAAGAGACGACAATTTGTAGGGAAATCCACTCGATAGGAGGTATAGGATGGAACCAAATCCCCTTCGCGAGGGTCTCGTTCGCACGACTAAAAGAAAGTGAGTCGCCACCTAATAAAATCACTCTCATAATTGCTTAGATAATCACAGTGGCTATCTAAAGTCAGAGAGGATCGAGAAACCATCGCCCAAAGGTGCTCATTGAGCCGGTCACCGGTGGCTAAGAACCTTGTGATGTCCGCATTTTGCTTTTTTTATTAATGTTCAGTGAGTATATCGAGATTTTCTAAGGTAGGCCTTTGTCGCGAGCTGGACTCGAACCAGCCCAAAGACTCCCCTGTCCCTTCATTGTTTAGTTTGTGGGGACCTATAAAGTCAGTTCCTTGGTCGCTTTGATTTCTTTTACTTTTGAAAGCGGCATTCTCTCTGGAATCTAGAATCAAATCGTTGATCATGAATGTCCTTTGCCCTTTATCTCCCCACCTTCCTGTTTATAAGCCACAACTCACTTCTATTGGGGAGGCTTACTTATCTTATAGTTTAGCGGCTTTATCCATCTTTGATTTCATTGCTTGTTTTGTCTGGTTCAATAATACTGCCTATCCCAGCGAGTTTTACGGACCCATTAGACCAGAAGCTTCCTAAGCTCAAGCATTTACTTTTCTAGTTAGAGACCAATGCCTTGGGGCTAACGTAGGATCCGCTCAAGGACCTAATGGTTAGGTAAATATTTAATGCGTTGATAGCACCCAATTTTTCCGAATCGGCGATTCCATCTATGATTTATCATTCATGAACGTTGACGAGATCCATCCATTTAGCAGCACCTTAGGATGGCATAGCCTAAAAGTTAAGGACTGAAAGTCATCGAAAACCAACAGATCCTCTTGATTAGTTGCCCCCGGGACATCGAACTTTATTTACTGCTTACGAATACAAGACTAACAAACGAACCCTGGGATGAAATAGTAAGGTTTGATAGAACCTAGTTCTAGGGTTGGATAAATGTGGAAATCCTTAGGGTTGGATTGCTCGTGGACAAGGACAAATTCTATTTGAAATGGATGGTGTGAGTTTGTCAAATGCTCGACAAGCCACTCCCTTTGGCAGCATCCACTAATTCAGAAGTTAATTTGAAAGCCATATTTCGACCCGGACGTCTTGCGCGGGAAGGTGAACTTTGCAAAAGTGCTTATTTGGTTGGGAAAGAGAGGATTTCTGACTCCAAGCCTACCCGAAAACAAGTAATCTATCTTTTCCCCTTGTTCGGCAGTACCCTCGAGGCCGTAATTCCAATGCAAAACATGATTTCCCGTGTATGGTACAAATGTTAAAATTTTTGACACCAATCATTTATGAGTGAGTATTACACGCAGACCCCAGAGAAACATCATGGAAGGTTGAGAATAAGAAAGCCTTTTTGTCGCAGATCTCAAAAGATGGTTAATGGGCTATAGAGAAAATATCTTATCCGATTCCTCCAAGCTTATTGGAAAAATTTTAGGCTGTTCCAACACTTTGGATTAATGCAAAAACGGCTTTTTGTGCAAGGGAAGGCACGGTAATCCCCCTAAAGAACAAGAAGAAGAAAATTATGGAATTTAGAGTATAAACCTTCCTTTAAAAATGGATTAGATAGGCTTAGATAAGGGTTTCAAGAAAAGAAAAAAAATTCAATTCTTTATGGACTACTGAGCCCATATCCCCTCCAACCATCAGAATACGGGGGGAGATGGAAAAAGGGACAAGGGGTTTTGCGTTTGCATATTAGCAAACTACCCTTTGGAAGGACGGAAATTAAAGCTTTTGAGGGTGAGTGAAAATTTTTGAGGAAGAGAAAGTTCAAAACTTTTTAGGGATAGAGAAAACACATTTGAGGGAGAGGAGGTTAAAACCTTTTAAGGGATATAGAATGGAAAACCTTTAAATGAGAGAAATTGAAATAAATTGGGGCTGAAATTTATAAATTTGGGAAGATACAAAATATAAATTTTGAAAGACCATTTGAGCGAGAGAAAGTTAAAAGCTTTTGACGGAGTGAATGTCAAAAACTTTTGAAGTAGAGAAAGCTAAAACATTTGGGGCAGAGGGAGTTAAAACCCTTTTAAGGGGAGAGAGAATGGAAAACGTGTAATAAATAGAAATTGAAAAAATTTGGGACTTCAATTTAAAATTTTCGAAAGATAAAATTAAATTTTTTATAAGAGTTAATAATTTTGAGAATAAAGAAGTACAAACTTCTTTTGAGAAAGTGAAAACCTATTAAGGGAGAGAGAGTGGAAAACTTTTAAAGCAGTGGAATTTAAAACTTTAGGGGTAAGAATTTAAATTTTTCGGAAGATACAAAGTATAAATTTTGAAAAAGAGAAAATTATAAAGTTGAATTAAGAAGTAAGAACTTTTGAGGGAAAGAGTGAATTTAAGAGTTAAGAAATGAAAACTTTTAGGAGATAAAAGTTTAAAACTTTTAGGAGATAAAAGTTTAAAACTTTTCAGGGCGAGAAAGATAAAAACATTTGAGGGAAAAGAAGTTAAGAAAAAGTTAATAACTTTTGGGGGACGGAAATTAATATTTTTGAGAGTGAGTGAAATTTTTTGAGAAAGAGAAAGTTCAAAATTTTTTAGGGATAGAAAGATAACACATTTGAGGGAGAAGAAGTTAAAACCTTTTAATAGATATAGAATGGAAAACCTTGAAAGGAGAGAAATAGAAAAACTTTGTGTTTGAAATTTAGAAATTTGGGAAGATACAAAATATAAAATTTAAAAGAAAGTGATGTAAGACCTTTTGAATGAGAGAAAGTTATAAGCTTTTGAGGGAGTGAATGTCAAAAACTTTTAAAGTAGAGAAAGCTAAAACATTTGAGGCAAAGGAAGTTAAAACCCTTTAAGGGTAGAGAGAATGGAAAACTCGTAAGAAATAGAAATTGAAAAATTTTGGGACTTCAATTTAAAATTTTATAAAGATAAAATTAAAAATTATAAAAGAGAGTTAATACTTTTGAGAATAAAGAAGTACAAAATTCTTTTGAGAAAGTGAAAACCTATTAAGGGAGAGAAAGGTAAAACCTTTTAAGAGAGTGGAAAACTTTTAAAGCAGTGGAATTTAAAACTTTAGGGGTAGGAATTTAAATTTTTCGGAAGATACAAGTATAAATTTTCAAAGAGAAAATTATAAAGCTGAGTTGAGAAGTAAAAACTTTTGAAGGATAGAGTGAATTTGAGAGTTCAGAAACGAAAACTTTTAGGAGGTAAAAGTTTAAAACTTTTCAGGGCGAGAAAGATAAAAACATTTGAGGGAAAGGAAGTTAAGAAAAAGTTAATAACTTTTGTGGGACGGAATTAAAACTTTTGAGATTGAGTGAAATTTTTTGAGGAAGAGAAAGTTCAAAACTTTTTAGGGATAGAAAGAGAAAACATATTTGAGGGAGAGGAAGTTAAAACCTTTTAAGGGATATAGAATGGAAAATATTGAAATGAGAAAAATTGAAAAAATTTGGGTCTGAAATTTAGAAATATGGGAAGATACACAATATAAAATTTGAAAGAGAGTGATGTAAAACCTTTTGAGAAAGTTAAAAACTTTTAAGGGAGTGAATGTCAAAAACCTTTTGAAGTAAAGAAAGCTAAAGCATTTGAGGCAGAGGAAGTTAAAATCATTTAAAGGGGAGAGAATAAAAATATCGTAAGGAATAGAAATTGAAATTTTTTGGGACTTCAATTTAAAATTTCTGACAGATAAAATTACAAATTTTAAACAAGAGTTAATAATTTTGAGAATAAAGAAGTACAAACATTTGAGCGAGAGGGAAAGTCTAAAACTTTAGGGAGAGAAAGTCAAAAACTTTAGAACGAGAGTAAAATATTTTGAGGGAACGGAAGTTCAAAACTTTTGAGCGAAAACCTTTCAAGGGAGGGAGAGAGAGAGAGTGGAAAACTTTTAAAGGAGTGAAAATGAAAATTTTAGGGACTGAAATTAAGAAATTTTAGATGATACAAAGAATAAATTTTGGAGATAAATATAAATTGAAGTTAAGTAAAAACTTTACAGAGAGTGAATTTTTTTTTTGAAAGTTTAGTAAAAACTTTTAGGAAGTAAAAGTTCAAATATTTTCAGGGCGAGGAAGATAAAAACATTTGAGGGGTAGGAAGTTAAGAAAAAGTTAACGACATTTTAGGGACAGAAATTGAAAGCTTTCGAAGAACAAAAATTGATAACTTTCAAATGAGTGAATTTTTAGGAAGAGAAACGTCAAAACTTTTTACAGAGTGAAAACTTTTGAGAGAGAGATAAAACACATTTGAGGGAGAGGAGAGGAAGTTAAAACCTTTTAAGGGAGATAGAATGGAAACCTTTAAAGGAGAGAAATTGGAAATTTTTGGGACTGAAAATTTCGGAAGATGCAAAATATAAATTTTGAAAGTTTTTACAATTTTGAGAGTAACGAAGTAAAGGCCTTTTGGGAGAGAGAAAGTTAAAAGCTTTTGAGGGAGAGAATGTCAAAAACTTTTCAAGCAGAGAAATATAAAAAATTTGCAGGAGTGAAACTTAAAAACTTTTGAGGGAGAGAAAGTTAAAACCTTTTAAGAGAGAGTGGAAAACTTTTAAAGCAGTGAAATTTAAAATTTCTGACAGATAAAATTACAAATTTTAAACAAGAGTTAATAATTTTGAGAATAAAGAAGTACAAACATTTGAGCGAGAGGGAAAGTCTATAACTTTAGGGAGAGAAAGTCAAAAACTTTAGAACGAGAGTAAAATATTTTGAGGGAATGGAAGTTCAAAACTTTTGAGCAAAAACCTTTCAAGGGAGGGAGAGAGAGAGAGTGGAAAACTTTTAAAGGAGTGAAAATGAAAATTTTAGGGACTGAAATTAAGAAATTTTAGATGATACAAAGAATAAATTTTGGAGATAAATATAAATTGAAGTTAAGTAAAAACTTTACAGAGTGAATTTTTTTTTGAAAGTTTAGTAAAAACTTTTAAGAAGTAAAAGTTCAAATATTTTCAGGGCGAGGAAGATAAAAACTTTTGAGGGGTAGGAAGTTAAGAAAAAACTAACGACATTTTAGGGACAGAAATTGAAAGCTTTTGAAGAACAAAAATTGATAACTTTCAAATGAGTGAATTTTTTAGGAAGAGAAACGTCAAAACTTTTTACAGAGTGAAAACTTTTGAGAGAGATAAAACACATTTGAGGGAGAGGAGAGGAAGTTAAAACCTTTTAAGGGAGATAGAATGGAAACCTTTAAAGGAGAGAAATTGGAAATTTTTGGGACTGAAAATTTCGGAAGATACAAAATATAAATTTTGAAAGTTTTAACAATTTTGAGAGTAACGAAGTAAAGGCCTTTTGGGAGAGAGAAAGTTAAAAGCTTTTGAGGGAGAGAATGTCAAAAACTTTTCAAGCAGAGAAATATAAAAAATTTGCAGGAGTGAAACTTAAAAACTTTTGAGGGAGAGAAAGTTAAAACCTTTTAAGAGAGTGGAAAACTTTTAAAGCAGTGAAATTTAAAACTTTAGGGGTAGGAATTTAAATTTTTCGGAAGATACAAAGTATAAATTTTGAAAAAGAAAAAATTATAAAGTTGAGTTGAGAAGTAAAAACTTTTGAGGGATAGAGTGAATTTGAGAGTTCAGAAATGAAAACTTTTAGGAGGTAAAAGTTTAAAACTTTTCGGGGCGAGAAAGATAAAAACATTTGAGGGAAAGGAAGTTAAGAAAAAGTTAATAACTTTTGAGGGACGGAAATTAAAACTTTTGAGATTGAGTGAAAATTTTTGAGGAAGAGAAAGTTCAAAACTTTTAGGGTTAGAAAGAGAAAACAGATTTGAGGGAGAGGAAGTTAAAACCTTTTAGGGGATATAGAATGGAAAACCTTGAAAGGAGAGAAATTGAAAAAATTTGGGTCTGAAATTTAGAAATATGGGAAGATACACAATATAAAATTTGAAAGAGAGTGATGTAAAACCTTTTGAATGAGAGAAAGTTAAAAACTTTTGAGGGAGTGAATGTCAAAAACCTTTTGAAGTAGAGAAAGCTAAAACATTTGAGGCAGAGGAAGTTAAAATCATTTAAGGGGGAGAATGAAAATCTCGTAAGGAATAGAAATTGAAATTTTTTGGGACATCAATTTAAAATTTTTGACAGATAAAATTACAAATTTTAAACAAGAGTTAATAATTTTGAGAATAAAGAAGTACAAACATTTGAGCGAGTTTAAAAATTTTAAGGGAGAGAAAGTCAAAAACTTTAGAACGAGAGTGAAATATTTTGAGGGAATGGAAGTTCAAAACTTTTGAGCGAAAACCTTTCAAGGGAGGGAGAGAGAGAGTGTGGAAAACTTTTAAAGGAGTGAAAATGAAAATTTTAGGGACTGAAATTAAGAAATTTTAGATGATACAAAGTATAAATTTTGGAGAGAAATATAAATTGAAGTTAAGTAAAAACTTTACAGAGAGTGAATTTTTTTTTGAAAGTTTAGTAAAAACTTTTAGGAAGTAATAGTTCAAATATTTTCAGGGCGAGGAAGATAAAAACATTTGACGGGTAGGAAGTTAAGAAAAAGCTAACGACATTTTAGGGACAGAAATTGAAAGCTTTTGAAGAACAAAAATTGATAACTTTCAAATGAGTGAATTTTTAGGAAGAGAAACGTCAAAACTTTTTACAGAGTGAAAAAACTTTTGAGAGAGAGATAAAACACATTTGAGGGAGAGGAGAGGAAGTTAAAACCTTTTAAGGGAGATAGAATGGAAACCTTTAAAGGAGAGAAATTGGAAATTTTTGGGACAAAAAATTTCGGAAGATACAAAATATAAATTTTGAAAGTGTTTCCAATTTGATAGTAAAAAAGTAAAGGCATTTTGAGAGAGAGAAAGTTAAAAGCTTTTGAGGGAGAGAATGTCAAAAACTTTTCAAGCAGAGAAATATAAAAAATTTTCAGGAGTGAAACTTAAAAACTTTTGAGAGAAAGTTAAAACATTTTAAGAGAGAGTGGAAAACTTTTAAAGCAGTGGAATTTAAAAATTTAGGGGTAGGAATTTAAATTTTTCGGAAGATACAAAGTATAAATTTTGAAAAAGAAAAAATTATAAAGTTGAGTTGAGAAGTAAAAACTTTTGAGGGACAGAGTGAATTTGAGATTTCAGAACTGAAAACTTTTAGGAGGTAAAAGTTTAAAACTTTTTGGGGCGAGAAAGATAAAAACATTTGAGGGAAAGGATGTTAAGAAAAAGTTAATAACTTTTGAGGGACGGAAATTAAAACTTTTGAGATTGAGTGAAAATTTTTGAGGAAGAGAAAGTTCAAAACTTTTTAGGGATAGAAAGAGAAAACAGATTTGAGGGAGAGGAAGTTAAAACCTTTTAAGGGATATAGAATGGAAAACCTTGAAAGGAGAGAAATTGAAAAAATTTGGGTCTGAAATTTAGAAATATGGGAAGGTACACAATATAAAATTTGAAAGAGAGTGATGTAAAACCTTTTGAATGAGAGAAAGTTAAAAACTTTTGAGGGACTGAATGTCAAAAACCTTTTGAAGTAGAGAAAGCTAAAACATTTGAATTAGAGGAAGTTAAAATCATTTAAGGGGGAGAATGAAAATCTCGTAAGGAATAGAAATTGAAATTTTTTGGGACTTCAATTTAAAATTTTTGACAGATAAAAGTATAAATTTTAAACAACAGTTAATAATTTTGAGAATAAAGAAGTACAAACATTTGAGCGAGGGAAAGTTTAAAACTTTAAGGGAGAGAAAGTCAAACTTTAGAACGAGAGTGAAATATTTTGAGGGAATGGAAGTTCAAAACTTTTGAGCGAAAACCTTTCAAGGGAGGGAGAGAGAGAGTGGAAAACTTTTAAAGGAGTGAAAATGAAAATTTTAGGGACTGAAATTAAGAAATTTTAGATGATACAAAGAATAAATTTTGGAGATAAATATAAATTGAAGTTAAGTAAAAACTTTACAGAGAGTGATTTTTTTTTGAAATTTAGTAAAAACTTTTAGGAAGTAAAAGTTAAAATATTTTCAGGGCGAGGAAGATAAAAACATTTGAGGGGTAGGAAGTTAAGAAAAAGCTAACGACATTTTAGGGACAGAAATTGAAAGCTTTTGAAGAACAAAAATTGATAACTTTCAAATGAGTGAATTTTTTAGGAAGAGAAACGTCAAAACTTCTTACAGAGTGAAAACTTTTGAGAGAGAGATAAAACACATTTGAGGGAGAGGAGAGGAAGTTAAAACCTTTTAAGGGAGATAGAATGGAAACCTTTAAAGAGAGATTGGAAATTTTTGGGACTGAAAATTTCGGAAGATACAAAATATAAATTTTGAAAGTTTTTACAATTTTGAGAGTAACGAAGTAAAGGCCTTTTGGGAGAGAGAAAGTTAAAAGCTTTTGAGGGAGAGAATGTCAAAAACTTTCAAGCAGAGAAATATAAAAAATTTGCAGGAGTGAAACTTAAAAACTTTTGAGGGAGAGAAAGTTAAAACCTTTTAAGAGAGAGTGGAAAACTTTTAAAGCAGTGAAATTTAAAACTTTAGGGGTAGGAATTTAAATTTTTTGGAAGATACAAAGTATAAATTTTGAAAAAGAAAAAATTATAAAGTTGAGTTGAGAAGTAAACTTTGAGGGATAGAGTGAATTTGAGAGTTCAGAAATGAAAACTTTTAGGAGGTAAAAGTTTAAAAACTTTTCGGGGCGAGAAAGATAAAAACATTTGAGGGAAAGGAAGTTAAGAAAAAGTTAATAACTTTGAGGGACGGAAATTAAAACTTTTGAGATTGAGTGAAAATTTTTGAGGAAGAGAAAGTTCAAAACTTTTTAGGGTTAGAAAGAGAAAACAGATTTGAGGGAGAGGAAGTTAAAACCTTTTAGGGGATATAGAATGGAAAACCTTGAAAGGAGAGAAATTGAAAAAATTTGGGTCTGAAACTTAGAAATATGGGAAGATACACTATAAAATTTGAAAGAGAGTGATGTAAAACCTTTTGAATGAGAGAAAGTTAAAAACTTTTGAGGGAGTGAATGTCAAAAACCTTTTGAAGTAGAGAAAGCTAAAACATTTGAGGCAGAGGAAGTTAAAATCATTTAAGGGGGATAATGAAAATCTCGTAAGGAATTGAAATTGAAATTTTTTGGGACTTCAATTTAAAATTTTTGACAGATAAAATTACAAATTTTAAACAGAGTTAATAATTTTGAGAATAAAGAAGTACAAACATTTGAGCGAGGGAAAGTTTAAAACTTTTAAGGGAGAGAAAGTCAAAAACTTTAGAACGAGAGTGAAATATTTGAGGGAATGGAAGTTCAAAACTTTTGAGCGAAAACCTTTCAAGGGAGGGAGAGAGAGAGTGTGGAAAACTTTTAAAGGAGTGAAAATGAAAATTTTAGGGACTGAAATTAAGAAATTTTAGATGATACAAAGAATAAATTTTGGAGATAAATATAAATTGAAGTTAAGTAAAAACTTTACAGAGAGTGATTTTTTTTTTGAAAGTTTAGTAAAAACTTTTAGGAAGTAAAAGTTCAAATATTTTCAGGGCGAGGAAGATAAAAACATTTGAGGGGTAGGAAGTTAAGAAAAAGCTAACGACATTTTAGGGACAGAAATTGAAAGCTTTTGAAGAACAAAAATTGATAACTTTCAAATGAGTGAATTTTTAGGAAGAGAAACGTCAAAACTTTTTACAGAGTGAAAAAACTTTTGAGAGAGAGATAAACACATTTGAGGGAGAGAGGAAGTTAAAACCTTTTAAGGGAGATAGAATGGAAACCTTTAAAGGAGAGAAATTGGAAATTTTTGGGACAAAAAATTTCGGAAGATACAAAATATAAATTTTGAAAGTGTTTCCAATTTTGATAGTAAAAAAGTAAAGGCATTTTGAGAGAGAGAAAGTTAAAAGTTTTTGAGGGAGAGAATCTCAAAACTTTTCAAGCAGAGAAATATAAAATATTTGCAGGAGTGAAACTACTTTTGAGAGAAAGTTAAAACCTTTTAAAAGAGAGTGGAAAACTTTTAAAGCAGTGGAATTTAAAACTTTAGGGGTAGGAATTTAAATTTTTCGGAAGATACAAAGTATAAATTTTGAAAAAGAAAAAATTATAAAGTTGAGTTGAGAAGTAAAAACTTTTGAGGGACAGAGTGAATTTGAGATTTCAGAAATGAAAACTTTTAGGAGGTAAAAGTTTAAAACTTTTTGGGGCGAGAAAGATAAAAACATTTGAGGGAAAGGATGTTAAGAAAAGTTAATAACTTTTGAGGGACGGAAATTAAAACTTTTGAGATTGAGTGAAAATTTTTGAGGAAGAGAAAGTTCAAAACTTTTTAGGGATAGAAAGAGAAAACAGATTTGAGGGAGAGGAAGTTAAAACCTTTTAAGGGATATAGAATGGAAAACCTTGAAAGGAGAGAAATTGAAAAAATTTGGGTCTGAAATTTAGAAATATGGGAAGATACACAATATAAAATTTGAAAGAGAGTGATGTAAAACCTTTTGAATGAGAGAAAGTTAAAAACTTTTGAGGGACTGAATGTCAAAAACCTTTGAAGTAGAGAAAGCTAAAACATTTGAATTAGAGGAAGTTAAAATCATTTAAGGGGGAGAATGAAAATCTCGTAAGGAATAGAAATTGAAATTTTTTGGGACTTCAATTTAAAATTTTTGACAGATAAAATTATAAATTTTAAACAAGAGTTAATAATTTTGAGAATAAAGAAGTACAAATATTTGAGCGAGGGAAAGTTTAAAACTTTTAAGGGAGAGAAAGTCAAACTTTAGAACGAGAGTGAAATATTTTGAGGGAATGGAAGTTCAAAACTTTTGAGCGAAAACCTTTCAAGGGAGGGAGAGAGAGAGAGTGGAAAACTTTTAAAGGAGTGAAAATGAAAATTTTAGGGACTGAAATTAAGAAATTTTAGATTATACAAAGAATAAATTTTGGAGATAAATATAAATTGAAGTTAAGTAAAAACTTTACAGAGTGAATTTTTTTCTTGAAAGTTTAGTAAAAACTTTTAGGAAGTAAAAGTTCAAATATTTTCAGGGCGAGGAAGATAAAAACATTTGAGGGGTAGGAAGTTAAGAAAAAGTTGAAGACATTTTAGGGACAGAAATTGAAAACTTTTGAACAAAAATTGATAACTTTCAAATGAGTGAATTATTTAGGAAGAGAAACGTCAAAACTTTTTACAGAGTGAAAAAACTTTTGAGAGAGAGATAAAAGACATTTGAGGGAGAGGAGAGGAAGTTAAAACCTTTTATGGGAGATAGAATGGAAACCTTTAAAGGAGAGAAATTGGAAATTTTTGGGACTAAAAATTTCGGAAGATACAAAATATAAATTTTGAAAGTGTTTACTATTTTGAGAGTAAAGAAGTAAAGGCCTTTTGAGCGAGAGAAAGTTAAAAGCTTTTGAGGGAGAGAATGTCAAAAACTTTTCAAGCAGAGAAATATAAAAATTTTGCAGGAGTGAAACTTAAAAACTTTTGAGGGAGAGAAAGTTAAAACCTTTTAAGAGAGAATGGAAAACTTTTAAAGCAGTGGAATTTAAAACTTAAATTTAAAAGAGAGTGATGCAAGACCTTTTGAATGAGAAAAAGTTAAAAGCTTTTGAGGGAGTGAATGTCAAAAATTTTAAAGTAGAAAAAGCTAAAACATTTGAGGCAGAGGAAGTTAAAACAGAGACTGGAAAACTTGTAAGGAATAGAAATTTAAAATTTTTGGGACTTCAATTTAAAATTTTCGAAAGATAAAGTAATTTTTTTAAAATAGAGTTAATAATTGTGAGAATAAAGAAGTACAAACTTTTGAGCGAGAGAAAGTTTAAAACTTTTAACGGAGAGAGTCAAAAACTTCAGAACGAGAGTGAAATATTTTGAGAATATTTAACCCGAGTAGAGTAGAGTATTTAACCCCATTAGAGGGAGAGGAAGCTAAAACCTTTTAAGAGATATAGAATGGAAAACCTTTAAAGGAGAGAATTGAAAAAAATTGGGACTAAAATTCAGAAATTTGGTAAGATACAAAATATAAATTTTGAAAGAGATGCAAAACCTTTTGAGCGAAAGAAAGTTAAAAGCTTTTAACGAAGTGAATGCAAAAGCTTTTGAAGTAGAGAAAGCTCAAACATTTGAGGCAGATGAAGTTAAAACTCTTTAAGGGGAGAGTATGGAAAAGTTTCAAGGAAGAGAGATTGAAAATTTTTGGGAATAGAATTTAAAATTTCCTAACGAAAAAAATTAAAAGAGAGTTAATAATTTTGAGAATAAAGAAGTACAAACTTTCGAGCGAGAGAAAGTTTAAAACTTTTAAGCGAGAGAAAGAAAAAACTTTAGAACAAGAGTGAAATTTTTTGAGGGAATGAAAGTTAAAAACTTTTGAAGGAGAGAGTTAAAACCTATTAAAGGAGAGAAATTTTTAAAGCTGAGTTTTTGACAAAGGATAAATTTTGAAAGAGAAAATTAAAAGTTTGAGTTTTCAAAGAAATTGTGAGAGGAAATTTAAAAACTTTGGAGGGAGAGAAAAACTTCTGTAGGCTGAAAGTTAAAAACTTTTAAAGGATAAAAGTTAAAACCTTTTAAGGGAGAGAGTGAAACATTTAAAAGAAAGAATTTTAAAAATTTCGAAAAATTGTTAAAAAGAGAATATTAAAAAGTTTAGGAGTTTTTAGAGAAATTTGAGGGCGTGAAAGTTAAAAACTTTGGAGGCGGAGAAAGTTGAAAACTTTTGAGAGAGAGAAAGTGAATAATTTTGAGAGAGAAAGTTTCAAACTATCTGGAATTTTCAAAGGAGAGAATTTTGATACTTTTAAGGGAGAGGAAGTGAAAAACTTTTAAAGGAGAAAAACTTCAAAATTTCAAAAGATACCAAGTTTAAATTTTGAAAAAGAGAGTCAAAAGCAGGGAAAGTTCACAATTTTGAGGGAGTGAAAGTAAGAAACTCTGAGTGATATAAAGCTAAACCTTTTAAGGGAGAGTGTGGAAAACTTTTAAAGGAGTGAAATTTAAAATTTTAGGGACTGAAAATTAGAAATTTAGGAAGATCAACAGAGAAAATTATTAATTTGAGTTAAAAACTTTTGCGGTAGGGAGTGAAAACTTTTGAGTTAAGAAAGAAAAAAATTTAGGGAGAGAAGTTTAAAAATATTCAAGGGAGAAAATTTTCAAAAATTGGGGTAAAATTTTTTAAAGAGAGTTAAAAACATTTTAGGCAGAAGAAGTTAAACCCTTTTAGGGAGATAAATTGAAAAACTTTTAGGGGAGAGAAAGTTGAAATTTAAAAATTTCAGAAAAAAAATAATAAATTTTTAAAGAGAAAATTAAAAAGTTAGTTAATAAGTAAAAACTTTTGGGATAGAGAGTCAAAAACTTTTTAGGGAGTTAAAGTTAAAAGCTTTAAGAGGGAGAGAAAGTTAAAAACATTTTATGGAAGAGAGTGGAAAACTTTCAAGCGAAAGAGATTAATAAATTTTAGTGACTGAAAACATTTGAGGGAGAGGAAATAAGAAAAAGTTATCTTTTGAGGGATAGAAATTAAAAACTTTTGAAGGACAGCAATTAAAAACTTTTGAAGGACAGCAATTAAAAACTTTTGAAGAGTGAAAAATTTTGAGGAAGAGAAAGTTCAAAACTTTTTAGGGGGTGAAAGTTAAAAACTTTCGAGGGATTGAGAGATAAAACACATTTGAGGGAGAGGAAATTAAAACATTAAGATAGAATGGAAAACTTTTAAGGGAGAAAGTGAAAAAATTTCAGAGTTGAGAAATGAAAGCTTTTAGGAAGTAAAGGTTAAAAACTTTTCAGGGTGAGAAAGATAAAAACATTTAAGGTAGAGGAAGTTAAAACCATTTAAAGGAGAGAGTGAACAACTTTTGAGGGAAAGAAATCGAAAACTTTAGGGACAGAAATTTAAAAAAATTCAGAACATACAAACTACAAATTTTGAAAGAGAGAAGATTAAAATGTTTGAGATAGTTAAGAAGTAACAACTTTAGAGGTAGAGTTTACAACTTTTTAGGTAGTCCAAGTTAAAAACTTTTTAGGGGGGAGACTTTAAAACATTTAAGGGATAGGAAGTTATAACCTTGTACGGAAGAGTGGAAAACTTTTAAGGGAGAGATTGAAAAATTTAGGGACAAAAAATCTATAATTTCGGAACATAAAAAGTACACATTTTGAAAGAGAGAATTATAAATTTTGCAAATTAAGAAGTAAAAACTTTTAAGGGAGAAAAAGTTAAAAAAAACTTTTGAGGGACATAACTTAAAAACTTTTGTAGGAGAGTGAAATGTTTGAGGGAGAGAAAGTTCAAAACTTTTTAGGGAGTGAAAGTTTAAAGTTAAAAAACTTTTGAGGGAGAGAGTTAAAAACATTTAAGGCATAGGAAGTTAAAAACCTTGAAGGAAGAGAAATTGAAACTTTTTGGGACTGAAATTTAAATTTTCGAAAGATACAAAGTAAAAATTTTAAAAGAGAGAAAGTTAATAGTTTGGAGAATAATAAAGAAGAAAAAACTTTTGAGCGAGAGAGAGTAAAAAATTTAAGAATGAGAGAATGAATAATTGAGGGAATGAAAGCTAAAAACTTTTGAGGGAGAAAAAGTTAAAACCTTTTATTGGAGAGAGAAAAAATTTTAAAGTAGAATTTTAAAATTTTCGGAAGATCATAGTATAAATTTCGAAAGATATAAAATTAAAAGTTCCAGAGTTTTCAGAAAAATTGTGACACAGGAAAAGTTAAAAACTTTGGAGGGAGACAGAGAAAATCTTTTGAGGGAGAGTGGAAATCTTTTGAAGGCAGAAAGTGGAAATTTAAATGAAGTGCAAGTTAAAAACTTTTAAAGAGGAGAAAACTTTAGAACAATAGTGAAATTTTTTGAGGGAATGAAAGTTCAAAACTTTTGAAGGAGAGTTAAAACCTATTAAAGGAGAAAAACTTTTAAAGCAGAGTATTTTAAAATTTTCAACAAAGGATAAATGTTGAAAGAGAAAATTAAAGTTTGAGATTTCAAAGAATTTCTGAGGAAATTTAAAAACTTTGGAGGGAGAGAAAAACTTTTGTAGGCTGAAAGTGAAAATTTTTGACGGCGTGAATGTTAAAAACTTTTAAAGGATAAAAAGTTAAAACCTTTTAAGGGAGAGAAAGTGAAACATTTAAAAAAAGAAATTTAAAATTTCCGGAAATTGTTAAAAAGAGAATATTAAAAAGTTGAGTTTTTAAAGATTGTGAGGGCATGAAAGTTAAAAACTTTGGAGGCGGAGAAAGTTGAAAACTTTTGAGGGAGAGAAAGTGAATAATTTTGAGAGAGAAAGTTTCAAACTATCTAGAACTTTCAAAGGATAGAAATTTGATACTTTTTAAGGGAGAGGAAGTGAAAAACTTTTAAAGGAGAAAAACTTCAAAATTTCAAAAGATACCAAGTTTAAATTTTGAAAAAGAGAAAGTCAAAAGCAGGGAAAGTTAACAATTTTGAGAGAGTGAAAGTAAGAAACTCTGAGTGATATAAAGCTAAACCTTTTAAGGGAGAGAGTGTGGAAAACTTTTAAAGGAGTGAAATTTAAAATTTTAGGGACTGAAAATTAGAAATTTAGGAAGATCAAGTATAAATTTTGAAAGAGAAAATTATTAATTTGAGTTAAAAACTTTTGCGGTAGGGAGTGAAAACTTTGAGTTAAGAAAGAAAAAATTTTAGGGAGAGAAGTTTAAAAATATTTAAGGGAGAAAAAGTTAAAAAACATTTAAGGGAGAGGAAGTTAAAACCATTTAAAGGAGAGAGTGAACAACTTTTGAGGGAAAGAAATCGAAAACTTTAGGGACAGGAATTTAAAAAAATTCAGAACATACAAACTACAAATTTTGAAAGAGAGAAGATTAAAATGTTCGAGATAGTTAAGAAGTAACAACTTTGAGGTAGAGTTTACAACTTTTTAGGTAGTCGAAGTTAAAACTTTTTAGGGGGAGACTTTAAAACATTTAAGGGATAGAAAGTTATAACCTTGTATGGGAGAGAGTCTGTAAAACTTTTAAGGGAGAGATTGAAAAATTTAGGGACAAAAATTTTAAAATTTCGAAACATAAAAAGTACACATTTTGAAAGAGAGAATTATAAATTTTGCAAAGTTAAGAAGTAAAAACTTTAAGGGAGAAAAAGTTAAAAAACTTTTGAGGGACAGAACTTAAAAACTTTTGTAGGAGAGTGTGAAAAGTTTGAGGGAGAGAAAGTTCAAAATTTTTTAGGGAGTGAAAGTTAAAAGTTAAAAAACTTTTGAGGGAGAGAGTTAAAACATTTGCCTCACATTTGAGGCAGAGGAAGTTAAAACCCTTTAAGGGAGAGAGAATGAAAAACCTTTAAGGAAGAGAAATTGAAACTTTTGGGACTGAAATTTAAATTTTTGAAAGATACAAAGTAAAAATTTTAAAATAGAGAAAGTTAATAGTTTTGAGAATAAAGTAAAAAATTTTGAGCGAGAGAGTAAAAAACTTTAGAACGAGAGAATGTATAATTGAGGGAATGAAAGCTAAAAACTTTTGAGGGAGAAAAAGTTAAAAACCTTTTATGGGAGAGAGAGAATAACTTTTAAAGGAGAGAATTTTAAAATTTTCGGAATATCATAGTATAAATTTTGAAAGATATAAAATTAAAAGTTTCAGAGTTTCCAGAGAAATTGTGACAAGAAAAGTTAAAAACTTTGGAGGGAGACAGAGAAAATCTTTTTAGGGAAAGAGTGGAAATCTTTTGAAGGAAGAAAGTGGAAATTTTAATGAAGTGCAAGTTAAAAACTTTTAAAGGAGAGAAAGTTAAAACCTTTTAAGGGAGAGAAAGTTAAAACCTTTTAAGGGAGAGAAAGTGAAAAACTTTTATGGGAGAATTCTAAAAATTTTGGAAGCTACAAAGTATAAATTGTTAAAGAGAGAATATTAAAAAGTTTTTAGAGAAATTGTGAGAGTTAAAGTTAAAAACTTGGGAGGCAGAGAAAGTTAAAATCTTTTGAGGGAGAGTGAATAATTTTGAGAGAGAAAAAGTTTAAAACTTGTGTCTGAGAGAAGTTACAAACTTTCTAGGCTCTAAAACTTTCAAGAGAGAGTTAATACTTTTTAAGGGAGAGAAGGTGAAAAACTTTTACAGGAGGAAAAAAAATCAAAAGATACCAAAGTAGAAATTTTGAAAGAGAGTCAAAATCTTTAGAAGGAAAGAAAGTGCAAAATTTTGTGGGAGTGAAAGTTAAGAACTTTTGAGGGAAAGAAAGAGAAAGTATTTAATGGAGAGAGTTAAAAACTTATGAGATAGAAAAAGTTAAAACCTTTTACTTAGATAAATTGAAAAACTTTTTAAGGGACAGAAATTTGAAATTTAAAAATTTTGGAAGATACAAAGTATATATTATAGAAGAAAGACATTAAAAAGTTTGAGAGAAATAAAAACTTTTGAGCTGGAGAGTTAAAAAGTTTGTGTGAGAGTTAAAAACATTCGACGGATAGAGAGATAAAAGCATTTTAGGAGGAAGTTAAAATCATTCAAGGGAGAGAATAGAAAACATTCAAGGAAAAGAAATTGAAAAAAAATTGGGACTGAAATTTAAAACTTCCCAAAGATACAAAGTTTATATTTTGAAAGAGTGTATAAAATTTTGAGAGTAACGAAATAAAACTTTTGAGCAAGAGAAAGTTTCAAACTTTGGAGGGAGAGAATGTCAAAACTTTTGAAGCGGAGAATGTTAAAAATTTTGAGGGAGTGAAAGAAAAACTTTAGAGTTATAGAAAGTTAAAACCTTTTAGGGAGAAACTGTGGAAAACTTTTTAAAAAGTGAAATTGAGAATTTTAGGGACTGAAATTTAGAAATTTCGGAAGATACAAAGTATAAATTTTGAAAGAGAGAAGATTATAAATTTGAGTTGCAAAGTAAAAACTTTTGCAAGACAGATTGAAAAAATTTGAGTGTTGAGAAATAAAAACTTTTGTGGGGAGAGAAGTTTAAAAATATTTAGGAAGTGAAAGTTTAAAAAAATTAGGAAGTAAAAGTTCAAAACTTTTGAGAGAAAGAGAAAAACATTTGAGGGAATGGAAGTTAAAACCTTTTAACAGAGAGAGTGGAAAACTTTTAAGGGAGACAAATCGAAAAATCTAGAGACGGAAATTTAAAATTTTCGAAACATACAAAGTACAAATTATGAAAGAGAGAAAATTAAAAAGTTTGAGTAAGAAGTAAAAACTTTTGATGTAGAGTTAAAACCTTTTTAGGGAGTCAAAATTAAACTTTTGAGGGGCAGAGTAAAAAAACATTTGAGGGATAGAAAGTTAAAACCTTTTACGCGGGAGAGAGAGAGAGAGAGGAAAAAAACACTTTTAAAGGAGATGGATTTTAAAATTTTAAATTCCAAAACGTACAAATTACAACTTTTTAGAGTTGAGAATTAAAAACTTTCGAGGGAGAAAAAGTAAACAACTTTGGACAAAAAATAAAATCTTTTTAAGGAGTGAAATTTTTTAGGAGATAATGTTAAAAACTTTTTAGGGAGTGAAAGTTAAAAACTTTTGAGGGAGAGAAAGATAAAAACATTTGAGGCAAACGAAGTTAAAACCTTTTAAGGGAGAGAAAATAGAGAACTTTTGAGGGAGAGAAATTAAAAAACCTTGGGAATGAAATTTAAAATTTTCAAAAAAATACAAAGCAAAAAAATTGAAAGATAGAAAGTTAATATTTTGAGAATAAAGAAGTAAAATATTTTGAGCGAGAGAAAGTTAAAAACTTTTAAATCAGAGAAATTTAGAGGGAATGAAAGTTAAAAACTTTTGAGAGAGAGAGTTAAGAACTTTGAGGGAGAGAGTGACAAACTTTTATTGAGGGAATTTTAAAAAATTTGGAAGATACAAAGTATAAATTTTTCAATAGATAAAATTAAAAAAGTTTGAGAGTTAAGTAAAAACATTTGACGTAGAGTTAAAAACTTTTTAGGGAGTGAAAGTTAAGAACTTTTGAGGGAGAGAGCTAAAAACTTTAAAGGGAAAGAAAGTTAAAACCTTTTAAGGGAGGTAGTGGAAAACTTTTAAGGCAGAGAAAATGATAAATTTAGGGACATAAATTTAAAATTTTTGGAAGATATAAAGTATAAACTTTGAAAGAGAAAATTATAAATTTTGAGAGTTTAGAATTAAAAACTTTTGAGGGAGAAAAATGTTAAACAACTTTTGAGGGGCACAAATTAAAAACTTTTGAAGGAGAGTGAAATATTTTGACGGAGAGAAAGTTTAAAACTTTTTACGGAGTGAAAGTTAAAAACGTAAAAAGTTTTAAACTTTGAAGAGGGAGAGAGAAATATTTGAGAGAAAGTTAAAACCTTTTAAGGTAAAAAATTTTAAGAGAGAAGTTTGAAATTTCAAGGGATAGGAGGTAAAAAACTTTTGAGGAAGGAAAAGTGAAAATTTTAGAGACTAAACTTTAAGAAATTCGATAGACAAGTTCAAAATTTATTCATATAAGTAAAAACTTTTTGATATAGAGGATTTTCTATAATGAGTCCTAAAGTAGGGCCACCAATTGGAGGCACAATCATATACAAAATTTATCTCAAATGCAACACACCACAATTACTGTAATACAATATTCATTACATGACTGAAAAAAATATCAGAAATGCAGATTTCAATGTGGTGCACAAAAAATAAGGCACAGAATGTACTACTTCCGTTCCAAAATATAAGATCACTTGCATTTTGTGAATTCACGAAAGGAAAGGCGATCTTATATTTTGGAACGGAGGGAGTATATTGCATCAAAAATCAAGAGAGAGCGAGAGAGAGAAATATTTCTTACCTTCATATCCTAATTTGAGCATTTATCTTTGCCTTCATTCCGAACACCATATGCGACTACAGACATCGGCCTCTAACCTATTAGTTCACCAATGAACCCAAATTCCTTTGCCTCTTTGGGATCATAAAATTATCCCGATCCATGTTCTTCTGAATTCCAATCTACAGACTATGTGCCATGCTTTGAATACAATGCACACAACGCATCCCAAATACGAATAATATGCTTGGCATCAGTGGTCATTCATATCTTTAGCTTGTCCACTCTACCCACTCAAAGGCTGATTAACCATAATTGTTGCATTAGTGAGAGACCGCCACTCACCCTTTGCACCAACAGCTAAGAGGAGAGAACCCATTGATGCAGATGCATGTTGTATTGATCGGATATCGAATGTACTGCATCATATCAGTAATAGCACGACCTGTATAAAAAAAGTACAAATCATAAGACGTGGAAAAAACTGTTGTACTGTTATATCCCAAATCCTAATTAACATTCCTGGTGGTCCTCATCAAAGTTCAGAAGCAACGATAAAAGGACAAGCATGTGTATTCATTATTTGTTTCAATTCATAATATGAGCAAAGGAGTGAAAGGACATCATCACTACATTGGAAAACCTGAATAGAATAATATGACAATTTTAGACTAGTTGCAACAATAAACAATGAAATTGACAATTGTCCTCTGTCAAAACAGTTTTGACAACACAACTTGCCAAGAAAAAGAAAAACAGAGGCCCTATAAACAAACAAATTTAACCCATTCTAAGTGGTTTAGTCTATTGGAAAGTGAAAGTAGGATAGTCATATTCACAGGCCAAACCAGGAACAATAACGAACTTCAGGAGAGGGAATTGACATTACCATATTATCTATGCTTTTGAAAGGAGGAAGAATCACTTCTCTATGTCCACAGAAAGTGATTCAAGAAAAATTAATTTAAAAAAACAATTATAACATTACAATTTTACACACTTCAAAATTTTACGAATAACAAGATTTTCTTTTTATCTTCTCATTCCCAACTAATCTCAAGCATCAAAAGGGTAAAATATGGGTAATGAATAAGATATATGCTTGATCAGTAGAGAATGCATAATCCAACCTTAAAGCAAATTACAATAAAACTGTACGCGCATAAACCAAAAAAAGTCGCACAAAAGATGAGTTTGTAAATCTGACCTGGATAGAAAGGAGATTGACGTCATCGGCATCAGAGACTGAATCACTACTTGTGCCGTCGGTGATCCTCTCTTCGTACAACGGCATCGTATTTGGATCGTATTTGGTGACTGTTTAGTAAGATTAATGTAGCCTAGCCTTAATCAAAATCTCCAACGTGTAGAAGATTATTAATGTACCCTATCCCTAATCGATCTCTCGAAAGTTTAGAAAGATTAATGTACCCTAACCCTAAATTGATGATATTATTCAAGGATGAAGAACCGTTCTACGGAATCCGACTTTGAATGGAAAAAATGAGAGAGAGAGAGAGGGTTCAAGGAAATACTGTACCGTTGGGCTTGGGTTTAACGCAATTAGAAAGATAATTGATGATCGTTTCTGAACATTTAAGGAAGAAGAACCGTTGGGCGGAATCCGACTTTGAATGGGAAAGATTAGAGAAAGAGAGAGAGACAGAGAGAGGAGGGTTCAAGGAAATAATCGTATGAAATCTAAAAGATATTCTAAATCTCTTAAAAATCTAGTACACCATATTTAATAAGAGGAATTAATATTTCTATTTTTAAAAAAAACTTTACGAGTTTTCTATCACATGAGTGCTGGTCGGTAAAATTTAAAAAGATACTAGTTTTCAAGGAAATATTGGGTTTAACGCAAGTAGATTTCTGCTTGATTTATATCTTACACGTGATAAGATTATTTTTCCTTTTGACCGTATATCAATACGCGGGTTAACAGTTACTAGTATGTTACTGGGTTTTATTATTACTCAAACTTTTGTTGTAGAACAGTTATCTTACAGGGTTTAATTATTACTCAAACTTTTGTTGTAAAAATATATATGGCAAAAATCACCTTTTCATCACTGTGGTTATAGTGATTTAACGAAATAGCCATTGCGCTTTTAAAATATTCAATTAGCCCACTGTACTTTTTAAAAATATTCAAACAGGTCATTCCGTCCATTTTTTGTAACTGCCGTTAACAAATTGCTTACGTGGCATTTAAAAAAACAAAATGAAAAATGAAAAATTGCTTACGTGGCTTTTAAAAACAGATTTGTTAAAAATTTTAAAAACAGATTTTTTTAAAAAAATAGAATTTATTTTAAACAGATTTGTTAAAATTTTAAAAAACAGAATTTTTTTAAAAAATAGATTTTTAAAAAAACAGAATTTGTTAAAAAAAGAATTTTTTTTTTAAAATAAATTTTTTTAAAAAATAGAATTTTTTTTAAAAACAGAATTTATTAAAAAAGGATTTTTTTAAAAAAATATAATTATTTTTAAAAAACAGAATTTTTTTTAAAATATAAAATTATACAGATTTTTTTTTAAATATAATTATATAGATTTTTAAAAAATAGTTTTTTTAAAAATATAATTATACAGATTTTTTGAAAAAATAATTTTTAAAAAATAGAATTATTTTTAAAAAATAGAATTTTTTTAAAAACAGAATTTTTTTAAAAAACAGAATTTTTTTAAAAACGGATTTTTTTTAAAAAATAATTATTTTTAAAAAACAGAATTTTTTTAAAAAATAGAATTTGTTTTAAAAGCATAATTTGTTTTTCAAAAACGGTTTTTTAAAAAAAACAATTTTTTTAAAAAATCTGTTTTTTTAACAAATTCTGCTTTTAAAACAAATTCTATTTTTTAAAAATAATTATATTTTTTTTAAAAATCCATTTTAAAAAAATTAGTTTTTTTAAAAAATTATGTTTTTTAAAAAATCTATTTTTAACAAATCAGTTTTTTTTAAATAAATTTAAAAATTTTATTTTTTTAAATTTTTTTTTAACAAATCTGTTTTTAAAAATCTGTTTTAACAAATTTGTTTTAATTTTTTTTTTAAGAAATCTGTTTTTTAAAATTTTAACAAATCTGTTTTTAAAAATTTTTAAAAATCTGTTTTTAAAAAATTTATTTTTTTTAAAAAAATGTTTATTAAAAATTTCTATAATTATATTTTGAAAAAAATCCGTATAATTCTATTTTTAAAAAAATCTATTTTTTAAAAATAATTATATATTTTTTAAAATCCGTTTTTTTAAAAAATTTGTTTTAAAAAAAATTATATTTTTTAAAAAAATTCAGTTTTTTAAAAATAATTATATTTTTTCTAAAAATCCGTTTTTTAATAAATTCTGTTTTTAAAAAAATTCTATTTTAAAAAAAATCTATTTTTTAAAATAATTCTGTTTTTAACAAATTCTGTTTTTAAAAAAAATTCTATTTTTTAAAAAATATTCTATTTTTTAAAATTTTAACAAATCTGTTTAAAAAAATTAAATTTTTTTTAAAAAATCTATTTTTAAAAATTTTAACAAATCTCTTTTTAAAAGCCACGTAAGCAATTTGTCATTTTTTATTTTGTTTTTTAAATGCCACGTAAGCAATTTGTTAACGGCAGTTACAAAAAATGGACGGAATGACCTGTTTGAACATTTTTAAAAAGTACAGTGGGCTAATTGAATATTTTAAAAGCACAATGGCTATTTCGTTAAATCACTATAACCACAGTGGTGAAAAGGTGCTTTTTGCCAAATATATATTGTTGGATCAATAAAAAAATTAGGATTAATTACATATTTTAATACATTTTTAAAAATAATTACAATAATAATACATTCATAAAATAATTATAAAAATAATATACTTTCCCATATTTATTGTAACACCTCATTCCCAAAAAGGAAAGGGAGGTCACGTGCAAAGCACAACAAAAAGGGCAAACTACGCAAAATAGCTCATCGGATTGCCTAACGGAGACCCGGGAATGCTATTTTGGTCATGGACCCAACATCCTAGAATCAAAAAGGGCAAATCTCATGTCATTGCGTAACTCTCGACAAAAGCAGTCTAAAGATGGTATTGTATACCTCGTTCGGATGCTCAGATTGAAGTTCTGCAAGTTCGAGCGGACATCACAGTGCGCGAGTGCACGTACTTCGTGACGAGGGGACCCGCGGAGCCCGGTGCATCTGCGGCTGCCGCAGGTACACATGTGGCCACCAGCTCTATAAATATAGAGCTTGGGGTAGCCATTTGTAAAAAAAAGACGAGGAAGTCGTGCCCAATTTGCTCTGTACACACCCCATATTGAGTGTTTTCTCATTTTAAAAACATGTTAGCTCACATATAGCTATATATTATCGGCGGGAGCTGAGTATTTATCCATCTAGAGTCATAGAAGCCTGCCTTGGCAGCCCACTGTAAGCTTTCTTACACTCTATAAAGCCTTTCTCTTCATCTTTGCACACATTATTCTTCACATTGAGAGTCGTGTTGTGTGTGTATGCCCAAACTTCTGTCCGTGGTTTTCATTTATTTTTGTATATATACTTATATATGTATATATACTTATATATGGACTAACATTATCGAGTTATGCCTCGATTGAGCCTAGACTTATGTCTGGAGCGTTTACTTGCTTATATATATATATATATATATATATATATATATATATGAACTGTTGTCGAACTCTGTTCGATGAGCCTGGATTTTATATATATACATTTATGTCAGGCCTGGAGTTTACTTCTTGTCCTTTTACTGCTTTATTTACATTTCGTCCCGCCTGGAGTTTACTTCGTGGTGGTTGATCATTTTTACTGCTTTCTTTACATTCAGTCCCGCCTGGAGTTTACTTCGTGGCGGTTGATCGCATTTACAGCTTTATTTACTTTTCTGATCCCCCATGGAGGTGCTTCGTGGTGGTTGATCATGTCTATATATATATATATATATATATATATATATATATATATATATATATTTACAGTTTTTATATATATAACTGCTTACTGCTTTTCATATAAATTGCGGCCTAAGAATCATGTGATCACAGATTCAGTCTACTAAATCTAGATTCGGTTCCCGTGATGGACATTTTCAGCTGTAAGCAGCTTGTACATTATTTACAGTGTTTGAATTTTCTTAGATGGCTGTTATGCCAATGAGAAGTTCACTCTGCTGTATATTATTTTCTCGAAGATGTCTCGCATCTCGAAAATAAAAGCAAACAAGCCGAACATTTAATAATAAAATGGAAGTATGAAAATGTCTCAATAACTATTGAGCACAGGGTTTGAAAAACCTTTTTTTTACAAAACTTAACTGTTATATCATGTTTAAAACTGAATTTTTCTATAAATTCAAACCCTTTGTATATAGGTGTGAACGAGGCCTCACATTACTTCCAAATAAATTGCACATTGATCCATACACACACACACACATTCATATAATAGTTTCTTCAAAAGTGGCGGTCACCGTTAGAACACGGATGTCAGGGGGTGCCTATAACACCTTCCCTCCGCATAATCAAGCCCTCGAACCCAAATGAGTCTCGATTTCACAGACCCGTTTAGTAGTGTTACATCATTGGGTCAATGTACAAACCTTTTCTCGGTTGCGTTGGTGCAACCAGTTAAAAACACCGACTGACGACTCTTACAGTCAAATCGTCGACATTACACATGTCGAACCTTTTTTCACTTGTTTTTTCAAATAAATCTCACATAACATGAGAACACAAAAGTACAAGTAACGAAAAAGGGACAAATAAAAATCCCGATGTCGACACAAGGTAACCAATCCGTCATACTAAGGTAACCAATCCACCCCCACACCTTCAGTTTTTTTCATAGTGCAGTTGGTAACCAAACCTTCACACCAAGGTAACCAAACCTTCATACCAAGGAAATCAATCCTCATCCACACCTACAGTTTTTTCATAGTGCAGTTGCTAGCCAAATATTCATACCAAGGTAACCAATTCAGTGTTATTATGTTCTAATTTATTTTGAATGTGATGCAGTGGGTAGCCAAATCTTCATACTAAGGTAACTAATTTAGTTTTATTAAGTTACCAATTTAGTTTGAATGTGATGCAGTTGGTATTCAACCATTCATACAAAGGTAACCATTTTAGTTTTTGTGGGTAACCAAATAGTCATAAAAAAATTCAGAACAGTAAGAGTTACATCTATTTATTTTTAAACTTTTTGTAGAGTGAATATTCTTCTTCTTCTCATTGGCATTTTGGACAACGGAGATTCGCGGCAGAGTAGCGGAGGATAGGGCTGTGAGGGAGAACAAGATTTGAATTTGAATTATTATTTTGAATTTGAATTTGTTTTTGTTTTTGTTGTAAGATCCCAGATATTTGAATTTGCATTATTAGTTATGACAGTTATTTCTCTTTGATTTTAGGTTTCCTTATTAATGTGAATTGCGTTATTTTTGTAATTATTTTGTGTATGTATTATTTTTATAAATACTTTCTAATTATTGTATATTAGTGTTAAGGACCCAAAAAAATACTAGGGTATTTATGATACATTACTTTTAAAAAAAATATGTTGCAAAAGGAAAAAAATAATGGTTAATAGGTTTAAAAAATTAAATCAACTTCTTTTTACAGTGTTTTTTGAGGACTTTTCTTCTTGCGTGCTTTTTATTTTAGTTTTTGTATTTTGAGTCAAATGGATATTAATTAATAAGTTAAATATCAATATATATATATAAATTATTTATTAGTTTGAAATAATGAAAAATATATTTTTAGTATGTTTGAGTTACAATTATAATTTTTTTATAAATATGACCTTAATGAGAAAATTTAGACGCACACACCCAACCTTCAACCATTGCCAAGGTTTGATATTTTAAACTTAACCCTCTGAGTGCACAAGAAATGGGAGTAACCATCGCACTGTCAATCGAAAGAAAATTAAACAAGTGTCTTTCTCCCATATCTGTTGAGCCATCTGTTAAGTGGGTTTTATACCTATTATTTTAATTATCTTTAACTTGATACTTTGCAAGTTCTTAAGTATTTTAAGTTATATTTATGTATTTATAGCGTTTTTATGTTATTTTGTAGGAAGAAACAAAGAAACACAATTCAGATATCTTTTGGAGTACAATAGGCAAGTAAATGTAAGAAGGGAAAATTTAAGGGCTTTTAACACCAAGTTTGATACACGCTCTTGTCTTGGAACTCAAATTTAATTGTAGATCTCGTCTAGAGTTTTGATTTGATAGGTGGCACACCCCGTAACTCCTCCAGGATCAAAAGTTATGGTCGTTTTATCAAAGGACGTCGGAGCAGAATTGTGCCTGGCACGATCACGCCAGTTGATAGTTCATTTTCGGTTCTAGAACACTAGAAAATAAGTGCAACAACACCGTAAACATTTAGGAAACGGCGTTGCAGCGTCGGTGTCGGACCATATCAAGTTGGGACGCATTTTTGCAAGTTTTTTACTTCAAATTAGATTGTCTTTCCGCCTAAGCTTGGGATTGGACTTGAAACCTATAAATACATGTTGTAAGGCATAGAATAGGGAGACTTACAAACTAGAGAATAACACAATTTAGGATTAGAGTATGAGTAAAAAGTAGAATTAGAAGCAAGACTTTAATCAGATTTGAAGAAAAATTCAAAGAAAGACTTTCATCTCTAATATTTGGCAAATTAAACAGGGCATTAATGGATTGGCGAGTATAAGAGACTGGACGACCCCACACTGTAGCTATCTCACATATCTCTTCTATAACATTTGCATAGAATTCCTTAACATTGGATATCACAGCCGCAGGTCGAGGCTCTGTAAATTGGATCCAACGCCTCTCAAGAATCATCGATGACATACTATCATCTTTTCTATTATCAGGGCGGAGGCCTCTTTCAAGCACGAATGTAGGACTCCAACTTTTATGAATAAAGATTAATTTTCTCTAAATATCATTTGAATATTATGGTGTGGATTTGATATAATGTTATAGTTGTAGGTAATATTTATAAATTTTGCAAAGTAAGCAAGTTGTCATGAGATATTCAATTAGTCGGGAAATATTCGTTTTATCAGAGAATATTCGTACGATGGCACAATCATTGGTGGACCCACACGACGGAATTACTGTCGGAGTTAGAAAACGACAGAAATATCTTTTTATAAAAATAACGGCGAAAGTTTCACCGTTAACTGTTGGAATACCTGGTGATAAAAGTACAGTAATACGTGTGGTTGCATAGTAGTACATAGTATTGCACAATATCTTTGATTATTGATGCTTACGTGAGAAGTCACTCAGTTTTACTCAATTATTGCCACAATAATTGCTGCATAGTATCTCACGTTATTGATTCAATTATTTTCACAATATTTTATATTATTAAATCAATAATTGAGACGACAAAGTTATTCATATTAGTATTTGCATTATTGACGATGTCTAGAAAGTTCTGTCGAGGAAGGGGGTTTGGTCACCTAATTACGCGCCAATATAGAATATATATTATATTTTATTATGCATAGTATTGCATAGTGTTGCATAGTAAAATAAAAAAAAATTCGTTGAATCGTCCGTGAATTTTCTTACGAGCACAATTTTCGGATCATACAATCAAGACTATGGTCTTGATAATGCCGGTGAATTCACATCCCAAACATTTAATGATTATGTATGTCACTTGGGATAAATAATGAACATCATGTTGCCCATGTTCATACTCAGAATGATCTTGCTGAATCAGTTATTAAACGCCTCCAGTTAATTGCAAGACCATTGCTTATGAGAACAAAGCTTCTTGTCTCTGTTTGGGGGCACACTATTTTACATGCAGCATCACTTATTCGCATTAGGCCAACATCATATCATAAATTTTCCCCATTACAATTGGTTTTTGGTCATGAGCCAGATATTTCCCATCTAAGAATATTTGGTTGTACGGTATATGTTCCAATTTATCCTCCACAATGTACAAAGATGGGTCCTCAAAGGAGGCTGAGAATATATATTGGTTTTGAGTCCCCATCAATAATTAAATATCTTGAACACTTAACAGGTGATTTATTTACAACACGATTTGTCGACTGTCATTTTGATGAGACTATGTTCCCAGCATTAGGGGAGAAATTAAACAGCTGGATAAAGATATTATATGGAATGCATTGTCATTATTTAATTTTGATCCTCGTACAAAACAAATTGAACAAGAAATTCAAAAGATACTTCGTTTGCAAGATTTAGCAAATCAGCTACCGAATGCATTCACTGACTCAAGAGGAGTAACCAAATCTCATATACCAGCTGTAAATGCTTCAGCTCAGATTGAAGTCCTAATAGGCCAATCCGCAAAAATAGTAGCAAATGAGTCTAAGGCACGCCAGAAGCGTGGTAGACCAATCGGTTCGAAAGACAAAAATCCTCAGAAAAGAAAAGAAGTAAATAAACAAGTTGGCATTATTGAGGATGAAAATATTCATGAGGATATAGACATAACTAATCATAAAACCCCATAAGAGGTTCAGGTACCTGAAAACAATAAAAATGATGAGATCTCAATAAGTTATGTCTCTACAAAGAAAGAACGGAACCGAAGTGAGATAGTTGTTGACAACAGTTTTTCATATAATATATCACTTGATATCATTAATGAAAACGAGGATTCTGAGCCTAATTCTGTCGAAGAATGTAGACGCAAAAATGATTGGCCAAAATAGAAAGAAGCAATACAAACAGAATTAAATTCACTTACAAACCGTGAAGTTTTTGGATCTATAGTCCAAAAACCCGAAGAAGTAAAGTCAGTTGGATACAAATGGGTCTTTGTACGAAAAAGAAATGAGAAAAATGAAATCGTAAGATATAAGGCATGACTTATGGCACAAGGGTTTTCACAAAGACCTGACATTGATTACGATGAAACATATTCTCCTGTGATAGATGCAATTACATTGCGATATCTTATTAGCCTGACCACTCATGAAAAACTAGATATGTTTTTAATGGATGTTGTTATAGCCTATTTATATGGGTCAATTGATAATGATGTTTATATGAAAATCCTTGAAGGATTTAAAATGCATGAAGCATATAATTCAAATCCCTGAGAAGTTTATTCAATTAAGTTGCAAAGGTCCTTATATGGGTTAAAGCAATTAGGACGCATGTGGTACAATCGTCTTAGTGAATATTTATTGAAAGAAGGGTATAATAATGACCATATATATATATGCCCATGTGTTTTTATAAAGAAGTCGGAATCTGATTTTGCTATCATTGTTGTGTATGTTGATGATTTAAATATTATTGGAACTCATGGAGAGATACCAAAGACAATGAATTATTTAAAGAAAGAATTTGAGATGAAAGATTTAAGAAAAACAAAATTTTATCTTAGCCTGCAGATCGAGCATTTAGAAGATGGAATTCTCGTTCATCAATCAACTTATACAGAGAAGGTCCTTAAAATATTTTTTATGGATAAAGCTCATCCACTTAGTACACCAAGGTTGTTAGATCATTTGATGTGAAAAAGGACTCCTTTAGACCTCGTGAGGACAATGAAGAATTACTTGGTCCTGAAGTACCATACCTCAGTGCAATTGGTGCGTTAATGTATCTTGCTAATAATACACGACCTGATATAACATTCTCTGTGAATTTGTTAGCAAGATATAGTTCTTCTCCTACCTGGAGACATTGGAAAGGGGTTAAACATATTTTTCGTTACCTACGAGGAGCTATGGATATGGGCTTTTTTTATTCAAATAATGATAATCATAAATTAGTTGGATATGCTGACGCAGGGTATTTATCTGATCCACATAAAGGTTGATCTCAAACAGGTTATCTCTTTATGTGTGGTGATACTGCTATATCATAGAGATCTACAAAGCAAACATTAGTTGCCACTTCATCTAATCATGCTGAAATACTTGCAATCCATGAAGCAAGTCGAGAATGTGTATGGTTGAGATCAATGACTCAAAATATTCGTGAAACATGCGTTTTATCCTCCAATAAATGAACTCCAACTATTCTGTATGAAGACAATGTTGCATGCATAGCTCAATTAAAAGGAGGATACATCAAAGGAGATAGAACAAAACACATCTCACCGAAATTCTTTTTCACACATGACCTTGAAAAGTGTGGTAACATTGGTGTTCAGCAAATTGGCTCAAAAGATAATCTAGCATATTTGTTCACCAAAGCATTACCAACTGCAACGTTTGAAGGATTACGTCGCAATATTGGAATACGACAGGTGAAGAACTTAAGGATATAATTATAAGGGGAAGCTAATACGTGTTGCACTCCTTTTTCCTTAACCAAAGTTTTTTTCCATTGAGTTTTTCCTGGTAAGATTTTTAATGAGGCAACTTTCAATGTGTATAGCTATACAATAGACATCCAAAGGGGAGTGTTATAAAATTATGTATGTCTAGATTCATATTATGGATGTCTAGATACATGTAACTTGTGACGCCCCCAAAATAGGTCCATTCCATCCAACCCATTCTGAGTCGCCAAATACATGGTACAAAAATAACTACAACTTTATTATTACAACATATAAACTGTGAGTTTAAATACAGATATTGTCGTCTAGACAATATCCACACGTAAATAAATCTCCATAAAAATTATTGATACATTATTTTACAAAAATGGTGAGGACTACTAAACAAATCTCTCTAGAACCTTAATTCCACACCCCGACTAGTACTTGCTACATTCTCGCCTCCTGAGAAGAAAAATGGAACAAAAAGGAAAAGGGTGAGCTCAACTAGCCCAGTAAAGAATATTATGACTAAGATAATATACAACAAATTATCGTTAGTCTTCAACAGGGAAAAATCTAATAGAATACAATAGACAACCAGTTTTAAATCAACAACTGCAGCGGAAACATAATTCATTAGAAGAGTTAAGTAGAGAATGCAAACTACTATCTTCAATATATGAATTTAAAAGTTCATCGTCGATATTTTATCCCTGTAACATCAATCAATATATATCTGGAATCAAATATTCATCTTTGCACTACAGGCCAAAGATATTCATCAGTTGGTCATGTTCATCTTTGCACTACGGGCCAAATATATTAATCAGTCGGTCATGTTCATCTCAACACATGTTCATCTTTGCACTACGGGCCAAAGATATTCATCAAGAAATCATTCATCTTTGCACTACAGGCCAAAGATATTCAGTAATATCATCATTTAGGACTGAGGATGATGAAAAATATTTAAAAGGAAACGAATCGAGTGAAACAAAAGAACAAATATTAAGGATTCGTATTTTAAATAATCCAAGTTCAAAAATACTTCATAAGTAATCAAAGTGGAGTAAAATTCAAGAATGATCAAAATATAGATACAATCAAAGCTAGTATCCATAATAGATATTTTGGACAAAAAGAAAAAATTTTATTTTTCGGTGAATAGTGCCGTATACGTGAATAGTGCCGTATACGTGAATAGTAACTCCGACACCAAAAGATAGAAATTTTACAAAAAACATTATCATGCTTCGTGAATAGTAACTCATGAATAGTAACTCGTGAATAGTAACTCATGAATAGTAACCCCGAGATGAAAAAATTTCAAATTTGATAAAAATTTCCAACCAATAATTCGGCATAATGATATTGAAGAAATAATATCATTTTCAAATAAAATAACATCCCTTATCTCGAAAGACAGTACTTCTAGTTGAAACACCGGATATATGCTATGACTTGGACTTGCACCATATAGCAATACTCAAAGTATACTCAAAATACTCACCAGAATACGCTCGATAATATAGAGAGAGAAAACTTCAGTTTCTAGTGTGATTTTCAATTCTAACCTAAGCACCTATTTATAGGAAATTGCTTAGAACACCAAAGCAGAAAATTTAATAAATTAATATTAATTATTTTCCACAGCTTCCTACGCATCCATGAATCTGAACTCAGCCATCCTAACACATGTTAAATGAGTCCCAAGCATGTAAAAAACGTTTTTCTTAAAAAACATAATTAAAACTTCCAAAAATCAATTATTTCGGAGCTTCAAAACTTCAATAATTCACAATAAATAGCCCATTTGTCAGAAAATTCGAATCTCGCGAATTTTTATAGAAAATTCAATTCTCTACAACTTTGCAGAAGAAAGTTTTTCCAAATTCCAAACAAAAATTGACCGAAATCCACAAACGGACGATTTTACATGCTATAATCAAATTTTAGTCAAGAAATGGGGTCCACCGACACATAAAACATGCTTTAAATATTTTTGGTAACAAAAATACTCCTCCTCCACATATACTCATATATCCCACATTCATCGTAAAAATATCATCATTATTATATTATTAAAATATAATAATATATTTAAATGAATTATTTTATCAGAAAAAGATAAAATATTAATTTTTAACAATTGTCACATTAAAAATTTTCTCCATCTATATCCACATAAAATCAATATTTTCCTCATCATATAAATCAATAATTAATTATTCACAAATAATATTACAGAATCACAGTACTGGCAACCAGGCGGTTCCCAGGAAAGAGGGGGCTATAAGAATTTCTCCTTACAGACGCACAATTAGGTGACCAAACCTCTCCTTAGACAGAACTTTCTAGACATTGCCAATAATGTTATCTAATAATATTATTCAGATAATATGAGTTATTGCTTCGATAATGGAAAATACTGTGTAATGACAATTTATTGAAACAATAGTAATATAAAATATCAATGCAGCAATTATTGAATCAATAAAATAAAATACTGAATAGTAATTACTGTAAACTTTATTGAGTAGTGCCTTTTTACGTAAGAATCAATAATTGGTGCAATACTGTGTGCTACTGTGTTTTAACCACCGAGTATTTTAACAGTATTAACGGTAACAACTACGCCGTTATTTTTAAACAACTTATATTTGTCGTTTTCTTCATCCAATCGCTTTCCGCTATGGGGCCCACAAAAGACTGCGCCGTCGTACGAATATTCCCCGACAGCAAGAATATTCCACGACCAAACGAATATTCCCCGACAACAATGAATATTTTATAACCACTTGCTTATTTTGAAATATTTGCGTATTTTACCCATAACTATCCAAATTAATCAAATCAACCCTTACTATTTTAAAATAATAAATAAAGGAAAATAAATTTCATTTATTAATAATTTGGGGTCTTACAACCTCCCATCCTTATGAAATTTCGTCCTCGAAATTGACGTACGTACCTGGTGTTTTGAAAAGATGAGAATACCTTGCTTTCATTTCCATTTCCAACTCCCAGATCATTTCCTCAATAGCATTGTTTCTCTACAAAACTTTAACTTGTTGTATAACCTCGGTACATAGGATATGTTCTTTCTTATCCAAGATCTTGACAGGTACCTCCTCGTACGTTAAGTCTTCGGCTATCTCGTCCGGTTCTAACACAATAATGTGGTTCGGGTCATCCACATATTTACGTAACATCAATACGCAAAAAATGTTATGAACACGCGTCATACTTAGCGGTAAAACGAGTCTATAGGCTACAGTTCCTATTTGTTCGAGGATTTCAAATGGACTAATAAATTGAAGGTTTGAGCTTTCCCCACCTCACCGATTCTCGCTTTTGAAATAACAACTTTTTGCACCTCCTTCTTCAAATTCATCAGCTCCGGTGTGTAGCTTGAACAACTTTAACTTTATCGATTAAAATCGATTATACTCGTATATCATCACGTGGGTACCTAGAGTTTTCATCTCCATCTCTATTATTTGTTAATTATACGAAATTAGTCTTTGACAATATTGTACTCGTACTTGTATACGATCTTCTACTCAACACGCCAGCTACCACGTTCGTTTTTCCATGATGGCATGGTCAGAACATGTGCTGAAATGAGTCTCCTCTTGAGTTCTTCGAAGCTCTTCCCACATTCCTTGCTCCATTCAAATTTTATATCTCTACGAGTCAGCTGCGTTAATGGAGTAGCGATTCGAGAAAATCTTTCCACAAAATCTTCGATAATAACCAGCTAAGCATAGAAAGCTATGTATTTCGATTACCGACTTAGGTTATTCTCAACTGTGACTCATATCACAACCTTGGATAGCACGTTACAATGACACCTATCAGTTTACTATCGCACGAATATTGTCCCCTACGGAGAGTCTAGCTTCGGTGCATTCCACAAAGGAAGTCACCAGATAAAGGCTCAGGTACCAAATTCTATAGTTGAATTTTTAACACCTAAAGTTCAATAGGAGCCATTCAATATGAGATTTTAGAAATGAGTTTTGTACTGGGTTCAAAGTCGATTCAAAATTTAATATCAGGCTTTGGGAGTAAGCCAAGAAATTCTTCAAGAAATACGTCAGGAAAAATCAATAACAACAGGAATATTATTCAAATTTGATGTGTCTTTATTCAAATCCATAACATGGACTAAGAAAACTTGACATCCGTAATAAACGAATGACCTCATGGCTTGATATGAAAATGTTTGACTACAATGGTTTGATTGCTTGAATTCGAATAACAGGTTGCTTAGGAATATGAAAACTAATAACCTTATGAAAGTAATCAATTTCGGCATGATGAGTAGTTAACCTTAAAATCACATCAAAAGTAAAAAATCTCTATAGAAATAAGGTTAACAGGTAATGTGATAGTGCCAACCTGAATCAAGCATGATTTCTAAACAACGGATGTAATGAAAGTTTCTCCTAACGGAGTCTCCATAAATAGGTCAAAGTCTAATTTCTCCGTAGTCAAGTTCAAACGTTGAGCGCAAGCAAGAGAGATAAAAGAATGGGTAGAACCGGTATCTAGTAAGGTATAAACTTTGCAAGAATTTATAATTAACTAACCCGTGCTAACTTCATTCGGGTTCCTCACATTTTGACTGTTCACGACAAACGCTCTTCCAGGAACCGTTGACTTTGACTTTTCTGGGACATCCTTTTGAGTCACCATTCCCGCTGGACAGGGTTTCGCTACCGTACAATCTCGAGCGATATGTCCTTCTTTTCCACAATTATAGCATACCTTAAACTGTTGTGGGAAGTTTGGGCTGATATGTCCCTATTTCCCGCATTTGTAACATACGACCGGTGGTCTTTCTCCTCCCTTGGAACCAGTTGCTACTGGCGCTGACGTCTTCACATGGTCGTTGTTGAATCTCCTCTTTTTAAAATCTTCTCCCGACTCACTTCTTCTATTTTCATGGCCACTATTACCACCAGAGTGGTTACCGCTTTTGTCTGTATTCTTCTTTCTTCGCTGGTTATCGTTATTCTGATGACTGCTATCTTCAGTATGATCCTTGTTATGGTCCCTCGGTTGAACGTACTCGTTATCTCGCTCTAACAACTGAGCCCTGTTGACAACATCTGAATAGAGAGAAAATTTATGAGAAATGAGATACTGACGTATGCCGAGTTTCAAACCTCTCAGAAACATCTGTGTCATACGTTCCTCATTCTCCACCAAATGAGGTGCAAACCTGGATCACTACTTTTCTAATATTATATCATTCATAATTATATCATACATGTATGATATAATATTTCCAAAACATGTATATAACAAAATCATATTATCATTACTAATTTAATTATATTACAACATAATATTATACCATTTATAATTATATCACAACATAATATTATATAGTTTAAAATATTTAAAACAAAATTAAAATAACAAATAATATCAATTATAACTTACTAAGTTGATTTTATTATCCCCTAAATTACTACTTTTTCAATCTAAACGGTTTTTATATTATCGTTACTTAATTATTATCTTCTAAAATCACTATTTTTTAATCCCACATTGTGAGACTCCATATTTTATGAATAAAGATTTAATTTTCTGGAATTTTTTTTTTAAAATATTATGGTGTGGATTTGATATAATGTTATAGTTGTGGGTAATATTTATAAATTTTGCAAAGTACGCAAGTTGTTATATAATATTCGATTGGTCAGGAAATATTCGTTTTAACAGGGAATATTCGTACAATGGCACAATCATTGGTGGACCCCACGACGGAATTATTGTCGGATTGAGAAAACGACAAAAATACTTTATGAAAATAACGGCGGAAGTTTTACCGTTAATACTGTTGAACTACTCGGTAGTAAAAGTACAGTAATACGTGTGGTTGCATAGTAGCACACGATATTGATTATTGATGCTTATGTGATAAGTCACTCAGTTTTGTTTTATTGGTATTATTAATAAAACAGAATACTTTTATAAAGTTATTCTATAAATAGAATATATTATATTTTATTATGCATAGTGTTGCATAGTGTTTGCATAGTGTTTTGTATAGTAAAATCTTTTTATATAAAACAAAATACTTTTATAAAGTTATTTGTTTTATTAGACAATAATTAGAATATATTATATTTTATTATGCATAGTATTTGCATAGTGCCTGCATAGTGTTTGCATAGTAAAATCTTTTATAAAGTTATTCGTTTTATTAAATTATAAATAAAATATATTTTATTTTATTTAAAAGATTTTACTTTAAATATGGACCGTCAGATTAAAGTAAATCAATCTGGACCGTTTATGAGTTAGTTATTATGGCTATGGATTCTCTTTGGCCGTAGTGCAAAGATGAATTGTTTTATGGCATGATCAGGACCATTGATGAAAACATGATTATCTTTAGCTGTAGTGCATGGATAATTCGTGGTCGTGATACTAAATGTGACGCCCCCAAAAATAGGTATACATCACCCATCTTGAGTCGCCTGATATCACATTATAAAAATTAAATACAAACTTCATTTATACAACTGTTGAACTGTCGTATAGAATACGACCACAGTTAACTTGTGAGTTTTAATATACTATTGTCTCGTAGACAGTATCCAAACTCAAATTATTACAATGCCATATAAAATACAGTAGCAAATATTTTAAGACCAAAAAAAAAACGAGAAGATAACTATCATGTTCATTTTAATGGGGTACACTTTTGACGCTTTCAAAGTCTGGCTCTCATCACCCTATTGTTGTTCGCTAAAATCAATTATTAAGTGACGTATAAAATACGACACACACATCTTAGGTCCTCAATACAATTATCGGTTGTATGTCATGCCGTTTTATAATGTATTGAGAAACTTCGACAGTCTCGGACCATCACACTATTTTCCTGTTATCCCCGCTCGACCCAGCTACGTTCTCATTTCCTGAAGAGAACAGTGAAAAAAAGGGTGAGCACAACTAGCCTAGTAAAGAATATCATGACTAAAGATAACTACATTATCAATAGTTTTCATCAATAATAAATCAGAGATTTAGAACATATGGTAGATAATAAAACTTTTCAACCATAATTGCAGCGGAATTAACAATCCATTAGAAGAGTCAAGTAGAACATAATGTCTACTGTCTCCTCTAAATTAAAAATCCATCGTTGATATTTTATTCCTGTAATACTCATCAACAGTTCTTTGTTATACTCAAGACAAATAGAACTTTCATTACGTGTCTTCACCTGAACCACCAAAGATGTTAGTTAAATTCACAATTAATATTTATAATAATGTGAATTAACAATTCCTTCTTGCCACAAAGGCTTAATAGAACGTTTACTCAATATCCTTACCCCAAAGGCTAAAGATATTCAGATGTAATAACAATGATCATACCAATCATTTGTCTACCTTTGCACTACGTGCCAAAGATGTTCAACTATAAAAGCCATCGTTGAGACTCAGCTAAATAAATAATTTTCATCATCGAATCATCCCTGCACTACGACCAAGGATATTCATTAGTATCACCAGTGGTCATGATCATGTCATACACCTGTCCATCTTTGCACTACGGGCCAAAGCTATCAATTAATAATTCATCTTTGCACGTAAGCCAAAGATATTCAACAACATATCATCGTTTCACTATGGGTCAAAGACATACAACTGTAAAACCAATAACCAACAGTATAATAAAGAATATATGAAACTGCAAATGGATTTTCACCGCCATGCGGTAATCCACTTAAACAGATTATTTCCACAATTTAATAAGGAATGAATATAAAGGATCATTCATCATGCATGTGGTAAGCTACATAGACAGGTTATTCCAACAGAATAATAAAGAATGAAATAACAAAAGACATCACCATGCATGCGATAGAGACCGCACAAACAGGTTATTCCCAATAGAATAATAAATGCGAAATAATAATTAATGGAACCAGGTCCGGCGTAAAACGTACAGACATGATATTGCAACAGAATAATAAATGCGGAATAATAAATATTGGAACCAGGTCAGGTGAAATTCACACCGATAGGATATTTTGACAGAATAATAAATGCGGAATAATAAAAGAAGATCACCAAGTATTGGGTAAACCGCATATACAGGTCATTCCACCAAGTATAGGGTAAACCGCACTTACAGGTTATTCCAACATAATAATAAATAATTGAATAAAAATAGACTTCACCAGGTATACGGTAATTCGCGTATACAGGTTATTCCAACAGAATAATAAAGAATGGAATAACAATAGACTTCACCAGGTATACGGTAATCCGCGTATACAGGTTATTCCAACAGAATAATAAAGAATGGAATAATAGAAGTTCTCTTCATGAATAAGAAAGAATAACACCCCTTAGAGGTACAACAAATAATATCCCTTACTATAATAATATCCCTTTACCTTTTAAATAAGAGTATTCCGACTAGTAGGGCGATGATATACTCGAAGAAAAATTGCACTACTCTCAAAGTTTTTTTAAACTCTAAAGAAATACGCTCAAGATTATAGAAGAAGAATTCTCTCTATAGTTTCTCTCTCTAGAGTTTCAGTGAATTCGTAAGAAATAATGAAAGAATGAGCTTCTATTTATAGAAGAATGGAATGAATAGTAACCAATCCATGAACGGTCCAGATTGATTTACTTTAATCGGACGGTCCATATTTAAAGCAAAATCTTTTAAATAAAATATAATATATTCTATTTTATATAAAAAGATTTTTACTATGCAAACACTATGCAGGCACTATGCAAACACTATGCATAATAAAATATAATATATTCTATTTATAGAATAACTTTAATAAAGTATTCTATTTTATATAAAAAGATTTTACTATACAAAATACTATGCACAATAGAATATAATATATTCTATTTATAGAATAACTTTATAAAAGTATTCCGTTTTATATAAAAAGCTTTTCTGTTATAATTCCAACCAACGGTCTGAAAAATTAATACATCTATTCATGGAATAATATTGTACCCAAAAATGATTTGGACCGAAAAAAAATATATTTTGTTCGGGTGAATAGTATCCCGTGAATAGTAATTCGTGAATAGTAACTCATGAATAGTAACTCGTGAATAGTAACTTGTAAATAGTAACTCGTGAATTGTAACTTGTGAATAGTAACTCGTGAATAGTACCCGGCACAAAAAGTGTCCCAAATACGCGAGTGAATAATACTAGAGTGAATAGTAACCGGGTATTTTATGACAACTTGTCTACTTAAAAAAAAATTCACATATCACCCTTAACTTTAACCTTTTATCAATTTAACCATTTACTAAAATAGAAAAATTGAATACTTTTATTTCATAAAATTCGGGGTCTCACACTAAAGAATATCCTTGGCCTGTAGTGCAGGGATGATTTGATGATGTGGATTATTTATTAAGCTGAGTCTCAACGATAAAAGTGATGAAAAACCTTTTAAATCATAGAAGATAGTAGATTTTATTCCCTATTTGACTCTTCTAATGGATTGCTTGTTCCGCTGCAGTTAAACTTGATAGTTATTATATTTTATCAGTTTAACACTGTTAAAGGCTAACGATAAATTATTCTGCATTATCTTAGTCATAATATTTCTTACTGGGCTAGTTGAGCTCACCCTTTCTTTCACTGTTCTCTTCAGGAAATGAGAACGTAGCTGGGACTAGTCGGGAAACGGAGTGATGGTCCTAGATGGTGCATTAGTAGTCCTCACTATTCTGTGAAATAGTGTGATAATAATTGTAATGAGGACTCCTTTTGAGTTTGTATAATCTCTAGTAGACAATATTTGTATTCAAACTCACATTTTATGTTTTGTCGTATTGTACACGACGGTTGTATTATTAAGTTGTATTTGAATTCTGTACCATGTATCTGGTGACTCAAGATGGGTGATATATACCTATTTTGGGGGCGTCACACACATTAATATTTTGATTTTATAATCTCCTAAATCACTACAAATCTAAACTGTTCTGATAATGTTAACTGTTATAATATTATCATTAGTAATTTAATTATTGTCTCCTAAAATCACTACTTTTTTAATCCCAAATTAATATTTTGAATTTATAATCCCATAAATCACTACACATCTAAACTGATTTGGTAATTTTAACTATTCTGATAGTATCCTTTCTAATTTAATTATTATATCCTAAAATCACTACTTTATGATATTATCATTATTGAGCTATTAACACTACTCTTCGTTATTTAACCTAATTTTCTCCCTATAAATGCATACCAACTATTTCGCAACAACTCGCCCTACAAATAATTATCTCCTTATCTTATACTTTAACTATCCCATTATTTAGATGACGGCTAGATATGATTTAAGACGTGAAAGATTAAAGTCAAGATAACTCGACTCTGGAATATGCCAAGGTTCAACAAAACAGACTACATAAACATCATCGAGAGGGTATTGTTGGATGAAAAAGTATATATATATATATATATATATATATATATATATATATATACGGGAAGCTTCAAGAGCATAATTCTTAAATAGCATAATTTTATCAAAATGACGTAGTTTTGGAGGGACGCGGTGGCATTTTTGTAAATATCATGCCACCGCGTATTTACAAAAACGTCACCGCGTCCCTCCAAAACTACGTCGTTTTGATAAAATTATGCTATTTAAGATATTATGCTATTTAAAAATTATGCTCTTGAAGCTTTCCGTATATATATATATATAGAAATAGGATCAGGTCTGGACCTCCCGGACGGGAGAAAATCTGGACCCAATTTTTTTTTTTTTGTAGAACAACTAAAAAAAAATTATGGAATTGAAATTTTTCCATAATACAGTGTTTTGGGTGTGTTTTTAATACCTACACCAACCAATGTATGTACAGTCTGCCCAGACTGTACAGACATGTTTTGTTATAGGCATCCAAATCACGTCCAAAACACTGTATTATGTAAAAATTTCAATTCCATAATTTTTTTTTAGTTGTTTAAAAAAAAAAGCAAAAAAAAAAAGTCCGGATTTTAAACCTGTCCGGGAGTCCGGACAGGATCCGGCCTCTATATATATATATATACACACACACACACACACACACACATACATAACTCCAAATTACAACATCTTAAAATTACAGCATCTTAAATTACAACATCTTACTATATGAATATTATACTTTTATAGGATGAAAAAAATACAAACGAGTATCAAAATGTCTCTTTTTACTAAATTTCAAACAACAGTCAAGAAACAAAAAGTTTTTATAATCACCAATTTTGTTGTCAGTCAAAATGGTAGTTATTTCAAAGCTACTCAATATCCATACAAGATTAATTTTCTGTATTCCACCTCACTGCGAGAGTTAGATGAGGCTCTCATTCATACATATGGATTTCAATTCACTCCATACGATCAAATACTATCAACATCGGTTGATGATTCATACTTAGTTGGTATGTTTAACAATAATTACTCCAAGTTTTTACATACTGAGTTTTTTATTTACCTATATAATTCTGTTGCTAGAGGTTATTGGATAACTAACTGCGATATGGAGTTTAGAAGTCAGCACAAACAATGGCAAACATAGCAATAGAGTTAATATTGAATTAACTGATAACAGATAACTTTTTAAACTGTACTAACACTACTTTTATTAATAACTATGATCATTTAAATTAATCTTACATTGTATTTTTCTTACAGTCATAATGTATTTATCTTATATTTTGTTGCTCATTTTTTATTTAACACTCTAGGAGTCAACATGTGTGGTACTTGCTACTATTCTATATGTATAGAAACCGAATACAATTGGTTCTACAATTCCTGCAAAAAATGCCGCAAAAAAGTAAAACCTGACAACGAAAATTATTGGTGTGATAAATGTTATGACTATGTTAATTCCGTTACACCAAGGTATTGTGATACAGTATTTTGTTATACGTTATATCTACCTTATGTTCATGCTTTGTGCACTCTATTAATACTCCATCCGTTCATAAAAGATTGTCGTTTTAGAAGAAAAAATTTGTTCAAAAAAATTTGTTTTTTACAACTTTCGAGGAGAATAAATTATTTACTTTCCTATATTACCCCTACCTTCTCTCATTGTCCCAAGAAATTCTCTTCCCTGTATTAATTATTTTCAACTTCCCACAAAGGGTAGTGATTAAATTTCAAACAAATTTTACTTGATAAATGATACTTTCTTAATCCACGTGCAAAAATCTTAAACGACAATCATTTAGAAACGAAAGTAGTACTATCTAACTTCGTAAATGTAACTTTTAATTGTAGATTTAAAATTTAGGTTAAAGTAAATGTCATGGAGTTTAGAGATCAGATTATTATATACTTTGATACGTATTTGCGCACAAAACTTTTACCCAACTCTATGTAACATATGCTACCAAAATTTGATTATCGCATAAAATTATATTTTAATTTATTAATTACACGTATAGATTTATTATTAACAAAATAAATAATTCTACGGCAACGCAAGAGTTTGTATGTAGATACTAAGATGCTGCTTAACAATGAGTTTATGTTTAAATAGTGCTTTTATAAGGTATTATAGGTGTTTTTTTATATAATTAGTTAAGAATTATAGAATTTGTACTGATATTTATATTTGGATTATTGACGAATTAAAGAGGGAGGAATTGATTTTTATGAAATGAAAAACAAATATATTTTCAATTATATATTTTCGTATGTACTATATGTGGAGTACATACGAAAATATACAAATATATTTTCAACTATATATTTTCGTATGTGGACTGATAATCGGAATATTCTCGGACGATCACAATTAATATAGGCAATCCATTTTGGTTTTTTTGAACCACCGCACATCACCCGACCCCAATAATGGTTGGTTTTTTTGAACGTGTCAACAATGTTGAGTATATACCTGTTGATGTAAGTTGATTTTTGTTTCCACAAATTATAATTTAAACCAACCAACAGAAGATTGGCATGATGTAATTAAATGCGAATTAGAATCCATATACACTCGTTCCAATTAATTTCCAACAGGTGGCACTTAATTATGCTGTAATCCCAACATCAAAAATACAAATAAAAATACAAACCTTCCATAAGATAGGATGGGCTAACTATATTACCTGCTGAAGGGAAAAAAAGCAATGTATGTATGCACAGCTTTACATATTTGGTTCTCATGAAGATTTGCAAAGACAACTGAATTAGAATCCATAATTATGAGTCCATTGACAAACATGCTTGATCGTGACAGTGAGATAGTTAACAAGTGCGAGATCGTTTGTTGCAAACATATTACATTCATGTGAACCTTCGGTTAATCGCCAACAGAAAGCAACATTCCAACCAATGCATTTTATACAGGGGTTTTCGGTTTTCGTCCTAACATTTTCTCACCACACGCAATCCTGTCAAGAAACACGCAGTCTCTATGAGAGAGTAACATATATGCATACAGAATTCAACATCGTGATGGGGAAGGGAAGGACATTCACTCATTAAAGGCCACATTTATCGGAAGTAAGCCCCGTTGGATGCAACAAAACCATCAGCATTTGTAAAAATAACATGTTATAGAGCATTTGGAGTATTTTCATGACAATAAAAAAATAGCTCCGTATATGCGGATTGAGTTATTCAGTTAAATACATTCAGAAACTAGTTGCATTCAATGTTAGACCAAGACTGGATCAACCGGTTGAAACGTGAACCGGTCAAGAAAACGATCAATTCGTTAAACAGGAAATCACAAAAACTGTTACGAACCAATAAACTTAGGGTTAAACTGTCGGAACCGTAGAATCGGTAGGTGGTTTCAACCGGTTCTCAACCATCAGTAGAAAGCATCACAAAAAAAATATAAAAATTATCAACAGCCTAGAAGCCCATCAGAACTTCAAATTCCACAACCAGAAGAACTTTGCTAGATTTATCCCATCTCAACCATTATGCTTGTAATTTAAGAATGCAATTTGAGGAAGAGATTTAGGAGTTTGGGAGCAGCAAGGAAAAGGAAGAAAGAATTAGATGGGAGAAAACAACTATGGAAGTACCAATATTAACCAAGGTAAAAGAGAAAAGTGTTTTGATGGGACATGTATGGCCATTTGTTTTTAATTTTTATTTCTCTCTCTTTGGAATTGGAGGCCAAGTACTGAGAAGACACGTCACACAAGGATCTTATCTAATTTTAGATTCTAAAGTTACGTCCTTCCTTCTTTTTTTAATTTATTTATTGAGCTATGAAGTTTTAAGTAAGAAGAGTAATAATTTTAAATATAGAAAAGCAATAATAATAATAGTGTTAGTGTGTGTGTAATTGTATGATAAGTTATAATAATAAATTTATAAGAAAATAATAATAGTATTGACACTAATATATTAATTTTATATTTAGCATATTTAATACTCTATTTTAAAATATAGGATTTTTGTTTTGTAAAATATAAAGTCCAGTACTCTTATGCTTTAAAACAGAAGTGATATATATCATATACAATTTATAATAATTATTAATATATTTAATTAATAATTATGACGTCACTAGTTGTTTAACCACCGGTTGACATAGTGACCCATCCATCGAGTGACATTTCCGGTTTGATGATCTGTCTGAATCTAAAAATATTGCTTACATTGCATGACTACCCTTCCAAAGTTCAATTCTAACAGTGAAGTTCTAAAAATGTATCAATTTTCAGGAAGAATACGAGATTGTAGTGTCACAATATCACAAATTGTTACTAGAACCAAGTAAACATTTGTTTTCACATAATCGACGAGGTCAATTACTAACTTAGAAATAACGCTTGTTTAAATTCGATGGAGTATCTAACAGGAGATCTTTAGGCACTTCTAGCCAATGTTTTGAAACCCGACTCGGCCCAACCAGTTGAACTGGTTTGGTCAAAACCCAGATAGAACAGTTGACCACCGGTTGAACATGTGGCTCAACCGGTAAAATTGGTTAAATTGACTAAGTGAGCCGATTTTTAATTATTTTTTTAGTACTAATTTTTTTAAAATATTAAAATTAACCACTTTTAATACTATTGTAACACAAATTCATTATATTTTAGTTCATAAAAAATAAGATGTTTTAAAATTTTATTAATTATTAATAATATATATTTTTATATATTTATCATAGTTGTCAAGTCGTAAAGTCGAGTCGGTGCCCCGGAGCTTAAGTCACTATTCGACTAAGCGCCCGACTAGTCATCCATAAATCGACAAGTCATTTCCTATGTGCAATTTAGGGAGAAGGGTCAAAAATGCCCCCGACTTTTACCGCGATATCTACCGAACAACCTATATTTTTTTTTGTCCAAAAGTACCCCTAACGTTATAATTTTTGGGTCGATTGTACCCCTGCCGTTGACAGACATGCCAAATAGACTAACATCTATCCAAATTGCTTATGTGGCTGCCACATGGAAATAATTAAAATATTAATTAAAAAAATACTGAATACTAATTTAAAAAATACTAAAATACTAAAAAAAAATCAAATTAAAAAATATTAAAAAACTAAAATTCAAATTATTTTATTAATTCAAAAAATACTAAAATACTAAAATTATTTTACTAAATATTAGTATTATATACTTTTTACATACTAAAATACTAATTACATATTTATATTAAATATTAAAAATACTAATTAAACAAATATTTACATATTTACAGCAAAGGAGCAGCAGCAACAACAAAATCGTCTCAGCCTACCTACCACCAATTCGTTCCTCCTCTCTCCCTCGAAATCGTCTCAGCCTCTCAACAACAACAAAAGGAGCAGCAACAGCAGCCATGGCCACCGATCAAAGCCCACCAATTACAGTCCACTCCGTCCCTTCCTCCCTCGCGCAGATCGGGTGGTGGTGGTATTAACGGCGGTAGTAGATCGGGTGGATCACGTCTCCTTCCTCCCTCGCACAGCCCAGCGCCGGCTCCGCCCTTGACAGCTCATCCTCTGCCTCGGTTCCTCCGACCGCGCCGTGGACTATGCCGACACGTTATCTATGATTTCTTTTCAAATTTGTGATTTCTTTTCAATTTGAGAGTATCTATGATTTCTTTTTTGTTGGTTGTTGAAATGGATTATTTAGTGCCCTTATTCTAAACTTTTGTAGTATTGATAGATTGGGTGGATCTGTATGTATATGTGGTGAATTTGTTGGTGATAATCTGAATTTTGTTGGTGGATCTGTAATAGATTGGGTGGGTCGACGGTGGCGGAATGATTACACCAGCCCCATTCTCATCTTTCATTTTGACGGTGGCGGAATGGTGGTTGGTGGTGTTGTGGTGGGTTGAAGAATTTTTTTTATTTGTGTTAATGAATTAAATATAAATATAAATATAAATATCAATTTTGTTTATTAAATATAAATATTTATTTTGTTTATTAATTATTTATTTTTTTAAAGAAAAATAAAATAAATAATTAATAAAAATTGGATTTTTTAATTGTTTCTATTAATGAATTTTTGAACACATCAGCAAATATTGCCACGTGTTAGCCACATCATAGAGGGTTTAACATCCGTTTGTCAAGGTGGCAAATTCATTAACGGTAGGGGCATGGGTGATCCGTAAAATGTAATGTTAAGGGCATTTTTGGACAAAAAAAAAATATAGGGTGTTCGGTAGACATCGCGGTAAAAGTCGGGTATTTTTGACCCTTCTCCCGTACAATTTATACATATAAACTTATATATATATATATATATATATATATATATATATATATATATATATATATATATATATATGAATATGTACATTTGACATTATTATTTCAGAATATTCAACACTATCAAATACTATTAAAAACACAAATATATTAATACTGCCACAACCAAAGTCATTTGATATTAAAAAAAGAACAGAAAAAAAACTACTAAAGCAAGTCATTAAATGTACAAATATACAATATTAATTATTATACATTTCTACTTAATATATTATCTCTATCCAAAGCATAACACATGCATCACAAACAAAATACATGCATAGAAATTAGAAAAGGAATTGGCCAAAAAAAAGGGCCAAAAACAAAAACCACACAAACTGATACTTGCTGATGGAATTAAAAAAAAAAAACAGTAAACAACCACCACATGATACTATACATTAAACAGAATGCATGCATGGCAATTAGAAAGGAACTGGTAAAAAAATGCTACAAAACAACCACCACACAATCTTGATACATGTTGGTGAAGATAAACAAAAAGAAAGAAAGAAAAAGTATACAGCAAGTCAACCACCACATGAGACTAGATGGCAGACTCGCTGGCAGAAAAAGAAACATAATTTACCTGTGATTTGCGCCGATGTAGATGTCGCGGGTTCTTGCTACTTGCAAATGCTTCTCGCCAAAGTTGCCATCTTATATACTCCTCTCTCTCTCTCGACTTTAGGTTTACCAAATTGGGAATTTGGTTGCGACTTTAGCCTTCTTTTCTTTTTTCTTTTTTAGAAAATAATATCAAATTGTTGTTTGAGTCGACTTGTGTAGTTAGTAACCGACTGGTACAAAGTCGATCGACTTAGGCCCAAGTCGTCCTTGTCATCCCCAAGTCGCCAATTAGGCGATGAACTGCCGAGCTGAGTGCACGACTTGGAAGCCTGCTAGTAAAATGTCGCTACGACTTGCTTGCACTATCCAGAATGACTCAACAGCTAAGCGTAGTCTAGGCTACGACTTGATAACCATGATTATTTATAACGTCACAAGTTCAATAACGGTAGACACCAATGAACCATCTAGTAACTTTCTTCGGTTCGATGACCGGTCCGGGTCCTAGCGTCTTATAACTTAGTTATCAGCCTAAACTAAAAGCAATGTAGCACTTGATTTTGCATAATGATGTGTATGATTTATCGTCACATTGAGCCTATCCATGAATCCAAATTATGAGAAAAAATAAAAAAAAAAAAGTAAAAACAAAAGCAACTATGACTCCGTTTGCTTCAAGGAAAACCTTTTCTGGAAAATATTTTCAGAAGAAATTATTTTCCATGAAAATGATCCAATTTTCATGTATTTTCCATCGTTTGTGAAGCATGTGAAAGTAGCAAATTTGTTCACTTTCCTCTCTTCCCCAAGTTCAGGTTATATCCCTATCTTCCCTGTTATTGTTATAATCAAACCCATATCTTCAACCATGGAGAAATTGTATCCCACAATCAAAAGAAAATATAAAGGAATAAAATCAAAGAAGTCCAGCAACAATATGAGATGTTTACTATCCCCATCTTCCCTGTCATTGTTATAATCACACCCATATCTTTACCCATGGAGAAATTGTATCCCGCAATCAAAAGAAAATATAAAGGAATAAAAATCAAATAAGTCCAGCAACAATATGAGATGTTTACTATCCCCATCTTCTCTGTCATTGTTATAATCACACCCATATCTTTACCCATGGAGAAATTGTATCCCGCAATCAAAATAAAATATAAAGGAATCAAAATCAAATAAGTCCAGCAACAATATGAGATGATTACTTACAAGTATAGTATCCACACACACACACACACACACACACATATATATATATATATATATATATATATATATATATATATATATATATATATATATATATATCAGAATGGATCACAGGTCCGGGAGTCCGGACCTGATAAAAAACGGATTTTTTTTTTCTTTTTTTTTTAAAACTAAAAAAAATATTTAATATTTTATGGAACGGAAATTTTTCCATAATACAATGTTTTGGGCGTGTTTTGAATACCTATACCAAAAAGTGGTTGTACAGTCTGCACAGACTGTACATACATGTTTTGTTATACGTACCCAAATCACACCTAAAACACTTATGAAAAATTTTCAATTCCATAATTATTTATTTATTTTTTTTAGTTGTTTTAAAAAAATAAAAAGCAAAAAAATAGAAAAAAAAGTCCGGACGTTAGCTCCGTCCGGACGTCCGGACTGGATCTTGCCCCTATATATATATATATAGAGAGAGAGATAGATAGATATGCACTCTTATTGTCTCTTTCCCCAAATTTTATGCTACAAGATCTATTTAGAAAAGAAAATTATTTTTATGATGATTCCCTAAATAATGTAAATTTGATGAAGAAATATTGCTATAGGATGAGAGAGAAGAGGGAGACGGAGAGAAGGAAAATGACTTGCCGACTTGAAATTGGCAAGTTGTTTTCTTGATTTAAGGGATGTTTTTCCATTGAATACCGAAAAATATCGGAAAAATCTTTTTCGGAAAATCTTTTCCTTGAAACAAATGGAGCCCTAGCATAAATAATAAACCTTGCTAGTGTTCTTCAACTTAAAAGTTGAGAGAGAATGAACAGTAGACAACCATTAGTTGAACGTCAAAAACTATATAATAGAATAACTTTAAACGGGAAAAAAAATATCAAATTCATAGGTCAAGAATGAACAGTAGACAACCATTAGTTGAATGTAAACGAACAATAGTATAAAGAAAAACAAAGGATAAATGAAATTTCAGAACAAATTTCAAAGACACAACAAAGTAGTTTTCTCATTTGCCATTCGTTGTAGGACAAAGTGGAAAAAATGGAGAAGAGTACAATGGAGAAGAGTACATATGTCCGCAAAGAATCGAGAAAGGTTTCATATAGAAATTCAATTCGAAAATATTTGATTTGAGAATAAATACATGAGATACTAAATACATGTAAGAGGGGTAAATACAGAAAAAGAAAGAAAAGAATACTTGATAACTTGAACTGAAGAAAGGCTAATTTCTAAGAGTGGAATATGCAAAAATGAAAACAAGTTGCATACAGCAAATAGAGTATGTGAATCATCTAGTCATACAACTAGAAAAACAAAAAGATATGCTGAAAAGTTCTTGATTGTAATACATATCAATTTTAAAAAGTAAATAAATAAAGATAGACCATATGCCAGTGAAGTACAAAAGGAAAGTAAATGAAATAAAAAAAATTGGAGAGATAAAAAGTAACTTTAGAGTGAAACTGAAAAATTTAGAGTGAAATTAGAAAATTTAGGGAGATAAGAAGTATGAACTTTTGTAAGAGAGAAAATTGAAAATTTCGAAAGATAGGAAGTAGATAAGTATAAACTTTTGTAAGAGAGAAAGTTGAAAATTTCGAAACATAAGAAATAAAAAGTTTGAGGGAGAGAGTTTAAAACTTTAAAAGGAGAGAGTGGAAAATTTAGAACTGAAATTAAAAGGCTTGGAGAGGTAAAAAGTAAAAACCTTTGAGAGAGTTAAAAATTTCGAGAATTGGGAAGTAAAAACTTTTGATGGAGAAAGTGAAGCTTTTGAAGAAGTGCAAAATTTAGACTTAAAAAAAGAAAAAATTCAGAGATAAAATGAATGAATTTGTTTTTGAAATAGAGTGTGTACCCAAGTGTAAATTAGGGTTCACTTGTCCTAATTAAATTAAATGAACAAATTAAGGTTCACATTATTATTAAATGAAAAGACGGAACAACTGAAAATAAAGCAAGACCTGAGAGAATCTTTCACGTGTCCCGAGACAGAAGACACGTGGAGACGACTCATTTTGGGAATTGATTGAGGGATTGGATTGGTGGTTAGAAGGGTAGGACGATTTGGGCATTATTCTGATGACCAATGGTAAATTTGGAATTTCCCCGAAGTCATGTGCTAGGCACATGACCACTCTCCAGAAAACCCTATAAATACCCCTTCCACTCTATTGGGAAGGGGACCTCACTTTGGACTCTTAGACCTTTTGGAAGACTAAGAGACTTGGAGATTCTCTCTCAACCCGAAGCACTCAAGAAGGCGCTTTGAATCCTTGCTACCCTAACAAGGTTCTCGGATTCCAGGAGTTCTGTCACGTGTCGTTGGAGTAATCGCTCACTGTCAATTGGATAGACATCAACACTGTCAATTGGTCTTTTATCTTGGAGTTGTTGAGTCTGCTTAAATTCCATCCCACTTTCATAGATTGGATTAAAGCTTGTATATCCACAACCATGTGTTCTATTAAGGTCAATGGCTCTTGCAGGTTACTTTAAAGGGGCAAGAGGTTTAAGGCAAGGGGATCCCGCTTGCAGTGGAAGCTTTATCAATGATTTTGAATAAGGATGCTATTTTGCCCGATTTTAAATTTCATTGGAGACACAGAACCATGTAAACTCAGTCATCTTTGATTTGCTGACGATCTATTAATCTTTTGCCATGGTAACCTGCCTTCTGTGTCCATTATTCATTCTTATATTCAGTCATTCTCACTGTTTTATGGACTGATCCCAAATGCTCAAAAGAGTCAATGCTTCTTATCAAATGTTGATTACTGATGAAGATGAGAAGGAAAGCATTTGTTCTATGCTGGGATTCCCTATGGGTGTGGGTTCCTCTCATCTCCTCTAAGCTTTCTCACTCGGATGGCATGCCTCTATAATTCAGAGAATCACGGCTAGAGTTTCTTCCTGGACTGCTAGATTTCTCCCATACTCGGGACGACTTCAGTTGATCAAATCTGTCTGGTTTGCCATTCCATCTTTTTGGTCAGCCCACTTTATTCTACGCAAGTCAGTTATGAGATCAATCCAATCAACTCTGCAGATTTCTATGGAAAGGGACATCTCTTCTGAAATATGGAGCCAAAACTCTTGGAAAGATTTATCCATGCCTTACTCTGAGGGTGGTCTTGCTATCAAGAGTTTAATCGACTGGAACTTGGCTCTCATTCTACACCACCTCCTTAAGGTTATATCTCCCTCTCCTTCCTCCTTGTGGGCTTCTTGGGTTTAAGGCACTGTTCTTAAGGAAAGGAATATCTGGAATATTGATATTCCTTCAGATTGTTCTTGGATTTGGTGTAAAATATTTCATTTAAGGCCTACTACACTGAACTTCATTATTTACCGTGTGGGCAATGGTAGCAGTTTCAGCTTGTGGTTTGATCCGTAGCTTAATGGTTGGGCCATTTCTCCTTCTGTGGCACTTATATCTAATTCTAGGCTTTCTTCCTCGGCTCGGGTATCTAGTATGATTTCTCATGATTCTTGGTCTCTGCCCGAGTAATCACCGTAATCACCATGATGTGATGCAGTTTCGAAGTCTATTTAATGATGTGCCTGTGCCGGCATCTGTTGAGGATATTATTCTATGGGATGGTATTGTAATCACTACTTTGAAGGCCAAATCTATTTGGGAATCCATTCGGCAAAGAGCTCCGCAGGTAAACTGAGCAAATCTGTTATGGCATAAACTCCATGTGCCCTGGTACTCCTTTACTTTATGGCTGGCTTTGCGTGGGAGATTGCCAACGAATGATGCTTTTTACTCCTACTCTAATTTCCATTCCTTGGTCTGTCCTTTATGTAATTTAACTGCTGAAACCTTCCTCCATCTTTTCTTCAACTGCCCCTACTCTAAAACTGTTATTTCATTTGTTTTGTCTGCTGGGAATTGGATTAATGTTCCACTTGTCTGGGATAATTTGGTTGATTATATCCTTCAGTTTAATGGGAGGTACATGATTTCTAAGATCTTGAAGTTGGCATTTGCTACTTCGGTGTACAAATTATGGGGTGCTAGGAACTCTATGCTGCATGACAAAATCAAATTCCCCCCTCTAGTGCTAGCAAAAGAAATTGTGCAGTTGGTTAAGGCTGGGCTTTCCTCTTCCCTGAAGTTCCACAAGGCGGCCCAGAAATGTAGTAGTTATCACAACTGGTTGTATTAGTTGTCTTGTATTGTCTGTGTGGTTCTCTTTTGTTATTCTCAGTCTGATGATTGGTTGTTTTTTTTTAACTAGTCCTGCTGCTTCTGTTTTGTTCCTATGTGAATTCGGCTTTTGTTCAATTATCATGGGGTTTGTCCCATGACGATAGCTCAATAGTTCTGGGGTTTGCCCTTTTGCAATTGTAATTATGATTCTTTTATGCACAACTCAAAAAATTTAGTGAAAAAAAGAAGTTAAAAAACATTTCAAGAGAACGAAAAAAACTTTTGAAGCAGACAAAGTTAAAATCTTTTAGGGAGATAAATTGAATAACTTTTTAAGGGAGAGAAATTTGAAATTTAAAAATTTCAGAAAGAAACAAAGTATAATTTTTAAAGAGAGAAAATTAAATAGTTTGAGAGTTGAGAAGTAAAAACTTCTGAGGTAGAGTTAATTTTTTTTTAGGAAAAGTTAAAAAGTTTTGAGGGAGACAAAGTGAAAAACATTTTAAGGAAGAGAAAGTGGAAAACTTTCAAGGGAGAGAAATTGATAAATTTTAGTGACATAAATTCAAAACTTTCGAAAGATACAAAGTATAAATTTTGAAAGCGAGAAAATTATAAATTTTGATTGTTGAGAAGTAAAAACTATCAAGGGAGAAAATGTTAACAACTTTTGAGGGACAAAAATTAAAAACATTTTAAGGAGATTGAAATTTTTTGAGGAAGAGAAAGTTCAAAACATTTTAGGGAGTCAAAGTTAAACACTTGAGGGATAGAGAGAAAACACGTTTGAGAAAGAGGAAGTTAAAACCTTTTACAAGAGAGAGAATGGAAAACTTTTAAAGGAGAAAAAATGACAATTTTTGGGACTGAAATTTAAGAATTTCGGAATATCCAAAATATAACTTTTGAAAGAAAGTGCATTTAAATTTAGAGAGTAAAGTAAAAACATTTGAGCGAGAGAAAGTTGAAAACTTTTTAGATAGAGAATACCAAGAACTCTTGAAGCAGAGAGCTAAAAATTTTGCAGGAGTGAAACTTGAAAACTTTTGAGGGAGAGAAAGTTGAACCCTTTTAAGAGAGTGAAAAACTTTTAAAGCAGTGAAATGAAAATTTTAGGGGCAGGAATTTTAATTTTTTTGATGATACAAAGTATAAATTTTGAATGAGAAAAATTTAAATTTAAGTCAAGTAAAAACCTTACAGGGAGAGGGTGAAAAAATTTGAAAGTTAAGTAAAAACTTTTACGAAGTAAAAGTTCAAAACTTTTCAGGGCGAGGAAGATAAAATCATTTAAGGGAGGGGAAGTTAAGAAAAAGTTCACAACTTTTTAGTGACAAAAATTGAAAACTTTTGAGGAACAAATATTGATAACTTTCAAAGGAGAGTGGATTTTTTAGGAAGTGAAAGGTCAAAACATTTTATTGAGTGAAACTTTTGAGAGATAGAGAACACATTCGAGGCAGAGGAGAGGAAGTTAAAACCTTCTAAGGGAGAGAGAATGGAAAACCTTTAAAGGATAGAAATTGAAAATTTTTGGGACTGAAATTTGGAAAATTCGGAAGATACAAAATATAAATTTTGAGTAAAGAAATAAAGACCTTTTGAGCGAGAGAAAGTTAAAAGCCTTTGAGGGAGAGAATGTCAAAAACTTTTCAAGCAGAGAAGGATAAAAATTTTGCGGGAGTGAAACTTAAAAACTTTTGAGGGAGAGAAAGTTAAAATCTTTTAAGAGAGTGGAAATCTTTTCAAGCAGTGGAATTTAAAATTTAGGGGTAGGAATTTAAATTTTTCGGAAGATACAAAGTATAAATTTTGAAAGAGAAAAAATTATAAAGTTAAGTAAAAACTTTTGAGGGAAAGTGAATTTTAGAGTTGAGAAATGAAAACTTTTAGGAAGTTTAAAACTTTTCAGGTCGAGAAAGATAAAAACATTTGAGGGAAAGGAAGTTAAGAAAAAGTTTGTGAGACACAACAGAATTCAATATAAGTCTGCAAAATGTAAATAAAGAAAACAAAAAATTGAGGGTCGCACTTCTTGTTCTTGAATCAAAAAAAGTAAAATGAATAACATAGTTGAACTCACTCTGAAGAGACTCTGTGGCCTGGCACTGCACAAATAGGATCCAGGCGTATATCATTTATCCCTGATCGGAATCTACGCAAAGATCCAGATATGGAATAGCTATGCGCAACTGCACATCCTTTAGCCCTAGTGACATAGACCAAATCATAATAATGAATAGGAATGAGAAAGAACCAGTCTACTTATAATAATATAAAGTAGTAAGCCGAATTCTTCAAGTACATCAAGAGTGAGAGATCCGTTTAAGAACAATAGAAGAGGGATATACCATCGAATGGCGTGAGCCGCATGCGGGGAGACCCGCACATATGGTTTTTAGGGGGATCTGGTCGAAAGACCGATCGACGCCCACCCGACTAGAGGGACTGAGAAATTAATAGAGCACAAAACTTATCTTCAAGCTTTACCTTATTCTGATCGTTCAGAGGGCGATCGCGGGGTCACTGAATGAAGTCTTCCATTTCAGCACCAAATCATTGACTGGTTATTGTAGGGTTAAAGGGCCTATCTATTGTATTGGTGGGGTTGGCAAGTGGCCAAATCCAAAAACACCTGGCGAAGATGTGGCAAACAAATAAAGTAGCCCTATGTTCGGATCTGACAATACCATACCATAGAGGACGAACAGAGGGAAAATAAAGAATCCCTGCTTGCCCTGTAGCTAATCGAAGGAGCGAAGAAAGCAACAGTTTGCTGGAAATCTAATGAATATTGCTTTTAATTCAAATAAAAGTAGTATGGCAAATCATTTGCCCACTCCAAGATCATTAAATCCCTCTTTCTCAGTGACTCGCTGCAAAAGTTGCGTTTGGAATGGATTAGTGGGTCAAAGCTGCCTCGCATCGCATGTGCTCATAACCATTCTTGTTGTAACAGGATCATTAGCACTCAACCTTCGTCACCCTCTCTCGCTCACAAAGTTGGTTAGAGTAAAGCACTGCGGAAAACAACAGCGACTCGAGAATGATAGCATGCAGACTAGTCATTCAAACTTTGCAAACAAAACATTGTTGTCGTCTCCACCTGAGACCATGAAAAGCTCCTTCCTCCGTGAAATCGGGAAGTAACTCAGATGAGAGCTCGAGTCTAGCTCCTAATGTTGAGAGGGCAATCAGTAACACAACGTCTCAGTCATAGAGCAATTGGAATGCGAGGCAATCAGTCAAGCCAGAGATCCTTGGTAACAAGAACAAGCAGTGCTAGGATGACTGCTTTGAAATCCAAAAGACTGATGACTGAGATCCAAGCTCGTATGGAGAAGTGGAAGAAAAAGTAAGATCAAACTCAATCCCAAGAGAAGCATGCACCCTCTGGACCCGAGAGGAGGAGGCCGATCTCTTGCACATATTCTCAATCAATATGTATTGAATGAAGGAATTGGTCCATTCCCTGGCCAATATTTGGGTAAGCGTGTTCAAAAATCAAGTCATTTCATATATGATGTTCCCGATCCCGATGACCACATACAATGTCAATGAGCGCTGGAAGGAAGGGGACAATAGCACCCGCTCACCTCACTTTGAACAAAATAATTATCGTAATCAAAAAGAGACGACAATTTGTAGGGAAATCCACTCGATAGGAGGTATAGGATGGAACCAAATCCCCTTCGCGAGGGTCTCGTTCGCACGACTAAAGAAAGTGAGTCGCCACCTAATAAAATCACTCTCATAATTGCTTAGATAATCACAGTGGCTATCTAAAGTCAGAGAGGATCGAGAAACCATCGCCCAAAGGTGCTCATTGAGCGGTCACCGGTGGCTAAGAACCTTGTGATGTCCGCATTTTGCTTTTTTTTATTAGTGTTCCGTGAGTATATCGAGGTTTTCTAAGGTAGGCCTTTGTCGCGAGCTGGACTCGAACCAGCCCAAAGACTCCCTTCCCTATCCCTTCATTGTTTAGTTTGTGGGGACCTATAAAGTCAGTTCCTTGGTCGCTTTGATTTCTTTTACTTTTGAAAGCGGCATTCTCTCTGGATCTAGAATCAAATCGTGATCATGAATGTCCTTTGCCCTTTATCTCCCCACCTTCCTGTTTATAAGCCACAACTCACTTCTATTGGGGAGGCTTACTTATCTTATAGTTTAGCGGCTTTATCCATCTTTGATTTCATTGCTTGTTTTGTCTGGTTCAATAATACTGCCTATCCCAGCGAGTTTACGGACCCATTGGACCAGAAGCTTCCTAAGCTCAAGCATTTACTTTTCTAGTTAGAGACCAACGCCTTGGGGCTAACGTAGGATCCGCTCAAGGACCTAATGGTTAGGTAAATATTTAATGCGTTGATAGCACCCAATTTTTCCGAATCGGTGATTCCATCTATGATTTATCATTCACGAACGTTGATGAGATCCATCCATTTAGCAGCACCTTAGGATGGCATAGCCTAAAAGTTAGGACTGAAAGTCATCGAAACCAACAGATCCTCTTGATTAGTTGCCCCCGGGACAATCGAACTTTATTTACTGCTTACGAATACAAGACTAACAAACGAACCCTGGGATGAAATAGTAAGGTTTGATAGAACCTAGTTCTAGGGTTGGATAAGTGTGAAATCCTTAGGGTTGGATTGCTCGTGGACAAGGACAAATTCTATTTGAAATGGATGGTGTGAGTTTTGTCAAATGCTCGACAAGAGCCACTCCTTTGGCAGCATCCAATAATTCAGAAGTTAATTTGAAAGCCATATTTCGACCCGGACGTCTTGCGCGGGAAGGTGAACTTTGCAAAAGTGCTATTTGGTTGGGAAAGAGAGGATTTCTGACTCCAAGCCTACCCGAAAACAAGTAATCTATCTTTTCCCTTGTTCGGCAGTACCCTCGAGGCCCGTAATTCCATGCAAAACATGATTTCCCGTGTATGGTACCAATGTTAAAATTTTTGACACCAATCATTTATGATGAGTATTACACGCAGACCCCAGAGAAACATCATGGAAGGTTGAGAATAAGAAAGCCTTTTTGTCGCAGATCTCAAAAGATGGTTAATGGGCTATAGAGAAAATATCTTATCCGATTCCTCCAAGCCTATTGGAAAAATTTTAGGCTGTTCCAACACTTTGGATTAAATGCAAAAAACGGCTTTTTGTGCAAGGGAAGGCACGGTAATCCCCTAAAGAACAAGAAGAAGAAATTATGGAATTTAGAGTATAAACCTTCCTTTAAAATGGATTATAGATAGGCTTAGATAAGGCGTTTCAAGAAAGAATAAAAATTTCAATTCTTTATGGACTACTGAGCCCATATCCCCTCCAACCATTAGAATACGGGGGGATATGGAAAAAGGGACAAGGGGCTTTGCGTTTGCATATTAGCAAACTACCCTTTGGAGGGACGGAAATTAAAGCTTTTGAGGGTGAGTGAAAATTTTTGAGGAAGAGAAAGTTCAAAACTTTTTAGGGATAGAGAAAACACATTTGAGAGAGGAGTTAAAACCTTTTAAGGGATATAGAATGGAAAACCTTTAAATGAGAGAAATTGAAATAAATTGGGCCTGAATTTATAAATTTGGGAAGATACAAAATATAAATTTGAAAGAGACCTTTTGAGCGAGAGAAAGTTAAAAGCTTTTGAGGGAGTGAATGTCAAAAACTTTTGAAGTAGAGAAAGCTAAAACATTTGGGGCAGAGGGAGTTAAAACCCTTAAGGGAGAGAGAATGGAAAACGTGTAATAAATAAATTGAAAAAATTTGGGACTTCAATTTAAAATTTTCGAAAGATAAAATTAAATTTTTTAAAGAGTTAATAATTTTGAGAATAAAGAAGTACAAACTTCTTTTGAGAAAGTGAAAACCTATTAAGGGAGAGAGAGTGGAAAACTTTTAAAGCAGTGGAATTTAAAACTTTAGGGGTAGGAATTTAAATTTTTCGGAAGATACAAAGTATAAATTTTGAAAAAGAGAAAATTATAAAGTTGAATTAAGAAGTAAAAACTTTTGAGGGATAGAGTGAATTGAGAGTTAAGAAATGAAAACTTTTTGGAGGTAAAAGTTTAAAACTTTTCAGGGCGAGAAAGATAAAAACATTTGATGGAAAAGAAGTTAAGAAAAAGTTAATAACTTTTGGGGGACGGAAATTAATTTTTGAGAGTAAGTGAAAATTTTTAGAGAAAGAGAAAGTTCAAAACTTTTTAGGGATAGAAAGAGAACACATTTGAGGGAGAGGAAGTTAAAACCTTTTAATGGATATAGAACGGAAAACCTTGAAAGGAGAGAAATAGAAAAAATTTGGGTTTGAAATTTAGAAATTTGGGAAGATACAAAATATAAAATTTAAAAGAGAGTGATGTAAGACCTTTTGAATGAGAGAAAGTTATAAGCATTTGAGGGAGTGAATGTCAAAAACTTTTGAAGTAGAGAAAGCTAAAACATTTGAGGCAAAGGAAGTTAAAACCCTTTTAAGGGAGAGAGAATGGAAAACTTGTAAGGAATAGAAATTGAAAAATTTTGGGACTTCAATTTAAAATTTTATAAAGATAAAATTAAAAATTTTAAAAGAGAGTTAATAATTTTGAGAATAAAGAAGTACAAACTTCTTTTGAGAAAGTGAAAACCTATTAAAGGAGAGAAAGGTTAAACCTTTTAAGAGAGTAAAACTTTTAAAGCAGTGGAATTTAAAACTTTAGGGGTAGGAATTTAATTTTTACGGAAGATACAAGTATAAATTTTGAAAGAGAAAATTATAAAGCTGAGTTAAGAAGTAAAAACTTGAGGGATATAGTGAATTTGAGAGAAGAAATAAAAGCTTTTAGGAGTAAAAGTTTAATACTTTTCAACGCGAGAAAGATAAAAACATTTGAGGGAAAGGAATTTAAGAAAAAGTTAATAACTTTTGAGGGACGGAAAGTTCAAAACTTTTTAGGGATAGAAAGAGAAAACAGATTTGAGGGAGAGGAAGTTAAAACCTTTTAAGGGATATAGAATGGAAAACCTTGAAAGGAGAGAAATTGAAAAAATTTGGGTCTGAAATTTAGAAATATGGGAAGATACACAATATAAAATTTGAAAGAGAGTGATGTAAAACCTTTTGAATGAGAGAAAGTTAAAAACTTTTGAGGGAGTGAATGTCAAAAACCTTTTGAAGTAGAGAAAGCTAAAACATTTGAGGCAGAGGAAGTTAAAATCATTTAAGGGGAGAGAATGAAAAAACGTAAGGAATAGAAATTGAAATTTTTTGGGACTTCAATTTAAAATTTTGACAGATAAAATTACAAATTTTAAACAAGAGTAATAATTTTGAGAATAAAGAAGTACAAACATTTGAGCGAGGGAAAGTTTAAAACTTTTAAGGGAGAGAGTCAAAAACTTTAGAACGAGAGAAATATTTTGAGGGAATGGAAGTTAAAACTTTTGAGGGAAAACCTTTCAAGGGAGAGTTAGAGAGTGAAAACTTTTAAAGAAGTGAAAATGAAAATTTTAGGGACTGAAATTAAGAAATTTTAGATGATACAAAGTAAATTTTGGAGAGAAATATAAATTGAAGTTAAGTAAAAACTTTACAGAGTGAAAAAAAAATTGAAAGTTTAGTAAAAACTTTTAGGAAGTAAAAGTTCAAATATTTTCAGGGCGAGGAAGATAAAAACATTTGAGGGGTAGGAAAGAAATAACGACATTTTAGGGACAGAAATTGAAAACTTTTGAGGAACAAAAATTGATAACTTTCAAATGAGTGAATTTTTAGAAGAGAAACGTCAAAACTTTTTACAGAGCGAAAAAACTTTTGAGAGAGATAAAACACATTTGAGGGAGAGGAGAGGAAGTTAAAACCTTTTAAGGGAGATAGAATGGAAACCTTTAAAGGAGAGAAATGGAAATTTTTGGGATGAAAATTTCGGAAGATACAAAATATAAATTTTGAAAGTTTTACAATTTTGAGAGTAAGAAGTAAAGGCCTTTTGGGAGAGAGAAAGTTAAAAGCTTTTGAGGGAGAGAATGTCAAAAACTTTTCAAGCAGAGAAATATAAAAATTTGCAGGAGTGAAACTTAAAAACTTTTGAGGGAGGAAAGTTAAAACCTTTTAAGAGAGAGTGGAAAACTTTTAAAGCAGTGGAATTTAAAACTTTAGGGGTAGGAATTTAAATTTTTCGGAAGATACAAAGTATAAATTTTGAAAAAAAAAAATATAAAGTTGAGTTGAGAAGTAAAAACTTTTGAGGGATAGAGTGTGAGAGTTCAGAATGAAAACTTTTAGGAGGTAAAAGTTTAAAACTTTTCGGGCGAGAAAGATAAAAACATTTGAGGGAAAGGAAGTTAAGAAAAAGTTAATAACTTTTGAGGGACGGAAATTAAAATTTTGAGATTGAGTGAAAATTTTTGAGGAAGAGAAAGTTCAAAACTTTTAGGGATAGAAAGAGAAAACAGATTTGAGGGAGAGGAAGTTAAAACCTTTTAGGGATATAGAATGGAAAACCTTGAAAGGAGAGAAATTGAAAAAATTTGGGTCTGAAATTTAGAAATATGGGAAGATACACAATATAAAATTTGAAAGAGAGTGATGTAAAACCTTTTGAATGAGAGAAAGTTAAAAACTTTTGAGGGAGTGAATGTCAAAAACCTTTTGAAGTAGAGAAAGCTAAAACATTTGAGGCAGAGGAAGTTAAAATCATTTAAGGGGGAGAATGAAAAATCGTAAGGAATAGAAATTGAAATTTTTGGGACTTCAATTTAAAATTTTTGACAGATAAAATTACAAATTTTAAACAAGAGTTAATAATTTTGAGAATAAAGAAGTACAAACATTTGAGCGAGGGAAAGTTTAAAACTTTTAAGGGAGAGAGTCAAAAACTTTAGAACGAGAG